>CM065684.1:49621291-49628791 GCA_017654935.2 Phymorhynchus buccinoides
AATATGGCCCGTGTAACCCGCTGTTTTGTCCGTCTGTACTTTGAAAATGTGTGGGTGTAGACCCCTATAACTATTCTTGATCAGTATCACCCAAGGAAGGCAGTGGTGTACATTTTGAAGGAGTTAGGGTGAGAGTTGAGCAGCTGTTGACTGTAGATTGCACGTTATTGGCCGTAGACCCCTATAACCATACCTTTTCTAGACCAGTATCATCCGCGGAATGCAGTGGGATACATTATGAAGGCGTTAGAGTGAGAATTGAGCAGCTGGTGACTATATGTTGCAAATTATTGGCCGTAGACCCCTATAAACAGCTGTCTGACCATCTTCAGGTAAACGATCTTTTCTATCCAAACCAGTCTGCTTATCGAGCAGGTCACAGTACTGAGACAGCCCTCTTAAAGATAACGAACGACCTGCTCACTGCCTTGGATGAAAACAAGGTTTCTCTTCTCTCTCTCCTTGATCTTTCTGCAGCGTTTGACACTATCGACCACTCCATCCTCATTTCTAGACTTCACACCTCCTTTGGTCTATCTGGGGCTGTTCTTTCCTGGTTTTCTTCCTACCTCTCTGATCGCACACAGACAGTTGTTGTCAATTGTGCTTCATCTCTTCCAAAAGGTCTTCAGTTCGGTGTGCCCCAAGGTTCAGTCTTAGGCCCTATCCTTTTTGTTCTTTATACCCAACCTCTCTCCGCCATCATCAACCAGCATTCTATTCTACATCATAGCTTTTCGGATGACAATCAACTGTACATTTCTGCCCACCTGAGTCAATTAGATCAAATGATTTCTTCTTCTAAGTTGTGCATCTCTGCTGTTAAAACATGGATGTTTTACAACAAACTGCAACTAAATGCTGAAAAGACAGAGATGATTCTTGTAGCCTCTAACCACACAATTAAAACTCAGGTTCTCCCAGGTTCTGTCGACATTGATGGCACTGAGATCAAGCTATCGGCATCCGTCCGCAATCTAGGTGTTACTTTGGACCAAACCCTTTCTTTCAAACAGCATGTTTCCAATGTTTGCAAGGCTTGCTATCTAGAACTTCGAAGAATTAGTTCCATCCGCCGTTTCCTCTCTCAAGATGCCCTGAAGACTCTAGTATGTGCTTTTGTCCTGTCTCGCCTTGACTACTGTAACTCACTTCTTGCTGGCTGTCCATCAATTCTCATCTCTAAGCTCCAACGGGTCCAGAATAATGCTGCTCGTCTCATTTCTCGCTCCCCTAGGTACGATCACATCACTCCGGTTCTTCGTTCCCTACATTGGCTCCCAGTTCAATCACGTATTGACTACAAACTTCTCCTCCTTGCCTTCAAGTCACTGAATGATCAAGCTCCCGTGTATCTCTCTGATCTTCTTCATCTCTATGTCCCAGCTCGCCAACTACGTTCGTCTTCTGATTCTCGTCTCCTTTCCATTCCCTCCATCCGTCTCAAATCTGCTGGCCAACGTTCTTTTTCTTGTCAAGCACCATCTCTGTGGAATGCTCTGCCTTCTCCTCTCCGACACTCCAACTCAGTCTCCTCATTCAAAACCTCTCTTAAAACCCATCTTTTTCCTGCTGCGCCCTAAATATTTGATCAGTTGTCTATCGTTGTGTGCACGTGAGGGAAGATTGAATAAGAGGTTTGTGCTGTGCTTTGTGGTGCGTGTGTGTGAGTGTGTGTGTGTGTGTGTGTGTGTGTGTGTGTGTGTGTGTGTGTGTGTGTGTGTGTGTGTGTGTGTGTGTGTGTGTGTGTGTGTGTGTGTGTGTGTGTGTGTGTGTGTGTGTGTGTGTATGTGTGTCTGTGTTGTGTGTGTGTGTGTGTGAGCATGCATGTGTGCATACATGTGTGCTTGTGTGTGTTTTGGTTTTGTGGGTTGTGTGTGCACGCATGTGTGTGTGTGTCTATGTTTGTGTGCGTGTGTGTGTGTGTGTCTGTCTGCGTGCGTACGCTTTTGTGTGAGGGTGTTTGTGTATGTGTGTTGGTGTATGTGGTCAGTCCATGCGGCTCGGTTGCTGTGGCTTACCGAATGGGGTATGAACGAGTTGGCGTCGATAAATATGTGTGTTTATGTGTGTGTGTGTGTGTGTGTGTGTGTGTGTGTGTGTGTGTGTGTGTGTGTGTGTGTGTGTGCGTGCGTGTGCGTGTGCGTGTGTGTGTGTGTGTGTGTGTGTGTGTGTGTTAGAGAGAGAGAGAGAGAGAGTTGGTTTGTATATGCGCTGTTGCTGGTTAATGCTGTTTTTGTTGTCTGTAAAGCGCTTTGGGCTCATCTGAGGTAAAGCGCTATATAAATGTACAGTTATTATTATTATTATAACCGTACATGTTCTAGACCAGTATCATCCAAGGACTGCAGCCGATATATTATGAAGGGGTCATTAGAGACGTGAGAGCTGAGCAACTCGTGAACGTAGGCTGCATTGCAAATTGTTGGCTGCATAATTATGTTCTATAACCGTACATATTCTTCATTAGTATCACACAAGGTTCGCCTTGACTTCGTGCATGGATTGTCTTTAGCCATGACAAGCACCTAGCATATTAACATCATCAGTATCCAAAATCCCCCGAAGTCGGAATGTGGCTGCTCACTTGGCGGGGTAATCAAAAATAGTCACACGCGTAATGTTCTCATCCATACCTGGTGCATTAGTACCATAATGTTCAAGTGCTTCGACTGTTGGGATGATCCCTGGAGTCTTTAAGCCAGGGTACGACAACAACCACCAATCGGCAAAATCTTCAACCTGATGAAGATGGTCGATTGACGAGAAGAAAAAGAAGAAGAACAACAACAACAACAGCAACAGCAACGAACAACACAAGTTAGATAGTGGGAGACATTTCGAACGGTCCAATAATAAAGTGATTCTGAGAGCTGAGTGGTCGGTGGCCGTAAATAGCAAACCGTTGATCAATCATGACTATGATCATAACATTTTCTTGATTGGCATTACCCAATGAATATAGTGGGATATATTTTGAATGGGCCAACAGTACATTGAGAGCGAAGCAAAGCAAGTTGGGGGGGAGGGGTAATCGCTAGTTGAAGGAAAAAGAAAGCGGGCGAAAAGGGAAGGAGTGAAATGAAGTGGGGTAGATAGATATTGCGGGGGTTGAGAAAAGGCAGAGACGAGTGTGGAGTAAAATGAACGGGATAGGGAGGATACGGTAGCATAAAGGAAAGGCAGGTAAAAGGGTAGAATTAGATTCTATTGACAGTGACACTTCAATCGTAATAACATTCAACGGTATGTATAGTCTAGTATTGTATAGTCTCCTATTTTTAGGTAAGAGTGCAATACAAAAGAAAAGAACAGAAATTAACAGAATTGAACAGAAGAGAAGATACATTGACGAGTGTTTTGTAATAAGTGGTCGAACTTTACGCGGTGACAGTCCTGAGATGACCATAGCTGTTGACGGGTCTATAATAGAAAAATAAATGAATATATAAATCGGACTAGAACAGAAGAGAAGAGGCCATGATTCGAAATAACATAGCATCACTTATAAGATCAGATGAGACGAGGCAACACGAGGGGAGGGGAGGAAAAAAGGACAGAACACAAATGCGATACGACACGATTTGATGCCGTTCGAAATGATGATATTACATGAATAAATATAGGATTGATAACTATTATCGTAGGTTATTTGATATGATATAATGATATCATATGAATCATTTAATATGGTATGGTGAGGGCACGTTTTGAATAAATAGGATAGATAATTATCATCATAGGTTATTTGATATGATGTTATAATATCATATGAATCATTTAATATGGTATGGTGAGGGCAAGTTTTGAATAAATAGGATAGATAATTATTATCATAGGTTATTTGATATGATATTATTATACCATATGAATAATTTAATATGGTATAGTGAGGGCAAGTTTTGAATAAATAGGATAGATACTTATTATCATAGGTTATTTGATATGATATTACTATATCATATGAATCATTTAATATGGTATGGTGAGGGCAAATTTAACTGGTCAGTTAATAAATATCAACATTAAATGTAAAATCATATACGTATATATTATTTTATATGCATTTGTTGTCGTTGTCGTACCCTGGCTTAAAGACTCCAGGGATCATCCCGCTAGCTGAAGCATTTGAACACCATTATGTGTGTGACCGTCTTTGATTACCCCGCCACGTGAGCAGCCATACTCCGACTTCGGAGGAATATGCATTTAAATCTTGTTTATCGAGTATCTACCAACTTGATGATCTATCAAGGCAAACAAAACTTATCCTTCTTCTACCAACGCTCTCCCCTTCGGCCCCACCCCTCCCCTCCCCTTCACTGACCCTTACATACCATAAAGACTGTCTAAGACTTAAATAAATGAAAACAACAGCACCGTATTTGTGGCAGCGAATTTTCGGTTTATTTTTAACCCTTTCACCGCCAGCCATATTTCAACCAAATATGTCCATTAAATTTACCTGGGTAAAGAACAAAATCCATCTGCAGTATTGGGGATTCTTCTGTGACATATATATTATAAGGTCTTCCCAAAACTAAGACAATAGGGTCTTTGGATAATAGACCCCAATTTGATGCCTTTTACTAGTTTTAGTGACATAGGTGGTAAATCACTGTGGTGCTAAAATGCGACTTTGGCGGTGAAAGGGTTAAAACATTTGATGAGCTAAAACAGTTGGCCAACTGACAAAAAACAACAAGCTTGCAAACATCCCAAATAAAAATTGAAAAACAAATAGTCCTGTCTTCCAATTTCACATACATGACTGTCCAACTTTGACGATGTCTGCGAGGTACGGATCTGATGAAATACTGCTGTCTACATGAATCGGACGAAATCTTACTAATTTTGCTCCCTATGTTCTTGTAGACCCTAACACATGAATCTGCTATATTTCACCAGATGGAGGAATGAGGGACTACGAAATGGATGTAGTGAACGAAACGACAACAACGACAACAAAACACAAAACTATATGGTACAAATAATTTGCTTCTTTTTTTTTATACTTAAAGACACACTGACGCACCACGATTAAGTCGCTTGTTTTTTTCTGTGTAGCTGTGACCCACATACACATGTCCCCAAATTCAAATTGAAGCTGCTCTTTAAAATGATGTTTCGTTTTCAATTTTGGGACATTTGTATGGGAGTCAAAGCTGGTCAAAACCAGATTTCTTACCAGCTATAAGAGAGAGGGAAAACACATGGAATTTGATTTTGACACGTGACCTGGTGGGGTCTTTAAACAAAATGGTGGTCTGACATCGAAACATTACCTTCATTTTGGAACAGACACATATGGGACAGATTCACATTCACAGAACGACAAGCCATATCAACGTAGTTCCAATAAGAACATTTTGAATATTAAAAACATTGATTAATTAAAAGATAATGGGTGGATTTAAACCAAGGTAAGTATATTGAAAAGGGGTTACTTAAACCCTTTCAACGCCAGCCATTTTTTTCAGCTACACCTTTCATTAAAGGTGGACTCGGACGGATGAGTTTTTTGCAAGAAACACGTCGAGATCACCAGCAGTAAGACAGCCTTTTCAAGGATCGGAACACTCACTTTGCTCTAGTTTCTTAGAAATTAAACCGTAAAAACGGCGATTTTTCCTTGGCGGAGATGCCGGAGAGAGTAGCCATTTTGTATGGGGTGGGTGGAGGTCACTCATTGTGGTTGAAGCGTTTTCTTTTTTTGTAGTGCAGTAAAAAAAAAAAAAAGGAGCTATTTCCTTTGTTGTGAGCAAAACTCCTTTAGATAAACTGCATAACATTTAAAATAATAAAAATAAAAAGGCTTGTATTGCGAAAAGTTCGTGCAAACGATTTGGTCTAAACACAGGCGGCCATTCAAAAAGAGACGGGAAACGCCTTCTCTTTGGGTGAACGAATTTGACATCCAGCACCTCCTCCAAGGAGGAATCGACTTTTTTACGGCTTGATTTCTGGGAAACCAGAGCAAAGTGAGTGTTGCGATCTCTGTAAAGGGTGGTTTCCTGCTGATCTGGACGTGTTTCTTGCAAAAACGCATCCGTCAGGGTGCCTCTTTAAGCTTACCTGAGTAAAGAAAAGATTCTGTCTGTGACATGCATAAAATAGGGCATGTCCTTACCTTCCAATATTAAGAACATAAGGTAATTAGATACCAGACCCCCATTTGATGCCTTTCAGTGACATGGGTGTTAAATCATTGTGGTGCCAAGAGGCGACAGTGGCGATGAAAGGGTTCAATAACATTTTATTGCAAAATATCTTATTTTCTAAACAATTTTACATCAATACAGGAAATTATTAAACACAAAAAATAAACAATGACCATAGAGTCCAAAATTACCTCCCCTGGATTTCATCAGTTGGTCTTATTTGATGACATTCAAGGGAGATCATTCTAAATTTACAACAAGTGGCATTTTCCCATCCATATTTTTGTGTGTGACTAAAGGGGTAGTATTATGTGTTTGGGTGATGCTGGTAACTGGGACTACGTTTTTAAGTGTCCATCAGTGTGAGTGGTTCAAGTTGGTTGCGAAAGTGTACTGTAGATTATGTCATTCAGAGAGAAAATGGAGTTTTACGTCCTCCTGGTCCGAACCAGACACATATGGGACATTTGTAAATACAAATATGGTGGGAACAATACTGGAGGCAATGCCCGGAGGCAGTACGAAACCAGTAAAGTCCCGATTTTGTATTAATACAGATAGCTGTAGCGGTGACCACGCCTCGGTTAAACTTCATCGGCTATGGCACCGCCACAAGTATCACTAATTTTTCTTCTTCTTATGTCATTCATTATGTCATTCATTATTTGGCGTGATTGAGAAATTGACTGAGGGATCAGGGAAGGGGGGTGTTGATCAATGTTTGATGTATACTTTTTGTTCATTGTGTTTACTATTCATTTTAGTGATTTCTGTAAAGCGCTTAGAGCTTAAAGATTAAGCGCTATAAAAGTTGTCTTAATAAATAAATAAATAAATAAATAAATAAATACGTTTACATGACGTTGCCATCTTGTTTTTGTCTTGGTGTAGTTGTCGTTTGGTATTTTGTAAAAAAAAAAAAAAACTTAAAAAAACTAGCATGTCTTTCCGATTGATCCCCCATTTTTTTTAAAACCCACCCACTTCCAAATCGTTATTGTTGGAGCAAGTTCTCATAAGCTGGGTATTAGTCGGGATTTGCACGAAAGCTGCAGCATTCTGACAGCTGAATGGCAGAAGGATGGGAGGTGGGAGGAAAAGAGGGGGGGGGGGGAAGCATTTCCCTTTCAGTGTGCGTGTTTGGGTCTGGAAATGGAGGTGTGTGTGGGGGGGGGGGGGTGCTATGGGGAGTAAAAGCCTAGCCACACAGCATACGATTCGATTCACTACGATCGGATTTTGACATTTGTGAAGCATGAATGACGTGAAAGTCTACTGTCTGATGAAAACCTACTACTACTTATGTTCACTATGTTTGTAGTCTTCCGTACACGAATGT
>CM065684.1:49633791-49646291 GCA_017654935.2 Phymorhynchus buccinoides
ACACACACACACACACACACACACAACATTAGCCGTATGTTATTATGCTTCTGTTGATTGTGTTGTTGACTGCTTTAAATATGTTCCTAATTTAATCCCATGTGTCTTAATGTTATCGTGCTTTCTGCGATTGTCTTGTGATATGTTTTTAAAACGATTTGATGTTGCATCTGAATGTAATTTCTCTTTTGAGATAATAAAGTATACTTGACTTGACTTGACTTGACCAAAGAACTGCTTGCTTGTAGGGGTTTCTTTTACATACCTTCTTTCCATTCACCCACCATCCACCCCATCCCCGCACAACCTATCATGACCACACACTCCCCCCCCCCCCCCTCCACTCCCTTCCTCCCCCTCCCTCCCTCTCTACTCATGCGAACAACTTATTTTCACAGAACTGATCAAGACATAGCAATAACTTGCACAAATTGTGTTAGAAGTTGACTTTTAAATAATTAAGCAGGCATCAGTACGCAGGTCTACGCAGATCACATGTGATATATATGTGATATGTGATATGTGATATATATATGTAAAAAGAAAGAATGCATGATTTCTTTCACGATCAAAGTATCCAGCACTCCAAATTCCGAACCGGCTGATCTACTCAAATACAATTTTAAAAACTGTAGATAAATTACAGCCTTTGATTATTGTTATTATCCTTTGCTTTTACTTCCACATTGTCCATTTCTGTACAGATTGGATTTGTTTTCTGATTATTCGTATCACCTGTCTCTTTCATGACATTCATGTTTTTACCCCGTCGTCATTTACTTTTCATTACAGTTGCGCAATAGCATTTATTTGTGGTAATATTTTCTTACCTAGATTGCGGGATTTTCCCCTCTTCCTCCTTCTTTCATCCTATTTCCATTGATCATTTTCGATTCATTACGCCACTTTCATCTCTGCAGGACTCGCGTTGTTACGCAATGCAATAAGCTTGCCCCACATTTGATCGATCTTTTGTTTTGTGTTGTTTTTGTCTCTGCGTGCCTGATCCTATGCGGTGCATCACCTTTGACTCTTTCGTGAGTTATTTAATCATGTTCCGCTCGATAGTATTTGACCTTATGCGGCTTTAAAAAAAAAATTGAACACATGACCTAAAATCTACATAGAACCGAGAACAAAAACAAAGTGAGAAAAAAAATAGGTTCCGTAACACACGCGTGTGATTGGTTCAACCAAAAAGCCTAAATGTTACAAAGAGTGATGACTTCGCGAGGACGTAAAGCTAAGTTTTCGTTCGTCAAACCTTGCAAAAGAATGAAGCCAACTGTCTCGCTTCCCACCTGGAAGGTGAACAGGTGGAATGTGGGAAGCGTCAGTGTTGTTTTATGCAGTGAGTGAGTTCACAATGATCCCCAGCTGTAGTGTAGGTGAAAGGGTGGGAGTAAAATGAACCGGCTTCAGTCAGCTGCGGAGTGCGAGCTCTTTGTATATTCAGGCTTTTGGGCTCAACTTAAGTTTTTCATAACTAACTACAGAGAGGGAAACTGAGTTTGTAAAGCTCACAGTGGTAATAAACTTTTAAGGAATGGGTCAGGAAAGAGCATACAAGTAATACAAGTGCGCACAAACGCATGGCCCGCACACGCAGATACCCATATACGCACACGCACGCATGCTCACGCAGTCACGAATACGCACGAGCGCGCACACACAAACACGCATACACGCACAGAGAGAGACTTCATACTTCAGACACTTTGTTTTACCAGAATAAGAATTTAGGATGGGCCTAGTTTTCCATTCTGTCCTTTGAAAGAGAGAGAGAGAGAGAGAGAGAGAGAGAGAGAGAGAGAGAGAGAGAGAGAGAGAGAGAGAGAGAGAGAGAGAGAGAGAGAGAGAGAGAGAGAGAGAGAGAGAGAGAGAGAGAGAGAGAGAGAGAGATCGTATGCGGAGCAGAAACCAGCAGTTTATTCAGTGACGTGCATGTGATTTCACTGATGTCTTTTCAGTGACAGCTCTGCAATCTTTCTTCTGGTCCCCGCAGTAAAGCCTGGTAATAATGCCCGCCCAGGAGACACGGTATTTCAAATATGGACCAACGCTGTCTGCGAGCCCAAAACGCATATCTATGCTTTCTCATAAACTTCACTCTCTGTGTTTCTTTTTGTGTGTTTGTTAGTCCCCGAGCCGAATGTTCGGGAAACTATTGTTTCTGTCTGGTCCGTCCGTCCGGTGTCCGTCCGGCCTCCGGCGTGCCTCCGTCCGGCTATTCGTCCGTTTTTCTCAAAAACTATTCAGTCTATCATCATCAAATTTGGTATACTAGTTTGCCAAGATGCAAGCTATCCACTGATGTATTTTAGTCTAAACATGGGATAAGCCCGCTGTGCCCTAGGCCCTTTGTGTCACAGGCCCGATATGTCCCACGTCAAAACTATTCAGTCTATCATCATTAAATTTAGTATACTAGTTTGCCAAGATGCAAGCTATCCACTGATGTATTTAGTCTAAACATGGGATAAGCCCGCTGTGCCCTAGGCCCTTTTTGTCACAGGCCGTATATGTCCCACTTCTTTCCGGCCGTCCATCCGTCCGTGCGTGCGTCGTGTTTTCAGTTCTCAATTGTCTCCCCGCTGTGTGTACAGCCGGCACATTCCGTTTTCGGAGTAGCTCGGCGATGCTGCGAGGGGACTTTGCAGCCGCTCGGCGTTGCACTTGTTTTGTTCGTTCTTTTATGTGTTCCAAATCTAATCCATGGACACACCAGCAGCATGAACAGCAGAAACAACACATCAATACAAGCACGGCTGTGGAAGAAACGTGTGTGTGAACATGAACGTGTGAGTACGTTCACACCTACACAGTCAGTAGACTGATATGCACACGCACACACACGCGCGCGCGCACGAGCATCTACACATGCCATGCACACAAGCATGCACACTAACCCCACGTACTTACATTGCAAACGCAAACAATGCTTACATACTACACTTGTATGCACGCAAGCAAACACACACGCGCGCGCGCGCGCGCCACACACATCCAGAGCCTCTATGCTTTAGTAATCCAGGCATACTAGCAATAGTGTAGAGAGAAGATGTGGGAAAGAAACAAGTTTTAAGTTAATATCAATCAACCTGAGAAATATGCATGCGCACACACGCATAAAAACACACCATTCTGTCAGTGTTAATAAACCAAAATTGCAAGCACAGGGTTAGCTTTTAGGAGGGGGGGGGGGGGGGATGAGGAGGGGGAAAGGGGGAACAGTTCATATCAGCAAACCTCAGAAATATTGCGATTCACTCGTACACACACACACACACACACACAAACGAGAGAAAGAGACAGCCATGGGCATAGAGCTGAGAATGAAGTGCATGGAAGGAACTGTGTGAGGGTGTCAATCAGGGGGAGAGGACAGACTGATAACGAAGCAGAGAAAGGCGGCTGACCAGCTAAAAGGGAGTGTCAATCAGCTGACAACTGTGAATATATGCCTGTCAGAAGTCCACCAGTTCTTTTCTGCGCAGCCCTGATTCATTGGCTCTGATTCTGGAATCCCACGGGAGCCAGCCTGGTCCTTTTGCAGCCGCGGATGGTCGAATGCTCCTTTTTTTTAACGCCGTACTGTTAGATAAAGTAGGTCTTTTTTTTTTTTTTAAATCATCATTTTTGAGCCGACTGTTTAATATATATTTTATAGTACGTTCGCTGTCTAGAGCACAGTTAATTCTATGAACAAAGTTTGTGGGTTCTGTAATCTTATTCGAAAGCGTGGAACAAAAAATGATTCTCCTGTCATCGACCTCCAACTCTCAGCACTGGCTCTCGTAATCTTTTCTCTCTCTCTTTTAGACCTAACTTAGTAGTATAGGGCTACATTGAAGCAACGGCTTCCGAGTCTCGGGATCGGGGTAAATGCCCGCCCTCGCATGAAAAGGAAGGAAGAAACTCTAATGATGTGTTGAGAGAGGGAGAGAGACACAACATGGCACACGCCACGTTTTATTGTCTTAACCCCTTGACTGCCAGAGAAAATTAAAGAAAAAAACATTGGGCAAATCATGCCACGAAAAAGACAACTGATTGAGCCAATCTGGCAAAATGGTCTGGGGATATAACTCTCTTGACTGTGTTAGAGCAAAAGCCAACATATTAGGGTTATTCCTCTTGATCTGATGACATCATCAGTGATGTCATCAGTTCAGTACGTAATACGTTGGTGGCAGTGAAGGGGTTAACTAATACAAAGCTTTTTGACCAGGGTGTTAAGCCAGTATTCCAAATTTAACTACAGTACCTATCATATCACCCAGCACCATACAAGAGAGAGAGAGAGAGAGAGAGAGAGAGAGAGAGAGAGAGAGAGAGAGAGAGAGAGAGAGAGAGAGAGAGAGAGAGAGAGAGAGAGAGAGAGAGAGAGAGCAATGAATACTGAACACTGAAGAGAGAGAGAGGGGGGCTAAACCAATTGCCGGGCCGGTGAAATAACCATGCTGTGGATATGCAGTGGTACAGCATCGTGATACTTGGGTTCAGGTATCTATATTTAGACACACGTTGCTGTCCGCAAGAGAAAGAAAAGCAGAGTTCTCTATGGGGCGTGCAAGATGATAATCTGGCGCCTCCCCTGGGGTAGGCGCACCCCACCCTCCTCTTTCCTCCACCACCCCGAATGAAAATCTGCTTAACATCCTCTGGTCTGGAACAGACACATATGGGACATTAGTAGATATAAAGATGGTGAGAACGATCCTGGAGGCAATGCCCGGAGGCAGTGCAACACATAGAACGTCCCGAATGTTTAACAATACAGTAAATGTATAAAGTATCTCTTCCTCCACCACCCAGCCTTTTATATGCCCGCTTTGGCTTTCAACGTTGTATATGAGAGAAGAATACATATCTTAAAGACACACTGACGCACCACGATTAAATCCCTTTGGTTTTTTCTGGGCAGCTGTGACCCACATACACATGTCCCCAACTTAAAATGGAGGCTGCTCTTTGAAGTGATGTTTCGGTTTGAATTTGGGGGCATTTATATGGGAGTCAGACTTGGTCAAAACGAGATTTCGTTCCAGCTATAAGAGGGAAAACACGTGAAACCCGTGATTTTGACACGTGATCTGGTGGGTCTTTAAAATGAATAATAATTGTGATCATAACTGTGATGCGGTTTTGAAGAAAAAGATAGACTATTGTAGTTCTCCATCAACAGGCAAGGAGCTACAGCACCGTGCCATTATTTCCCCTAAGCTGGCGGAAAGTAATTCGAACAGGGAACGAGGAGATGGGTAGACACAGGAGAGAAAAAAGGGTATGTGTGTGTGTGTGGGGGGGGTGGGGGGGTAGGCCTATGTGTGTAATGCATGTTATGCGCGCTGTGTGTGCATGTACTCTATATCAGTCACAATAACTAATATGTGATATACTAGGATCACATTGCACCAGCAAACACTCAAACCATATTGCACACACGAAATGGCTTACATTATAGGTAAGAACATACATTATAAATCATTTTAGAATTCACAAGCACTTTACTTTCTCTTAAGAGAAGATACATTTTCTTGCACTTTGTTGTCCTGAATTGTAGGTGCTATGTTTTGTACTTTATAACCTTATGTTAGTTTTGGCTTTGCATTTCATCGACGTTGTTGTTGTTGCTGTTCTTGCTCATATTGTAATTTGAACGAGGAGCGAGGAGATGGGTAGACAACGGAGAAAAAGGGGGTGGTGGGGGGAGTGTACGTCTATGTGTGCAATGCATGTTATGCGCGCTGTGTATGCATGCACTCTATATGTAAATCACAGCCAATGTCCCCCAAGTGGCTCTGATACTGCCTCAGCACGTGAAGCAAGGGGCATAAATCACAAAGGAAACTGTGCTGTGGGCATATTGGGAAAAACCCTTCTGGGGGTTAGATTCAACACTTTGATATAAACAAAGAAGGGGTGGAGTGCTTTCGTTAAGAACTGAAAAAACAACAACAGAAAAACACACAGACAGAAAGAAAGGTAACGAAAGAATGAATAAATGAAAAGAAAGAAGGAAAAGGAAAACAAAAATGGTAAGAAAAATAAATACACGTGCCTAAACATGCGTCAATGTTGTTGTTGTTGTTGCTGTTGCTGTTTTGTTTGTTTTAGCTACAACCCTGGAGGCTGCTTATTGCTGCGTTACTCCTCTATGTGGCCGCATACACAACCAGATTTTATTATCGGTTTGCATCATTAGTAATCTGAAGCTGGGCCAATAAGAGCTTGAGAGTGAGAGCTATGTAAGGACTGACTTTTGTCCGGTGATGGACACTCACTGTGCCGCTTAGTCTTGTGATAGTTTTAGTGACTAATTAGTTTCAATCAGGCTCCCCGTGGGGATACCGGTGTTTTTTCTCTCGTAAAAATAGTTCCCCCACCTTCTTGAAGTTCTGTGCTTGTAACTTCCTCTGATCTGTCACTCTCTTTGACTCTGCCTTTTCCCTTTGCTTTCTATCATCTACTATATTCCTGACTTATTGGCCCATTCTCCTGCCTTTTTTAGAAAATTCTTCCAAATAATGTTCCTCCTTTGAACTCCTCCAAAATCAGAATGCGTCGGCTGTACGCAGCGGGGAGACCAGTGAAAACTGAAAACCGGACACATTTATACCTTATCCATTATGGCCATATGGCATGGGAACGCAGAAGAAGAAGTTCGAATTGGGACGCATTTTCTCTGGGTGTCAGTGCTGCACCCTTGGGGGTTTGTTGGTCGTTTGAGGACCCTCGCCAACACCGACTGTCCTTTAGTCCTTTGGCCGAAACAGCGGGGATGCTTCCTGGGCAAGGCTTCTCCGCTGTGCATACATTAATTTCATCTCAGCCTCTTCAGATTGGTGCTGCTTTCAGCTCTGGAAGTCATAGTCTGACTCGTCTGAAAGGCACCGAGGACTCTGCAGTCTTAACCTTTCTTTGGTGGAGTCTAACGGAGTCTAATGGTTCTGGTAGGACCATTGCCTTACTTTACCTTGTGATTTATTGTGCCGGGTTGTGGATGCAGAGTAGCCTCCCATGTGTAATCTCTCTCTCTCTCTCTCTCTCTCTCTCTCTCTCTCTCTCTCTCTCTCTCTCTCTCTCTCTCTCTCTCTCTCTCTCTCTCTCTCTCTCTCTCTCTCTCTCTCTCTCTCTCTCTCTCTCTCTCTCTCTCTGTGTTTTAAATGTGCACATATCTAAGTTGATATAATGGATTTTAATGATAATTATTTGGTTGGTATAATTTTATTTCGCACGTTTGATTAATAATGTTCTCTCAGTTATGTTGTATCTCTGTCGTGTTGTTGCACCGAGCGAGCGAAAATGGAGTTTTACGTCCTCTCGGTCTGAAACAGACACATATGGGACATTTGTAAATACAAATATGGTGGGAACAATACTGGAGGCAATGCCCGGAGGCAGTACGAAACCAGTAAAGTCCCGATTGTTTTATTAATACAAGCTTATGCTTCAGCTTTATGATTTCTTTAACCTGAATTTCTCCTTTGGAGATATTAAAGTATGTTTGAACCTGAATCTCGTATGACGTAATACCAGATCTAGTATCTAGGTTACCAGAGATTGAGTAAACAAGCAAACCGACAAGGTACGAATTGTCTGGTCTGCTATCCATCATGATTTTACATCGTGACAAGACCCCGTCTCCGCTAAACCTGGATACAAAGATCTCGTATTGCGTCATGTGAGAGTACACAAGGGAGGTAACTCTACAGTGGGGCCATCGATTTTCAAGTCAAGAAATATTTATGATCTCTATATACAGAGAAATTGCATTCGGGTGCAAACACAGCATTACACAAATAGAACACGATTTAAGGGTTTAGAAATCAGTTACAAGAACTAATACGTCAACCATATTGCACCCACAAAGTTACATATACTAGGATCACATTGCACCAGCAAACACTCAAACCATATTGCACACACAAAGTTACATATACTAGGATCACATTGCACCAGCAAACACTCAAACCATATTGCACACACAAAGTTACATATACTAGGATCACATTGCACCAGCAAACACTCAAACCATATTGCACCCACAAAGTTACATATACTAGGATCACATTGCACCAGCAAACACTCAAACCATATTGCACACACAAAGTTACATTCATATACTAGGATCACATTGCACCAGCAAACACTCAAACCATATTGCACACACAAAGTTACATATACTAGGATCACATTGCACCAGCAAACACTCAAACATATTGCACACACAAAGCAGTTCATATACTAGGATCACATTGCACCAGCAAACACTCAAACCATATTGCACACACAAAGTTACATATACTAGGATCACATTAACACTCACCATATTGCACACACACCAGGATCACATTGCACCAGCAAACACTCAAACCATATTGCACACACAAAATGGCTTATATACTAGGATAACAACATACCATTAAATACTTAAACCATATTAGCACACACAAAGTTACATATACTAGGATCACATTGCACCAGCAAACACTCAAACCATTTTCTTGCAGTATGTTGCATATACTAGGATCACATTGCACCAGCAAACACTCAAACCATATTGGTGGCTATTGTTGTGCTAAGAAATACATTAAATATTAAATCATTTTAGAATTCGCAAGCGCATTACTTTCTCTGAAAAGAACATACATTTTCTTGCAGTATGTTGCCCTGAATTGTAGGTGCTATTGTTGTGCTGCAATATGTTGCCCTGAATTGTAGGTGCTATTGTTGTGCTGCAATATGTTGCCCTGAATTGTAGGTGCTATTGTTGTACTGCAATATGTTGCCCTGAATTGTAGGTGCTATTGTTGTACTGCATTATGTTGCCCTGAATTGTAGGTGCTATTGTTGTGCTGCAATATGTTGCCCTGAATTGTAGGTGCTATTGTTGTGCTGCAATATGTTGCCCTGAATTGTAGGTGCTATTGTTGTACTGCAATATGTTGCCCTGAATTGTAGGTGCTATTGTTGTGCTGCATTATGTTGCCCTGAATTGTAGGTGCTATTGTTGTGCTGCATTATGTTGCCCTGAATTGTAGGTGCTATTGTTGTGCTGCAATATGTTGCCCTGAATTGTAGGTGCTATTGTTGTACTGCATTATGTTGCCCTGAATTGTAGGTGCTATTGTTGTACTGCATTACGTTGCCCTGAATTGTAGGTGCTATTGTTGTGCTGCATTATGTTGCCCTGAATTGTAGGTGCTATTGTTGTGCTGCATTATGTTGCCCTGAATTGTAGGTGCTATTGTTGTGCTGCATTACGTTGCCCTGAATTGTAGGTGCTATTGTTGTGCTGCATTACGTTGCCCTGAATTGTAGGTGCTATTGTTGTGCTGCATTATGTTGCCCTGAATTGTAGGTGCTATTGTTGTACTGCATTATGTTGCCCTGAATTGTAGGTGCTATTGTTGTACTGCATTACGTTGCCCTGAATTGTAGGTGCTATTGTTGTGCTGCATTATGTTGCCCTGAATTGTAGGTGCTATTGTTGTGCTGCATTACGTTGCCCTGAATTGTAGGTGCTATTGTTGTACTGCAATATGTTGCCCTGAATTGTAGGTGCTATTGTTGTGCTGCATTATGTTGCCCTGAATTGTAGGTGCTATTGTTGTGCTGCATTATGTTGCCCTGAATTGTAGGTGCTATTGTTGTGCTGCATTACGTTGCCCTGAATTGTAGGTGCTATTGTTGTGCTGCATTATGTTGCCCTGAATTGTAGGTGCTATTGTTGTACTGCATTACGTTGCCCTGAATTGTAGGTGCTATTGTTGTGCTGCATTACGTTGCCCTGAATTGTAGGTGCTATTGTTGTACTGCATTACGTTGCCCTGAATTGTAGGTGCTATTGTTGTGCTGCATTACGTTGCCCTGAATTGTAGGTGCTATTGTTGTGCTGCATTATGTTGCCCTGAATTGTAGGTGCTATTGTTGTGCTGCATTATGTTGCCCTGAATTGTAGGTGCTATTGTTGTGCTGCATTATGTTGCCCTGAATTGTAGGTGCTATTGTTGTGCTGCATTATGTTAGTTTTGGCTTTGTATTTCATCGACGTTGTTGTTGTTGTTGTAGCTGTTCTTGTTGATTTTGTTTGTTGCTTTCGTTACGAAAAAGAAAAGGGTAGTCATTTCTTTACAAACCCCTTTCGCCCACATGTCACATAACGGTATTTTAATGGTTACTTTAAATTGTGATGGAAATGAGGTCGTGTATCTGTCTTCTATCCTGGACAAGGGGGAAGGTAGAAAATTCTCTCTCTCTCTCTCTCTCTCTCTCTCTCTCTCTCTCTCTCTCTCTCTCTCTCTCTCTCTCTCTCTCTCTCTCTCTCTCTCTCTCTCTCTCTCTCTCTCTCTCGTTAACATACTCAGGTGGAAGGTTGTGGAATGAAATCCCTGAGTGCATAAAAACTAAAAGCACATTGCTCTCATTTAAAAGATGCTTTAATAAATATTCATTCGAAAGGTTATAACAGTTCATTCCCCTTTTCTAAACGTATCTATTGTGCATGTTATAATTTTAGTAAATGCGCATATATATGTCTGTAGCTATGCTCCTACTACCTGATAGTGCAAAATTGTCAATTGATTACTTGTCTAACTATGAGTTATGTGTGTGAAAGGAATTGTGAGAATGTTGATTTATATGTCATGTTATCCTTGTTCTTGGGATTTGTTACATTTGATTGTTACATTGTTTACTTTTGAACCATTTGAGTTTGTTTTGTAATTTATTTATTTATTTATTCACTTCATATGTCATTATTTTAGAGGACCTGATGAAAATAAGCTATTTCTGCTTACTCAGTTTATCCTCATTAAAAATTTCGAGAGTTCGAGTTCGAGTTCTCTCTCTCTCTCTCTCTCTCTCTCTCTCTCTCTCTCTCTCTCTCTCTCTCTCTCTCTCTCTCTCTCTCTCTCTCTCTCTCTCTCTCTCTCTCTCTCTCTCTCTCTCCGCTCCACCAACATGATCGTATTTCTCCATAATGATGTTGTTATCTAATTGAGATGTGTAGTAAATATCGCATGATATTTTTTGTTCCTTGACCCTGTTTCTAGGGGCTAGTGGACTAATGAAAATAAACCATTGTTCATTTGTTCATTGTTCTCTCCGCTCCACAATCAAGCACTGACGATACAACCAAAGAAGTTGGGGAATCGTGATACCCAGTTAAAGGTAGGTGTGTGCGCGTGCAGCATAAAACAAAGTATAAAACAAAGTATAAGTTAAACCAAACTTTGAATTTTACTAAGCCCAATGCGTTGTTACCATGCAGGTCACGAGGAAGTCCCCCTTTCCGCTGCTGATACAAAGTTTCGGGGGTCAATCAGTTGGTTTTAGATGTAGATAAAGGAAATAGCGAGATGTCACGTCTAAGGGATTTGCTGAGAGAAGGAATTCGTGCTTCGTGGAAGCTGCACTCTCAACAGAACACAAACTTTGTGAAATTTTGGAGTTTGCGTTTGATTAACCCCTTCATGACATCACTACCTTAGACAAACATCAGTACTGGCCTGAGGTTGCCTAGAACCAAACATATAACAAGAAAGAAGCGCAACAAAACTCAGCACTGTGAATGATTCAGTTTTGACAATATTACTGGTTGATCCAAGTTTCTTATTAGCTTTGAAATCGTGATTACTTGCATTAAAATCAAATTCATTAGTCTTTTTATTACTAGGGGAAGACGGGGTAAAAAGCGCATGGGCGGGTAAGAAGCCCACCCCAATTATCTCATGAAATGAAGCAAATTTCAGTCTCATTTTGCCCATGAGACGAGCGTTAATGTCTAGCATTCGTCTCGTGGGCAAATTTGACTGAAATTTTCTTTATTTCATGAGATAATTGGGGTGGGCTTCTTACCCGCCCATGCGCTTTTTACCCCGTCTTCCCCTATCACTGGTAATGGAAACATATTGGAATACTTTCTGAGGCTTGTGTAGGGCCAATGTGTTGATATTTTAAAACATTAAAGATTGAAATAGAAGTGTCAAACGTAAGTGAAACGAAAGCTGGAAGAGTGATGAAGAGCATTAACACAAAAAGCATGGTTTGGATTGAGAAAGCATGAATTAGACTCATAAATCGCTGTTCCGAGAATACTCGGAATTAGGCCCTGACTGGCGTTCTCCTGTTCCGAGAATACTCGGAATTAGGCCCTGACTGGCGTTCTCCTGTTCCGAGAATACTCGGAATTAGGCCCTGACTGGCGTTCTCCTGTTCCGAGAATACTCGGAATTAGGCACTGACTGGCGTTCTCCTGTTCCGAGAATACTCGGAATTCGTCCGCAATGAGTTAACTGTATTTATTTTAAAAGAACCCTTGCGTTTTCAAACATTACATTTTATTACTTTAAATTATTACATAATGATTCCTTTGTCAAATTCTTATGAAAACTAAATTAAACTATATAATAGTGTGGAATCCTAACAAGCGTCGCAATATGGTATGAGAAAAACGTCCTTTTCCTCGTCAGCAGTTTTAAACAGAAACAAGG
>CM065684.1:49661291-49663791 GCA_017654935.2 Phymorhynchus buccinoides
ACCGTCAAAAACTGCGATTCCTCCTTGGCGGAGATGCCGGAGAGAGAAGCTATTTTGGATGGGGTGGGTGGAGGACACTCATTGTGGTTGAAGCTTCTTTTTTTGTAGTGCAGAAAAACAAAAATTGGAGTTTTTTTCCTTTGTTATGAGCGAAACTCCTTTAGGTACACTGTATAATATTAAAACAATAAATACATAAAAAGGCTTGCATCGTTAAAATTTCGTGCAGACGATTTGGTCTAAACTCAGGCGGCCATTAGAAAAGAGAAAACACATGCCTTCTCTTTCAATGAAAGACTTTGACTTCCAGCACCTCCGACAAGGAGGAATCGCCGATTTGACGGTTTGATTTCTAGGAAACCAGAGCAAAGTGAGTGTTGCGATCTCTGTAAAGGGTGTCTTCTTGGTGATCTCGACGTGTTTCTTGCACAAAACTAATCCGTCAGGGTACCCCTTTAAACAATGGGAGAACAGACGCATTTCTGATCTTGCGCGTGCACATGTCCCGAAGGATGTGAATGCACGGAAAACATACAGAGAAAAGACCAGCAAAGTTTTAAGGAGAAAAACAAACTGAAAAACACACACACAAAAATAGAGAGAGGAAAAAACACGAGATAAGGACAGGACGGAGTGCGCGAAGGAAAGAAAAGAGGAGCAAAGAGAGGAAGAAACGAATCTGCGAACTTGAAAGAGAAACAAGATGGAAGAAAACGAACGACCAGTCAGCAAAAAAAAGGTAGGAGATAAAATCAAACTCACATGTGGGCTAAACGAAAGAACAGCATGCATATTGCTACCGTATCCACACCACCGTATGTACATTAACCCCTTGACTGCCACCAACGTATCACGTACTGACCTGACGACACCACTGATGATGTCATCAGATGAAGAGGAATAACCCTGATATGCTGGCTTTTGCTCTAACACAGTCAAGGGAGTTATATCCCCAGACCATTTTTTTTCAGATTGGCTCCATCAGTTGCCTTTTTCATAGCATGATTTGCCCACGGATTTTTTTCTTTAATTTGCTCTGGCAGTCAAGGGGTTAATACCATCAAGGAAGCTATGTTGGCGCCATTGTCTGCTTTACTGGCTAGTTTGTCGGGGATAAAATCATAATTATTATTATTATTATTATTATTATTATTATTCTTTTTCTTCTTCTTCTTCTTCTTCTTCTTATTATTATTATTATTATTATTATTTATTATTATTATTATTTTATTGTATCTTATTTCTTCTTCTTATTATTATTATTATTATTATTATTATTATTATTATTATTATTATTATTATTATTATTATTCTTTTTCTTCTTCTTCTTCTTCTTCTTATTATTATTATTATTATTATTATTATTATTATTATTGTTCTTGTTCTTCTTGTTCTTATTCTTCTTCTTCTTTCTTCTTCTTCTTGTTCTTCTTCTTTTTTCTTCTTTTTCTTCTTCTTCTTTTCTTCTTCTTCTTCTTCTTCTTCTTCTTCTTCTTTCTTCTTCTTCTTCCTTCTTCTTCTTCTTCTTCTTCTTCTTCTTCTTCTTCTTCTTCTTTTTCTTCTTCTTCTTTCTTCTTCTTCTTCTTCTTCTTCTTGTTCTTGTTGTTCTTCTTTTTCTTCTTCTTCTTCTTCTTCTTCTTCTTCTTCTTCTTCTTCTTCGATCGCTCAAACAACTTCCTGTCAATTATGAGCGCAGATGCGTCATGCTGCCGTTATGCGCCTAGCTAAGAACTAGTTAGGCCCAGCAAGTCCGACTTCGGCTGGAGGAAGTGTTGTTGAGTGTTTCGTGAAAAAGAGGGCAGGAGAATGGGACCGGTTAGGCAGAGAGATAGTAGATGACAGTAAGCAAAGGGAAAAGGCAGAGTCAAAGAGAGTGACAGATTAAAGGAAGTTACAAGCACAGAACTTCCAGAAGGTGGGGGGACTATTTATGCAAAAGACCCCCCCCCCCGATCCGATATCCCTACGGGGGGGAGGGGGGATCAAATCATACAAAAACTACTTTATTCGTTTGATTAAAAAATCATGTACAAAAGAAATCTGCGCACCAATAAACATTGAGAAGATTTGGAAGTTCTAGATGTACACAGAAGGACAAAGCAAGCTCCGCAGGTATTGGAGATGAATAACAAAATCGTATCCAATACTAGGGTGCATCTTTCATCAGCGACCGAATCAAAGCCAAGATCTTGATGCGTGGATACAGGCAGACACCCACATGTGAAGATCAAAGAGACTACTGAGTTTTACACCCCCAAAGCACACACACACACACACACACACACACACACACACACAACGCACGCGCACGCACGCACACGCGCACACACGCACACGCACGCACACGCACGCACGCACGCACACACACACACACACACACACACACACACACACACACACACACACACACCAACAACAACAACAACACAAAACTACGCTTCTGTATTCTAAACAATAGTATCAAGGCAGCCAATTATCTCCCTTGTGAGAGGGGGGGGGG
>CM065684.1:49671291-49673791 GCA_017654935.2 Phymorhynchus buccinoides
GGAGAGAGAGAGAGGGGGAGAGGGAGAGGGAGAGGAGAGCGAGCGAGAGAAGAGAGAGAGAGAGAGAGAGAGAGAGAGAGAGAGAGAGAGAGAGAGAGAGAGAGGGAGAGAGAGAGAGAGAGAGAGAGAGAGAGA
Organism: Phymorhynchus buccinoides; assembly: GCA_017654935.2. Lineage (NCBI taxonomy): Eukaryota > Metazoa > Mollusca > Gastropoda > Neogastropoda > Raphitomidae > Phymorhynchus > Phymorhynchus buccinoides. The sequence continues at coordinate 49,671,427 of CM065684.1, forward strand.
GAGAGAGAGAGAGAGAGAGAGAGAGAGAGAGAGAGAGAGAGAGAGAGAGAGAGGAGAGGAGAGAGAGAGAGAGAGAGAGAGAGAGAGAGAGAGAGAGAGAGAGATCAATTGTTTAACAATAAAATGGTTTTTCTTCTTTTTTCCATTCTTTTCCGGACTGCAGTTCCCATTCCTGATTTACCGCTCCCCTTAAAAATGCAAATTGAACTCATAAATCCTCCATAGATTGGAGAAAAAAAAGAAACAAGAAGAGAGAATGCTGAAGAAAACAGAAATAATAACATACCAAAAGAACGAGTAGATATGTTAGAGGATGGGTAATGGAAGGATTTTTTTTTAAACCGAAGGGGTGTAAGAAGAAAAAAAAGAGGGGGGGGGGGGGGGTCTCAAAGGGGAAGAAAAGAGTACGAACAAAAAGAAACAAACATAACAAAGAAGGATAAAGGATAGTTTGAAAAGAAGAAGATTAGGAGGAGAGGAGGAGAGGAGGAGAGTTGGAGTAGGAAGAGGAGGAAGAGGAGGATGAGGATGAAGAAGAAGAAGAAGAAGAAGAAAAAAAAAAAAAACGAGAAAAAGAGGAGGAGGAGGTAGAGGGAAGTGCGAAAAACAAGAGAAGTAAAAAGAAATATGAATGAATGAATGAATGAGTGAATGAGTACATCAGTATGTAAATAAATAAAATAAGCAGACCGGCAGACACATAGGTAGACATAAAAGAAAGACAGGGAGAAATAGATCAAAAGAAAATGAAGGGAGTTAGAAAGAAAGACAGGGAGATCAGAGAACAAGGTTCCAGGAATGGGTGGGAGCTGTTAGAAAGAAAGACAGGGAGATCAGAGAACAAGGTTCCAGGAATGGGTGGGAGTTGTTAGAAAGAAAGACAGGGAGATCAGAGAACAAGGTTCCAGGAATGGGTGGGAGTTGTTAGAAAGAAAGACAGGGAGATCAGAGAACACGGTTCCAGGAATGGGTGGGAGTTGTTAGAAAGAAAGACAGGGAGATCAGAGAACAAGGTTCCAGGAATGGGTGGGAGTTGTTAGAAAGAAAGACAGGGAGATCAGAGAACAAGGTTCCAGGAATGGGTGGGAGTTGTTAGAAAGAAAGACAGGGAGATCAGAGAACAAGGTTCCAGGAATGGGTGGGAGCTGTTAGAAAGAAAGACAGGGAGATCAGAGAACAAGGTTCCAGGAATGGGTGGGAGTTGTTAGAAAGAAAGACAGGGAGATCAGAGAACAAGGTTCCAGGAATGGGTGGGAGTTGTTAGAAAGAAAGACAGGGAGATAAGAGAACAAGGTTCCAGGAATGGGTGGGAGTTGTTAGAAAGAAAGACAGGGAGATCAGAGAACACGGTTCCAGGAATGGGTGGGAGTTGTTAGAAAGAAAGACAGGGAGATAAGAGAACAAGGTTCCAGGAATGGGTGGGAGTTGTTAGAAAGAAAGACAGGGAGATCAGAGAACAAGGTTCCAGGAATGGGTGGGAGTTGTTAGAAAGAAAGACAGGGAGATCAGAGAACAAGGTTCCAGGAATGGGTGGGAGTTGTTAGAAAGAAAGACAGGGAGATCAGAGAACAAGGTTCCAGGAATGGGTGGGAGTTGTTAGTTAGAAAGAAAGACAGGGAGATCAGAGAACAAGGTTCCAGGAATGGGTGGGAGTTGTTAGTTAGAAAGAAAGACAGGGAGATCAGAGAACAAGGTTCCAGGAATGGGTGGGAGTTGTTAGTTAGAACGAAAGACAGGGCGAGATCAGAGAACAAGGTTCCAGGAATGGGTGGGAGCTGTTAGTTAGAACGAAAGACAGGGAGATCAGAGATAAAGGTTCCAGGAATGGGTGGGAGTTGTTAGTTAGAACGAAAGACAGGGAGATCAGAGATAAAGGTTCCAGGAATGGGTGGGAGTTGTTAGTTAGAAAGAAAGACAGGGAGATCAGAGATAAAGGTTCCAGGAATGGGTGGGAGCTGTTAGTTAGAACGAAAGACAGGGAGATCAGAGATAAAGGTTCCAGGAATGGGTGGGAGTTGTTAGTTAGAACGAAAGACAGGGAGATCAGAGATAAAGGTTCCAGGAATGGGTGGGAGTTGTTAGTTAGAACGAAAGACAGGGAGATCAGAGATAAAGGTTCCAGGAATGGGTGGGAGTTGTTAGTTAGAACGAAAGACAGGGAGATCAGAGATAAAGGTTCCAGGAATGGGTGGGAGTTGTTAGTTAGAAAGAAAGACAGGGAGATCAGAGATAAAGGTTCCAGGAATGGGTGGGAGTTGTTAGTTAGAAAGAAAGACAGGGAGATCAGAGATAAAGGTTCCAGGAATGGGTGGGAGCTGTTAGTTAGAAAGAAAGACAGGGAGATCAGAGATAAAGGTTCCAGGAA
>CM065684.1:49688791-49691291 GCA_017654935.2 Phymorhynchus buccinoides
AAAAAAAAAAAAAGCATGCAGCTTTGCTTATCTCATGTTCCCTGGTTAAATAAATTTCGTTTTCGTTTTCGTTTTCGCTCTCTCGTCTTTTCTCTCTCTCTCTCTCTCTCTCTCTGTACTGTCTCTCTCTCAAAAAAAAATCTCTCTTCTCTCATCTCTCTCTCTCTCTCTCTCTCTGAAGTCTCTCTCTCATCCTCTCTCTCTCTCTCTCTCTCTCTCTCCTCTCTCTCTCTCTCTCTCTCTCTCTCTCTCCTCTCTCTCTCTCTCTGGGTGGAAAAAAGCATGTGCAACTTGCTTATCTCATGTTCCCTGGTTTAAATAAAATTTCGTTTTCGTTTTCGTTTTCGTTTTCGTTTTTTGTTCTCGTTTCTCTCTCTCTCTCTCGCTCTCTCTCTCTCTCTCTCTCCCTCTCCTTCTCTCTCTCTCTCTCTCTCTCTCTCTCTCTCTCTCTCACGCATGACCCGTGCAGGCAAAACGTAGTACATATTTTGTGTTTATAGATAGATAGCGCGATGAAATAATAGTTAATTCTAATACAGACACGCAACGCAAAAGGCAATTGTATGCTCGATTTTTTTTTTTAAAGGTGTCAGAAACAAACAACAACATCAATACAGACACTCATCATACACGCATGAGTGCTAAAAATTATGCATGCGCGTATGCAAGTTTTATAAATCCTTATTTCAACTTATCTTTGCATCATAATATCACCTGCTTTGCTACCGTCGTGTCCAGCTCTGTATGTGTAATAGTATGCCTTGCCACGTTTGTGTTCTGTGTTAGTATATTATGTATCAAGGACAGATTGGAAGACTAGGCGTTGCCTTCTTTGCTACCGTCGTGTCCAGCTCTCTATGTGTAATAGTATGCCTTGCCACGTTTGGTGTTCTGTGTTAGTATATTATGTATCAAGGACAGATTGGAAGACTAGGCGTTGCCTTCTTTGCTACCGTCGTGTCCAGCTCTCTATGTGTAATAGTATGCCTTGCCATGTCTGTGTTCTATGTTAGTATATTATGTATCAAGGACAGATTGGAAGACTAGGCGTTGCCTTCTTTGCTACCGTCGTGTCCAGCTCTCTATGTGTAATAGTATGCCTTGCCACGCTTGTGTTCTGTGTTAGTATATTATGTATCAAGGACAGATTGGAAGACTAGGCGTTGCCTGAAATATTTATCCTTGGAAAATAAAGCTCAACTTTTCAAATTCTCCATGTTTTCTCTGTTATTACTTTGTCCTCAACGCTCTTGCTTTGCGGAAAGAATGTGTGAGCATGTGTGATAAGTGTCTGTATTTATGATGTTGTTTGTTTATTACACATTTTTATGTGGATCATACAAATCACAATTGCCCTTTGTTGTTGCGTGGCTGAATTAGAATTGTCTATTATTTCATCGCGCTATCTATCTATAAAGCAAAATAATGATGTAATACTGTTTGCCTGCAAGGTCATATTATTCTGTGTTGATCATTTCAACCAGTGAGTAGTCTCATTAGCATACCATTAGCCACGCGGGTAATTGTTACCGCGATTATTTGATTGTAAAAAACAATGTTGATTAGAACAACGTGGTGTGTCTGTCTGTCTGTCTGTCTTCTGTTTGTCTGCCTGTCTGTATGTATCTGTATGCGTCTGTGTGTGGGTCTATGTGTTTGCAAAAACAAAGGCATAATCACGGACACTAGAAATAGAAGACGTAAATGACTAGTAAAGGCCATAATGCCCCAATCTCATTGCCAGTAAGACCGTTCACTACAGAAACGTAGACGAAAGGGCCAAGTTTTGTCCAAATTAAATTGCACTCCTTTGAGATACGCCACTAAAAGAGAAACGCGTGCATTGAGAGAGAGAGAGAGAGAGAGGAGAGAGAGAGAGAGAGAGAGAGAGAGAGAGAGAGAGAGAGAGAGAGAGAGAGAGAGAGAGAGAGAGAGAGAGAGAGAGAGAGAGAGAGAGAGAGAGCACGTGTCTTTATAGACCAACAGTCCTTGTCAGACAGAAAGTAAAAGAGAGAGAGACACACACACACACACACACGAATTAGAGATAGGTAGGACAGAAAGACAGAGAAAAGACAGAGGCATAGAGAGAGGCAGAGAGAGAGACGGAGGGGAGAGAGAAGAGAGAGAGAGAGAGAGTGAGAAGAGAGATAGAGAGAGAGAGAGAGAGAGAGAGAGAGAGAGAGAGAGAGAGAGAGAGAGAGAGAGAGAGAGAGAGAGAGAGAGAGAGAGAGAGAGAGAGAGAGACAGGAAGAGAAAGTGATGGATGGATATTTTGATGACATGGCAAAGCTGCTTGGCCAAACTATGATTGATCAAACAATCGTGTCTCACAATTAGCCTAGCTCATGCAGGAAATCGTGCGCGCGCGTACGTGTGTGTGTGAACATGCGCGACACGAGCATGTAATATTTGCATGGACTGAATCATCACGATATCCTTCTAACAAACAAACAACTACACGACAAGTGTAAAGTGACGTTATTTGATTCACAAGAGA
>CM065684.1:49701291-49721291 GCA_017654935.2 Phymorhynchus buccinoides
GGTTCTTATATCATTTGAAAGAGAATTGTCTGCAGTTTCTAACTGTATCATTTTCTCGCAATGCTCAGTTTGATGCTTAATGTCCCTTTCGTGGTGCTAGGTCACATTTTATTTGTCATTTCACGTTGGTTAAAAACTGGATGTTGTCTTAATGTTAAAGCAAACAAAAGAGAGAGGACTATGTATTTCCTCTGAAGCATCTCACATTTTTCTTTGAGCCGACCAGTGTTCTTGTTTTTAGCTACCTAAGTCGATTTATTCAGGAATTGTCCCTTTAAATGGAAAATAGAAGTTAATAAAGTAAATATACTCTTCTACGAATATCAGAAAAGAAATTATAATTGATAAAACATTTGAAACATCCTGCTTCTGGAAGTTTCCAATATATGCAAGCAAAGAGAGAAAATGGAGTTTTACGTCCTCTTGGTCTGAATCAGACACATATGGGACATTTGTAAATACAAATATGGTTGGAACAATACTGGAGGCAATGCCCGGAGGCAGTACGAAACCAGTAAAGTCCCGATTTTTTTAAATTAATACAGATAGCTGTAGCGGTGACCACGCCTCGGTTAAACCTCATCGGCTATGGCACCGCCACAAGTAGTGCTATATGCAAGCAGTCATTCGAACTGCATCAAAGTATATAAAGGAGTGAATATAGTGCTTGATAATCAGAACGTACAAACAAAAAGAAAGAAGAAGAAACAGTCGCTTTTCATGCATATTTCGCTAATTTCACAATGAAACCTGATTAAAACATTTTAATAATATCTATATCAAAAGCAGTGGACATGTGGTCTTTCTGACATTGAGTTTTCAATAGACGATTTTCGGAGAGAGAGAAAGTAGGGGAGAGCACTTCGTGTAAATTAGAGTTGTCTTACCTCCATTACTCAAATACCATAGCAACAATGCAACAATGGCGTTGAAGCTTGAAACCGCAGGATGCGAGTCAGTGACTTGTAAACATTTTTTAAAGAAACATTAGGGGTGGCCAGTTGCCACAAACTGATAAAGGTCGCAAAATGTGACGCAAAAATATAAATAACATAAATTTTAGAATGCCGCACGGTGTTCTAAGTGCTGTATGTCTGTTCAAACACACGAGGCGAGAGCTGTGGATCTACCTGATGGTAGAGTAACTTCCCCTGAATGAGCGACTTAGATGGCTCTTTTGTCCGCCAGATGCCATAGCGCTCGAGTGGGGCTAATCCTCTCTATATTCTTAGTTGGGGATAAAGAGAGAGAGAGACACACAGAGAGAGAGAGAGAGAGAGAGAGAGAGACAAATGACAAATGACAATTTTTATTGACAATAGTTTTACAACCCTTATGCCAAGGGGGTACATGCGCAATAATGTAGATAAACTAAGAAGCACAATATAATAGAGTTAACACACAAAAACTAAATACATTGTAAACAATAAGGTAACAAAACAATTAATATAGAGAAAACTTATAAGAAATGCGACCATCCATCCAACAATTACAATTAAATTAATACTTTTCTTATCAAACATAATTTTCACGATAACATTTTAAGTTAAGGTTTCAAGTTTTTTCTCTCTACAATGAAATGCATCCGCCACATATTTAGCAAATGAGGTCAGAATATCTTCTCTCTCACATGACAAAATAGCAGTAAGATTATGGGTTTGACCAAAGTGAGAATTGAAAACAACACAATCATTTCTAAATTTACTGTACTCTTGACATCGGAATATAAAATTATGTTCATCTTCAGTTTCTTTGGAACACACTGGGCAAATCAAGTCCACTTCAGAGTTTAGAAACCATCTTTTATTGGCATTGAGGCCCATACTTCTAGTTCGAAATCGAGCAAATAAATCTCTATGCCGCTTACATGTTATTATTTTAAGATAGTGCTCAGCTTGAAAAAGATCTTTAAAAGAGTGGTAGAACTCATATTTATTACTCTCTTCTAGATTACTGTGCCAATTCTGCATGTGTGATGCAATCAGTCTATCTTTAAATTCTGCTAGAAAAGAAGACTCAACCCCAACATTTTGTGGAGAGAGAGAGAGAGAGAGAGAGAGAGAGAGAGAGAGAGAGAGAGAGAGAGAGAGAGAGAGAGAGAGAGAGAGAGAGAGAGAGAGAGAGAGAGAGAGAGAGAGAGAGAGAGAGAGAGAGAGGAGGAGTCCCACCCTCTCTCTCTCTCTCTCTACGCCCAACTAAGAATAGCGCGTGATAAGCCCCTAACGGTTGGAATGCCCTCTGGCGGTCAATTTATCGTCCTAGGTTGACCATTAGGCAAGATCACTCCCACACACCATGAAATTACACCCCTTAATTATTTCCAAACAATTCCTATTAAGTCGTTGGTTTGACTTTGGTGTGATTTCCTTGTGTCTCCGATCTGACTTAAGCATCCATCAATTCGTCCAAGACAATTTTGCTACTTTTGCTGTCCACGTTGAGTTTAACGAAAACGGAGTGCTTGCTTGTTAAGCTAAATGTATTAAGATAAACGAATGAATGAAATTCTGCTTAACGTTTTCCGGTCTGAAACAGACACATATGGGACATTAGTAGATATAAAGATGTTGGGAACGATCCTGGTGGCAATGCCCGGAGGCAATGCAACACCAGGAAAGTCCCGAACTTTTAACAATACAGATGCGATAAAACTGTTAAATCTATAGATAAACTGAATGAAAAATGGTGTTTGACGTCCTCTGTCTGGAACAGACACATAATTATGGGACATTTGTAGATACAAAGATGGTGGGAACAATACTGGAGGCAATGCCCGGAGGCAGTGCAACGCCAGTGAAGTCCCGAATTTTTAACAATGCAGATAGGTGTAGCAGTAACCACGCCTCGGTTAAACCTCATCGGCTATGGTACCGCCACAATATGTCTATCAGCTATCTGATGAAATGATGAAAATGATGTTTTACGTCCTCTCGGTCATAGACACATATGGGACATTTGTAAATACAAAGATGTTGGGAACAATACTGGCTGCATGCAATGCCCGGAGGCAGTGCAACACCAGTAAAGTCCCGAATTTTTAACAATATAGATAGGTGTAGCGGTAACCACGCCTCGGTTAAACCTCATCGGCTATGGTACCGCCACATTGTTTTTAGTATGATTATTAAGATGATGAAAATGATGTTTTGCGTCCTCTCGGTCATAGACACATATGGGACATTTGTAAATACAAAGATGGTGGCAACAATACTGGCTACAATGCCCGGAGGCAGTGCAACACCAGTAAAGTCCCGAGTTTTTACAATACAGATAGGTGTAGCGGTAACCACGCCTCGGTTTATCCTCATCGGCTATGGTACCGCCACATTGTCTGATTTGATAATATATCTAAATGAAAAATTGTGTTTTACGTCCTCTCGGTCTGGAACAGACACATATGGGACATTTGTAAATACAAAGATGATAATATATCTGTGGTGGTGAAAATGATGTTTTACGTCCTCTCGGTCATAGACACATATGGGACATTTGTAAATACAAAGATGTTGGGAACAATACTGGGTGCAATGCCCGGAGGCAGTGCAACACCAGTAAAGTCCCGAGTTTTTAACAATATAGATAGGTGATGATAATACATCTATTAATTCCGGAAATATATCCCCGGAACGACTTGAATGAGTTATTACTTTTAAAAAGTACAATTCACAAGAAAGAAGAAAACGAAACTCAGTGAAGTGTTATTTTGCATACACTAGTCAGCGCACTGAACATCGTATTCGTTTTGGATTTGTTTTTGTGATTGTGGATGGTAATCCAGTGCGCGCTGATAATCTATGAGTTCATCACGTAGTTGTGCCACGCACTTTCCCGATGAAAGTGTGTCTAAAAATAGACAGAGCGAGTTCCAGGGAGATAAGAGCTGTGACAGGGGAGATCAGACTGGAGTCTTATTTGTGGACATGGAGGATTCTCCGAGAGTTCCCGCGGGAATCGCTGCCCCCTCCATCCCCACGTTCTGTTCAGCCCCATCTCTCCCAACCATTCCCATTCCTTGACGCTTTGTTAAGATGTCCACTCACGTTTCTACTTTAGAAAATACAGTCTGGATATATCAGCAGGATATTCGATATCAGATTGGTTTCATCATTGCGGGATACGTCTCTTTCTTTTTACCGTACATTTTTTTTAAATCCAAGAGATGGGGTTTCTTTTTTAAATGACAATTATATGCCTATAACGGTTTTGAAAAACAAACCATCCTGGCTCCATAATCATAACTGTGTCTTAAACAGCTAGAACGGGTAGTAAATAACACGTCAATTAGCATTAACAGTCAATAGTTTTGTCAGTTATTCTAATGTACATGGCACTAACCGTGCTAAATGTTTAAGACGTTCTCATGATTACGGTGCCAAACCATTTTGTAAAGATAAAGACGTCATTGCACGAAACATACAGCCACTTTGGAAACATCTTATACGGCCTTAATGAAGTGGGGTGAGCTTTCACTCCCTCATCAGTAACACAAAAATCGCATGCACATTTTTTTTTTGAATGGGTGGCGCGCCTCTGGCTGCAACGCGCTCTCCAGGTGGGAGCAACCCGAATTTCACAGAGACGCCTCTGCGACTGTAAAGTATCAAATACCAAATACAGAAGACGACGAATGGGTTAGGAGAATAAGCATGAAAGTAATAATAATAATAATAATAATAATAATAATAATAATAATAAACGGACATTTGCATAGCGCTTTTTAGCGATCGAGCACAAAGCGCTTTTTAAAGAGGGGATCGTTCATATTGTTCCACCTCCTGCACCAAAATCATGAAAGGGGGGTGGGGGTGAGGGAAAGAGGACAGGCATAAAGAATGGAAGAGAGCACCAACAATGACAGCAAAGGTGACAAGGTACCCAAACAGCCTTCTTAATAGACTAAATACCTGGCATGTCCTTCACACCGTTTGCGGGTAGATGGAAGATGGTAGCAGAGAGAAGGAGACAAGCGAAGATCAGCGGCATGTCTTACTAACGAGAACGAATCGAATGGCTGGGATCCATAGTTACACTGACAGTGAGATTATCGCCCAATTGGTCGCCGACCCTTATGGACGTTGATCCATACTTCCACTAAGCCGGCCTCTTATCCCGCTTTCGTCTCCGGCCTCAACGGAAGATCCCCCCACCCCCCACCCACCCCCCACCCACCCCTGCCAGTCTCCTCTATTCTGAAAGAGGATTTTAGATTGTTTACCGCTTCCCTTGAACCCTCGGCATAAAACAAACCAAGGGGGATATATGTTGATGTTAATACTGAGAGGAAGGGGTGAATGGAGGAGGAGGGGGGGGGGGGGGGGGGGGGGGGGGGGGGGGGGGGGGTCGGAAGACACGTGGATTAGTGTTTGGAGAGATGAATGGCCTGGTTGACCTTTCGAGCATACAAATTGTCAAAGAAAACGCTAGAGGAATTTAGAGTGTTGACGAGAAAACGACGACGACGACGACGACGACGAGAGAAGAAGAAGAAGAAGAAGAAGAAAGAAGAAGAAGAAGAAGAAGAAGAAGAAGAAGAAGAAGAAGAAGAAGAAGAAGAAGAAGAAGAAGAAGAAGAAGAACAACAACAACAACAACAACAACAACAACAACAACAACAACAACAACAACAAGAACAAGAAGAACAAGATCAAGAAGAACAAGAAGAACAAGAACAAGAACAAGAACAAGAAAAAGAAGAAGAAGAAGAAGAAGAAGAAGAAAACAAGAAAATTAAAAATGAAGTGTCAAGCTTTCTCTCACATTGTAATGATGGCGAATCAAGGACAGTGTTTATGAAGATAATGGGAATCAGTTTGTAATGTTGAAATGCGATGATATCAAAAAATAGTTTTGTTTTGTTTTTAAACCATGCCGTGAAATGCTAAAAAAGAGGGTAGCTTTTAAAGCCCTTTGAAAATCTGCAAACAATTGTCCAAAACAAATCAAAAGCTAAAAAGGCATTGCTACGTCAGCCAATCGGTCAACTCAATTAAACTGTATTGAAAAGCACCACATAAGAAATCAAAAACGAAATTCATGCCGTGAAGACAACAGAAGAACAAGCGCGAAATCGCAATAGTTTGTGGCACGCGGTCTATTTTTACCACTCCAATCATGAGTTACCTCCCCTGGCTTTCCAATAATTTTAATCTGTAAACCAGAATGTTATCTCTGCACCATTTCGTAACTTTTTATATCTTTTGGAAAACATTTAAAACTATGTATCCTACTTATACTCATCAAAAGAAGCACCGCATTTTCGTCGTGTCTGTTGTAGTGTCTGTATTACGTATGTTTATTATTTTGTACGCTTTTAAAATACATCATTTTAAAGAGCGGCCAGAAGTGTAGCCTCGATTTGAAGTGCGACAATTTTGTCAAAATGTGCGAGAATTTTGGACCGACAGACCGACCGACAGACCGACAGACCGACAAAGTGAGTTATAGGTTTGTGGCTTGAGCCACAAACAAAAACATTGGCAAACAACCAGTGTTGACCTTTTCCAGAGGCCCTGGGAGCGTGAAAGAATTGACAAGGATTGGACGATCTTGTGAATACAAACAAAAAGACAACAAAATATTAAAAAAAAGAGATATAATCCAGACTACTTCGCTGCTCCAAAGCACCAGGGCGTGTAATCACGAGTGTGTCTTAGACAGTCAACACGGGTAGTAGTATGTCAAGTAGACTAAACTACCAAAGCGATTGGATGTTTAGCCTAATTTACATTCTTATTACCCGTGTTGACTGTCTAAGACGCACTCGTGATTACATGTCCAGAGGCAAACAATTCTAGCTCAAACAAAGCTGGGTAGAGTTTCTTTAGATAACGGTCGCCGCGCTAATAACGCTTACGCCTAAGAAACACTTTTTAAAAAACCGTTTGCGGAAGAATATTACAAGCTCTTGTCTGATTGGTCCAAACAAAATATTATTCTAAACAAACTTTAATTGACCAATGAACAACAAGAAACGTATTCACCCCCTACTAGTTCCGGATAGTTCGCCGCTTGCTCGGTGTTTGGCAAGGACAAAACGCCACGCGAACTATCGGCAAACGAAGGGTGTTTCTTAGACCGTTTTCGCCTATTTGAGCGAGCGCAACGTAACGTTAGCCCTCGTGAAACCGCCCCATGAACTCTGTTGTTTTGCTGACCGCCCCTTGGAATTACAATTAGGGAAAGAAAATGTTAATAGTCGCGAAAACCCCATTGATGTCTGTAGACTACTAAGTAAGCCTGAGTAAGCCGATGTTTATCGTCAACGTTTTAAATTTTGGGGGAAAACACAATAAGGAAACGCCAGTAAATCATGATCCGTGATTTAAGACTAGTTAATAAGCAGGGTAGGATCTGTAGGGGTTTTGCAGGGTTTCCGGACACCCCCACCCCCACCTCCCTCTGCCCCAAGCATGTATTTTATAATAGGGTGAATAGTAAGAAAATGGCTCGATTTCTGTTTTTATAATCACTAAATTGCAAAATTTTCAGGGGGCTTCGTTCCCTGTAACCCTTAAATCCGGAACCTTTGCAGTTCCCTGGACCACCGGCGGACCCCCCACCCCCCTTATGATTCGTTTGGTCCGCCCCTGATAAGCATCCCTCAGATCGATATAACAGAACACTACAACAAATAAATCACAGCAGCAACGACGCTTTAATCGTTTTGTTTCCATAAGCAAAGAATGATTCCTGATTTGATGAAATGGTAAACTGAGTGCATGCATAACATGAATATAATGATGTCTATGCGTGCATATATATATCTGGATATGTGTTTCTAATGTTTCTACCTCGTTTAGCGATGAGTCTGTGTCTCCCTGGGTTTGGAAAGTTCATCGTAAGTATGAACGTGCTAATCCTGCCACTGGTTATCAATCCATGAAATGCGCCATCAACTAACCACTGTTCTGCAGACAGTACCAAGTCAAAGATAAGTGAGGCTGTCTAACTGTTGCATGCTACAGCCCATTTTCGACAAAATTCAAAGGAAACACATCAATATAGGGGACACTTATTGAATCGGTACCCCCTAAGGATAGAGATCTCTATCTCAAGGGCAGATAATCCAAAAGCTATGACACTTTCAATGTGGATACTAGGCCTACTGGTAGAGGGCTATAACTATGTTTATAATTATAAAGATAATGTGCGTACTTTTGGCTTAAACGTAAAAATACTTTTTTCTTCAAAAGGTACGATTTACAAGACCTGTTACGGAATTCGTACCACCAAGTTACTGATATCGTACCAGGGGGTTTATGGCACTAATTCAACGGTAGGACGCTCGTGACTTGGCTTTAGCTATAGACCATTCTCTCTTCTAAATGTTCCAGTTAGTCTCTGTAACGTCAAAGTAATTCTTATGTCATTTTATCATCAAAAGTTTGATGTCACGTAAAACAGGCCCCTGAATGCATTTTTGACGCTGCGCCATTGAAAAGACGTAGGAGGTACGAATTACTTAATAGTGGTACGAATTGCATAACTATGGCCCAATTATTTTTCCTTTGGATATTTTAATTTACAAAGTGGACAACATTGGCCCTAAGAACTTAAAGATTTTAAAGTGATATTTCCAGTTTTAATCTTTGCATGTATGCACTGAATAACAAACAAAAAAAGCGTTACCTAAAATTACATCAGATGCTGCCAAAATGAACTTTCGTTTGTCTTGCCAAGAGTGTTCCGCTTCGTTGCATTTTTTTGGTGATAAAATACTTCCCTTCCCCTGTCCAAACTTCACACACAAATATTAACCCCCAATCTTCTACCGTTTGGTAGGAAACCAGGTGGTACGAATTGCGTGACAGGTACTGAATCAATAAGCCTCCCATATTTTGTGTGATCCTATATCATGCCCAAGCAAATGGCTGTTATTTATATTGTGTTGACATTGCCGTGTTGTAGGGGCCAATAATAACATGAGAGCCATACAAATAAACTACCTTCTACATCAATGGGAAACCTGATACGGTGTAGTCTTTTGAGGAAGATTATGACTCTCAGACTAGGGGGCATTTTACACTGGTTACAACAAAGGGATTGGTTGGCCACAGCTGTTTCGGGAGGAACATTTAGTTTATCTATTTTTTCATAAGTTTTTTCAAGCAAACTTTAGTTAACTATAAGTAACTTTTCATAAATAACAGTCGAGAATATGTTGTAGTATGTGCCTACTTAGAGTCAGTGGATATTGCTAGATTTTCACTCATAGGTGTCACGAAATCCCCCGCACGATCCTGATCAGAGATCGGGAGAGGTAAATCGCGAACCCCGAGGAGAGTCTCGCACGCCCAGACAGACAAACTCGCAGGAGAAGGCACACGCGCACACCAGAAGTACAATACAAAACAAGACTATTTATTATAAGCAAGCACACACACTTACACAATTCAATACACTCAATGTTTAACAAATTATCTACACAATATACATGGCATTCAAAAGTTTGTCCAAAGAATAAACTAAAGCCGGCAACTTAACTGAATAACTAAAAGAGAGTTTGTAAGCAGAAACACAAAATTAAAGGGAAAAACGACGAAAGGGCAGACGAAGAAAAGAAGTCCAACAAAAACAGCAGAGCGTCCGAAGAAGAAGACAAAGGGGAAAACAAAAGTCAGTAGAAAAACTGCTCCCCCTTCTGGGGCAGGCTACAGCAGCAGAAACAAAAGATGAGAGACGGCAGAGGTCGCCCCCAGACTCCTCAACAGGGGCGTCGAAGCCTGGCCCGAACGCACAAACAGGCCCACAGATCGGGCCTAACACGGGGCCAGACAGAAAGGCGGGCGGCCTCCCACAGCCGGAAACGGAGAAAAAAGCGGTTGACCGGGCGGTCAACCAGGCAGCAACAGGTCAGGTCAGGTTCAGGCTCAGGATCAGGCTCAGGATCAGGATCAGGATCAGGATCAGGATCAGGCTCAGGACAAACTTCCAAGTGGCGGAATGAGGAAGAAGAATCCTCCCCACAAGACAGTCGCAGCTCTGGTCTCGCCAAGGGCTCGGGGTAAGCGCGAGCAGGTGGAAGGGGTTCCGGACCGGCCACAGCTTTCTTCCAGGACTCCAGTGAACGCCAGGGACGATGACGGGGAAGGGAGGACAATGAGGAACCAAATAAAAAGGGGTGAAGATGGCGATGAGGATGAAGAGGAGAAACGATGTCAGCCGAAGCTCTACAGCTTCGCTATCCCCACGTCTAGGACTCGTGCAGGATAAACAATTGATAACAGGATCATTCAGGGACGTGGCCCTCACCACACCTCAGCACTGGGCGGCCGTAGGTGGACAGAACGATGAAAAGGAGAAAGGATGAAGCGATGAAGCGATGTTGCTTAACTGAAGGAAAAATATGGAGTGACGTTTGACAGGTCTAAAACTCACGAAGTCGCCAGTTGAATGTGGAGTCTCGCGAGAGGTCAGAGCTAACACGGGTTGCACGGATTTCACAAGTAGGTTGTCTCGATTAGGTTCAAAGAAAAGGAAAGATCTCGGGGTTCTTTGTGATCGAGTGGTAGACTGTGCCTTTCTCTGTCTGTTCAGAAGAACAATGTCACAAACTCGTGACACACCCCCCTTCCGGAAAAGCACGTACTGGGTGAAAACACTCATCGTGTCGCAGCCTGGGACGTCGCCAAGTTGTCCTCTGAAGGTTTGGCTTGTGCAACCTTCCGCACTCTCTCTTCCTCTGGCAAAACATGTCCCCATTAGATAAAGTGACCAAGGAACGACACTTCGCTCTTGCTGGTCTCACACTTACTGGATCGGACCGCCAGACGGACTTCACGTAGCCGCCGGGAGATACGCCGGAGGACCTGCACTTGTCTCTAGTCATGTGGGTCCAGTAAAAACCCTGCTGTACCCTCTCTTGAGTCCGGCAGGTGCTCATGTGTCCAACCAAGGGTGCGTCATGAGCCACTTTCTGCACCGATGGGGGTACAACAACTTGCTTGGCACCAGTGCGGTCGTTCTGATGGTGGAGGCAGAGTATCCTTTTCTCTTCCCTGAATGAGATAGTGCTGGGCTTGGAAGCCCTAGGTTCAGCGTTCACTAACTCCGTCAGCCTATCCAGCCGGCTGTCCTGCGACTGAGGTTTGCGGGGCACTTGTGGTGTCACTTCCTCCACAAACACTTCCAGTCCTGGCCGGACAATGGGTTGGAGTTCGTCCACCTTCTTGGCCATGGCGCGAGTGACTGCGCCCACGTAGACCTTCTCGGGCAGAATAGATGCTAGAGTCTGCTCCGTCCCATCCTCGAAGCACACAGTATTCCCCAACAGCAATGAACACGCCGGTTGCTTAAGGGCCACTGCCCATACCTTGCCTTCGAAGTAAGGGGTGCACAACTCCACCAAATAGGTAGGGCGACGACACACAAATTGGGCTTCAACTCCTGATACTTCGCACACCGGTCCTCTGGGCGCCCCAGATGGTACGAGCTCTTCGTCCACGAAAATGGCCGTAGCGCCGGTGTCTCTGACGCTGTCAACTACTTTTCCAGCCACTCTGGAGGGGAAGACAGGACATCCTTCCCTGCATGGTGAAGAAGCAAACTGGCTAAGGGCTTTCCAACTTCCGGAGGCCTTCCCATCCTGCGAACCGCTATTCTGGAAAGATGGTCTCCGCAACTCGGGACAGAACCTCCTAATATGCCCTAGGGTCCGGCAGTGGAAACACACCTTTTGGTTCTTTGTCGGTGATTTGGTTGGAGACGGAGGAGTAGTTTCCTGGAGAGGAGTGGAGACAGGGGTCTGACTATCTCTGGCAGATCCCCTGGAGGCGACGGTTCTCCTAGCCTCCGAGTAAGTTTCTGCGATCTCGATGGCAGCATCGAAGGTAGTCGGCTTCTTCTCACTCATCCGTATTCGGAGCTCAGGGGACACGGTGTTGTAGAGTTGCTCAATGAGGATTAAATCCTTCAGCTCGGCCTCAGAGAGCTCTTCCCAGTGCTTCAGTGCCTGACGAAGCCTTGTCCCAAACTGATAGAAGGTTTCGCTGGACTCCTTCTTACTATTGCGGAACTTCCGGCGATAGGTCTCAGGCGAAAGGCGAAACTGTTGACGAAGAACCTTCTGTAAATTATCATAGGTCTCGTCCTCTCCCATCTTGAAACAGGCTTCCTTGGCTTTGCCGGTGAGGGAAGATGACAGATGGATGAGTTTCTCATCATCTGTTAAGAGGTAGATCCTAGCCATTTTCTCGAAATGTTCTAGGAACAAGTCAATATCTTCGCCGGGTTTCAGTTCTGGAAGCTTGAGTACAGGGGTCGACACCTTAGACCTGCTTCCTGACTCACGTCCTTGTTCCAGCTTTTCTCTCCTTCTCACTTCCTCTTGGCGAATCGCCTCACGTTCCTCTTTCTCTTCTCTCCACCTGCGTTCTTTCTCTTCTCTTTCCTCCTTCTTTCGTTGCTCCTTCCTTTCCTCTTCCTCTCTTCTTAGTTCCCTCTCCAGCTTCATTTCCTCTCTCCATCGCTGTTCTTTCCTCTCTTCTTCTTCCCTCTGTTCAGCTCGCTCCTCTCTCCTTCGTTGTTCTTTCTTTTCCTCCTCCTCCTTCCTAAGTCTTTCCTGCTCTTCTTTTTCCTCTCTTCTAAGCTGTTCAATCTCAGCCATCTCTTCCCTTCTTTGCTGCTCCATCTGAGCCATGGCAGCCATGAACATGGAAAACTCGCTGTTTCCTTTCGAGGAAGGATGGTGCTCTCCAGGCTTCTCCTCTGTCGTGGCACCTGACTTAAGAAAGATTCCCCTACCACGACCTAGGCTAAGGGGAGTCGAAACTGGTCCAACCCTAGACCGCGCTCCTCCATGGTCAACTGCAGCATGGACAACCGGAGTGTGCATAGCCGTAGCCACAGAAGTCATGGAAGAAGATGGGGGTGAGGACACAACGGTAGTAACGACGGAGGTAGAAACAGCTGAGGGCGTAGTCGGTACAGAAGGATCCGTCAACAGGTCCCACATAGCCCCACTGCGCGACCTTAAATCATACTCGTGACTTGCCATTCTTTTTTTTCAACACTAACGGTTATGCAACGAAGACGATGAATCGCAGTAACACACACTAACGCGCGCAGGAAATCCCACAAACTACGTCGAATTAAACCACACTAAACCAAACACTAACTAAACTACTCCGCATAAAGCTTTACCACACTAACCACTATTGCGCTAATTTACACAGCGTAGAACGCTTCTGCGACTAAACGACCCGCGTGGACAACAACCACGTTTGCACAAAAACCCTATTGCGCACCACGGGAGGCGGTCGCACGAACTACCTCAACGGCCAAACAGCGCACAGTAACTTCCTGCGGTAACTTTCTGCGGTAAAACTAACAACACGATGTAGCTATGAACACACCCCAGTGTTTGAAAGCGTTGTAAAAAAAACTACGGTTTGTGTTGCACAAAAACGTTCCGGTTTATCCCAGCAAGTTTGCTCTATAGCACAAGCTACACTAAGCATAAACGCGTGCGCGCACAGGTTCACATGCAACTCAACAAATAACCAAGCGATGGAATAAAAAATGGTAACTCAATGCAAGACACAATCCAATGCACGGAACACAGCAATTCAGTGCAAATCAACTACAATGCATCAAAACCAAGAATTGTCTTGCAAAATAGAACCAGTCACAGACACGATAATAGTTCCAAGTGAATAGTCCGGGTTTAGTTTGCTAATTAAATATGCGCGTACATATATATGAACACAAAAAAAACAACACATTAATGAATTTTTAAATAAGACTAACACACACCAGCACTCAGTCAATGCATGCAAACTAGTGTGTCAAGGGAGGGAATCATTTCTCAGACTGAACAAGCCAAAGCTCAACCAGTCGAGATCTTTTTTGTTGTTGAAGGAACTAGAACTATTTCTTTTCCCCAGTTCTTTCCCCCCTTTATTCCTAACTAATCCCCTCTTTTAACCCCCTATTCCCAAAACAAACTAAGAAAAACCCTAAACAAACTTTATCTCAGTTTGTTTTATAAACGCGTGTGCGCTCAAAACTTTAGAACACACACAAAAAAAAAACTATAAGTGGTCTTAAATAACTATATTTCACACGCTCTCCGACAAACAAGTAAACAAAACGAACACAACAAATTTTCCACTCAACCGGCCAAAAGACCTAAGCAATGAGGGAAAACCGGACCGCCTTGCCTCTACACGGTCTCCCAACCAACCACCCTTACATTCACACCCCAAACATTCACTGCCTTATCCCAGCGAACCTGCCGGCCTGGGACAGATGCGAGACAATCCCGGACGAGCCCAAGATGTCACGAAATCCCCCGCACGATCCTGATCAGAGATCGGGAGAGGGAAATCGCGAACCCCGAGGAGAGTCTCGCACGCCCAGACAGACAAACTCGCAGGAGAAGGCACACGCGCACACCAGAAGTACAATACAAAACAAGACTATTTATTATAAGCAAGCACACACACACACTTACACAATTCAATACACTCAATGTTTAACAAATTATCTACACAATATACATGGCATTCAAAAGTTTGTCCAAAGAATAAACTAAAGCCGGCAACTTAACTGAATAACTAAAAGAGAGTTTGTAAGCAGAAACACAAAATTGAAGGGAAAAGCGACGAAAGGGCAGACGAAGAAAAGAAGTCCAACAAAAACAGCAGAGCGTCCGAAGAAGAAGACAAAGGGGAAAACAAAAGTCAGTAGAAAAACTGCTCCCCCTTCCTGGGGCAGGCTACAGCAGCAGAAACAAAAGATGAGAGACGGCAGAGGTCGCCCCCAGACTCCTCAACAGGAACGTCGAAGCCTGGCCCGAACGCACAGACAGGCCCACAGATCGGGCCTAACACGGGGCCAGACAGAAAGGCGGGCGGCCTCCCACAGCCGGAAACGGAGAAAAAAGCGGTTGACCGGGCGGTCAACCAGGCAGCAACAGGTCAGGTCAGGTTCAGGCTCAGGATCAGGCTCAGGATCAGGATCAGGATCAGGATCAGGATCAGGATCAGGATCAGGACAAACTTCCAAGTGGCGGAATGAGGAAGAAGAATCCTCCCCACAAGACAGTCGCAGCTCTGGTCTCGCCAAGGGCTCGGGGTAAGCGCGAGCAGGTGGAAGGGGTTCCGGACCGGCCACAGCTTTCTTCCAGGACTCCAGTGAACGCCAGGGACGATGACGGGGAAGGGAGGACGATGAGGAACCAAATAAAAAGGGGTGAAGATGGCGATGAGGATGAAGAGGAGAAACGATGTCAGCCGAAGCTCTACAGCTTCGCTATCCCCACGTCTAGGACTCGTGCAGGATAAACAATTGATAACAGGATCCTTCAGGGACGTGGCCCTCACCACACCTCAGCACTGGGCGGCCGTAGGTGGACAGAACGATGAAAAGGAGAAAGGATGAAGCGATGAAGCGATGTTGCTTAACTGAAGGAAAAATATGGAGTGACGTTTGACAGGTCTAAAACTCACGAAGTCGCCAGTTGAATGTGGAGTCTCGCGAGAGGTCAGAGCTAACACGGGTTGCACGGATTTCACAAGTAGGTTGTCTCGATTAGGTTCAAAGAAAAGGAAAGATCTCGGGGTTCTTTGTGATCGAGTGGTAGACTGTGCCTTTCTCTGTCTGTTCAGAAGAACAATGTCACAAACTCGTGACAATAGGCAATCTTATTTATGTTTCTGATACTAAGTATATTATTTCTACTAAATATGTTGATTGATACTGCTCAACAAAAAAAGTTTTTACCATAAATCTGAGGGAAGAAATATATTTGAAATACTATGTAGAGCATACAGCCAAAATATCTTTACCGACAATAGCTTGGTGCAGTTTTTATCTAAGATTTCTAGATTCAGGCTTTTAAGTAAATAGCTTGATTTTGTGTGGGACGGAACAGCTGTGTGGCCTTTGGAGACCTTACCCAACGCCAGTTGTCTCCAGATCAGTTTGACCGAAAGAGTGGGGATGTATCTTTGGCAAGACACCTCAACTATAAACAAATCCTATCAATGCTGTCGAGAATAGGAGCTGTTTCCTCTGCTGTTTGGGAGTCATAGTCGAAACCCACAGACTGATATACACATGTGAAAACAAACAAACAAACAAGCAAACAAACAAACAAACAAACAAGCAAACGCTAATGAAAATGTCAACTGTTTTTGGTTCGGTCAATCTACCTACACACAATGGTGTTTCGATATGTATGACATGTGAATGTGTGGTGGAGAGATTAATTGTGCACAAAGGCATAAAGATCATTCTTTATAAAGTATAATATCATAACTTAAAGTGAAATGTAAGTTTTCCACACAAAAATGGGTATATAGTATGTCCGATCAGTAACCATTACAATCCAAAATACACAAAACAAGTTGAGCAGCAAACTGGTTGTTTAAACAAGAGGGTTCACAATTTCAAAAGAACACGAAGGACTCCACACTAGCCGTAAAGGAAGAACAAACACATACCCAGGAGAAGAAAGGAAGCAAAACGTTTGGACTCATTGCTGGAGCTTTGGGGGTTTCCATTGCAGCGGGTGTGATTTCATGCTATTAAATTCTTCTTCTTCTTCTTCTTCTTCTTCTTCTTCTTCTTCTTCTTCTTCTTCAGCTTCTTCTTCTTCTTCTTCTTCTTCTTCGTCGTCGTCGTCGTCGTCGTCGTCGTCGTCGTCGTCTCGTCTTCTTCTTCTTCTTCTTCTTCTTCTTCTTCTTCTTCTTCTTCTTCTTCTTCTTCTTCTTCTTCTTCTTCTTCTTCTTTCTTCTTTCTTCTTCTTCTTCTTCTTCTTCTTCTTCTTCTTCTTCTTCTTCTTTTCTTTTCTTCTTCTTCTTCTTCTTCTTCTTCTTCTTCTTCTTCTTCTTCTTCTTCTTCTTCTTCTTCCTTCTCTCTATTTTGCTCTCTTCAGAGTGTTTGGATAGAAGGGGGAGTGACACAGGAGGTTACAGAGAGGGACGAAGGAAGGCAATGGAGGACCACAGAAAAAAAGCTAGTTAAAACGGCAGGATTGGTTTGTTTGCGTTACAACACAACCAACCTCTCTCTCTCTCTCTCTCTCTCTCTCTCTCTCTCTCTCTCTCTCTCTCTCTCTCTCTCTCTCTCTCTCTCTCTCTCTCTCTCTCTCTCTCTCTCTACCATGTCGTTGCTATGTTACTTTTATTTAATCGTTGTTGTTTCTGTTAGCGATTTTCCTGTGTCTCAATGTTCATTTATAGTATTAGATATGTATTGCATGCTTAGAACCAAGCACAGAATGGAAGACTAGGCCCAGCCTAAATTCTTATCCTTGTAAAATAAAGTGTCTGAAGTCTTAAGTCTGAAGTCTGAAGTCTCTCTCTCTCTCTCTCTCTCTCTCTCTCTCTCTCTCTCTCTCTCTCTCTCTCTCTCTCTCTCTCTCTCTCTCTCTCTCTCTCTCTCTCTCTCTCTCTCTCTCTCTCTCTCTCTCTCTCTCTCTGTGTGTGGTAATGACAATAACATTTCCAGTGTTCCAATGTTCCAGTGTTTCTCTCTCTCCTCTCTCTCTCTCTCTCTCTCTCTCTCTCTCTCTCTCTCTCTCTCTCTCTCTCTCTCTCTCTCTCTCTCTCTCTCTCTCTCTCTCTGTGTTGAATTCAATTGACATTAATTTATGACACATATGAGCATAAAACTTAAAGAGAACAATGATGATTGATTCTGAAGAAGAATTAAAAACTGATTTGCAAACAAACAAAAACAAACAACAACAAAAACTGATTTGCAAAACGAACCATAAGAAAGAGCCATAATGCCTTTATATCCAATGCATAATAAATTCGACCAGACACAATCATTTAGGAGCTCCTTTGTTTAATGCCAGTCTGATTTCTGAATGGTCCACAGATCTGTAGTTCTTTTTAACTTTTACTTTCTCTTTTGTTGTCTGCGCAGATAGAAAACCCAAGGAAGAAGAGAGATGGAGAAGAGAGATGGAGAAGGGAGATGGAGAAGAGAGATGGAGAAGAGAGATGGAGAAGGGAGATGGAGAAGGGAGATGGAGAAGGGAGATGGAGAAGGGAGATGGAGAAGGGAGATGGAGAAGGGAGATGGAGAAGAGAGATGGAGAAGGGAGATGGAGAAGGGAGATGGAGAAGAGGAGATGGAGAAGGGAGATGGAGAAGGGAGATGGAGAAGAGAGATGGAGAAGGGAGATGAGATGGAGAAGGGAGATGGAGAAGGGAGATGGAGAAGAGAGATGGAGAAGAGAGATGGAGAAGGGAGATGGAGAAGGGAGATGGAGAAGGGAGATGGAGAAGAAAGATGGAGAAGGAGATGGAGAAGGGAGATGGAGAAGGGAGATGGAGAAGGGAGATGGAGAAGGGAGATGGAGAAGGGAGATGGAGAAGGGAGATGGAGAAGGGAGATGGAGAAGGGAGATGGAGAAGGGAGATGGAGAAGGGAGATGGAGAAGGGAGATGGAGAAGAGAGATGGAGAAGGGAGATGGAGAAGGGAGATGGAGAAGGGAGATGGAGAAGGGAGATGGAGAAGGGAGATGGAGAAGGGAGATGGAGAAGGGAGATGGAGAAGGGAGATGGAGAAGGGAGATGGAGAAGGGAGATGGAGAAGTGAGATGGAGAAGTGAGATGGAGAAGTGAGATGGAGAAGTGAGATGGAGAAGTGAGATGGAGAAGGGAGATGGAGAAGGGAGATGGAGAAGGGAGATGGAGAAGGGAGATGGAGAAGTGAGATGGAGAAGGGAGATGGAGAAGGGAGATGGAGAAGAGAGATGGAGAAGGGAGATGGAGAAGGGAGATGGAGAAGGGAGATGGAGAAGGGAGATGGAGAAGGGAGATGGAGAAGGGAGATGGAGAAGAGAGATGGAGAAGGGAGATGGAGAAGGGAGATGGAGAAGGGAGATGGAGAAGGGAGATGGAGAAGGGAGATGGAGAAGGGAGATGGAGAAGGGAGATGGAGAAGGGAGATGGAGAAGGGAGATGGAGAAGTGAGATGGAGAAGGGAGATGGAGAAGTGAGATGGAGAAGTGAGATGGAGAAGGGAGATGGAGAAGAGAGATGGAGAAGTGAGATGGAGAAGGGAGATGGAGAAGTGAGATGGAGAAGAGAGATGGAGAAGTGAGATGGAGAAGGGAGATGGAGAAGGGAGATGGAGAAGGGAGATGGAGAAGGGAGATGGAGAAGGGAGATGGAGAAGGGAGATGGAGAAGGGAGATGGAGAAGGGAGATGGAGAAGGGAGATGGAGAAGGGAGATGGAGAAGGGAGATGGAGAAGGGAGATGGAGAAGGGAGATGGAGAAGGGAGATGGAGAAGGGAGATGGAGAAGGGAGATGGAGAAGGGAGATGGAGAAGACAGGAGATGGAGAAGGGAGATGGAGAAGGGAGATGGAGAAGGGAGATGGAGAAGGGAGAGATGGAGAAGGGAGATGGAGAAGGGAGATGGAGAAGAGAGATGGAGAAGGGAGATGGCGAAGGGAGATGGAGAAGGGAGATGGAGAAGAGAGATGGAGAAGGGAGATGGAGAAGGGAGATGGAGAAGGGAGATGGAGAAGGGAGATGGAGAAGGGAGATGGAGAAGGGAGATGGAGAAGAGAGATGGGAGAGAGATGGAGAGGGAGATGGAGAAGGGAGATGGCGAAGGGAGATGGAGAAGGGAGATGGAGAAGGGAGATGGAGAAGGGAGATGGAGAAGGGAGATGGAGAAGGGAGATGGAGAAGGGAGATGGCGAAGGGAGATGGAGAAGGGAGATGGAGAAGGGAGATGGAGAAGGGAGATGGAGAAGGGAGATGGCGAAGGGAGATGGAGAAGGGAGATGGAGAAGGGAGATTGAGAAGGGAGATGGCGAAGGGAGATGGCGAAGGGAGATGGCGAAGACCAGAGACGAGAGAAATGTTTTGCCGAGATTGTATCAAGAATTGTGTTGCCTAAACGAATAGAACTTTGACGTTGTAAGTAAATAGTTAATAATGCGCATATATTCAGACAAATGTGTGTGTGTGAGTGTAAGTGTTAGTGTGTGCACACGTGTGTGTGTCTGTATGAAAGAAAGAGAAAGAG
>CM065684.1:49728791-49736291 GCA_017654935.2 Phymorhynchus buccinoides
TAGGTCCAAAATTATCACTATTTTCTATATATGTGTTTCACTACATTTATAAAATGGAAAAAAAAAAATTCAATTAAAAAAAAATATAGGATTGCGTCAAGCAGAAGTCAAGAAGTTATATCGTTTGAAGCCATGCTATGTTGCTATCAAAATTGGATCCATTATACAGTTCAAGCATAAATGGACTTTTTATATTTACCTGTCATTGAGAATGACCACACATAAATATCAAATATGTGCATTACCATACAAGGTCCCTTGAGTTTGTACCTATTATTACATAAACAATATGGGTTAAGTAGAAACCAATAATGTACAATTTCTCTCTCTCTCTCTCTCTCTCTCTCTCTCTCTCTCTCTCTCTCTCTCTCTCTCTCTCTCTCTCTCTCTCTCTCTCTCTCTCTCTCTTCTTTCCTATATTTTGTTGGGTTTTGTTTTTTACGCTTATTTACATACAGATGTGTGTACAAGGCATTACACGTTTGTATGACTATGGCTGGTACCCACGTGTCGTCATATCCGGCCACAAGGAGCGCCATATTATGGGAGACCGCCATCTTAGTCCTTACCTTTTTTTGAAAAATGCCAGATCGATGCTGCGTATTTGGCTGTTCCAATTCGAAACTTATCTAAACTGTATTTATAACATCTGGATGTTTTCTTTACACATTTAGATAACATTTTCACTTTGTTTACACACAAATAAGGACTAAGATGGCGACACTTCCGTTGGAATGGTCGAGATGCGCACGCAGGTGGGTTGGAGCCATAAATGAATGTGGATACATTTGCTTTCCTTATTTTATATTTTCTTTTCTTTTCTTTACATGCTATTATGTTTTGAAAAATGTCAAAAATTATCATTACAAAAAACACGCCCATGTCATGTCATGCTACGATTCAGATTAAAGATCCGTTTAACCCAGGCTTTGATCATATTTTTCCCAAAAAGAAATTTCACTAAAACGACATTGTTTTCAGAAATTGTGTATAGAAATATAGGAAGTGGAACAACAACTCAATTTCTTTTAAATCGTGTAACAGAATGATCGAAACCAGCTCCAAATTCTGAAGAAACAGTGGTCCACTAATATTCCATCAAATCTAATTAGACTCCATTGATAAGGGTATTTTTTTTAGCTACTTTTTAACAGAGAAACAGACTGAGAAATAACCAAAAAGAAAAGACAGACAACGGCAAAGATGACACAACCTCTTTGGCGAAAATGGCTAGCATGAAGGAAGAGCAATGGCGGAAGAAGAAAAAAGCAATGTTGTATTTTAGGTCCCCCCTCATGTTTATGGTATTTGGTGTTTGGGTATTTTGATACTTTATAGTCGCAGAGGCGTGAAATTCGGGTTGTTCCCACCTGGAGAGCGCGTCGCAGCCAGAAGCACGCCACGCATTATTTTTTTATGATCCTCAATCTCAAAAGTCTGTTTCGTTCAGTTTTATCAAAATTATCCTAGGCTGATCCTATCCCTACTATCCCTTCCCCTGATCCCTTCCCCGAGAATGGCAGATTGTTGCTTCTCATTGACATTTTTCAAGACTTAAAAAATTTATCAACCAAAGAAAGGAATGGTTCCAGCAAAAAAAATAGTATAAGTGCATGGCTTTGTACATCGATTTCTCGGCAAATATGTAGATTTACACCCTCCTGCTCTATTTCTTGATTCTTTCCGTGGTTAGGGATAGGGATATGGTTAGGGTTAGGGATAGGGTTAGGATTAGATGGTCTTTTCTTTTGCCACAAGCATCTGTTTTTTTGGTCAAAATCATCTATTTTGGGGGAGCATTAAATCGCTGCCATTTTTCAATGACTACAAAAAATGTGGCAGTCAGAGAAAACCAGACCGCGTGTGCAAAAGAAGTAGGCTGAGGACAGGGCAGATCAAATAGCAGCCGTCATTACGATATTGCCTGTGATAGTGAGATTATCGTCCAATTGGTCGCCGACCCTTATGGACGTTTCGATATTGCTCGTAGGGGGTGATTTATATAGTATAGGATCAGCGCCACACTAACCTCTGTCATCCCTTATGTACCACCCATCCACCTAGCGAACCTCTGTCATCCCTTATGTACCACCCATCCACCTAGCGAACCTCTGTCATCCCTTATGTACCACCCATCCCCCTAGCGAACCTCTGTCATCCCTTATGTACCACCCATCCCCCTAGCGAACCTCTGTCATCCCTTATGTACCACCCATCCCCCTAGCGAACCTCTGTCATCCCTTATGTACCACCCATCCACCTAGCGAACCTCTGTCATCCCTTATGTACCACCCATCCACCTAGCGAACCTCTGTCATCCCTTATGTACCACCCATCCCCCTAGCGAACCTCTGTCATCCCTTATGTACCACCCATCCCCCTAGCGAACCTCTGTCATCCCTTATGTACCACCCATCCACCTAGCGAACCTCTGTCATCCCTTATGTACCACCCATCCCCCTAGCGAACCTCTGTCATCCCTTATGTACCACCCATCCCCCTAGCGAACCTCTGTCATCCCTTATGTACCACCCATCCACCTAGCGAACCTCTGTCATCCCTTATGTACCACCCATCCACCTAGCGAACCTCTGTCATCCCTTATGTACCACCCATCCACCTAGCGAACCTCTGTCATCCCTTATGTACCACCCATCCCCCTAGCGAACCTCTGTCATCCCTTATGTACCACCCATCCCCCTAGCGAACCTCTGTCATCCCTTATGTACCACCCATCCCCCTAGCGAACCTCTGTCATCCCTTATGTACCACCCATCCCCCTAGCGAACCTCTGTCATCCCTTATGTACCACCCATCCCCCTAGCGAACCTCTGTCATCCCTTATGTACCACCCATCCCCCTAGCGAACCTCTGTCATCCCTTATGTACCACCCATCCCCCTAGCGAACCTCTGTCATCCCTTATGTACCACCCATCCACCTAGCGAACCTCTGTCATCCCTTATGTACCACCCATCCCCCTAGCGAACCTCTGTCAAACCCCCTCTTCTTCTATCTCCCTCCTCTCCATCGTTTATTCTTATTTCTCTCCTTCGTCATTTCCTCTTTTTTACATACGCCCTATTCAGAAAGTAAACACACACACACACACACACACACACACACACACACACACACACACACACACGAGCACACGCGCACGCACGCGCACGCACGCGCACGCACGCGCACGCACGCGCACGCACGCGCACGCACGCACACGCACACGCACACGCACACACACACACACACACACACACCCCAATAAAACTGAGCCGTTTCAAACTTTCGTCATCAGATATATGTTTCTTCATTGTTTGTTTGTTTCGTTCCTTGTGTGTTTGTTTGTTAGTTTTCCGTGTCCTCAACATTTTTTTCTTCTTCTAAGTCTCAATGGCTGTCTCTCTGCGTTTCTGTCTCTTTCATATTAGGGTTGTTGTTGTTGTTGTTGTTGTTGTTGTTGTTGTTGTTGTTTTCATGAATGAAAGAACGGCAAAAGATTAAGAAACTAATCAGCACATGGACTCATTCGATATTTTGACAACAAATGCATCCCAGCACAAACAGGAGATAGAACATGAAGAAAACCGTCCACTCAACTCCGCTCAACTCAAATCAACTCAACTCAGCTGTTTTATTTTGTGCTCGTAAAAACAAGGTCAATTTTCTTGCTGGCACGTAAAACATACACATGAGAAACTAAACAATGTATTTTTTTAAAGTAATGATTAGATGCAAACATAAATAGGCTGAGAAAATTTAGATATTGACTCTGAAAATCAACACATTTCTAACAAATGAGAGTCAAGTCAAGAAGAGAGAGAGGGTGAGTGAAAGAGTGAGAGAGAGGGGGGGAGGGGGGAGAGAGAGAGAGAGAGAGAGAGAGAGACGGAGGGAGAGACGGAGGGAGAGACAAAGAAGAGAGGGAGAGAGACAGAGAAAACAATACAAAAAAGACTTGGAAGAGACAGTGAGAGAGAAAGAGAAAGGACGAGAGACTCAGAAAGAGAGTGGGGTGGGTGGGGGCAGAGAATGTGTTTGTGTGTGTGCGTGCGTACGAGTGAGTGAGTGAGTGATTGAGTGAGTGAGTGGGTGAGTGATGGGGGTGGTGGAGGGATTGTGGGTGAAGGACGTTTCCTCGTTCTGTGTTACACCCACCCATCATCACCACCACGCTTTCTCTGTCAGACTGGGTTCTTGAAGTACAAGAGTATTAAACTAGAATCTGAGCTGACACCATCTGGAGCTGGCAGGGTGTTAGACAAGGAACACTCCCCTGATCAACCACCTGATAATGGGGGGATCGGCTAGAATTTTTCACAGTATTTCCTGTCCCTTTTTAATGTCACGTGTAACATTCCCTCTTATACTAGGAAGATTTCGTAAGATTCCTTACTAGCCATAAGAGGAAAAACACGTCAAAACCGTGATTTTGACACTTGACGTGTGGGGTCTTTAAAAGTTGTTATATATATATATATATATATATATATATATATATATATATATATTTCACTCCGTCTCCCTTTCCCTCCTCTTCCTCTCTATCCTTGTATTCCCTTTTTTTCCACTGTGTCCCACTGTTATGCTCGGTGTCCATCTGTGTTCTACCGAGGACCCAGCATGTTTGACAATCGTGTGAAAGGTAGCACACGCCTTGTTGCTTTTGACTCGTTGACAGGTTATGCATGTCGCATGAAAATAGGTAGCTCGTAAAAATAAGTAGCTCGCTATTATGAGAGTCTGTATTTGCGACAACCACAAATTTCACTTTTTCTGTACTTTAACCATTTAACTAACCCTAACCCTAACCCTAAACCTAACCCTAACCCTAACCCTAACCCTATCCCTAACCCTAGAAAAAAGTGAAATTTGTGGTTCATGCTCAATGTCGCAAATACACACTGTCATAGGTAGCGAGCTACTTATTTTTACGAGCTACCTATTTTCATGCGACAATGCACACAAACAAGCCTGCTTCTTTTGGTCTCCCTTCCCCCAAGACCCAAACAACACGGGCGACAGCAGACCGAATGCGTACACAACGCACGCCAGTCGGTGTGAATAACATGGCAGCAGGTGTGAGAAAAACACAGAATAAAACGAAACGGATGCTTTGTATTAGCCAGGACACAAGATGTACACCGACCCATACCGACAAATTGGATTCAGGGGTGTTTTGTTTGTTTGTTTGTGTTGTTTCTACAGAACCTAATCAAAAGAATAGTAGGCCACAGAATAGAAAAGAAACTGAATAATTAAAAACATGTAAGCACTTGCAACAAATGATAAGACACCTGAAACAGATACAAATACGAATACGAATGTTTTATTGAGGGTAATATGGATATGCTACAATAGCTTCTTTGCACCCCCCCCCCCTCTCTCTCTCTCTCTCTCTCTCTCTCTCTCTCTCTCTCTCTCTCTCTCTCTCTCTCTCTCTTGTTTGTTTGTGTTGTTTCTACAGAACCTAATCAAAAGAATAGTAGGCCACAGAATAGAAAAGAAACTGAATAATTAAAAACATGTAAGCACTTGCAACAAATGATAAGACACCTGAAACAGATACAAATACGAATACGAATGTTTTTTATTGAGGGTAATATGGATATGCTACAATAGCTTCTTTGCACCCCCCCCCCTCCCCCCTCTCTCTCTCTCTCTCTCTCTCTCTCTCTCTCTCTCTCTCTCTCTCTCTCTCTTATTCACACAGAAAATTTGACATAAAAAGCAGCACAATCAATACAAGGTAATCAACAGAAGGTGACAAAATAATGAAACATACAGACAAACGTGCTCGCTTGTGTGTGACTGATGTGGAAGGAAAGTGTGGGGGGTAACTTTTGACCAAATGACAAGTTTTTAGTTGCCACTGGGATTAACATGTACTAAGTGCATGGGCACACGGGACCGTGGTTTATCGGCTTATCCGAAACACCCACGTTCAGACCGTAAGGCCTAGTGCAGAGTGAGAGTAAAAATCCCTTTAACCTAAGGTTCGAAATCGGGTTTATTGCATACGAGGCGAACGCGAAACCTCTGTGCCATGATGAACGTCTTAATGGAAAAACAATCTGCCATTATACACAAAGCTGGTCATCAATGGATGATCGATTTTTATTATTCATAAACAGATACAAAAGGGCAGACGCTAAGTGACCAACAGGTAATGTTGTGCAGCTTATAACCAAAAACAAATTGTCGTACAAATCCGTCATTCAAAGGTGACGAATCAACATGAACAAGCACAAACAAAATGGAATCAAGAGGGGGGGGGGGGAGTGCGTGAGTGTGTGCGTGCGTGTACGCCTTGAAATTGGATGTAAGAAAGTGAATGAATGAACGTTGGGTTTAGCTTCCACTCGGCTGCAAAGAACACATGTGAGACGAA
The DNA here is from genome assembly GCA_017654935.2 of Phymorhynchus buccinoides. Lineage (NCBI taxonomy): Eukaryota > Metazoa > Mollusca > Gastropoda > Neogastropoda > Raphitomidae > Phymorhynchus > Phymorhynchus buccinoides. Next base: position 49,735,182 of record CM065684.1, read on the forward strand.
CCATCAACCAACCATCACAACCATCAGTCAATGCTCGGAGAAAACCCTGGAGGTAGCTGCGATACCAGGTCTGATCCAAACATAATTCGATGGCTTAGAGTCAAAACGGACTATCTTTAGATAGTCCATTGACTTATTATTGATGTTATTGGGGGGGAAATAAGAACTTGTATTAAAAAAAAGAATAAATAATGTAAAATGGGGATGATGCTTTTTATATTTATGCAGTCGTTGTTTTTTTAAACAAGTTATTAGTTTTCGCAATATGTTCAATAATACATCAATGGACTATCAAAAGATAGGCCGTTTTGATTCCAAGCCATCGAATATAGTATTAAAAATAATAAGAAGAAAATGAAAATGGTAAGTGTCTGACAAAAACATGTAAAACAATAAAATACATACGTATGTTGACATAAATAAGTCAATCGAAAAATAATCAAATACAAACAGAATCGATACAATAATAGGGGGGATGCTAACAATCAAGAGGATTGCTAACTTAAATAGCCCAATTTTCCCCCACCTCAAACGATTTTCCACGCCTCAAACGTTCACAGTGAATACTACAAGAAAAAAAGGCAAAGAAGATAGAAAAATATAGACTATAATATATACAGATGGAAATGAACAAGGAAATAACAACGGAAATTGAAACGAGAAGGAAAGAAAACAGAGAAGAAAAACTAGAACTAACCGAAAACCACGAAAGAACGACTAGGCGTATATTACGTAGTAAATAAGACAAACAATAAATGTTTTCTCACCAAAAAAGAAAGAGGGGAAAAAGAAGAAAAAATAAAGGGTCAAATAATGAAATAAATAAAGTAGCCCGAGTGGTGCGATGCAACACAAAAACACACTCGCCGGCGCACACGCGCACACACCGAAAGACAGGCACAAAACGAAAGGCACAGAAAAGACAGGCGTGAACAAAAACATTCTCCTTTTCCGCTGCAGGGTGAAGGGCAATAAACCCGAACATGAACAAGATGATCAAGGAGAGCAAAAACAAGAAGCACAGTCAGGGAAACCAGACAGGAATTCAGAAAGTTTAATAAGGATAAACAAGATGACAACGCCATATAAACCTACATCCAGTTAAGGTAT
>CM065684.1:49741291-49753791 GCA_017654935.2 Phymorhynchus buccinoides
AGCAGGCATGGGAATTCCCATGACAATTTCCATGCCTGTATAGAGAGAATACTGTTATGTAGACACTTGTGCATCTGAAAACAGAATTAATTTTTATGTTACTGTGTAAATTAAAATTATTTCTATGCACCCCTACCCCTTTCTTTAAAATTTAATTATATGTATGCGCATGTAACATAGTGGAGCCCTATTTTTATTTTTGGCAAACAAGTAAAATTGAAAAGCATATTGACCAAGCTTTCAGAAAAAAACATAGTGACCAATCCCCCCCCCCCCCCCCCCCCCCCCAACCCCACCCCCCCACCCCCCACCCCCCCGCCGGGGTAAGGGGGGTCTACGGACACCTGTAGTAGGCCTAGTCTTTGCCTGTGGGTCTAAGCCTCTTACTCTTAGAAAATTAATAATTGAAGTTGCGTGATTCGTGATACTCCTGATCTGTTACTGTTTTAAACTGATTGTTCATGCGATGAAAACTTGTTCCACATCATCTACATTTCTGTAAGATATTTTATATTAGTCCTAATATTTTATTTTCGTTTCGTTAATTCCCCCCCCCCCCCTCTGCCACAAAGCAAAGGTCAAGGTCACAGCCAGCAAGCTCATCCATGTTTATCTTCCCCTGTACAGTCTTTGCTCGTGGTGATCAATCGTCTAGGCCTAACAAAGGATTCGTACGTCGAAGGCAGTGAAATCGACGAACCCTGGATTTTCCGTATATTTTTTTTCAAGACTGAAATGAATGTGGGCTAAATGTTAAGTACGTCGTCTTGATTATGAGGTAAGGCATGGACTCTAGGCCTAGGCCTTGTTGCCGGAAGTGCGGTAGGCTAAGTTATGCGCAGAGATGATGGGCAAATGAACACGAACAACCGTTACTCAAAGGCGCAAATAAAAGCTAAACAACCGGGCCGTCAACGCACACACTAGGTACATCCATTTGTTACAGAAAATATAAGTTGACGACGTTAAAATGTACCTATTTGTACACACCTGAAGTCTTGTGTTTCTTTTTAAAGAGCGTTTTTGTATATCTAATGGAGAGTCTTCTTTCCAGTATGTATCTCCTACTCGGTACAACACAACAGTTACAGTAATCTCTGCAACAAATGATTTTCTTTCTTTTGTTCCTTACCGATGTATCTGACTGCTTTGATCGCCATGACTTGAAGGCTCACGTCAAAATCAAGTATCCTGCTAACTTTAACCCTCTAACATGTTATGTTTTTTTGAGAAAATGACAACGTTAAAGTTTCAGTGGAGAGTGAGAGTCTTCTTTAGTTTGAAGAGTGTGACTGAGTCAAGGTTAAAGGTTGCACAACAGTAATCTCTGCAACAAATGATTATCTTTATTTTGTTCTTTATCAATGTATCTGACTGCTTTGATCGTCGTGACTTGAAGACTCACGTCAAAATCAAGTATCCTGCTAACTTTAACCCTCTAACGCCTTTTATGTTTAGAGAAAATGACAACGTTAAGGTTTGAGTTAAGGTTAAAGGTCAGGGCCACGGACGCAACACACACACACACACACACACACACACACACACACACACACACACACACACACACACACACACACACACACACACACACACACACATATATATACACACACAGACACACAACCGAACATGTACGATACTATAGACTCACTTTGTTTTAAAAAACGACGTGAGCCAAAAAGAAGCTTACAGACAGAGGTAAAAGGGGCAAGGAAGAAAGGGAAAGGGGGACGCATCAGACTGAGCAGTATGAGAGCAACATTAATGCCCCTGAGCTGCAGACAGCAAACATGCGGCGTGTCCTCTAAGGAGTGGCTTCCCGACACCTTGATTACTGTACTCGCCCTGTTCTGCAGGGCAAAGAGAGAACAGGGCAGCACTTGCAAACTGAAGAGTCGACAAAACCGACTGAGCTGAGCTTGTGCTTCACGCCAGAAAACTCGATCCATCTTCGGACGTTGCCTTCTTTTAATCGACCGGGCAAAATTCACAGCAAAATAATAATAATAATAATAATAATAATCATAATCATAATCATAATCATAATAATAATCATAATAATAATAATAATAATAATATAATCATAATAATAATAATAATAATAATCATAATAATAATCATAATAATCATCATAATCATCATAATCATCATAATCATAATATTCATAATAATAATAAATCAATCTTCTATAGCGCTATTCTCCTGACACAGCAGGACTCACCGCGCTTTACATGAAAAAAAAAGTAGGCTAAGTTTACCCCACGCACACAAAAGATATTCAAAATACATGTACTTAAAATAATTTAGAAGAAACAAATCACTTTATCGCACTCACACAACTCACATTTAAAATACCTATATAAAACACGAATTATTATTTTAAAATCTTTACAGTGGATGGACAGACAGAAATTAACAGATATATTTTCTAAAAAGATGCGTCTTCAGGCCAGTTTTGAACGAAGACAGAGATAGAGAGCTGCGGAGAGAGAAAGGGAGATTGTTCCAGATGTGTGGTGCTTGGAAACGAAGCGATCTGTTTCCAATTGTTTTGTACTCGTCTAGGTTGCTTGATACATGATCTGAGGTTGCGTTCTGGTATGTAGGCAGACAGGAGAGAAGAGAGGTAGTCAGGAAGAGTGTCTTCGAAATAACGACAGGCAAGAGTGGCCACTTTATAGTCGACTCTCGCGTCAACAGGGAGCCAGTGCAGCTGTCTCAGCAGTGGTGTCACTAAGTCAGTCTTACGCTTTCTGAGCACAACCCAGGCAGCACTGTTCTGGACTCTCTGAAGACGCTTCACAGAAGAAAGAGGGAGACCTGCAAGAACTGCATTGCAGTAATCCAGCCTGGACAGTATGGAAGAAACAGCAAGTTGAGTAGCAGCTTCAACTGAGAGATATGAACGAATAGAACTTAGTCTTTTAAGATGGTAGAAAGTTGACCGACAGACAGAAGAAATATGCTGATCAAAAGAAAGTGTTTCATCAAATATTCAAAGATAGTGTGTCTTTCTGTCCATTAGTACGTAGAGTAGAATCAAATGTTTGTGCCACGTTACTGCTCCGCGCTGAACTGCAGTGAAGTCTGACAGTGCTTCAGTGTGGATCGCATCCTTCAGTGCCTTTAGAAATACAACAATGGTAGACAGTATTCACCAGCAAGCACTCTCTTCGCGGCTTGATTTGTCCAGAAATGACAGCTAGAAAGAAACTTAAATACAATGAATAGCTTAGACGGAGCTGGGATTGGCGACGGGATGCTGACACATCCATGCCAGATTACTTACTGTCTTTGAGCACAGGGAGGAGAGGGGGGTTAAAGGTGGTCAGGATCCAGGAGCTATTAACACGAGATGGAGCCCGGTTAACCCTTTCAACGCCAGCCATTTTTCAGCTACAACTTTCCATTAAACTTACCTGGGCGGATAAAAAACAAATTATGGCTTATGGCCAGAAACGTGTGTCTTGTTTCCAATAAAAGGGACCTCAATCTACCAGCCTCGAATTGAGTGTTTTTTGTGCCTTAACTGGTCCAAGTGGTCATTTATATTCTCAAGTATGACTGCAATATTGGCCCTATGGCTGGTACCCACGTGTCGTCATATCCGGCCACAAGGAGCGCCATATTATGGGAGACCGCCATCTTAGTCCTTACCTTTTTTTTTTAAATGCCAGATCGATGCTGCGTATTTGGCTGTTCCCATTCGAAACTTAATCTAAACTGTATTTATAACATCTGGATGTTTTATTTACACATTTAGATAACATTTTCACTTTGTTTACACACAAATAAGGACTAAGATGGCGACACTTCCGTTGGAATGGTCGAGATGCGCACGCAGGTGGGTTGGAGCCATTGAGGATTCCTCTGTGACATGCATAACATAGGGCCCTTCCTGGCCTTACCTCCCAACATTAAGAACATAAGGTCACTGGATACCACACCCTAATGTCATGCCTTTCAGTGACGTGGGTGTTAAATCATTGTGGTGCCAAGAGGCGACGGTGGCGATGAAAGGTTAAACGTAGCCCCACTTACATGATGCCACGAGGCTCTAAAGGACGCACAAAATGGTCAATCATGGCTTAGAAAACTATCTGTATAGTGCTCCCCTAGAGCCCCCCAAACTCCTCAACAACATCACCCTCCCCTCCCTAACTCCGACTTTCTAAAACATATCGATCAACCCATTGGAGAGAATTAAGACAAGTGACAAGTTGGATCATAAGATATCCAGAACACTTTTATAAAAACAAATTACGATTAGTTCAGTAGCTTATGATGTAATTTGCTGGCTGTAACACTTTGTGCTCTCTCTAGTTCTGGAGAAGGTCTTTCATTTCATTCCAACACCACCTGCTTGCTCTCTCTCTCTCTCTCTCTCTCTCTCTCTCTCTCTCTCTCTCTCTCTCTCTCTCTCTCTCTCTCTCTCTCTCTCTCTCTCTCTCTCTCTCTCTCTCTCGCTCTCTCTCTGTGTTCTATAACGCTATGGTTTTGGATATGTGATTAAGTCAGTGTGCTGGTGATTGTAATATGTTTTTGTTGGCTTTTCAAAATAGACAAAAAGAGTGTTATCAACAGGAATGGCATTATGAAATTACGTCAAAACAACGTTTTCGCTTTTATAGTTCATTCAAATCAATCTTGTCCTTGAGTTCTCTTCTACTTAACGTGAAGCATTCTGCACGCACTACACTAACAAGTATTAGACTAGGTAGACTATATCTCCTTTAAGGCCACATCGTCTACGACATGCTCAGAATGTTTGAAATCTAAATCGTCCATTTTGCCCTGCTGTAGAAATTGAACTGCATTTTGTATTTTTATGTCCCAAGTATACAGAGCTTAGGGGAAAATACATTCCTTCCAAAATTCTATAGACACCCAACTAGTTTTCGATTATCACTTCTGCTTGCAAATGAGAACAGCATAATTGTTGAAACAATGTTGCTACCTATGCCCACAAAGCCTTGCAAATGAGACAATTATTGTTGATGGCTTAATAACCATTCCACTGTATACCTTATTTATGTATGTCCTATTTATGTCATATATGTGCTTTTTTTATTTGTTTTGTATCTCAACTCTAGTGATTTGGGCTTAGGCCTAATCATTAAACCATTTGTTAATTGTTCATTGTCCCCTCTCTCTCTCTCTCTCTCTCTCTCTCTCTCTCTCTCTCTCTCTCTCTCTCTCTCTGTCCTTAACTCGTCTCCCTCTTACATTGCTATTTTGTCTATATTGTTATTCTTGATGATGGTTTGAAGGATTGCTTTGATGCTTAGATTGCTTTATAATGTTTTTGCATTACTTATTTGTTGGTCTGTTAGCTTTTTTGTTTGGCCACAGGACTGAGTGTAAAAAAAACCAATGCTTATCTCATTACCCTGTATAAATAAAATTTCGTTTCGTTTCACAGACACAGACACAGAGAGAGTATTTCACAGGAACGTAGAGCAAGTGCCCTCCCTTTTTCCATTCCCATTAGTAAATATGCCCATTCCCTATGGAAGTGAGTACCAAAAGCCAGAATCAATATATACAAAGTTTATTTGAAAAACAGACAATAAGTGGACAATGTGGTAGGGAGTGGAATGGGGTGTAATAGGGAGGAAAGGAGAGTGGAAGATCAGAAACTCTATAGAGAGCTGGACAGCAGAAAGGAAGGAGACCAGACAGAAGACTTATCAGTGGAGACAGAGTGATCAGACGGGGTTACTGCGGACAACTTCCGGCCATTGTTGTCTTTGTCTCTCTCTCTCTCCTTTGTTCTCCTTTGCTTCCCGGTGTTGGCTTAGAACTTCTGAAGAAGGTCTTTCATGTCATTCCAACACCACCTGCTTGCTCTCTCTCTCTCTCTCTCTCTCTCTCTCTCTCTCTCTCTCTCTCTCTCTCTCTCTCTCTCTCTCTCTCTCTCTCTCTCTCTCTCTCTCTCTCTCTCTCTCTCACTCTAATTAGCTTATCTCATTGCCCTGGATAAATAACATTTCGTTCGTTCGTTTCTCTCTCTCTCTCTCTCTCTCTCTCTCTCTCTCTCTCTCTCTCTCTCTCTCTCTCTCTGGATCTCTCTCTACTTCTCTATTGTTATTCATTCATTCATTCACTCTCTCTCTCTCTCTCTCTCTCTCTCTCCTCTCTCTCTCTCTCTCTCTCTCTCTCTCTCTCTCTCTCTCTCTCTCTCTCTCTCTCCAGCTTTGTTTTTGTTATTTATCTATTTACTTTCCTTATTATTATTATTATTATTATTGCTACTCATTTGTGATTGTGTCACATGTTTCAGTATACCCCTCACCTCAGCCCCTCATCCCCAGGCACCCCCCCCACCCACACACACACACACACACACACGCACACGCACACACACACACACACACACACCCCTCACCTCCCATTACCATTAACCTTTCTTCCTTGCTGCTTGAATTTTCCTCGATTTTGTTTTCAAGAGCTGGATGGGGAAAAGCAGTATATTGCTTATCTCATGTTTCCCTGGTTAAATAATTCATAGTTATAGATTCCGTATGATCTGTCGTTTGTTTGTTTGTTGTTTTGTTGCTTGCTTACTTGTTTCCATGTCCGCTGGCTTGTTTGCTTGCTTTGTTGTTGTTGTTGTTTTTTTGTGTGTGTTTTTTTTTACCTACCGGCTGGAAGTTCCGGCCTTCCTCCTGTCATTATTTTCTCTAGTTTCTTAAAGTAGCTTTTTTAAGCATGACAATAATTATTGTTTTCCACGTTTTCCTTACCTTCAAAATCGTCTATGTGTGTATTTAAAGAAAGCAACTACTACTTTAGTTACCCCAGGGCAAGTGTTGGCTTTCCCGATTCCTCCCAAACGTTACTGTGTTCCTGTAGTTTTTAATATGAGACTTGCTTTACAGGAGTTCTACCAGTTTTCTGTATTTTTTTAAGCAACGTTTTTTTTTTTAATTTCTTGGCATAAAATTGTCACTCTGGTGGTTTGCTCAAAACAGCTTTTTTTTCCATTATTGCTGTTTTTATTAGCAAAATAAGCAAGTATCCCAGTTACCATTAGGCCGTGTACACACATAAGCGGATATTCCATGCGGAAACTCGTGCGCAATCCATAAGTAAGTGAAGCAAAGAAGGGAAAAGATTTGCGCACGTGTCCGAATTTCCCCTATATGCGTAAACTTTTACCCTTCTTTCTTCCAATTATTTAGGGTTTTCCGTACAGAACTTACGCGTCTAATGTGAACCCGGCCTTAGCTTGCATTGATTATTAACATGTATGTGTGATTGATACTAGACATCCGTTATGTATGCATACTAAGTAAACTAAAAGTAGACAAATGTCGCTAAAATAAATATCAATAACAGAAAGAACGTAACAAAACTCAGGTAAAGGTCAAGATGTGCCACCCCCCTACATTTCTCGGTTAATTCCATGTTTCCGTTTTTGCCTTTCTTACCAAACATAAAGCTGTATTTTATTAACTTTTTCAGCCAATTATCTTTTTGGAATAATAACCCTAACCCTAACCCTAACCCTATCCCTACCCCCCCCCCCCCCCCCCCCCCCCCCTCCATAAGACGGGAAAACGCAATGAACCACGACTGTGACAAATGTGCGGTGTACTGCAGTACATAGGGGGGGGGGGGGGGGGGGGTAGGGTTAGGGTCAGGGCTAGGGTTAGGGTTAGGGTTATTATTCCAAAAAGATAATTAGCTGAAAAGGTTAATAAAATACAGCTTTATGTTTGGTAAGAAAGGCAAAAACGGAAAAATAGAATTAACCGAGAAATGCAGGGGGGTGGCACATCTTAAAACTCAGAAACAATTGATGATATTCAAACGTGTGACAATAACGTTGCCCTTGAGAAGAAGAAAAAACGTTATTTAAATATAATCTCAGAAAGATAACATTCCTAATTAATTCCACCGGCAATCCAGTATTCCGCCGTTTGATTATGTTATGTTCAAATCCTTTCTAAAGGCAGAGTATCACCTGTAGCGAAAGGAAATGGTCGATTTACATTCATACTTCGAAAAGGTAATACACATGTCCCAAAGGTGGACGGGGGGGGGGGGGGGGGGGAGAGAATTTGAACAAGCCCCAAGACCGGCGTTATGCCAGCTGTAATTAAATTAACCGTCACAGATAAACATACAACAAACAAACAACTGCACAACAAGTGTAAAATGACGTTATTTTATTCACAAGACACAAAACAAAACTACTGGATATTTCGGCGAATGCGCCTTTATCAACACAGACAAACAAGAAAACGGCAAACAGCAAAATATAGCAAAAGGAGCAAAAAGCAGGCAACAAAATGAGCACCAAAAAAACAAAATAAAAATATAAAAAACCAATACTTCCCCTCTACAGTCTAATGCATAAACAATCCAAATCATCATTTTCATCTTGGTCGCGTCACAGATAAAATCATCGTGATGTTTTATATTGTTATTGTTTTTCATACCAAAACAAGCGCGAAATCGCAATAGTTTGTGGCACGCGGTCTATTTTTACCACTCCAATCATGAGTCACCTCCCCTGGCTTTTCAATAATTTTAATCTGTAAACCAGAATGTTATCTCTGCAGCATTTCGTAACTTTTTATATCTTTTGGAAAACATTTAAAACTATGTATCCTACTTATGCTCATCAAAAGAAGCACCGCATACTCGTCGTGTCTGTTGTAGTGTCTGTATTACGTATGTTTATTATTTTGTACGCTTTTAAAATACATCATTTTAAATCGAGCGGCACTCAATTTGAATGATGTAGCCTCGATTTGAATACAGAGACTCAATGTCCTTTTGATGAGTATAAGTAGGATAAATATATGTTTTCCAAAAGATATGTGTCTGATTCAGACCAAGAGGACATAAAACTCAATTACAGATTGAAAAGCCAGGGGAGATGACTCATGATTGGAGTGGTAAAAATAGACCGCGCGCCTATTGCGATTTTGCGCTTGTTATTTTGTACGCTCCTCGCCTCGATTTGAAGTGCGACAATTTTGGACAGACAGACAGACCGACCGACGACAAAGTGAGTTATAGGTTTGTGGCTTGAGCCACAAACAAAAACAATACTTCCCCTCTACAGTCTAATGCATAAACAATCCAAATCATCATTTTCATCTTGGACGCGTCTCAGATAAAATCATCGTGATGTTTTATATTGTTATTGTTTTTCATACCAAAAAAAGCCAGTTAAATCTTGTAAGCTTCCATAGAAGTATTTGCACTGGGAGCAAAAGGATCAGCCTATCATTGCACTCAAGAGACTATGATTATGAAAGACAAGGCACATAAAGAGGGCTTTGGGCTTACTCTATTCACTATTTCTCCTCAGGGAGAAAGGTGGCAGAGCGGTTAAGGCGTTCGCCTGCCAAAGGTAATGCGTGACTGCAGCGTGAGTGACCCGGGTTCGAATCCCGGCCTCGCCCTTTCTTTCTAGTTTGACAGGAAAATCGAACTGAACGTCCAGTCCTTCGGATGGGGACTTAAAGCTAGTCTGACCCGTGCGCTTTACGCACGTAAAAATCCCACGGCAGTTGAAAGTCCGTAAGAGCAGTGAGAAATCCCGCTGCCTGGTATGGCCAAATTGATAGCTAGGTTTTCCATGTGTGCCCACACACCCTCCTCACCCTGTGCCCCCACCCCCCACCCTTTAAAAAAAATGTCGATAGGCGCTGCACTTGCGGCGACGCGCTCTCCGGAGGAGAGCAGCCCGAATTTCACCGAGATAAGTCTCTGTGACTAGAATATACCAAATACCAATACCAACATTTATCGGTGTTCTTCTCCTGTTTGTTTTACTTAATCTTTATGGATTTTTTTTTTTTAATTTTCTTCTGCATTAACTAGACCCCGATAAATAGCAAAGCATATTTTACTGTAAGCAGTCAACCAGATTTTGACAGAAAATCTGCGTTGAATACGTAGCCCACACAGAAACGTATACGGCCGTGTACACATACACGCGGATGTTCCGCGCGGAAACCCATGCGCAATCGGTAAATAAGTAAAAGAAAGAAGGGAAAATATATACGCACGTGTCCGAATTTCCCCTAATCCGTATATTTGTTTCCTTCTTTCTATTACTTATTGATTATTTCCGCGCGGAAAATCCGGATGTACTGTGTACCAGGCCTACAACAACATGCATTATGCAGAAAATAAACTTGTTGGTTTAAAAAACAATTTATTAGACAGGCTTTCAATGCATAGCATTATTAGACTTATATTTGTAGATATAATATCAGTATAATATCAGTATAATTGATAGTGATGACAGTTATCATTTTAAAGAAGTCAATTATTCCAGGGTGTCAAAGACAGTCAACAACAATATATAGTAACTCTTGTGGGGGAGGGGAACAAAATACAACCATCTTAATTACAAACAGTAATTCCATCATCAGTAAGAACTAAAGAATATATATATAGGAAAAGTGTTTAAAACTTTTTTGTCCCTATGTCTTTGAAACGAACATTAAAACCAAAAACCAGTTATATGCTAACTTGGTATCTTGATGTGCCAGCAGTAAACTGAAATTTTTCATACCTATATATATATTTATAAACGTACAAGAATTGAAACAACCACACCATTAAACTTTCCTCTTATATATATAGTTTGCTTTAATAAAACTTTGTTTGTGTCCAATGTATAAGTTTGTGAACCTAAGAAAGAAACTCAATCAATTTAATTTTAACTTTACGATTTGTTCTGTGTTCTGAAAAGAATAAAAGAAAATAATGTGCTGATTTACTTTTTCTCCCAATGGGGGAGATAAACAATGCCTATGCAAAGACAGCTGTTTCGTCTTTGAGAAAGACTCTTCAGTCTGCATATCGGCCTGCAAAGAATGTCCACAGTGAACATTCAAACTGAGCTAGAAGACTTTCTCCAAGAGAAAGGTTGTCCTCTTTGCACCAGATTGAAAGTCCACAATAAAAGCAAACCAGCACTTAATTCAAAAGAAATGATAAAAATCTTGTGTAAAATAACAAAACTAATAATGTTCTAAAATTAAAGTCAGTATATATTTATATATAACTACTTGAACGAAAGCAAACAAACAAGCGAACAGGGTAGAAGCAGAAAACAACGAAAAACAAGACAACGAACTTACCTGTTGTTTACATTGAGAACACGCTGCATAATTATACACTTCCAGCGTTGTTGTCTTCAAATTCAAACTTTAGCTTCTTTTTGATCCAGACTTTGTTCTTTCTTTGGTTACTTTATTGAATTGTTCTTGTCGCTGCTGTTGTCGCTGCTGTCGTCATCGTTGGTGGAGGAGGTGGTGGTGTTTTTGGTTTAGATCGTTTTTATTCACCAACAGTACATATTTTGCAAACAATGCAAACAAAGAATACCGGCAACAACAAGCTTAAATACTGGTGGCAATGTGTTTTTTATGCTCTCTTCGTCGTCGTTTTTTTATTCTGCGATTTTTCAACTTGCCAATATTTTATTTTTCAAATACCAAATCTTCAACTCTGAAGTATCTCCACAACTGTAAATCCACAATATTAAAGTTTTCTTTTTGCATTCAGAAGACGCAGTATGACATGAATACTAAAGCAGTAAGACACTGGCTTTCTATTCCCCCTTACATTCAAAGAAAGCATCCCCTGCACTGCAGGCAGCATGCGATGCCAGAGGGAAGGAAGGGCGGAAGCAGCAGAAGACTCCGCATCGATCCCTCAGACCGTCACTATCATCACACAGGCATGGCGAGACCAGACCACCGGCCATCAAACAAAGGGAGAGCATTGCGCCACGTGCAGAGAGAGAGCGTGCGTGCGCCACAGGAAGCGCTGAGTATCTTGAACTGACTTAAACTTGTTTCCATTTCATTAAACAGAAAGTCAAAGTCAGTTTATCTTTTAATAAAACCCAGGGTGTACTTGAAAAGTGTTACAATTGACATGTTTTACCAATCCAGGAAAAATCAGAAATCAAAATTTTCACGGGAAGATTCCGAAATTTCTCAATCTCGGATTCCCAAGTTTCCCGTGACATAACCATTTCTATATGGTACATTTCATGCAAGGCAATATTGTTTTCAGACACAGCACAACAACCCTTATTTTTTAGATTATATTATGGGCCTATGTTTTATTTACTTTCTTAATCTATCATTTGACAATGATCAATTCACTCAATAAGTTTGAAACGCACATTCAAAAAAGTAAATATCTAAGAGAAAATCTGGAGAGGAAAATGAAACAGGTTATTCCAACTCCCTGTTATAGAACGAAAAATTAAAAGAAAAATGAGCATACATTTTCAATCATACATATTTCTCATAAAATACTCAAGTCAAGTAACTCAAGTTACAAAGAAAAAAATATAGTATTACATATAACTGTTAAAACTAATCTATGCCACGAGTGTTCTTACTTTTAATGCAGGTGTTGTAATATCAAACTATCCATCTAGCACTATAACCAAACACAAACGTATACAAATACTTCACAGAAAGTAAAGAACCCTCTTCACATCCTGC
>CM065684.1:49766291-49768791 GCA_017654935.2 Phymorhynchus buccinoides
CTTTAAAGGGGCACCCTGACGGGTGAGTTTTTGCAAACAACACGAGCCGAGATCACCAGAAAAACACCCTTTACAGAGATCGCAACACTCACTTTGCTCTGGTTTCCTAGAAATCAAACCGTCAAATCGGCTATTCCTCCTTGGCGGAGGTTCTGGAAGTCAAATTCTTTCAGTGAAAGAGAAGGCATGTGCCTTCTCTTTTTTTTTAATGGCCGCCTGAGTTTAGACCAAATCGTTTGCACGACATTTTCACAATGCAAGCCTTTTATTTTTATTTTTTTTAAATTGTATGCAGTTTACATATAGGAGTTTCGCTCATAACAAAGAAAATAGCTCCTTTTTTTAACTGCACTACAAAAAAAAAGCTTCAACCACAATGAGTGGCCTCCACCCACCCCATCCAAAATGGCTTCTATCTCCGACATCTCCGCCATGGACGAATCGCCGTTTTGACGGTTTGATTTCTTGAAAAGGAAAGGCAAGGCAAGCAAATTTGGGCACAGAGTATTCCATAAATAAATCCAAGAATCAAAAGAGGATGTCATTTTTCTGGTGATTACAAATAATGTAACGTGTTACTAAATTAAAAACTTGCAACATGATTAATACATTTATCTGAAAGAACCGTTAACAACTGTAATGGTCTTTACCTTTAATACATTTTTTGTAGAGAACAAAGCTTTGTAAAAAACTCTTGGGGAGTTCTCCTTCCTTGTAAAGGACAAACAAACAAGTAGGAAACTCATCTGCCACAAGGTTTACACAAATTCGACGCGTTTAAAGTCACCCGTCAGAGTCCACCTTTACCTTGATATATTTGTTAAAACTCAGCTTCCTTTTAAATCCCACCGGGGCTGAGGGAGGGGGGGTGAGAGGACGGTGGAGGAGGGGGGGGGTGGTAAAGAGAGAGAGAGAGAGAGGGGGGTGAGAGAGAGATGGAAGGTGAAAGAAAAGAAGATTGTCGCAGAAGAAAATAAAGCAAGTGATTGTACAAGACTTTTTTAGTGCTATGGTGTACATAAGCATAGCGCTCGGTGGCTCATAGCGTATCTATCTCTGTCTCTCTATCTCTCTCTCTCTCTCTGTCTTTATCATTGTCTCTTTCCTCTCATCTCCCCCCCCCCCTCTCTCTCTCTCTCTCTCTCTCTCTCTCTTTCTCTCTCTTTCTTTCTCTTTCTCTCTCTCGTTCTCCCTTCCTCTCAATCCCCCCTCTCTCTCTCTCTCCCCCCCTCTCTCTCTCCCCCTCTCTCTCTCTCCCCCTCTCTCTCTCTCTCCCTCTCTCTCTCTCCTCTCTCTCTCCCCCCTCTCTCTCTCTCCCCCCCTCTCTCTCTCCCCCTCTCTCTCTATGCCTCTCTCTATACTCTCTCTCTATATATATATACCTCTCTCTCTACATCTCTCCCTCTCTCTCTCTTTCACTGTGGTCATCCACGTTTTGTTCTAAAGTGACATTAAAAAAAATCCAGTACATTTTATTGCCGTGGTGACCATGTCAATCAGACTGTGTTTTAAGTTTGTTTGTTTGTTTGTTTATCTAGCCCCCATCCCACTAACCCACTTTGAAGCGGGCAAACATGCCTATTCAAATAAGCCATTCAGACTTCATACTTCTTTCTCTCTCTTTCTCTTTCTCTCTCGTTCTCCCTCCCTCTCCCCTTCTTTCTCTCTGTCTCTGTCTCTTTCAGTCCCTGTCCCTGTCTCTGTCTCTCTCTGTCTCTCTCTCTGTCTCTCTCTGTCTCTCTCTCTCTCTCTCTCTCTCTCTCTCTCTCTCTCTCTCTCTCTCTCTCTCTCTCTGTCTTTCTCTCTGTGTCTCTTTCTGCCTCTCTCTCTGTCTCTCTCTCTGTCTGTCTGCCTCTCTCTCTCTCTCTCTCTCTCTCTCTCTCTCCCTCTCCCTCTCCCTCTCTCTTGTTAAATAAAGTTGTCCAGTGTCCAGTGTCTCTCTCTTCTTGAGCTTCCACTGTTTCTACAGAAGATACCGCTTCATGCTTGATTTCTTCCTTTTATGAACCTCCTCAAAGTCTATCTCTGAAGACTGTCTCGGAGAATTCCAGACGTCCTGAACTCCTGAAGCGAAAGCACCCCCAGATATTGCCTGTACAAAACAAGCAGAGGACGGCAATACAAGAAAGAAAGGAGGGTGACTTCAAAAGACCTTCCTTTAGTCTAAGATTTCGCGATTTCCCCTAAGTAGAGAATAAGAGGCCGAAGCACTGACGAAGAATAGACTTCTTTTTCAAGTATTTCTTCATTCTTTATTTTTCCGTTTAAAATGGTTATCTGTACCCTTTGTGGCCCTCATCACACAAGATGAAGATCCCACCACTACGTCCTCAGTGCGCGCTAAATTTCCAGAAAACCTGGCGAGGTCGCATACAAATCCTCAAGTGTGACTGCAGCCCACGACCTCAGTTACCATCTGAGGAGAGGACTTTACAGCTAAAAACAAAAAACTAATTGTAAATTGAGCCACGCTCTAGGCGCGGGTCCTACGATGCCGCCA
>CM065684.1:49776291-49806291 GCA_017654935.2 Phymorhynchus buccinoides
CTCTCTCTCTCTCTCTCTCTCTCTCGTAAGGCTCTCTCTCTCTTGAGGCTACGTTTCCTTTCCTCAGATATATATATTCACTGTGAACATTCTTTACAGGCCGACATGCAGACTGAAGAGTCTTTCACAAGACGAAACAGCTGTCTTTGCATTGTCTATCTCCCCCCATTGGGAGAAAAAGTAAATCAGCACATTATTTTCTTTTATTCTTTTCAGAACACAGAACAAATCGTAAAGTTAAAGTAATTGAGTTTGTTTCTTAGGTTCACAAACACATACATTGGACAAAATAGTTTTATTAAAGCAAACTATATATATATACATAAGAGGAAAGTTTAATGGTGTGTTTGTTTGTTTTCTTCTTCAATTCTTGATCGTTTATATATATATATGCTTCTGGATTTCTTTGGCTTTAAGCTCATTCGGGAGGAGGCGACTAGCTCGTCTAGCTTACTCAGCACTTTGCGGTTTTCATCTTCTTTTGTTGAAAGCACGGTCGTGGCATCATGGGAGCTTTGAAGGGGGGGGGGCATCTGGTAACCACTCCCAAGGTCTGCTGACTCATCGCAGCTTTCAGGATGACCTCCATTGCTGGAATGAACAGAACTGGAGAAACTGCACAGCCCGTGGCTATACCGATTTCCAGGTTTACCCAGTCTGTTGTGTATTCCTTGGTGGAGAACCGCATGGAGAAGCCATGGAAGTATCTCTTCAGCGTTTCTCGGATGTTTGGGGTGCATTATACATCTCAAGCGCTAGCTGAATCATTATTGTGTGGTACTGATGATAGGCGTTAGCCAGGTAGAACCATATAACATCAACATGGCAACATAAAAAGCATTTAAGCAGATGTTTTTTTTAATCCGATAAGTAGTTATGGACATAAGCTCGTACCAACATATCTTATTGGTAATAAAAAAAGTTTCTCGTTTAACATCTATTTCAATATCCCATTAAAGAAGAACGACAACAATAAGGACACGAACAAGAACAACACGAACACGAGCAGCTAACAACATAGGAAAAACAAGGGCAAGAACATGATTTAGACCTACGACAAAACAATATTACATATAATGCTACAAAGATGAATACATAAATCTTGGATATATACCGATTACGAATATAAAAATATCTTCTGTCTCTATCGTTCTTCTGCAGAAGCAAAACATGTCTCCGCTTCAACGAAATTCGCTTTTTCATCAAGCAGCCTGTTTGGGATTTCTCCTAGCTTTTCGTGGTGCTTTCGCTGTTCCATTGAGATATTGAATCACACCTCTTGATTAGAACAAGTAACAAGGTATGTCTGAAGGAGTGGAGTTCCATTAGGCTGAACAAATGAATAAAGCAACGTGGAATGAACGTACAGAAATGATGCAGGATAGCGAACATTATACAATAACATCGAAGAAGAGGAGCAAGAAAAAGAAGCAAGAAAAGGAAGAAGAAGAGGAAAAGGTAGCACAAAAGAAGTAGTAGAAGAAACTAAACAACAACAAGAAGACATACAACAGAACAATACGTATTCGATATGATAGCGATTGATGTAAAGCGCATATATGACTCAGCACCACGAAAGGGACATTAAGTATCAAACTGACCATTCTGAGATCAAATATATTTCAAACTCCAGACAATTCTCTTTCTAATGACACAAGAACCATTCTTGTATCCGGTTCCGTTCAAGAGTTAAGCCGGCGACAGACTATGTGACTGCCTCATGTGACTCGATCAGGTCGTGACGTTTCACCTCATTTGCATACCATGCTGCTCGATCAGTCTGACTCAGTCGGGCCCAGTCAGGTGACAGGGCCGAATAGGGCGGGTTCTAAATGTCACTGATCGAGTCTGATCGAGTCAGATGGCTTGTGACCTCTTCTGTGCTGGAAGCAAAATTTGGTCTACGTCACGACCTGATCGAGTCATATGAGGCAGTCGCATAGTCTGTCTCCAGCTTTATGAGCATTTAAAGTTAGGAGGGTGAGTGTCAGCCATTTTGAGAAAACACAGTCTAAAGTCTCGCCTAGCTGAAAAACATTCTTTGACCTACTCGTTTTAAAACAATTGTAAGACCATTTATAGACCACATTAAAGATTATCCTTTATAAATATGAAAGATGAGATGCTACAAAACACAACAATACCCATAACACAAAATTGAAAACAAATGAGATTTTTGGCTTTGCAAGCTTGTTGTGAGAAACTTGCCCAGCGACTTAGTGTCCCTTTCGTGGTGCTGGGTCACATATAATTACTTCTTTCTCTATATTTCTTCCACAGAAGCAAAGTAACTGCCCCCACTTCAGCGAATTTCGCTGTTCCTGAGTGTCACATGGAGTAGCTTGTTTGGAGCTTATCTTTGCATTTCTCGTCGATTTTCTTTTTTCTCTTCCATTGAGAAATTGAATCATACCTCTTGAAGAGAACAAGCGACGATATATGTATGAAGGAGTACAGTTTCATTGGGCTAGAAAAAACAAAATAATATCAGACAAAGTTCCTGTCATAATGCAGAATAGCGAAGAAATACAACGATATTGTTTGGTTTTATAAACATGTAAAATAAAAACGAAAGTGTTATAGAGAATAAAATAACTAAACAAAAGTGCACGCACATCAGTTTTATTATGAAAAGAATTATTATTTTATTATGAGAAGAATTATGTCTCTGTGTTTAGTACAAGCAATGTTGTACCCGGCTTCGTCTGGGAATAACACCCACACACACCCCCCATCTCTCTCTCTCTCTCTCTCTCTCTCTCCATCTGTTCTTCTTGCACAATGGTTAGCTATCTTATTAAAGGACAAATAAAGCTTTTCACTATGCCATCCTTTTTTTAATTTTCCCATCCTTCTTATTCAAAGTAAAAAATAAAAAAGCGCGGAAAGGAGGTAGGCGGCTTTCATATATATTGGATGTCTACTCGCCATTTTCCTCTTCCACTTACAGTCTCAGTCTCTCTCTCTCTCTCTCTCTCTCCTCTCTCTCTCTCTCTCTCTCTCTCTCTCTCTCTCCTCTCTCTCTCTCTCTCTCTCTCTCTCTCTCTCTCTCTCTCTCTCTCTCTCTTCTCTCTTTCAAGTGTCACCTCTCTCTCTCTCTCTCTCTCTCTCTCTCTCTCTCTCTCTCTCTCTCTCTCTCTCTCTTCTCTCTCTCTCCTCTCTCTCTCTCTCTCTCTAATGGGCCTGTGACCTAATCAATCAAAACATTCAGACTCAGACTCTCTTTCTATCTCTGTTTTTCTCTCTCTCACTCTCTGTCTCTCTCTATCTCTCTCTCTAACTCTGTTTCTCCCCTTCTCTCTCGATCTCTTCCTCTCTCATTCTTTCTCAGACACATCACGGACTTGATAAGTTCCATTCAGGAAATAAAAAATAATCTAATATTCACACACAAAAATTCGTTTGGTGAGAAGGATGATGGGTTATCAGGGGTATAGATTTGTGAAACGTGCCCCTACATTACAGAACAAAATGGAATCTTGCAAGCCCAGTGAAAGAAAACTGAGAAGAAGAAGAAGAAGAAGAAGAAGAAGAAGAAGAAGAAGAAGAAGAAGAAGAAGAAGAAGAAGAAGAAGAACAAGAACAAGAACAAGAACAAGAACAAGAAGAAGAACAAGAAGAAGAAGAACAAGAACAAGAAGAACAAGAACAAGAACAAGAACAAGAACAAGAACAAGAAGAACAAGAAGAAGAAGAAGACGAAGAAGAAGAAGAAGAAGAAGAAGAAGAAGAAGAAGAAGAAGAAGAAGAAGAAGAAGAAGAAGAAGAAGAAGAAGAAGAAGAAGAAGAAGAAGAAGAAGAAGAAGAAGACGAAGAAGAAGAAGAAGAACAAGAAGAACAAGAAGAACAAGAAGAAGAAGAAGAAGAAGAAGAAAAAGAAGAAGAAGAACAAGAAGAAGAAGAAGAAGAAGAAGAAGAGGAGGAGGAGGAGGAGGAGAAGGAAGAAGAAGAACAACAACAAGAACAAGACCAAGAAGAACAAGAACAAGAACAAGAAGGGGACAACAAAGAAAAGAAGGGGGTAGGAAATCAAAAGCAAAAAAATGTAATGACAAAGAAGGAAAGAAAGGAAAAAAATGAAGCCTTTTTAGAAATGTTGCTGAAAGGTATTGGCTAACACAATCTCAAATACAAAAGCCTAGAACCAAGACACGAACACGACGTCTTCCGCAAAGGTGGAATTTCAAATGGTACAAAGAAACCACACAAAGACAGGACCAAGAAAAAGACCCACAAAAGTAAGAGCAATGAGAATGAGGACGTTTTTGCATAGGACATTTTCAGTGAGAAACAACATTCCGCTATTTTCGAAAAAGGGATAGGTTTAAGATCAGCCTTTTATAGAACTGAAGGGGGTACATAAAGCTTGCTCCTAGAAAGAGATACACACAGAGGACTTTGAAATAGTAGGGGAAGACGGGGTAAAAAGCCCATGGGCGGGTAAGAAGCCCATGCCAATTATCTCATGAAAAAAAGCAAATTTCACTGAAATTTGCCCATGAGACTAATGCTAAACTCGTGGCAAAATCTGACTGAAAATAATGACAGGTAGAAAGATGTAGAGGCGGAGGCAGCTGAGATGGCAAAGCATAACAATTTCCACATATTGGTTTAAACAAATGTTTTGACACACATTTGCAGCAACAGCAAAAACACATATTGCTATATGTTAATGCAATTGTTTAAAAAAAAGGATGTGATTGCGTGGTACGAGAGAGAGAGAGAGAGAGAGAGAGAGAGAGAGAGAGAGAGAGAGAGAGAGAGAGAGAGAGAAGAGAGAGAGAGAGAGAGAGAGAGAGACAGAGAGAGACAGGAGAGAGGACACAGAGAGAGAGAGAGAGAGAGAGAGAGAGAGAGAGAGAGAGGAGAGGGAGAGAGAGAGACAAGACACAGAGAGAGAGAGAGAGAGAGAGAGAGAGAGAGAGAGAGAGAAGGAGAGAGAGAGACAGAGAGACACAGAGATCAGAGAGGAGGACAGAGAGAGAGAGAGAGAGAGAGGAGGGGGAGAGAGAGAGAGAGAGAGGGGAGAGAGAGAGAGAGAGACACACAGAGAGAGAGAGAGAGAGAGAGAGAGAGAGAGAGAGAGAGCGACAGAGAGAGAGAGGGAGAGAGAGAGACCGAGAGAGAGAGAGAGAGAGAGAGAGAGAGAGAGAGAGAGAGAGAGAGAGAGAGAGAGAGAGAGACAGAGAGAGAGAAGAGAGAAGAGAGAGAGAGAGAGAGGAGGAGAGAGAGAAGAGAGAGAGACAGAGATTCAGAGAGAGAGAGAACAATGTCAAACGGGATTGAAGAAGGAGAGAAACAGGGAGAAAGATACAGCATGCAAGAATATGACAGAGCCAAAGAAAACATTTCCAGGGGGGGGGGGGGGGGGGGGGTGATAAAATGTGGCAACGAAGTAAACAGGACACGTAGATAGTTTGGAGGGTTTATTTGTATTTTAGTACTTGTTTTTCTTCAAGAAAAGCACGACATAAATCGAAAGCTTAAACAAGGTCAGTAGAAATGTGAATGGACAAGGGACTCTCTCTCTCTCTCTCTCTCTCTCTCTCTCCCTCTCTCTCTCTCTCTCTCTCTCTCTCTCTATCCCTCTCTCTCTCTCTCTCTGTCTCTCTCTGTCTCTCTCTCTTTTCTCTGTCTCTGTCTCTCTCTCTCTCTCTCTCTCTATCTCTCTCTCTCTGTCTCTCTCTCTCTCTCTCTCTCTCTCTGTCTCTCTCTCTCTCTCTCTCTCTCTCTCTCTCTGTCTCTCTCTCTCTCTCTGTCCTTTATCTCTCTCTCTGTCTCTCTCTGTCTCTCTTTTTCTCTGTCTCTGTCTCTCTCTGTCTCTCTCTCTCTGTCTCCTCTCTTCTCTCTCTCTCTCTCTCTCTCTCTCTCTCTCTCTCTGTCTCTCTCCTCTCTCTCTCTCTCTCTCTCTCTCTGTGTCTCTCCTCTCTCTCTCCTCTCTCTCTCCTCTCTCTCTCTCTCTCTCTCTCTCTCTCTCTCTCTCCTCTCTCTCTCTCTCTCTCTCTCTCTCTCCTCTCTCTCTCTCTCTCTCTCTCTCTCTCTCTCTCTCTCTCTCTCTCTCTCTCTCTCTCTCTCTCTCTCTCTCTCTCTCTCTCTCTCTCTCTCTGTGCGCGTCTTCGCTTTGCTTCCCAATATGTGAATTTACCCAGTTTTTAGGCGGAAATCCTGTTGGCGTTTCCTGCCATTTTCTCTCGCGGGCCCAATCTCTGACAGTGAAGAACGCAGCAAACATCGTCGATACGGTCACCATCATGAGGTCTCCCATTGGCAGAAAAGAGATACTGAGATGTCTGCCGCATACGTTCTCTTCTGTGTTGCTTTTTGTTCAGTTGTTTGTTTTTTTCGTTCCGAGAGAAGAAGCGATCATGGTGGCGATGATAAAATGCACGACGATGAGAATGATAGGGGAAATCTTGTACTTTAGTTTACGACACTCAGTCTCAAAGTCTGCTTTTTTCAGTTTTATAAAATTAAAATAAAAATAGTCCTAGGCTGATCCTAACCCTATCCCTTTTTCGAGAATAGCAGAGTGTTGCTTCTCAATGACAATTTTCAATGCAAAAACTTGAAGGGACGGGGGTCTAAGGTGCCTGATTGCCTGAAAATGAGGTTAACACGATCCTAATGATTGTGAGTGACTGGTGTAAAATATATTTGTTGGTTTTGTGAGGCATGTGAAGAAGAAGAAGTAGAAGAAGAAGAAGAAGAAGAAGAAGAAGAAGAAAGAAGAAGAAGAAGAAGAAGAAGAAGAAGAAGAAGAAGAAGAAGAAGAAAGAAGAAGAAGAAGAAGAAGAAGAAGAAGAAGAGAAGAAGAAGAAGAAGAAGAAGAAGAAGAAGAAGAAGAAGAAGAAGAGGAGGAGGGGGAGGAGGAGGAGGAACGATGAGCGGAAGTTTGGCAATGATGATGACGTTGATGATGATGATGATGATGATGACGTTTGATGATGATGATGATGATGATGATGATGATGATGATGATGATGATGATGATGATGATGATGATGACGACGATGATGATGATGACACTTAAAAAGAGGCTAACTTGTACTTTAGCCACCCCCCCCCCCCCCCCCCTTGTACCCCCCCCCCCCCCCCCCCCCATATATTTCGCATTGAAAATGTTCACTGAAAAGCAACATTCTGCCATTCTCGAGAAAGGGATAGGGTTAGGATCAGCCTAGGGTAGTTATCATAGCACTGAAATAAGCAGACTTTGAGATTGAGGGTCGTGAACGCGAGAGGTGACTAAAGTACCAAGACTACCCCCAAAAGCTCCTTCACAATCTACACAAAAAAGGACATTTTTTTAACGGAAGGACCAGTCAGCTCCAAGATAGGTAAAAAACCAAACCCTCACCGCCAGTGCTTCAAAATCAACCAGTGTAGCACACATACTTATGAGATGACCACTGAGTGCACGATGCATCGCGCTGTTATTGGTGTGGGTATTGAAGAGACGTTTTACTCTTGTGATTCAATGTGCCAGCCTTCCTTGGGTCATGCTGATAAAAACAAAAGAGGGACACAACCTGTTTTCGTATAAAAAAACCTCTAGGTCAAATGTCAAGGTCAAGGTCAAGCGGCTTCAAATGTCTCCCAATGCATTCCTTAGGTCATGCTGATCAAGAATATGATATGGTTATGTGAGAGTCCGAACCATAGCCAATGGTAAAATAGAAAAGATCAAAAGTCATGGTCATCAAAATAGTCGATACTTTGCACCACACTATGACATTGAGCCCCTCCACCTCTTTGAAGCCTGTAACTGCAAAAATGTGAAAGATATGGTCAAGGTCAAGGGGCTTCAAATGTCTCCCAATGCATTCCTTAGGTCATGCTGATCAAGAATATGATATGGTTATGTGAGAGTCCGAACCATAGCCAATGCTAAAATAGAAAAGATCAAAAGTCATGGTCATCAAAATAGTCGATACTTTGCACCACACTATGACATTGAACTGCATTCGGAATCACCATTAGCAAATGCAACCCCATTCCGAGTTTGAACTTTGCAAGTCTAACGATGTGAAAGATCGTTTATTATTATTTTTCCTCAAGAAGAAATTTCGATCTACACAGTAAAACTTCAAGGTCAAGGTCAGCACGATTATTTTTTTCTTTGTGACCAGCCCTGCACTGTGATACATCACCACACAAACTTTGAAACCATTCTGCTCAACAGTTCATAACATACAGCTCAAACATGAAGCATTACACCTTGAAGGTTTACGTCCTTGACCTTGACCTTGACCCAATAGTAGGAATAATCATTAGTCAATACGTCTCCATACCAAGTTTGAACATTGTAAGAAAAGATATGAAAAAGTCATGGCCTCAATACGAAATTTCGGGTTCAAAGGGTCAAGGTCAAGGTCAGACGGTACTTTGCACCTACGGGACCATCTGTGTACCATTGATACACCACCACACAAAATTTGAAGCGATTCTTTGTTAAGCCACACGCGCGTAGCTACAGAGAGAGAGAGAGAGAGAGAATGTGAGAGAGATATGAGAGAGAGAGAGAGAGAGAGAGAGAGAGAGAGAGAAAGGAGAGAAGACAGAGGAGAGAGAGAGAGAGAGAAAGAGATGAGAGAGAAGAGAGAGAGAGAGAGAGAAGAGTCTAGAGAGAGAGAGAGAGAGAGAGAGAGAGAGAGAGAGAGAGAGAGAGAGGGAGAGAGAGAGTGAGAGAGAGAGAGAGAGAGAGAGAGAATTGTATTATAAAGGTATAGATAACAGACACAATCGCTTAATTAAACGACGTGAGGTTCTTTTTCTTCAAGATTCAAGATTCTGTAATCAGCCAATGCATCAGAATACAAAGGAAATCGTTTTGGTTTTGCACAAGACGGTTCTTTTGACAGGGGAAAAGCATAATGATGGTAATTTGTATTAGGGTGAAACAAGCGAAGAGGATCCGATACATAGACAGACAGACACATGAACAATGGCAGAAAAAAGCTGATTCAAACCAAACGCTTACCAATGATCAAAACTGCTCCGAGAGACAAGATAGCAAGCAATATAAGCATAATCCCAGTGATCATGTTGGGATCGAATCTGCTTTTGGTCTTTTCGTCATATCGATGTTCTTTCTGTACACGTTTCAAAAGATATGGAACATTAAGGATAGTGCAGAAAGAATAAGTATTTCAACAACAAAAACAACAGCAACAAATACTTCAGATAATGAAAAGCATGCAACACTCAGGACATCATAAACTATTCCACAATTTTATTTGAAATATTCACCATCTTCTACTCAGACAATAGAGATTGAAATAAGGCATGTTTGTTCACAAACTCGTTCTCATTGGAAAATACTATTTGGTATTTTGGTATTTGGTACTTTATAGTCACAGAGGAGTCTATGAAATTCGGGCTGCTCCGACCTGGAGAGTGCATCGCAGACAGAGGTGCGCCACCCATTATTATTTTTATTTTATTTGCATGCGATTTAAGTCCACTGATGAGGAAGGAATATATGGGGTACATTTTGACCAAATGACAACGTTTTCGCTGCCACTGGGATTAACGTGTGCTAAGTGCAGCACACGGGACCTCGGTTTATCGTCTCATCCGAAAGGACTTCCACGTTCAGACCATAAACACAAAATTTGAGAAGAGATTCTGTTACTTTTACAGGGCGAAAACACGCGAATACACAGAGAGAGAGAGAGAGAAGAGAGTTTATTTATCACGAGCGAACGCGAGAGAGAGTGCCACTCTACACCTTCAGACTTGAGAGAGAGAGAGACGTTGAACTTTGAGCCATTCTACACCTTATCAGGGAGAGAGAGTAGAGAGTCAGAGACAAGAGGGAGTAGAGGCTTCAAAACTCGGATTTAGAGTGCACGAGGCGAACGCGTTACCTCTGTGCCACTCTACACCTTCACTATGCTTGAGAGAGTGTGACTCCATTCTATCAGGAAGAAGGAAAAGTCAAGGACAAATCCCCTGTACTCGGATTTATCGTGCACGAGGGACGAACGCTTTACCTCTGTGCCACTCTACATCCTTCAAAGGTTGCGTTGAACTCCATTCTATCAGGAAGAAGGAAAAGTCAAGGACAAATCCCCTGTTCTCGGATTTATCGTGCACGAGGTAATCAGCGCAATACCATCTGAATACACTCTACAATCTTTTTGGTGCGTTGAACTCCATTCTATCAGGAAGAAAAGGATAATGATGGTAAAGGATTAGAAATCCCCTGTACTCGATTTATCGATCCGATACACGAGGACAACGCATGAACAATGGCTGTGTCACTCTACACCTTCAAACCAAACGCTTACTCCATTCTATCAAAACTGCTCCGAGAGACAAGATACAAAAGCAATATAAGCATAATCCCAGTGATCATGTTGGGATCGAATCTACTTTTGTGTCTTTTCGTCATATCGATGAACTTCTTTCTGTCAGGACGTTTCAAAAGATATGGACAAATCCCATGTAAGATTTAGTGCACGAGGTGAACGCGTTAGTATCTGTGCCACAACTAAAACTTCAGCAACAAATACTTCAGATAATGAAAAGCATGCAACACTCAGGACATCAGGAAACTATTCCACAGGACAAATTTGAAATATTCACCATCTTCTACTCAGACAATAGAGATTGAAATAAGGCATGTTTGTTCACAAACTCGTTACTCATTGTGCCACTCTACACCTTGGTATTTTGGTATTTGGTACATTCTAGTCAAAGAGGAAAAGTCAATGACAAATCGGGCTGTACTCGATTTGGAGAGCACGAGGCAGACACGAGTTGCGCCACCCATTATACACCTTTATTTTATTTGCATGCGACTTTTTGTGTCAGGATGAGGAAGGAAGGGGGGTCAAGGGGTACATTTTGACCCCCTGTACTCAATTTTTCGTGCACTGGGATTAACGTGTGCTAAGTGCCTCTGGCACACGGGACCTCGGTTTTCATTTGCGTTGAAAGACTCCATTCTATCATAAGGCCTAGTGCAAAGTGAGAGGACAAATCCCCTGTACCCACTCGGACTCGGATTTATCGTGCACGAGGCGAACGCGTTACCTCTGTGCCACTCTACACCTTCACTTGCTTCGCCTTACGTTGAACTCCATTCTATCAGGAAGAAGGAAAAGTCAAGGACAAATCCCCTGTACCCGGCTTCAAACTCGGATTTATCGTGCACGAGGTGAACGCGTTACCTCTGTGCCACTCTACACCTTCACTTGCGTTGAACTCCATTCTATCAGGAAGAAGGAAAAGTCAAGGACAAATCCCCTGTACTCGGATTTATCGTGCACGAGGTGAACGCGTTACCTCTGTGCCACTCTACACCTTCATTTGCGTTGAACTCCATTCTATCAGGAAGAAGGAAAAGTCAAGGACAAATCCCCTGTACTCGGATTTATCGTGGCACGAGGCGAACGCGTTACCTCTGTGCCACTCTACACCTTCACTTGCGTTGAACTCCATTCTATCAGGAAGAAGGAAAAGTCAAGGACAAATCCCCTGTACTCGGATTTATCGTGCACGAGGTGAACGCGTTACCTCTGTGCCACTCTACACCTTCACTTGCGTTGAACTCCATTCTATCAGGAAGAAGGAAAAGTCAAGGACAAATCCCCTGTACTCGGATTTATCGTGCACGAGGTGAACGCGTTACCTCTGTGCCACTCTACACCTTCACTTGCGTTGAACTCCATTCTATCAGGAAGAAGGAAAAGTCAAGGACAAATCCCCTGTACTCGGATTTATCGTGCACGAGGTGAACGCGTTACCTCTGTGCCACTCTACACCTTCACTTGCGTTGAACTCCATTCTATCAGGAAGAAGGAAAAGTCAAGGACAAATCCCCTGTACTCGGATTTATCGTGCACGAGGCGAACGCGTTACCTGGCCCTCTGTGCCACTCTACACCCTTCATCTTGCGTTGAACTCCATTCTATCAGGAAGAAGGAAAAGTCAAGGACAAATCCCCTGTACTCGGATTTATGTGCACGAGGTGAACGCGTTACCTCTGTGCCACTCTACACCTTCACTTGCGTTGAACTCCATTCTATCAGGAAGAAGGGAAAAGTCAAGGACAAAGCACCCCTGTACTCGGATTTTATCGTGCACGAGGTGAGAACGAGTTACCTCTGTGCCACTCTACACCTTCACTTGCGTTGAACTCCATTCTATCAGGAAGAAGGAAAAGTCAAGGACAAATCCCCTGTACTCGGATTTATCGTGCACGAGGTGAACGCGTTACCTCTGTGCCACTCTACACCTTCACTTGCGTTGAACTCCATTCTATCAGGGGAAGAAGGAAAAGTCAAGGACAAATCCCCTGTACTCGGATTTATCGTGCACGAGGTGAACGCGTTACCTACTGTGCACCCACTCTACACCTTCACTTGCGTTGAACTCCATTCTATCAGGAAGAAGGAAAAGTCAAGGACAAATCCCCTGTACTCGGATTTATCGTG
Organism: Phymorhynchus buccinoides; assembly: GCA_017654935.2. Classification (NCBI taxonomy): domain Eukaryota; kingdom Metazoa; phylum Mollusca; class Gastropoda; order Neogastropoda; family Raphitomidae; genus Phymorhynchus; species Phymorhynchus buccinoides. The sequence goes on from CM065684.1 coordinate 49,788,735, forward strand.
CACGAGGTGAACGATAACTTCACTGTGCCACTCTACAAACTTGGATAATTGCGTTGAACTCCATTCTATCAGGAAGAAGGAAAAAGTCAAGGACAAATCCCCTGTACTCGGATTTATCGTGCACGAGGTGAACGCGTTACCTCTGTGCCACTCTACACCTTCACTTGCGTTGAACTCCATTCTATCAGGAAGAAGGAAAAGTCAAGGACAAATCCCCTGTACTCGGATTTATCGTGCACGAGGCGAGAGAGGAAAGGCGAGTCATTCATACCTCTGTGCCCACTCTTACAAACCTTCACTTGCGTTGATGTTTGTAGCAAAACTCCATTCTATCAGAGAGGAAGAGAGGAAAAGTCAAGGACAAATCCCCTGTACTCGGATTTATCGTGCACGAGGTGAACGCGTTACCTCTGTGCCACTCTACACCTTCACTTGCGTTGAACTCCATTCTATCAGGAAGAAGGAAAAGTCAAGGACAAATCCCCTGTACTCGGATTTATCGTGCACGAGGAGAACGCGCTACCTCTGTGCCACTCTACACCTTCACTTGCGTTGAACTCCATTCTATCAGGAAGAAGGAAAAGTCAAGGACAAATCCCCTGTACTCGGATTTATCGTGCACGAGAGTGAGAAGAGCGCGTTACCTCTGTGCCACTCTACACCTTCACTTGCGTTGAACTCCATTCTATCAGGAAGAAGGAAAAGTCAAGGACAAATCCCCTGTACTCGGATTTATCGTGCACGAGGCGAACGCGTTACCTCTGTGCCACTCTACACCTTCACTTGCGTTGAACTCCATTCTATCAGGAAGAAGGAAAAGTCAAGGACAAACCCCCCTGTAGAAATTACCCGGCTTCAAACTCGGATTTATCGTGCACGAGGCGAACGCGTTACCTCTGTGCCACTCTACACCTTCAATTGCGACCACGTTTTTTGTTGAACTCCATTCTATCAGGAAGAAGGAAAAGTCAAGGACAAATCCCCTGTACCCGGCTTCAAACTCGGATTTATCGTGCACGAGGCGAACGCGTTACCTCTGTGCCACTCTACACCTTCACTTGCGTTGAACTCCATTCTATCAGGAAGAAGGAAAAGTCAAGGACAAATCCCCTGTACCCGGCTTCTATCGAACTCGGATTTATCTATGCACGAGGCGAACGCGTTACCTCTGTGCCACTCTACACCTTCACTTGCGTTGAACTCCATTCTATCAGGAAGAAGGAAAAGTCAAGGACAAATCCCCTGTACCCGGCTTCAAACTCGGAGTTATCGTGCACGAGGCGAACGCGTTACCTCTGTGCCATCTATCTACACCTTCACTTGCGTTGAACTCCATTCTATCAGGAAGAAGGAAAAGCATCGAACGAAGGACAGAGTGAAAGAAAGGAGATTAATAAATATTCCTTAAACTGTAGCGCTCCTTGTGTGTCTTCCCGGATCATGGAAACGTGAGCAAGATGGGTGACAGAGGCTGTCTGCCTGGGCTGTGTTTTATGAGGCGATCGCCGGGAAAGATTGCAGAACTTGAGGAGGCTTACAATGAGAAAAACGACGGGAATGATAACTTTAGGCTAATAAAGTAATGAAGCCCTGGCGTGCGCGCGCGCATGCACAGAGAGAGAGATGCCGAGAGAGAGAGAGAAAGAGAGAGAAGAGAGATGGAGGTGAGACAGAGAGAGAGAGAAGAGAGATAATAGAGAGAGAGATAGAGAGAAAAGAGAGAGAGAGACTAAAGACACAAAAAGACAGAGAGAGAGAGAGAGAGAGAGAGAGCAAAGAGAGAGAGAGTAGAGAGAGAGGGAGAGAGAGAGAGGGAGAGAGAGAGAGAGACAGACAGATGAGGAGAGACAGACAAACAGACAGAGAGAGAGAGAGAGAGAGACTTTACTGGAGAGACTGAGAGAGGCATTGAGAGAGAGAGAGAGAGAGAGAGAGACAGAGTCCCATAGTGAGAGAGAGAGAGAGGACGAGACAGAGATTGAGAGAGAGAGAGAGACGAGTGGAGAGAGAGACAGGCTAGAATGCCTTTCAACCCCCAGCAGACAGAGAGAGAGAGCCCCAACCCAGCCTAACGCTGGTTAGAGACAGACTTAACAGAGCATAGAGCATAGAGAGATGAGAGAGATCCTATCGGAGAGAGATGAGGCCGGTCAGAGAGAGATCGTCAGAGCGGAAGAGAGAGAGTGTGAGAGAGGCGGAGCAGCGGCAGTCGTCGGAGACAGCGTAAGACAGAGAGGAGACAGAGAGAGAGAGAGAGAGAGTGCGGACCTGAGATGAGGAGAGAGATGAAGAGAGAGTCCTGAGATCACGTGAGAGAGAGAGAGACAGAGAGACGAGAGGAGGATCCCAACAGCCGAGACTTCAAGAGAGAGAGAAGAGCGAGAGAGAGAGAGAGAACAGAGAAGTAGACCGGAGAGACCCCGCCAGTGAGCAGCCACACTCTCCGAGAGAGGGAGAGAGAGATGAGATGAGAGAGAGGAGCTTGAGATGAGAGAGAGAGAAAACAGAGAGAAACAGAGATAACAACAGAGATGAGAGAGAGAGAGAGAGAGAGAGAGAGAGAGAGAGAGAGAGAGAGAGAGAGTCGAGCCAGATAAAGAGTACAGTGAGAGAGAGAGAGAGAGCAGAGGAGAGAAAGAGAGAGAGAACAGAAGAGAGACCAATTCTGGCTCAAGAGAGAGAGACAGATTCGAGAGAGAGAGAGAGAGAAAGAGAAAGAGAGACAGAGACCCCATTTTAGAGAGAGAGAGCTACTTTAAGGGAGAGAGAGAGTAAGAATTCGAGAGAGAGAGAGAGAGTCAGATCGGAAGAGAGACTAGAGAGAGAGAGAGAGAGAGAGAGAAAAAAGAAGGGAGAGAGAGATCGATAGAAAGAGAGACGAGAGAGAGAGAGAGAGAGGAAGAGAGAAGAGAGATAGAGTAGCCAGAGAGACAGATTAGACAGGAGATAGAACTCAGACCCTTTTTCTCAGAGAGAGATGAGAGAGAGAGAGAGAGGGTTGTTTTAGAGAGAGAGAGGAAAGAAGAGAGAGAGATTGAGAGTTGTACTATTTGATTCGTATAACATTATTTGGAGTTTCTTTTATTCTGCTGACTTGTGAAGTAATTGTTCACGGAGTTGACAGTACTTCTAGTCTTGCTGATTTGAGAGAGACAGAGAGAGAGACAGAGAGAGAGTTGAGATCGTCCAGTCTTTTTTGGATTCTATCTTTTAGAGAGAGAGAGAGCTTCAACCAACTTTTCTTTTTCTCTGTCAAGAGAGAGAGTTCGCTTAGCTTTGAGAGATTTGACTCGAGAGAGAGAGATTTTAAGATTCGAGAGAGAGAGATCTCTCAGAGGTAAGAGAGAGAGATTCAAGAGAGATGAGAGTCAGAGAGAGAGAGAGAAAACTAGATGAGAGGTCGGAGTTGCGAGAGAGAGAACCGAGAGAGTTGGGAACGAGTAGAGAGTCTTTGAGAGAGAGAGAGAGAGAAAGAGGTGCACACTTGAAATTTGAAATCCATATGTCTAATTTGCAAGGGGGGAAATTATATGATCTTGCAGAAAAGAAAAGAAAACATGCTAGTTAAAAATATTTAAAAAATACAGTATCAATACACAAATCGAGGTATGATACCTGATAATGATAACGGAATAATGGTATAGGCCCAAACCCTATCCATACCCATTTTGAATGATCATGGTCGTTCCATTTCACCATTGTACATCGAAAAGGGAAAAGGAAACAATGAATATGACCAAACCCTTTTAGCTAGAAATTACCTGGGACGGTATTCATGTCGAGATAGCATGAGACTTAGCATGATGCTAACTTAGAAGCTCTTCCAAAAGTCCTATTAAATTCTATAGGACATCTTGGAAGAGCTTCTAATTTAGCATCATGCTAAGTCTCATGCTATCTCGACATGAATACCGTCCCTGGACTATAAGGGGATGTCTAGAAAAAAAAAAAAAGAATTTCGATACACTGGGGGGGGGGGGGGGGTAGCTTGAACACGGAAGTAGAAGTAATTGAACGACCACGTTTTTTGTCTCTGTTTCATGGTATCTCTGTCTCTCTTTGTCTGTCTGTTTTGTCTCTTTGATTGCTCTGTTTTCTCTGTCTCTGTCTCCATCTCTCGTTTTTCTCCACCCCTCTCTCTTTCTCTCACTCTCCCTCCCTCCCCCCCTCTCTCTCTCTCTCCCTAGCTTCTGTTCTCTCTGTTTTTCATTATATGTTTTATCTATTTATCTATCTATCTATCTATCTGTGTTATCTATCTATAAGTAGAATCTATCTATAATATCTATCTGTTTTATCTATCTAGATTATCTATCTATCTGTCTATCCTATCTATCTATCTATCTAACGGGTATCTGTCTATCTATCATGTCTATCTATCTATCTATCTATCTGTTTTGTCTATCTATCTATCCATTCTATCTATCTGTCTATCTATCTATCTGTCTATCTATCTGTCTATTACGTATCTAGTGATCTATCTATCTGTCTATCTATCTATCTATCTATCTATCTGTCTATCTAATCTATGGTCTATCTATCTATCTATCTATCTATCTATCTGTCTATCTAATCGTATCTATCTATCTATCTATCTATCTGTCTATATATCTATCTATCTATCTATCTATCTATCTGTCTATCTATCTTAAGTCTATCTATCTATCTATCTATCTGTCTATCTGTCTAGACTCTATCTATCATATCTATCTATCTATCTATACTGTCTATCTATCTGTCTATCTATCTATCTGTCTATCTATCTGGTCTGTCTATCTATCTATCTATCTGTCTGTCTATGGATCTATCTAGTCTATCTATCTGTCTGTCTGTCTGTCTGTCTGTCTGTCTATCTGTCTGTCTGTCTGTCTGTCTGTCTATCTATATATCTATCTATCTATCTATCTATCTGTCTGTCTGTCTGTCTGTCTGTCTATATATCTATCTATCTATCTGTCTGTCTGTCTGTCTGTCTGTCTATCTGTCTGTCTGTCTGTCTGTCTGTCTATCTATCTATCTATCTATCTATCTATCTGTCTGTCTGTCTGTCTGTCTATATATCTATCTATCTGTCTATCTATCTGTCTGTCTGTCTGTCTATCTATCTATCTATCTATCTATCTGTCTGTCTGTCTATCTATCTATCTATCTATCTATCTATCTATCTATCTATCTATCTATCTGTCTGTCTGTCTATCTATCTATCTATCTATCTATCTATCTATCTATCTGTCTATCTATCTATCTATCTATCTGTCTGTCTATCGTTCGGAGACAAGCATGGAAAAAGAGCAGTAGCTCAAAATATTTTCTGAAAATAAATATTCCTTACAGTTATTTCCACTGGTGGTGTTCCTCTCATTTTTTTATGTTCTGATATATATGTTTTACTTCAACATCACTGTTTTTTGCTTTGTCTTCTTATAATGTGTATTGTTTATTATTTATGCATAGGTGCATAATCTAAAACATAACATGTTTTCCTTTATTATCACCTATGCTTGTTGTATCATTGTCCTTGGATATGGTTCTTCTTCTTCTTCCCGTTGATCGGCCTCCTTCATCAAGTTGAAGATTCTGCCGATGTTGGAGAAAAAAATAAGAAAAACGATGGTCGTGCGCACAGCCAAGCCAAAGCAAGTTAAAAACAAATAATAGGTAATTAAATAGACATAAATGGTAAGAAGAACTAAATGCACAAAAACACAAAACAAACAAAAGAGGGTGCGGTGAGGGATGCAAATAAATAAAAAGTACAGTGTCCCTAGTCTGATGTTTTCATCTTGATCATGTGGCGGTACCATAGCCGATGAGGTTTAACCGAGGCGTGGTTACTGCTACACCTATCTATATTGTTAAAAACTCGGGATTTTACTGGTGTTGCACTGCCTCCGGGCATTGCAGCCAGTATTGTTCCCACCATCTTTGTATTTACAAATGTCCCATAGTGTCTATGACCGAGAGGACGTAAAACATCATTTTCAATCTGATGTGCCCAGCATTAGTGGAGATGCCGGACAGGCTAAAGTGCCTTTCAACCCCCAGCAAGCTGGAGACCTAGTCCGGCCCCAACCCAGCCTAACGCTGGTTAACCACATACTTAAATAGCATACTTGCATATTTTTTATTTGGAGATCCTATCGGCCAACCCCTCTTCGATTCTCGCTGGTTGTGATGAGGCCGGTCAGGGAAGTATCGTCAGAGAACTTTCATCACCTGGAGGGTGCCCTCGGCGGTGCAGCGGCAGTCGTCGGTGTACAGCGTAAACAGGGCAGGAGAAAGGACACCCCCCTGTGGAGCTCCGGTGTTGGTGCGGACCTGGGCTGAGGCGACAGATGAAGTGGACGTCCTGATCATCACGTGTTGTTTTAAGTACCTTGGCTAAAAGACTCCAGGGAGCATCCCAACAGCCGACGCACTTCAAAACTGTGGTATAAATGCGCCAGCTAGGGGTAATAACATTACGTGTATGACCGGTTTGGGTTACCCCGCCACGTGAGCAGCCACGCTCCGACTTCGGAGGATTTTTGGAGACTGATGATGTTATGCTAGGAGCTTGTCATGGCTAAAGACAATCCCCGCATGGCTATGCATAACATAATAATATTTTGATGTAGCCTTGGTGTTCTAGCCTATGCCAATTGGTCTGACACAGCCTTAAGCCAAGGCGTGTCGAGCCAGATAAATGTACGTACAGTGTATGTGTGACTTAAGATTCATTGCATTAGTTATGAATAGGGTTTGTTTTATGACATTTGTGGAAGATTTGTATCATTGTGGATTTCCAAAGGAACGTTTCAGGTTTTATGTTTACAATTACATCGGGATAAACGAATAAAATATATAATTCAAATTAAATATTTTGTTAGGTGTGAGTTTGTAATGCATTCTCACAACCACACACGCATGCGCGTGTGCGCCACACGCACACGCACGCACGCACACGCACACACACACACGCACACGCACACGCACGCACACGCACACACACACACACACACACACACACACACACACATTTAGAAAAACGTTGTAGAAATTCGAGATGTTATTAACTCCAAAGTTAATTGAGTGCAAGAAATAATCATATACAAAAATGTATACGATTTCTGAAGCCCTGTCCATCAAACGAATTCTAGCAGTAAAGTTAAATTTAGGGTAACCTTATTATGCCTTTTTGTTGTTGTTTGTTGTTGCTGCCTGTCTGTCGTTTCCGACAATGACTGCCAGATAGCAGAGGGGGCAGCTGCTATTCCAGCGTGCTGGGCTATAATTTTTCATAGTAGAAAACCCTTGCCCAGGGTGCATCCCCACTCTCTCGACCAAAGGGATTTGAGAACGATATTTGGAGAAAGTCCCCAAAGGCCAACCAATCCCATTGGCTGCAGCACTAGAGCCAGTGCAAATGCCCTCCCTAGTTAGAGAGTCATAGTCTTCCACGAAAGACTAAGCTGTACCATGATATTCCAATAATGTAAAACAAAATCATTTATGGTACAGCTCTCATTTACTATTGGCCCTTTCTACAGGCTAATGTCAACCAGTGATGAAAGCCATTTGAGTAAAAGGCCAGTTGTGATGCCTTAACAGTCACTAAACTAGCCTTGTGTATACTTGATGTAGGTCTGCATCGTGTCAGTGGTTTCTACTTTTCATTATAGCCAGCATAGGTTGTGGAGATAACTGAGAAACGTTCTATTACACACAAACACAAAGATACACACACTGTACTGGCCGACAAACAGAGCAGTATCGTCCTTGTTCTAAACCTCGCGGCCTATATACGCTGCGCAACTATTCTAAACAAAACTCCCCTTCAAATGGAACTGGATTACAAAATATATTATTAAAGACACACTGACCCACCAAGGTTAAGTCCCTTACCAACCGCGCGGCAGCGTTTTCGGCTCCAGTGACCTTGACCTTTGACCCATGACCTTCATTATCGACCTTGGGCTAGATCTCTCCATAACCTACCCGCATGCAAAATTTGAGCATCCTAAGTCCATCCGTTCAAACGCTAGAGAGGATACCGCGCGGCAGCGTTATTCGGCTCCAATGACCTTGACCTTTGACCCATAACCTTCATTATCGAACTTGGCCTAGATCTTCCTACTACCTACCTGCATGCAAAATTTGAGCACCCTAAGTCCATCCGCCACAGACACGAGTGAAAACATTACCAATCCGCTCTCTACGATCGCGGTTGGTAAAAAGAAAGAAAAAAAGTATGAAACAAATTTACGTTAACAAATATGTAACTCTCACACCACACCCAATCATTCATCCGCTCTCCGCTATCTTGCTCAATCATCATGCAACCCACCACCACTTCCGCCTTCATTTGTTTAACCCTTTCTTTAATAAATAAATAAAATAAAGTATTAAAAAAAACCACGTAGACCCCAATACACGAATCACATATAAATGTCTGATACAAAAATACAGATATTTTATGAGATTCGCGTACGGGAGACTACAAATAATTATTATAGTGAATGTAGCAAGCAGGATTTCATGAGATTTGTTTATGCAGTAGCACTCCACGTGTATCATGCCACACAAAGGTCAAAATCGGGTCGCAGTGAATCGAATCGTGTGCAGTGTGGCTGCCCCTTTAAAGACCCTGTGACGCGCCACGGTTACGTCCCTTGATTTTTTCTGGGTTGCTTTGACCCACATTCGAATTTCCCCATATTCAAATTGAGGCTACTCTTTAAACTGATGTGTTGCTGTCAATGGTCAACCTATGGCGATATTTTTCACGCCAGAGGGCAGTCAATGCACTAGGGGCTTATCACGCGATTTTCTTACTTGGGTGTAGTGAGAGAGAGAGTGATGGTAGGACCACTCACTGTCTCTCTCTCTTTCTTTATCCCCAACTAATAATATAGAGAGGATTAGCCCCACACGAGCGTCATGCCCTCTGGCGTGAGAAACATCGCACTAAGTCTCTCATTTGGGGTAATTTATATGGGAGTCAGACTTGGTCAAAACAAGATTTCTTTCCAGTTATAAGAGGGAAAACACGTGAATCCCGTGATTTTGACACGTGATCGGGTGGCCCTTTAAGGACAGACGGACAGACAAAGGAACTGAAGAACAGGGTAGATGGAAAACCGAAAGGAAGAAAGAAAGATTATAGAAAGAAGAAGAAAAAAAAAGTTATTATTTTTCTTCGATTATGAGCGCAGATGCGTCATGCTGCCGTTATGCGCCTAACTAAGAAATAGTTAGGCCCAGCAAGTCCGACTTCGCCTGGAGGAAATGTTTTTTGAAAAGCGTTTCGTTAAAAAAAAAGGGCAGGAGAATGGACCGGTAAGGCAGAAAGATAAGTAGATGACAGTTAGCAAAGGGAAAGGGCAAAGACAAAGAGAGTGACAGATTAGAGGAAGTTACAAGCACAGAACTTCCAGAAGGTGTGGGAACTATTTATACAAAAGACCCCCCGGTATCCCCACGGGGGGGGGTGAGAAGGAGGTTGGCATCAACGTCTCCTCTAACAAGATAAGGGCTGTCTGGGTAGGGCCATTGGCCTTCCTGATCCAGGTTCTGACAGGCAGTAGTTAATGGAGATCGTGGGAAGAATTCATCCACAGTTCAACTCGCCTTCCTTCGTCTCCCAAACCTAACAAAAAAAATGCTTGATTTTAAGAATAAAATGGTATCATGAAACCACACGCGCGCGCGCACACGCACGCACACACACACACACACACACACTGTCTCTCTCTCTCTCTCTCTCTCACTCTCTCTCACTCTCTCTCTCTCTCTCTCTCTCTCTCTCTCACTCTCTCTCTCTCTCCCTGTCTCTCTCTCTCTCCCCCTCTCTCTCTCTCTCTCTCTCTCTCTCTCTCTCTCTCTCTCTCTCTCTCTCTCTCTCTCTCTCTCTCTGCTGGTGGTGACAGTCTGTCTATAAGTATACATAGACGACAGTGATGCTGGTGATAGGGTGGTGTGGAGTTGGTGAGCATCGTCATTGGTTGACGTTAGCCTGTAGTTGGGGCCAAAACTAATTCTTTAGCCGTATACTTGTCTTGTTTTCTACAGTAATGACAAATCACGGTGCAGGTTAGTGTTTTCACAATGACTGCGACCCTCAAACTAGGAGGCATTAGTGCTGCAGCCAAAGGGATTAGTTGACCTTTGGGGACATTCCCTAAGGCTGCAGACACATATACGCGGAAACCCACGCGCAATCCGTAACAAAAATCTGGAAATAAAAAATATGAAAGAGTGTGCACATTATACACACAGAAGCTCATGCGTAATCCCGTCCGCTTATAAGGAGTGTAGCATTATCTTGTGAACTACTTGTGCAAAGTTAGCCACTGACAAACATACGGAACCAAAGACGCTGACAAAAGCATTATCTTGTGAACTACTTGTGCAAAGTTAGCCACTGACAAACGTACGGAACCAAAGACGCTGACAAAAGCATTATCTTGTGAACTACTTGTGCAAAGTTAGCCACTGACAAACGTACGGAACCAAAGACGCTGACAAAAGCATTATCTTGTGAACTACTTGTGCAAAGTTAGCCACTGACAAACGTACGGAACCAAAGACGCTGACAAAAGCATTATCTTGTGAACTACTTGTGCAAAGTTAGCCACTGACAAACGTACGGAACCAAAGACGCTGACAAAAGCATAACCTTTCTAGGTGGAGATATGCCTCTTACCTTCAGAGAATGCCTTCGAGTTCCAACGGAGGAGGAGTTACCAAAGCGAGGCTCCAAAGCGAAGAAGAGACTGATTAACGGGCAAATGATAGGGCACGTGAAGACGGGGAAAGAATGGGGTCTCTCTTTTTTAAATGGAAACACTTTGGCCCTGGCCATTTCTTTCTTACCGGGTCCGTTCGCTGCGAGCTGTAGATAGATAGACTTATACCGTGGGTTTGAAGTGTGCTTTCATTGTCTTTCCTGGCTTCTCTCTCTCCGGCAGAAAATTACAGGAGGTATTTTCAATTGGGTGGCTCGGCGAAAACTTCCAACGTTTGCAGATGACCAAGAAGAGCGAGAAGAAAAAGACGAACAAGATAAAGAAAAGAAAGGAAAAGCATCTCCTCTTGGACAAAAGTAGATGTCTGCTAGCTCTCTCTCTCTCTCTCTCTCTCTCTCTCTCTCTCTCTCTCTCTCTCTCTCTCTCTCTCTCTCTCTCTCTCTCTCTCTCTCTCTCTCTCTCTCTCTCTCTCTCTCTCTCTCTCTCTCTCTCTCTCTCTCTCTCTCTCTCTCTCAATTTCGTCTTAAACGAATTTAAAGAACAATGGTGTTCTCAACTTCATCGTTTCTCCTTTTACCGCACTTTCAAAAGAGACCTCATACTTGTACAATACTTGTTGGATTTGAAACACATTCAAGCGAGAATCAGTCTTATACGGTTTCGACTCGGTGTGTCACAACTTAATATTCACACATTACGTTTCAGAATCAACGTAAGACTTGAGAGGAAGACTTAGAATGCCCATTGTGGAGTCCCAAAGAGAAACAGAGGTCCATTTTTTATTACGATGTCCCATGTATGATAACCTAAGGCAACAATATATCCCTGCTAAATATTATAATACTCCATCTCTCTTTAGACTGACTTTATTATTAGCATGTGAAAACAAATCTGTGGTTTTATGTTTGGCTGTGTATTTAGATAAGGCATTCAAGGCACGTTATTTGAATATGCTTGAGTGAATCCTGTATCCATATGTATCAAATGCGCGAGACTGTTTTATTAATTGTTTGTATATAATTATTTGGGCATGTGCGTGTACTTTGAAATCAATGATAATTAGCCCTTTTTTGTAGCCATCCCCAGTGACATGGGCCAATGGCCTATTCATTAAAAACGTTCACTGTTCAGTGTTCTCTCTCTCACTCTCTCTCTCACACACACACACACACACACACACACACACACACACACACACACACACACACACACACACACACACACACAGACACACGCGCGCGCGCGCGCGCGCCGCACACACACACACACACAGGCGCGTGCGCACGCAAACACACACACTGTCTCTCTCTCTCTCTCTCTCTCTCTCTCTCTCTCTCTCTCTCTCTCTCTCTCTCTCTCTCTCTCTCTCTCTCTCTCTCTCTCTCGCTCTCTCTCTGTCTGAATGAAAATCCGTTTAACGTCCTCCGGTCTGAAACAGACACATATGGAACATTAGTAGATATAAAGATGGTGGGAACGATCCTGGAGGCAATGCCCGGAGGCAGTGCAACTCCAGAAAAGTTCCGATTTTTTAACGATACAGATGTAATATCGGTTGTCTCTTTCTCTCTCTCTCTTAAATACACATTCGCACGTGGGCACACGAACACACTCATACACACACACACACACACACACACAGAGCCACACACGCGTCACAAACTTAGGTCTATACCCAAAACAAAAAAACCCAACAGGAACACATACATACTTATCCTCTCTTTTTCATGTCATTATATATCTGCTCTGTCTCTGTATCTCTCTCTCTCTCTCTCTCTCTCTCTCTCTCTCTCTCTCTCTCTCTCTCTCTCTCTCTCTCTCTCTCTCTCTCTCTCTCTCCCTCTCCCCCTCCCCTCCCCCTCCCTCTCCCTCTCCCTCAGGTAAGCACAACTTAACCCTTTCGCCGCCAATGTCGCATTTTAGCACCACAATGATTTAACACCAATGTCACTAAAAGGCATCAAATCAGGGCTTGTTATCCGTAGACCCTTGTCTTGATTTTGGGAGCTAAGGATAGGCCTAATGTTATACATATCACTGAGGAATTCCCAATATTGCAGACCATTTTTTTCTCTACCCAGTTAAGTTTAATGGTATTTTTTGGCTGAAAAAGGGTTGGCGGCGAAAGGGTTAATGTACACACATACAGATACACACGTAAACGCACACATTTAAACAAACACACCATGCAGGCCCATACATACAAACATACACACACCGCAAACGTGTCAGCGCATTCGAACAGCCGTGACGCTATCGTTCTCACAGACGTGATAGTTTGGTCATTACGACGTCACTGATACGGAGCCGCCAAACATCACATGTTCGGACAGTCGTGATTCGGACAGTCGTGGCGTTCCCGACTTCCAGATAGCGGAGGAAGCGACTGCTGTTCTGGAGGGCTGGGCTACGATTTGTTGATACTGCAGAGGCCTTGTCCATGGTATATCCCCATTCTCTCGGCCTAAAGGATTTTTGGTAGCTGGCGTTTTGGGGATTTAAAATCCCGAAAGGTCATCTCCGTAATATCTTTGCTACAGCACTACGAGCCAATACAAACACCTCCTGCAGAGAAAGTTATTGTCATTCACAAAAGACCAGCATGAACCATGATTTTCCATTAGCATAAAACATCATTTATTGTAAAGCCCTCATTTTACTCACGTTCATCCACACTTGCACACACATGTACATGCATACGCACGCGCGCGTACACACACTCACACACATACACACACTAGCTTCATACGGTATGAATGTGTCAGTACACCAAACACTAGGTCACGCAAAAACCCATACATGTTTGTATTAGACAACAACACTTAACGCTCTTGAAAATGTCCATCTTATTTAGTCATACAGCCACCAAAACGATGAGAGAGAGAGAGAGAGAGAGAGAGAGAGAGAGAGAGAGAGAGAGAGAGAGAGAGAGAGAGAGAGAGAGAGAGAGAGAGAGAGAGAGAGAGAGAGAGAGAGAGAGAGAGAGAGAGAGAGAGAGAGAGAGAGAGAGAGGAGGGAGAGAGAGAGAGAGAGAGAGAGAGAGAGAGAGAGAGAGAGAGAGAGACAGAGAAAGAGAGATAGAGAGGGGGGGGGGAGACTGCAAAAAGGGAAAGAACAAAAAAAGAACAAAAGGAGAAGAAAAAAGAAAGAAAGGAAAGGGGAAAAAAGAAAAAAGAACAGAAAGTTAAGAACAACAAGAGGCAAAGCCTGCAAGGCTCACGTCTGATTTTTATTACTATAGCAGGCATGGGAATTCCCATGACAATTCCCATGCCTGTATAGAGAGAATACTGTTATGTAGACACTTGTGCATCTGAAAACAGAATTAATTTTTATTTTACTGTGTAAATTAAAATTATTTCTATGCACCCCTACCCCTTTCTTTAAAATTTAATTATATGTATGCGCATGTAACAGTGGAGCCCTATTTTTATTTTTGGCAAACAAGTAAAATTGAAAAGCATATTGACCAAGCTTTCAGAAAAACATATAGTGATCCCCCCCCCCCCCCCCCCCCCCCCCCCCCCCCCCCCCCCCCCCCCGCCGGCCTACGGACACCTGTAGTAGGCCTAGTCTTTGCCTGTGGGTCTAAGCCTCTTACTCTTAGAAAATTAATAATTGAAGTTGCGTGATCTGTTACTGTTTTAAACTGATCGTTCATGCGATGAAAACTTGTTCCACATCATCTACATTTCTGTAAGATATTTTATATTAGTCCTAATATTTTATTTTCGTTTCGTTAATTTCCCCCCCCCCTCCCCCCCTCTGCCACAAAGCAAAGGTCAAGGTCACAGCCAGCAAGCTCATCCATGTTTATCTTCCCCTGTACAGTCTTTGCTCGTCTAGGACTAACAAAGGATTCGTACGTCGAAGGCAGTGAAATCGACGAACCCTGGATTTTCCGTATATTTTTTTTCAAGACTGAAATGAATGTGGGCTAAATGTTAAGTACGTCGTCTTGATTATGAGGTAAGGCATGGACTCTAGGCCTAGGCCTTGTTGCCGGAAGTGCAGTAGGCTAAGTTGTGCGCAGAGATGATGGGCAAATGAACACGAACAACCGTTACTCAAAGGCGCAAATAAAAGCTAAACAACCGGGCCGTCAACGCACACACTCGGTACATCCATTTGTTACAGAAAATATAAGTTGACGACGTTAAAATGTACCTATTTGTACACACCTGAAGTCTTGTGTTTCTTTTTAAAGAGCGTTTTTGTATATCTAATGGAGAGTCTTCTTTCCAGTATGTATCTCCTACTCGGTACAACACAACAGTTACAACAAATGATTTTCTTTCTTTTGTTCCTTACCGATGTATCTGACTGCTTTGATCGCCATGACTTGAAGGCTCACGTCAAAATCAAGTATCCTGCTAACTTTAACCCTCTATCATCTTATGTTTTTTTGAGAAAATGACAACGTTAAAGTTTCAGTGGAGAGTGAGAGTCTTTAGTTTGAAGAGTGTGACTGAGTCAAGGTTCAAGGTTGCACAACCTTATCTTTATTTTGTTCTTTATCAATGTATCTGACTGCTTTGATCGTCGTGACTTGAAGGCTCACGTCAAAATCAAGTATCCTGCTAACTTTAACCCTCTAACGCCTTATATGTTTAGAGAAAATGACAACGTTAAGGTTTGAGTTAAGGTTAAAGGTCGGGGCCACGGACGCAACACACACACACACACACACACACACACACACACACACACACACACACACACACACACACACACACACACACACATACACACAGACACACAACCGAACATGTACGATACTATAGACTCACTTTGTTTTAAAAAACGACGTGAGCCAAAAATGAAGGCGGAAGACAGTGGTGGTGGGTTGCATGAGTGATCAATATAGCGGAGAGTACATGGATGAGTGGGTGTGGTGTGAGACTTTCATACATGTTCAGATGTAAAACAATTGTTTCATCTTTTTGATTAATATTTTAATTTTAATTTTGATGCGTTTTATCTTATTTCACACGGTGGTAGACAATTTTCCATGTGCGTTTATACAATGCCAATGGACAATAAAGAAAATACTTGAGAATATAAATGACCAAAAGGACCAGTTAAGGCACAAAAAACACTCACATACTCAGTGTCTCAACTTTGCCATTTGTAGGCTCTCCTTTTTTCCATGGTTATTATGAATTGTATTCAGTCTCTCTCCCTTTTTTTTCTTCTTTTTTTTAAACTTTTCTACTCAGTTTTTCTTTCCTATTTTGCTACCTTCTTGTCGTCGCCACACTGAAGACGGGCTTATGGCCAGAAAAACGTTTTTGTTTTGTTTCCAATAAAAGGGACCTTAATCTACCAGCCTCGAATTGAGTGTTTTGGGGACAATAAAGAAACTTATGACTTTTAACCCAAAAAATGGTATGACCCCGACTTCAAGCTAATATCAACCAGTGTAAATTAACGTCCGTTCGAGTTAAAGGACTATAGTCGAAAGACACGTCTATGGGCTTTACGAATGGCTCTTCCCGTTGGCTAAACGTGGATGGTTTCCAGTGTTACGTATTTTCTCTAATCATTTTCCTTCCCGTTTTCTCGTCGTTGCCCTTCTTGGGAATGAAGCCAGTTGCTCATTTACTTTCAGTTGCTGTTGCTTTTTAGCTTTCACAGAGACAAACCAAGAAAGTCTATATGTGACCCAGCACCACGAAAGGGACATTAAGTGGCTGGGCTAGTTTCTCACAACAGGCTTGCAAAGACAAAAATATCATTTTTGTCAATTTTGAGTTATTGGTAGGCCTATTTTTGTGTTCTCGAACATATTATCTTTCATATCTATAAAGGATCATCTTTAAAATGGTCTCTAAATGGTTTTATCTGTGCTTTAAAACGAGTAGGTCAATGCAGTTTAA
Organism: Phymorhynchus buccinoides; assembly: GCA_017654935.2. Taxonomy (NCBI): domain Eukaryota; kingdom Metazoa; phylum Mollusca; class Gastropoda; order Neogastropoda; family Raphitomidae; genus Phymorhynchus; species Phymorhynchus buccinoides. The sequence continues at coordinate 49,805,341 of CM065684.1, forward strand.
TCAGCTGGGCTAGACTTAAACAGTGTTTTCTCAAAATGACCGATCACTCTGGAACGGAAAACGATACAAGAATGGTTCTTGTCTCATTGGAAAGAGACTTGTCGGACGTTTTCAAATGTATAGTTTTCACAGAATGGTCAGTGTGATACTTAATGTCCCTTTGGTGGCGCTGGGTCACATATATTGCTATTATTAGAGATGATAGAGATTAACTATCTCGATTATTAAAAAAATCACTTCGGGGGTTTCCTGGTATTGCAGTACCTCCAGAATTGTCCCACTACCTTCATAGTTATTAATGTCCCTCATGTGCTTGTTCCAGGCCAGAGGACGTTAAACGAACTTTCATCAGAGATGAGTTGTATTCTTGAGAAACATTGCAATGCTTGCAGACTTGGTGACAAAACTGGAAGCGAGCAGTCACATATATTACTGATGCCAAAGGTAGGATGGGGAAAGATGTTCTGTAAATTCATCAAATATATCACATTTCCCAGAGTTGTCTGAAGTTCCCGAAACAGCTCGTTGATTACAAGAAGTTCAGCGCAAGTTATTACTTTCTGATTAGGTTATTTCGTAATGAAGCAGTACAAGATTCTACTATGTCTCTCTGTATCTGTCTCTGTCTCTGTTTCTGTCTCTGTCTCTGTCTCTCTCTCGCTGTGTCTCTGTCTCTCTCTCTCTCTCTCTCTCTCTCTCTCTCTCTCTCTCTCTCTCTCTCTCTCTCTCTCTCTCTCTCTCTCTCTCTCTCCTCTCTCTCTCTCATGCACACGCACGGGAACACACACGGGAACACACGGACACGCAGACACACACACTCACGCACAAACACACGGCCACACACGCGCGCGCGCGCGCGCACGCACACGCACACGCACACACACACGCGCACACACACACACACACGCACACACACGCACACGCACACACACACACACACACACACACACA
>CM065684.1:49816291-49818791 GCA_017654935.2 Phymorhynchus buccinoides
ATATAGTTATCAATATGATCTAAACCGCAACATTTAGAATGCTTGAGTTGAATTAATTCTTGGTATACCTCATGTACAGCCATAAACTGGAAACTGAGTTTAGGACCTAATTTTTTGGAGTCACAGTACTCTTTCAGTAACAATAGATCGTTAGAGCCAGTTCGATCGGCTAGTATCGTTTTATCAGCTATGGTACAGAAATGATTGTTGAGTTCTTCAACAGATAGATCGTTTGACAAGGGCGTACTGTGTGTTGAAGATTTGCAGGATAATTGGTTAATTGCTTTCCAGATAGATTTTGAGTCTTTTTTAGATTGAATAAGATCGCCAAAGTACTTTTTTTTGGCAACTCGCTTCATGTTTGTTATTTTGTTTCGCTGCTTTTTAAAAGCTACATCCTTACCAGTTGTTTGTACTAAACTTTCACGAGTCTTTATTTCCGCATTTATATTATCGTTTAACCATGGGGGTTTACCTTCAGGCTTGACACGTTTGGTTATAAAAGGGGCATGTTTATCGTATATTGGGATGAAGGTATTATACCACTTTTCAAGGGCTTTATTTGGGTCATTGTACTGAAAAACAATAGAAAAGTCGGCCATACATAAATCATATAAGAATTGCTCAGGGTTAAAGGATTTATAGCTACGAAATGCTACACATCTATGAGAACATTTGGGGATTCTGATGCCTTTTTTTGACCACGTTAAGCATATGGGGAAGTGATCGAAAAGAGAGAGGGAGGGAGAGAGAGAGAGAGAGGGAGAGAGAGAGAGGGAGAGAGAGAGAGAGAACTCGGAACTCGGAAATATTTTCATGATTTAGGCCAACAGCCCCTATCATGACAAGAAAACACAAAACATGCACAACAGCAGCACATAGTTTTCAATATGAACACACACACACACACACACACACACACACACACACACACACACACACACACACACACACACACACACACCACACACACACACACACACACACACAGGCCACTCCATCACACCATCCCTTACCCCCCCCCCCGGGCCACTCCCCCCCCCCCGGACACTTCCCCCCTGCCATTTCCCCTGTCTTCTTCAGAGTCCAGACCATTTGCCCCCCCTGTCCATATGCCCCCCGGTCACTTGCCCCCTGGTACTTTTTGCCCCCCCCCCCCCCCCCCCCACCCCCCCCCACCCCCCACCCCCTGACACTTGCCCGCAATTCACGGCGGACATTTCCCCCCTGGACATCCTCCCCTTGTGTGTGTGTGTGTGTGTGTTAGGTAAGGTAAGGTAAGGTACATTATAGTCACAGAGGCGTCTCTGTGAAATTCGGGTTGCTCCCACCTGGAGAGAGTGTCGCAGCCAGAGGCGCGCCACCCAATTTTTTTTAATTCTTTTTTTGCATGCGATTTTTTGTGTGACTGATGAGGAAGGGGGGGTAAATTTTGACCAAATGACAACTTTTTCGTTGCCACTGGGTTTAACGTGTGCTAAGTGCATGGGCACACGGGACCTCGGTTTATCGTCTCATCCGAAAGACTCCACGTTCAGACCGCAAGGCCTAGTGCAAAGTGAGAGGAAAAATCCCCTGTACCCAGGGGGGGGGTGTGTGTGTGTGTGTGTGTGTGTGTGTGTGTGTGTGTGTGTGTGTGTGTGTGTGTGGCAACAAGAAATCAAGTCCTCTGCCATCAAATATCAGTCCTGACAAACTGCCAGAAACCTTTTCCTCCTTCTTCTCCACCAAGATTATCGATCTACGATCAAAAATCGACTCCATGCCTTTTCAACCAACTATTCCAGACCCACATCATTCACTGGTGTCCCCCTTCTCTCTTTCAAGCCGGTGTCTGAGACCGAAGTTCTTTCTACTTTGAAAGAAATGCATTTTAAATCCTGTGATCTTGACCCCATCCCAGCCTCTCTTTTCTCACAAATCTATCAACACCTTCTGCCATCAATCACCAACATCATCAATTCTTCTTTAGTTTCAGGTGTGTTTCCTTCTGCTTTCAAAACCGCTCTTGTAAGGCCCCTTCTCAAGAAGAACAATCTGGATCCTAATAATCTGAAAAACTACAGACCTGTATCTAACCTCCCTTTTCTCTCCAAACTCCTTGAGAAGACTGTCCTGAAACAACTTAACGATCATCTATCCTCAAACAATCTTCATCATCCTTATCAGTCTGCCTATAGAACCAACCACAGTACAGAAACAGCCCTTGTTCAAATCGTCAATGACCTCTTACTTGCTTCTGATGCTGGTCAAATCTCTCTTTTGACACTACTTGATCTCTCTGCTGCCTTTGATACCATAGACCACTCCATTCTTCTGTCTCGTCTTGAACATACTTTTGGAATTAAGGGCCCTGCTCTTTCTTGGTTTTCCTCTTACCTTTCTGATCGTTTTCAATCAGTTCTGGTCAATGGTCGTCAGTCTGAACAGGTTAGGCTTTCTTGTGGAGTCCCCCAGGGGTCTGTGCTTGGTCCTGTCTTGTTTACTTTGTATACGTCAC
>CM065684.1:49826291-49838791 GCA_017654935.2 Phymorhynchus buccinoides
CCTGACGGATGAGTTTTTGCAAGAAACACGTCCAGATCACAAAGGAAAACACCCTTTACAGAGATTGCAACACTCACTTTGCCCTGGTTTCCAAGAAATCAAACCGTCAAATCGGCGATTTCTCCTTGGCGGAGGTGCTGGAAGTCAAATTCTTTCACCCAAAGAGAAGGCGTGTGCCGTCTCTTTTCTAATGGTCGCCTGCGTTTAGACCAAATCGTTTGCACGAAATTTTCGCAATACAAGCCTTTTTTTCTTTTCTTTTTTAAAATTTTATACAGATTATCTAAAGGAGTTTCGCTCACAACAAAGGAAACAGCTCCTTTTTTTTTTTTACTGCACTACAAAAAAATAAAACGCTTCGGGAATTGCCTCCAGGATCGTTCCCACCATCTTTATATCTACTAATGTCCCATATGTGTCTGTTTCAGACCGGAGGACGTTAAACGGATTTTCACTCTTTCACGCGCACTCAGTATTCGAATCGCTGCAGCCACAGAAGCGGGTTTCCCCCTCTTTTCCCTATTGCGTGAGAGAACAGGCTTCGCTCGCCGCGTCAGATGTGTCAGAATATCGTTACCCGATCCTATGGATCGGTTGATAGGGCTTTAAACCATGCGTGAGATTTACCCTTATCTCAGGTGCATCGATAGTGAGGTGAGGCATTACAATAGTCGTTATGTTTCAGTAAGGACATGACGTTGTTCGTATTTCCACTGTCTGCTAGGCCTACCCAGGCTACTGGCACAAGCTGGAGTCGTTGGGATAAGATGTAAACTTTCACAACATCGTGCAGAAAGCCCCAATCCTTGAAAGCGCACTTCTCATGGACACACCCAAATCCAAATCCAAATCATCTTTATTATCTCATAACAGAGAAATTGCAGCCAGGTGCACATAAGAAAAACAACAATAAACACATCAACAAAAATTAAAGAATATAAACTAATAACTAATAACACTGCAATATTAGTATATTAACCCTTTTCTCAGTGAAATGAATGAAAGGTTATTTTAACGTCTTCCCGGTCCGTAGGACACATCTGATACATTACTATGTATACAGTTAGTTCTTTTCTCGGTATCCAATGACATTGTTTGATGCAATTGATGTTCAGTTTGATCAACATGCCTCTTAGAGCTGTCAAGCGTCTGTCTCATAAGCGCGCATGGTCAAGTCAAGTGGCCTTTGGCCGAGAGGACGTAAAACATTAATATTCGTCAAGTCAAAATGATCTTTAATGGTAAGTGGGGTAGAGTGCTCATACTTGTGTTTTTGTCTTGACCCTTTAGCATTGTAAAGTGTGGGTGAACATACCCCTTAGCATTGTAAAGTGTGGGTGAACATACCCCTTAGCATTGTAAAGTGGGGGTGAACATACCCCTTAGCATTGTAAAGTGTGGGTGAACATACCCCTTAGCATTGTAAAGTGGGGGTGAACATACCCCTTAGCATTGTAAAGTGGGGGTGAACATACCCCTTAGCATTGTAAAGTGGGGGTGAACATACCCCTTAGCATTGTAAAGTGGGGGTGAACATACCCCTTAGCATTGTAAAGTGGGGGTGAACATACCCCTTAGCATTGTAAAGTGGGGGTGAACATACCCCTTAGCATTGTAAAGTGGGGGTGAACATACCCCTTAGCATTGTAAAGTGGGGGTGAACATACCCCTTAGCATTGTAAAGTGGGGGTGAACATACCCCTTAGCATTGTAAAGTGGGGGTGAACATACCCCTTAGCATTGTAAAGTGGGGGTGAACATACCCCTTAGCATTGTAAAGTGGGGGTGAACATACCCCTTAGCATTGTAAACTGGGGGTGAACATACCCCTTAGCATTGTAAACTGGGGGTGAGCGTAGGGGAAGACGGGGTAAAAAGCGCATGGGCGGGTAAGAAGCCCACCCCAATTATTTCATGAAATAAAGAAAATTTCAGTCAAATTTGCCCATGAGACGAATGCTAGACATTAACGCTCGCCTCATGGGCAAAATGAGACTGAAATTTGCTTCATTTCATGAGATAATTGGGGTGGGCTTCTTACCCGCCCATGCGCTTTTTACCCCGTCTTCCCCTACCCCTTTTAAGGGAGGAAAAATCAGGAACCTTGGTTTTAAAAGATTTATAATGACGGGCAACAAAGCAAAAACACAGAAAGAGCAAAAAAGACACACATATATATATAATAAGGATTAAACTATTATAACTCAATTTGTATTCAAGAACTTTAATGTACACGAAAGGACATTTTCCTTCTGCTCGACATGAAATAAGCTCTATACACACATAAAACATTATAATTGTAGAAACACGTGAATCATGTTAACTAGTACGTCTACAGACTGAACCCCAAACAAACAGAGAAAAGGTCAAGGACAGATAGACAGAAAACAAAAGAGTCTTTGGCTAAAGAAGGCAGATGCGCAGATAAAAGACGAAAGATTAAGAGGTAAGCTGTGCGTGGGCAGCTAGAGCAAAGAGGCTTTTAAAGGGGCACCCTGATGGGTGAGTTTTTTGCAAGAAACATGTCGAGATCACCATAAAAACAGTCTTTTCAAAGATCGGAACACACTTTGCTCTGGTTTTCTAGAAATCAAACCGTCAAAACAGCGATTCCTCCTTGGCGGAGGTGCCGGAGAGATAAGCCATTTTTAACGGGGTGGGTGGAGGCCACTCGAGTTGTTGAACATTTTTCTTCTTTGTAGCGCAGTATTTTAAAAAAAAGGAGCTATTTCCTTTGTTGTGAGCGAAACTCCTTTTGGTAAACTGTAAATAAATGGCTTGTATTGTGGAAATGTCGTGATTTCGTCTAAGCGACTCAGGCGGCCATTAGACAACTGGAACTGAAAGAACTGATTTCTAACTAATACTGACAGAATTTGACTTCCAGCACTTCCGCCAAGGAGGAATCACCTATTTGACGGTTTGAATTCTAGGAAACCAGAGCAAAGTGAGTGCTGCGATCTCTGTAAAGGGTGTTTTCCTGGTGATCTTCACGTGTTTCTTGCAAAAGCCCATCCGTCAGGGTGCCCCTTTAAACAGTAAAACAGTAATGAATGGGTGCAGTACACTTGACGACCCAGACTAAACATGTCACAGAGCGACAGGACAGTGCAGGGTGGGCGTGGTGAAGGTGGTGGAAGTGGAAATTGTCCAAGGGTTAGACACATCAAGGGTTAAATCCTTTGTCTCTCTGTCTCTGACACTGCCTGTCTGTGTCTCTGACCGTCTGTCTCTGTCTGTCTGAACAGCCATCGCCTAAAATCTGTATCCTTGTTAAATAAAGTTTTTCACTGTTCAGTGTTCAGTGTCTCTCTTGGTGTTTCTCTCTCTCTCTCTCTCTCTCTCTCTCTCTCTCTCTCTCTCTCTCTCTCTCTCTCTCTCTCTCTCTGTCTGTCTGTCTGTCTCTCTCTCTGTCTGTCTGTCTCTCTCTGTCCGTCTGTCTGTCTCTCTCTCTCTCTCCTCTCTCTCTGTCTGTATCTCTCTCTCTCTCTCTCTCTCTCTCTGTCTGTCTGCCTCTCTCTGTCTCTCTTCTGTCTGTCTGTATCTGTCTGTCTATGTCTCTCTCTCTGTCTCTCGTCTGTTCGTCTATCTGTCTGTCTGTCTTTGTCTCTTTCTCTTCTTTTCTCTAAGTGTTGTTTTGTACCAATTCTTTTCTTCGAGATATTTTTACTTTTTTTTAATTTTAGTGCTGTACGCACGCACTCATGAGTTGTTTAAAAGTTACAACGATCCTTATCAAAACTTTTCCATAAGAAAACCCCATTGCGAAGACAACATAGAATAAAATAAATGTGGGTAATGGACTTTTAGGCACTATATCCGCTGCAATGCCTTAGCAGCTTCGCCTTGTTTTAGAAAATGTGTTCTTTTAATGTCTAAAATGTCCCTGCAGAATCATGCCCGCAGCAACACAAATGGCGAATACCACTCAGTCATGCTTTCTTTGCGACAGTACAGTTCTGTGTTTTTTTTACTTAAAAAGTATATGCACACGGAGGTTTTTCAGTTTTACCCCAAAAAATTAGCTTACTTTAAATGAAGTACTATTTTTTTTTAAATTATAGGTACAATCGACCAACAAAATCAATATCTACTGATATTTTTTTTTCCATTTTTTTTTTATTTAACTTTTTTTTCCAACACATTTTACAATGAAATATGAAAAGGACAGAACGAACATATACAAAAACAAACAAAAAGAAAAGAAGAAAAAAAGACAAGAACTGATCAAATCAAATATCAAGAAAAAGAAATAAGCAGACCAACAATCAAAACAAGAATGCATAATCAACCATAAAATAATGCACATTTAGCATGGGACAAACTGAGCATTGAAACCAGTAATACCAATAATAAAGATCACAGTGATCATATAAATAATAATAAATGACAGTATTAACAATAGCGGTGGTGATATATGTGCACAGGCAGTGCCTTAGATAGATATTGTGTTCAAACAAGATGCATGCATGGGTCGTATTACATTATGTATCGACAAAAATTCAACAGCAAAAAACAATGACTCATTTTCGTAGGGCCTGAATATTAGTACATGGGTATTTATGTCTGAGAGTGGCGACTGTACAGTGTGGGTTAGCTTCCATCCAAGAACAAGGATTTGTATGGCAACCACTCCAAAACAAATTTGTCATACATGCAGTTTTTCCTAGCAATATATTCCTCAATTTGATGTCTATATTTCAGCTTTCTTAAAAACACGTGTAACTCTGGAATGTGCTTGTAGAGTTTACATTTGTACAAGAACTGTCTGGCAAACAACACAATAAAATATACAGTTTTATCAATATGTAAGTTTTTGTCATAACCTAATATTACTAAAGGTTCTGTCATTTGCATATTGTGTGCATTTATACATTTGTCATTAATATATCTACTGATTATGAAAAGCTTTGGGATAAAACAAAGAATTGTATATTTTATGACGCACTATAAAGAATCCCCGGTTCCGTGGCAAAATAATCAACGTGGTGATTGCGGCCACGCACAGCGAAGAAGGGGAAGAAAATTCTACAATCGACCAACAAAATCAATATCTATTGAATACGAAAAGCTTGGGGGGAAAACAAAAATTGTATATTTTCTCCAAAATGTCATACTAGACAAAACTAACACAATGCAAACTTCCAATTATAAAGAGTTTAATGTGTTTAAATGAAAAAGAATGTAAAAAAATATATAAAAACATTATACACCATGTTAAAGAAGGAAGCAACTCACGACTGGCTCTTATCCTTATACTTGCGTGAAAGGGAAGAAGGATTTAAGTAACAATTTATCATTAGGGGAAGACGGGGTAAAAAGCGCATGGGCGGGTAAGAAGCCCACCCCAATTATCTCATGAAATAAAGAAAATTTCAGTCAAATTTGCCCATGAGACGAATGCTAGACATTAACGCTCGTCTCATGGGCAAAATGAGACTGAAATTTGCTTCATTTCATGAGATAATTGGGGTGGGCTTCTTACCCGCCCATGCGCTTTTTACCCCGTCTTCCCCTATATCGTTTAGATAATAAATTATCATTGTATCGAACCAATCAACTCAATTCATTCGAAATTTTGTAAAATGACATTTGTAAGAGAACTAAATCCCTATGTTTTTGTCAACACAGATTAATCAAAATGCATTCATATATTTTATGTTATATCTTCTGAACGTATTTAAACAAAGCAATTAATAGAACATTTTTCTAAAAAAATGAAAGTTTAACATTCTCCGCATTGCAGAAATGACTACAATGGCTTAGTACTTTTAATGTTGTTTCCGAAGCTAGGGTTGTTTCAGATCAGCAGACGCTTCGAGCGTTTCTTTCTTTAATGACATTCGCCACAAAAAAAGTCTGTTCAACGCTTACGTGTGCCCAAAACTTTGCAAACGTAGGCCTATGTTCCCTAACTTGTTTCCGAACTTGCACTTTTGAGACAATCACGTCGAGTGCACTCCGGATGCAACGTTTTCACGGGGGCTAATGTTTGTATGATTGACCCATTAAGGTTTGGTTAAACGGTCATTATTTAAATAAAAAAGACTAATCAGATACGAGCTTGTCATGTTTTTCGCTCAGGTTTTGTAAATTGGTTTCTTACACCCCCAATAATCGAAAACGTTCTACGCGCAAAGGACGATTGCTGTGAAACTACCCTCTTGATGCGATACGAAAACTGTTTCGTATTTGATATAAAAAATTTTTATCTATGTGTAAATGCGCATATGTGTGCTTGCGCGCTCTCTCTCTCTCTCTCTCTCTCTCTCTGTGTGTGTGTGTGTGTGTGTGTGTGTGTGTGTGTGTGTGTGTGTGCGTGTGCGTGTGCGTGCGTGCGTGCGTGCGTGCGTGCGTGTGTGTGTGTGTGTGTGTGTGCGTGCGTGCGTGCGTGCGTGTGTGCGTGCGCGCGTGTGTGTGTGTAATCCAGCGTGCTTGCGTGGGAAATTAATTGAAACCCCATAATATTATTACAGATAACCAATTTGGTAGGATAATTGTATCCCCTCGTATCCCTCTGAACTTTGATGACAAGACTTCGAACACCGCTAGATCAAAGTCCAGTTCATATTAAATTAAATCACACCCAGCCAGGACTTTTGATGTCAGCCGAGATTGGTGTAGTTGGTTATTTGTTTGTTGTTGGTGGTGGTGGTGGTGTTTTTTTAAATATAAAATCTCATCATCTCAAATCAGCTCTAGTCTTTGAAGCGAAGAAGAGGACAGAATTTGAAAGAGCACAGAGGCACTGCCAGTGTCAAGCAAAAATCGTGAATAACGCTGTCTGAATGAGCATTAGAAAAGAGACCAATATAATTAATGACTGACACACACGCACGCGCGCACACGCACGCACACACACGCACACACACGCACGCGCGCGCGCACACACACGCACACACGCACACGCACACGCACGCACACACACACACACACACACACACACACACACACACACACACACATATCAGTATTATTGCTGAGAGGGAGAGAGACAGACAGACAGACAGACAGACAGACAGACAAACAATCAACCTGACATCATAATGTCTGGTATTAATCAATAAAGCTGAAAACCGATACGGTGTTCTGTACCGGTTTTACACTGGTTGGTTGGTTGGTTGGCTGGTTGGATCGTTGGCTGGTTGGATCGTTGGCTGGTTGGTTATGTGACGAGGGAATGGGCTAAAGGTGAAGTCTCTAGGGGAGGACTTTTAAAGTGTTAAATTTTCAATGAGAACATTTTAGCCCACTTCTCTAGGATGTGGGAGATGAGCGACTTCCCCGCCCCTTTTCATCTAATACATTTATATTTTTGCCCGGGTTCTGGCTCGTATGATTGAATGAAATACAAGTGGTAGATTTGCTCTAAATGACAGACAGAGAGAAGTAGGTTTTTACATGAAAATTACAAAACTTCCACTCTCATCAGTCTGACCAAAGGGTTCAGAATTATTTGTACACTTGTATTTTATTTACTCACAAATCTGCATAACAGATTCGCTCAAACAACCTGAAACATAATCTGAGATTGTTTGAATTATAAAACATTCAGATTTTTAGTGTTTATATAAAATGAAAGTTGTGATATTGTTTCAACAACGTTTAAACAGACGAAAGTACAAATTAACTGCTCTTCTCGGTAGACATGGCAAAGAAAATTATACAAAACATATAATAATTCAATACAATAATGAACAAAATTATTAATAAACAAAAACGTAGATACACAAGTAAACAAATAAACAAATAAATAGATGCATAATTGAATCAATAAACAATCGAATAAACAAATAAATGAATTTGTAAAATATGTAAATAAACATATTATACCCAAGTAAAGAAAGGCAACTCTCTCTCTCTCTCTCTCTCTCTCTCTCTCTCTCTCTCTCTCTCTCTCTCTCTCTCTCTCTCTCTCTCCGTAACTAACTTAACTACCTTCACCAAAGTTATTTACGGCACCAAGTCGCCTAGCAAAGCATAAGCAACAGCCACACTGAGACAGACCCAGGTTCATCCTCAAAAAAAGGATGACCCAGGACTGCCTGTATGACCATCACTCACACAGTGCACAACAACAGTGTTGAAGAGAATTAGTGCACAAACATATATATAAAACGCCTTTTGTAAGGATCAAAAACAGGGGAAACACTGAAAATTTGACAGAGAGAAACATGGCAGAGATAAATAAGCTTGCAGACGAACAACAAAAGGCAAACGCAAAGAGAGAAGGGTGATGAGGTATTATCCACACAAAAATGCAGTTTATTTGATCAAAGAAACCACAAACACCACTAACTCTGTGCTGTGAAAAGAATAAAATAAAAGTAAAAGATTGTGCTGGTTTACTTTTTGTCCCAATGGGGGACAGACAGTGTATGAGCATGGTACATAGAGAGATCTCTTTCGAATTATGGAATTCTCGTCAGTATGTATATCTGCTGAAAATGCAGTTTATATTGGCTTATTTGCTTCTTCCCATAAAAATCACAAAAATGCGCGTGCGTGCGTGCGTGTGCGTGTGTATGTGTGTGTGTGTGTGTTTCATGGCTTCTGTGGTGTTGCAGGGATTCGTGTCATTGTAAACACAGCCTGCATGCCAAGCTTAATGTCTTGAGGGCATGGGAAAGGAGGCCATCCCATGCCGCTTCAGAGAAAGAACGCAAGGATGCGAATAATCGTCTAAAGATTTCGGACCGGAGAATGGGGGAAGAAAAGAATAAATGAAAAACAAGAAGCAGAATAAGAAGAGGGAGAAGGAAAATGGAAAGTGAAACAGTCTAAGAAGGAATAGAGAAGAAAGGAACACGTATAGAATAGATGAACAGGGGGGGGGGGGGGGGGGGGGAGATTATGCAGAAGCAATATTTCGTCTTGTTCTTATTCTTCAAATAATACAGCAAAACCTTCTTGTAAGTTTTTGAGAAACTGAGAAGTAGTGAGAAGCTTAAAGGTGGACCCTGACGGATGAGTTTTTGCCAGAAACACGTCGAGATCACCAGAAAGACAGCCTTTTCAAGGATCGGAACACTCACTTTGCTCTGGTTTCCTAGAAATTAAACCGTCAAAACGGCGATTCCTCCTTGGTGGAGATGCCAGAGAGAGTAGTCATTTTGGATGGGGTGGGTGAAGGTCACTCATTGTGGTTGAAGCGTTTTCTTTTTTTTGGTAGTGCAGTAAAAAAAAAAAAAAAAAAAGGAGTTGTTTCCTTTGTTGTGAGCGAAACTCCTTTAGATAATCTGTATAACAAAATTAAAAAAAGGAAGAAAAAAAAAGGCTTGTATTCCGAAAATGTCGTGCAAACGTTTTGGTCTAAACGCAGGCGGCCATTAGAAAAGAGACAACACACGCCTTCTCTTTGGGTGAAAGAATTTGACTTCCAGTACCTCCGCCAAGGAGGAATCGCCGATTTGACGGTTTGATTTCTAGGAAACCAGAGCAAAGTGAGTGTTGCAATCTCTGTAAAGGGTGTTTTCCTGGTGATCTCGACGTGTTTCTTACAAAAACTCATCCGTCAGGGTGCCCCTTTAAAAATCAAAACTACTAAAAGATTAAAGATTTAGATCAAGCAGAATTCCTCCCTAATCTTGAAAACGTTGGTCAAAAGTATTAGAGGATTTCTTTTAATGCTGTTGTACGGGTAGGTTTGAGATTACTTATAAACTTACAGCAGTTTGCAACTCGTGACATGACTAAAATGTCCATAATTATGAGACGTCTCCAGGCCCCTGACGGACTAGAATTATTCGAAATCATTTCCCCCATAATCTGATAATGTTAGTAGAAGGTAACCCAGACTCTTGCTGCTCTTCCACACTTGGCATAGTCATTTTCTCTCCTCAACAACCGATGAATATTGTTTTTGGTGGTTTTGTGCTTTTTGTTGTTGGTGGTGGGTTGTTTTACATCCTCGGCAGCTTTTTTTCTCTCCATTCTAGTCAACCCAAAGCTGCTGTTTTTGCTTAGTCTGTTTATATTGTTGGTAACTGTTTCTAAGAGATATTATTTCGTGTAACTATCACTGTGGAGTGACCACACGTTAGATAAAATATTCATTCATTCATTCAGATATATTATTAAGGGGAAGAAGTAATAGCAATAACAACACCGATAAAACTAAATCAGTGAACCCATATTGTTGGAAATTGTTTCTCATGAGATATTGTTAAGGGAAATAAGTAATAACAATAACAACACCGATAAAACTAAATCAGTGAACCCATATTGTTGGAAATTGTTTCTCATGAGATATTGTTAAGGGAAATAAGTAATAACAATAACAACACCGATAAAACTAAATCAGTGAACCCATATTGTTGGAAATTGTTTCTCATGAGATATTGTTAAGGGAAATAAGTAATAACAATAACAACACCGATAAAACTAAATCAGTGAACCCATATTGTTGGAAATTGTTTCTCATGAGATATTGTTAAGGGAAATAAGTAATTACAATAACAACACCGATAAAACTAAATCAGTGAACCCATATTGTTGGAAATTGTTTCTAAAACTAAATCAGTGAACCCATATTGTTGGAAATTGTTTCTCATGAGATATTGTTAAGGGAAATAAGTAATAACAATAACAACACCGATAAAACTAAATCAGTTAACCCATATTGTTGGAAATTGTTTCTCATGAGATATTGTTAAGGGAAATAAGTAATAACAATAACAACACCGATAAAACTAAATCAGTGAACCCAATGCCGTGTTCTTCTTTCCCTTCCCACCCCCATCCTTCCCTCTTGTTCTCTCTCTTTGTTTTTCCCCCTCCCTCATACAAACTCACGCACGCACGCACACATATACACCAAAGCACACATACATTCAGAAATCATTTATGCATTGTCGCTTTCCGTTAGTCCGGGGCAAAAATCCCATTACCCCCTCTGTCCTGCTGGGGAACTACAACGGCTAGAGGTGTTTCTCATGAGATATTGTTAAGGGAAATAAGTAATAACAATAACAACACCGGTCACGACTCCCATCCCAACTTCTGTCACCCCAGCCACCCATATTGTTGGAAATTGTTTCTCTGTGTTAAGGGAAATAAGTAATCAATAACAACACCGTAAAACTCTCTCTCTCAATCTCTCTCATATTGTTGGAAATTGTTTCTCTCTCTCTAAGTAATAACAATCTCTCTCATATTGTTGGAAATTGTTTCTCTGATATTGTTAAGGGAAATAAGTAATAACTAACAACACCGATCTCTCTGAACCCATATTGTTCTGTTTCTCTCTCTGTTCTAAGTAATAACAATAACTCTCGATAAAACTAATCAGTGAACCCAATGCCGTGTTCTTCTCTCTCTCTCTTGTTCTCTCTCTTTGTTTTTCCCTCTCCCTCTACAAACTCGCTCGCTCTCACACATATACACCAAAGCACACATACATTCAGAAATCATTTATGCATTCTCTTTCCTTAGTCAAAAATCCCATTACCCCCTCTCCTGCTGGGGAACTACAACTCTGCTGACTGTCACGTCTTCTGTCCCCCAGCCACCTCTCTCTCTCTCTCTGTCTCCTCAGTTTATGTCTCTCTCTCTCTCTCTCTCTGTCTGTCTGTCTATGTCTCTCTCTCTCTCTCTCTCTCTCTCTCTCTCTCTCTCTCTCTCTCTCTCTCTCTCTCTCTCTCTCTCTTGTATCTCTCTCTGCTGTCTCTCTCTCTCTCTCTCTCTGCAGTCTCTGTCTGTCTGTCGGTCTCTCTCTATCTCTCTGTTTGTCTCGTCTCTCTCTCTCTGTGTGTCTCTCTCTCTCTGCCTCTCTCTCTCTCTCTCTCTCTCTCTATCTCTCTCTCTCTCTCTCTCCCCCCCCCTCTCTCTCTCTCTCTCTCTCTGTCGGTCTTTCTCTCTCTCTGTGCCTCAGTTTATCTCTCTATCTCTCTCTCTCTCTCTCTCTCTCTCTCTCTCTCTCTCTCTCTCTGTAGTTTATCTCTCTCTCTGTCTCTCTCTCTGTCTCTCTCTCTCTCTCTCTCTCTCTCTCTCTCTCTCTCTCTCTCTCTCTCTCTCTCTCTCTATCTGTCGGTCTCTCTCTCTGTCTGTCTCTCTCTCTCTCTCTCTCTCTCTCTCTCTCTCTCTCTCTCTCTCTCTCTCTCTCTCTCTCTCTCTCTCTCTATGTCTCTCTCTATCTCTCTCTCTCTTCTCTCTCTCTCTCTGTGCCTTCTCTCTCTCTCTCTCTCTCTCTCTCTCTCTCTCTCTCTCTCTCTCTCTCTCTCTCTCTCTCTCTCTCTCTCTCTCTCTCTCTCTCTGTCGTCGGTCTGGACTGACGTGGGTCTTCGAAGTTCTTTCGTGCCATTCTATCATTTTTGTGGCCACCATGTCTTCGATGGAACAAAACATGGCTGAGCTAGCAGTAAAACAAGCGCGAAATCGCAATAGTTTGTGGCACGCGGTCTATTTTTACCACTCCAATCATGAGTTACCTCCCCTGGCTTTTCAATAATTTTAATCTGTAAACCAGAATGTTATCTCTGCACCATTTCGTAACTTTTTGT
>CM065684.1:49843791-49889825 GCA_017654935.2 Phymorhynchus buccinoides
CGAATGCTAGAGTGACATTAACGCTCGTCTCATGGGCAAAATGAGACTGAAATTTGCTTCATTTCATGAGATAATTGGGGTGGGCTTCTTACCCGCCCATGCGCTTTTTACCCCGCCGTCCCCTACTGATTTTCTGGGCAAAGTAAGTCTAGATTATTAGGCTGTGAATGGTGTCATCAAAGTTTTGACGAAGTGTTATAGGGGAAGACGGGGTAAAAAGCGCATGGGCGGGTAAGAAGCCCACCTCAATTATCTCATGAAATGAAGCAAATTTCAGTCTCATTTTGCCCATGAGACGAGCGTTAATGTCTAGCATTCGTCTCATGGGCAAATTTGACTGAAATTTTCTTTATTTCATGAAATAATTGGGGTGGGCTTCTTACCCGCCCATGCGCTTTTTACCCCGTCTTCCCCTAACGAAATGGGGTTTCAGCCCAAGAACCTTTCAATCATAATTATGGGAATTGAGCTCAAAACTGTCATAGTTTTTACAAAAATAGCACATCAAGCCTTGCTCAGAAAGAGCAGTATAGAGATTCACACACGCACACACAAACACATACGCACGCACGCACTCACACACACACACACACTTAAACACATGGATCTTCCTTTTAGCATACACACAACCCCGTTAGTGGACAGAGGCACTAGCAAACGGAAGGGGTTCGCGCTTTTCGACTATCACTCATTCGCGCAAATTGTATACGGAAAGTATTAGTCGCGCTATTAGTGTGTTCGCGCAAATTGACATGTGTGTGCGTGCGCGCGCGCGCGCGCGCGCGCGCGTGTGTGTGTGTGTGTGTTTGCGTGAGTATGTGTGTGCTTTTTTGTGGGTTTTGCGCTTGCTTTGAGGGTTTCTTTTTCCTATCGGAGAGATGTTTTTTCTCTACAGAAAATGGTCCCCTATTGCACTCTATCGATGCTTCTTTCTTTGTTTCTCTGTGTGTTTGCGTAGGTACGCTTACACGTGGAAGTGGAGGAACGGGCACGTGGCTTATAATTTTCACCCCTCGTTTGTCCAAGCTTGTATGGACAGCGTGTTGCGCCTTTTCGCCGAGGGTGACTCCGAAGTGACCACAAGAACATGCATTGAACTGAAATCAGTGGTAATATAAGCAGGCCTACACTGTGACTAGTCAAGCAATAACTGATTGATCCTGTATTTTGCTTACCAGCAAGTTTGCATTTTGTAGTCAAATTTAAAATATTTGGTAGCAAACTAAAGGAGATTGAATAAGCTATCCGTTCCTATAAATTGTATAGCTTTAATGGCAATACACATCTTATTAGATCCAAATAAAACCAAATTGACGCGTGAAAATGCAGCGCTGTGAAAACCGTCCATATTTATTGCAAGTCTCTGACTATGGATCGGGTGTAGACTGCTAGCCTAGTCGCTGCGAAGTTCAGTGGCTCGAGCAACAGAGAAAAAAGAACGGTTGAACCGTCTCTCTCGCCTGCCGCGATAAGAATGATGCCTCTCGGAAGTTCAGTTTAACGTCACGTATCGGCTTTCGCCTCGCGTGAACGCTTTATATATGGCGGCTCTGGGTTTAAGCCAATTACTTCTTATTGTAAACCATCTTCAAGAACAGCATCAGACAAGCCACGAAGATAATGTAGTTGTTACTCTGTATCAGAATTTGGGACTGGATCTCCACATAATGTCCATCAGTTCTCTCTGCACAATATCGCCTTCATGTCTGTCGGGTTTGAAACTGGCCAAATTCGTCTTCACTCAAGATTTGGAAAATCAGGATTATGTAAATGCGATTTCTTCCAAACAAGAATTTTGCATTTTATTGTCTTGAAGTTTGCAAGAAAATCTGCAAGGGACTTGCTCCCCAGCCTTAGTACAGTACACCCCGCTTATAGTAAAGTGCAGGGGAGCAAGGCTTTTCCTTTACTATAACAGGTTTTTCTTATAAACGATTTTCGGATATAGTAAAGTTTTGATAATATTTTTTATCTTATCCGATGTTGTTTTTCAAAGTCAAAGCTAACGTAAAATACTAAATATAAACCCATCCTACCCCTTCCTCATATGGTTTGAGGTCCAGAAAGGTGATTGGGTTTATACATGGTATATTTCCCTGTGCACAAAACAAAACTAGCTGTAAAAGCATATAGTGTACAACCTCTAACTTCCAGAATCGCCTTTGAATCTATTCATGCATGCACACGCACGTGCGTGCGCGCACACGCACACACACACACACATGCACCGTGACCGAACAGTTTGCCTGCGGACATTTCGCCTATGGACACTTTGCCTACAGACATTATGCTTATGGTCACCATGCTCACCGGACATTTTGCCTACAGACATGCCTGATAATAGATTATCATCCCTGCAATAAAATATCGCATTTTTATGATGCTACAGCAAAACCCAGTTATAAGAAAATCGAAGGGAGATAATTTTTTTGTTTTCTTAAATCCGTGTTTTCTTATATCCGAAACTCGGATAAAAGAAAACATTTTGATTTTTTTTCCTTATAACCGAGTTGAATGGAGGAAAAGGGAAAAAAAAAAAGAGAAAAAGAGAAAAAAGAAAGAAAAAAGAAACAGAAACATAAAACGAAGAAAAAAATGCTTTTACATAAATTGGTGCATGAAAAAAAAGCAAAACAAAGGAGGAAAAAAAGAAAGAACAGAACAGAAAATTAAAAACAAAAATGAAAGCAGACATGGTGTGAGTTGCATGATGAGCGAGCAAGATAGCGGAGAGCAGATGAATGAGTGGGTGTGGTGTGAGAGTAACATATTTGTTTAAATGTAAATTTCTGTTTCTTGTTTTTAATCAATATTCTAATTTGGATGTATAACTTACTTTACACAGTGGAAGACAATTTTGTATTTGCGTTTGTACAATGCCAATGGACAATAAGGAAACTTGCGACCTATGACTCATGTTTTACATCATAAAATCAAAATACAGCAAAACTCGGTTATAAGAAAATCGAAGGGAGATGATGTTTTGCCTATTACCATATCCAAGTTTTCTTATATCCGAAACTCGTTTGCTTTTATGTGGATGTTCATCCACATATTCAGTTATTTGTATTTATCTTCTTAAAGAAATGAATTGCCTTTTCCTCTCTGCCATTGCTGCTGAAAATGTAAGGATGGACAGTCTCTCTACCACCAACACAAAATTACTCATATTTTTTTCTTCTGCTCAACATTTATTTTGCACAGAATACTGAAGGAAAGTATGGATGGAATAAAGGAACAAATAAAGGAACAAAAACAACTCAATTAGTCTTGTAATCTAGTGCCTGTACTGTTTAGAATGTCTGTGACACAACTGGTATGAGGTAAACTTTCCCTTTTTGGAACGACTTCAATTTTCTCGGAACATCCTTTCAGTTCAGGTCCAACTCATTTTTAAAGACACACTGACCCAACACGATTAAATCCCTTTTTTTTTTCTGGGTAGCTGTGACCCACATACAAATTCCCCAAACTTCAAATTGAGGCTGCTCTTTAAAACGTTTCGTTTTCAATTGGGGGCATTTGTATGGGAGTCAAACCTGGTCAAAACAAGATTTTGTACCAGCTATAAGGAAAACACATGGAACCCGTGATTTTGACACGTGATCTGGTGGGTCTTTAAGAAAATGTTGTCAATGGTAATTCGCTTATAAGTAAATAGAACTCGCTTATAAGAAAATGAACTGCAAACCAACTCGCTTGTATGACATCATTTTCTTATATCCAAGTTTCCATTGCGGACGGGAGAACAAAATTGCTTGCTTATAACCGAGTTTTCTTATAAGCGAATTTCTTATATCCCAGTTTAGATAAGAAAGAAGAAGTTCGGCAGGGAATTTTTTTTTCTTCATTGCAAACGAGTTTTCTTATAACCGAGTTTCTTATAAGCAGATTCGGCTGTATATATATTTTTTTCCGATTCATTTTTTTCCACTAAGTAATGAGGGGAAAGAAACATGTTTTTGAGTGCCTTTCAATTTCGTTGATGAAGGTAGGTAGAGGGAGTAGTGAGACTGACGTATACATTGATGACGTATTTACAAAGGTCAGGAAGAGGACAATTTTTTTTTAAACGAGGAGGAACCACAAATGACTTTACTATATTATACTATATTATTTACTACGTAATTATTACCCAGTTGTTATTATGGGTGAGGGAGTGGTGAGACTGTGATGCATACATTGGTGACGTATTTACAAAGGTCACGAAGAGGACAATTTTTTTATTGTAACCGAGGAGCCAGTCCTGTGGGGAACCAAAAGTAACTTTACTATAGCAGGTTTTTTGTTATAACCGAGTTGATACTATCCGAGGTCTATTTAGTAATAAAACAGTAGACCTTTGGCCCGGAACCAGTGCTTTCCTTTACTGTAACCGAAATTTCTTATAACCGAGTTTACTATAAACGGGGAGTACTGTATAGGGGAAGACGGGGTAAAAAGCGCATGGATGTCTCAGGATAGGCCTTATGAGTTGGATAATTTGCTTATTTCGTGCACAGGAAGCCTCTGAAACATTGCAAAATATGCAGGAATAGTTATTCTATACATCCATGAATGTTTAGGCGAAAAAAACAAAGGATTTTGATAGAAAATGCTTTTTCTTTGCAAACATATTACAGGTGCGCTTTTTGCCCCGTAGTCGGGAATACGCGCACCCCAGGTCGGGTAAAAAGCGCACCCCCCCCCCCCCCCCTCTCTAAGTTGAAAAGTCACCGTCACTCTCCCAACGCGCCATGCTAGGCCCTACCATCGACGCCATTTTGTCTCGACTGAAACAACGAAGTTCTACGCGTGTTGCCGTTTTGACACAGTGTGTATTCTTCAATCCCTGTTGTAGGCCTACTAAGTTAAATAGTCTGCTTCAGTTCAAGATATTTAGAATACAAAAACTGGATCGGATTTGCAATTATTATACACTTATAAATGTCTCCATTACATTAAAAAAAAAAAAAAATGAAAAAGGAACGTACACTCACAAAACTTTAAAAAAATGTGGCCTTGCGCAGTATTGAACTCACAGATCCGACATGCTGCAACATTACGAGGCACGCATTATACCATTGTACCAAGGAACCGTCATACAATGAGGAAACATTTTATATATTTATACATTCGACAATGGAAGATTAAATCGGTTGTGAATGGATGAAGCAGTGCGCGGAATAAGATTTTCACTTAAATTCAAAGCTGAAACTGTCATATAATTGATCTTAATGAATAATGCTTGTGCTGATAGGCACCTTTGAACATTGCAGAACGTGTTCGCTAATCATTTAAAAACTTAAATACAACGTTTGTCAGGATATGTGGCAATAAAAAAGATGACCATCACCTACAATTATAGGCGTGCAAAACGCGCATGGGCTTCTTTCCCGTGGGCGTTTTTCCCCGTCACAGTCAGCTAATTCATTTCAGTCTGTGTAGCTGACCATCAGTGTTGTTAAAAAAGAAAAGTATCGTTCAAAAGCCCATAGAATAAGCTTTGTATAAATATAAAAATATGGAGGTAGTTTGCTGTTGTTGGTTTTTTATTTAACTTTTCCAAGGACAGAAAATGAAAAAAAAAAAAAAAGAACGTCAACAAATATTCAAAAACTCATTATTGACCACAACATCATGAAACTTAAATACGAGGTATTTTAAAAGACGTGCAAAGGAACATGGGCAAAATTTAACTGAAATTTGCTTCATTTCATGAGATAATTGGGGTGGGCTTCTTACCCGCCCATGGGCTTCTTACCCCGGTAGGATGCGCTTTTTACCCCTCTTTCCCCTAGGCTTGACTGAGGCCTTCCTGAGTTCCGAGGCAATTGTTTCCTTGTACCTTAACATGCAGATCAACATTTTACATCGATTAATCAGTTCTGTGTGTTTAGCTTTACATTCAGATGTTCAGAGAAGGTCATTTATTGTGGATACCAGTGCCTAGATGACTCCATGTTTGATGCTTCTGGTTCTCTTCTCTTCGCCTTAGGCAGCCAACTTCATCATGTTGCAGATTCTGCTGCACTTTAGGGGGGGTACTAAGAAAAATAAAGCCATTAAGTTCATTAAGATTCAGCAGTGAAGATATGGGGAAAAGATAGAGCCCAAGATAGTCAGGAATAATTTAAGTATTTTTGGTACTCCGTTTGCTATGTGGAAGGATAATCATTTTATGACAGATTTAGGGAAACTTTAAGGCAATCAGTCAGATATTGACGAATTGATTTAAAAATAAAAAGGGGGGAGAATACAGGGAAAGACGAGTTAAAGTCATGCACGACCGTTAAATGCCCCAGTCTAGCACGGGCTCCACATGATGCATGTGCCATGCACAACCGTTAAGTAAAGTCCTCCCGGATCAGCCAGGGAAACTGGCCCCACATGTTGCATGCAAAGGAGTAGGGGACATGTGTGACAGTAAGGCCACACATGTTGCATGCAGAGAAGGACCACAGACCTTTCGCAGGACCAATCCGGCTACCGTTGCTCTGCACAGCTGGAGGAAGCTGGAGGATAGACACTGACTGTGTCTTGTGAATTTGGTGTGTGTTGGAATGATGACATTTTGTGCAGAATGTTGAAATCTGGCTTTTCTTGAACAAAGGAAGGATTTAGGTGTAGACCACAATTAAATATCTACCTCTAATGTTGTTCATTATTACATTACTTGGCTTAAATGCAATCTCCATCTGTTCAATCAATTGTTCAACTTTAAGGAGCACGGTATAAGCTTCGAGCTTTTTGTTGCTCTAATTGTCTTTCTGTTCGACTGTTTTCAAATGAATAAAGATTTGTTTAAACAAAGAAGTAAATATCAGTCCATCTTCAATGAAGATTTTATTTGATCAAAGAAACCACAAACACCACTAACTGTGTAAAATAAAAGTAAAAGATTGTGCTGGTTTACTTGTTGTCCCAATGGGGGACAAGTAAATCTATAGAGAGATCTCTTTTGAATTTATGGAATTCTCGTCAGTATGTATATCTGCTAACAAACACTATCTTGTGGATCAACCCCAACAGGAAGACATTTCTGATAAAAGAATGGTGTCTCCTCTGTACTAGGCCGAAAAGTCCACAATTTAAGCAAATCAGCACAAGGTGAAAAGAAAAATGAAGAACATTTTGGGTAAAATAGATAAGTTATTAAAATGCGGAAATAGCGATTTGAAATATTTAATACGTGTGGGTAGAAAGAGCCAACCACTGAGGTGATCCTCTAATTAAAGGGATGCAAGTAAACCTTGTAGTGTAGCTACTCCCTGAACCCAACATGTAAAGAACTGGAAAGTCAGTGCATAAAGAGTTGGCAGTGGATCCAATATTGGATGCCTGTGGCACACACCGTAGTGGAATATAATTATGAACAAACTATACCACAAAACACTACCAACCCTCCATGCACTGTACAAATGTGGCTTGAAATGGCTTTATAGCTTAAAATAGCTCTTCAATGAAGACACACATAATGACATATACAATACTGCATACAAGCTTATAATATGTTATATGCACTTCATTCTAATGGAAAAAATAATTGGGTTACTAAAGTTAGCGATACTTTATGTAGGTATGGTTTTCGTTATGTGTGGGATAATCAGGGAGTAGGAAACATTAAGTCTTTCCTTTCTGCTTTTAAGCAAAGACTGTTTGATTGTCATTTGCAGGATCTTGACTCTAATCTATAATTGCGAAAGAAATATACACATTCTATTCATCCTTTAGACAATTGTGTGATGTGCCACAATATATGTATACAATTAAAAATCCTATTCTACAAAAACATTTTGACAAGAATAAGACTAGGAGTATCGTCGTTAAAACCTCACTGTTACAGATATTCACTTAATCGAGATAAAAATTGTCCATTTTGTTCAGAGGCTGAAGAAACTGAACTTCACTTCATTCTTGTTTGCAAACAATACAAATTTCTTCGTCAATGTACATTCCAGAAAGATACTATTTAAAACCAAATGCTTTCAAGTTAACCTTGTTGCTTTCTAATGCAAGAATATGCACGCCCCTTGTTTTATGCTTGTTAAAAGCATTCGATTTTAGAAACCAAGTTATTCAGCATGTTTAATTAATAATATGCACTATATTGCTCTCTAAGTTATATTATGTGCCTTAAATGTTTCTTTCCGAATTTTGTTTAATGTTCATTTCAGAATATAATGTTACAGACGCCCCTGCGTCAACTTGCGGCTACTCTCTAACACGACAATATGTCTGCCTTTTGTTTTTGTTTGTTGGACATTTAATGCAAGAGATGTACTTTAAAAAAGAAAAGAAAAGAATTATATTATGTATATTTTCTTTGTTTGCTTTTTGTCCCCTCCCCCTGTTCCCTCATGACATGGGCAAACAACCTATTCATTAAAATGGTTCATTCTCTCTCTCTCTCTCTCTCTCTCTCTCTCTCTCTCTCTCTCTCTCTCTCTCTCTCTCTCTCTCTCTCTCTCTCTCTCTCTCTCTCTCAAGCCATTCTTCCATGTTTAGGTTTTGGGGTTATGAAAGTACCACTTGATGTCATGTATTGCTTAACTTTGGAAATGACGATAAGGTAGAATGGTAAGTTTATGGTATGTCTTCCAGTATTATTTTGCTTGATGCTAAGGTTGTCCGCGGATTATTCATATACTGAAGTTACTAACGTCAGGTTGACTGTGTTCTCGTTCTCTCTGTTTGAACAAGCTTAGTCGTTAACATTTATTGTCGCAAACTTGTATCAATATTCTAATGCAAATGTATTATGATGGTTTATTTGTTTCCTTTGCCTTTTTGATTCATCACCCATATTGTCTGCCCCCACCCCACCCTCTTTCCCACCCTTCCCCATGTTCCACTTCATTTTCGTGTTTGTATAATGGCCTATGGCTGATGTACATTAAACACTCAGACTCAGACTCAGACTCTCTCTCTCTCTCTCTCTCTCTCTCTCTCTCTCTCTCTCTCTCTCTCTCTCTCTCTCTCTCTCTCTCTCTCTCTATGTATGTTCTATGCATGCACTAATTATGTGTGTGTGTGTGTGTGTGTGGGGGGGGGGGGGGGGGGTGCTGGTGTGTGAGTGAGTTGTTTATGAATACATGTGTGAGTGGGTGCCATATTATTATTAAACATTTTGTATCCCCCTTGCCAAGAGGGCTATTGCTAATGTCAATAAAACATTGTTCGTTGTTCATTGTTCTCTCTCTCTCTCTTTCTCATTTAATTTTATGCTCTTGTGGGTTTTTTTAAAATCGTGATTGTTCTCTCTCTATCTGTCTATATCTCTCTCCCTCTCCTGCCCCCCCCCCCCCCCCCTCCCCCTCTCTCTCTCTCGGCATGTTTGTGTTGTGTGTTTGAAGCATACGCACGCGCGCGCGCGCACTACTGACTGAAACATACGCTAATACATTTAGACATGCATGATTACTGATTATTCACAAACCAAACAGTCTTCTTCTTCTTCTTCTTCTTCTTTCACTCAGCATCCGCGCCATCGCTTTGACGATTTAAGGCTATAATGTACTTTAGGGTGAGGGGGGGTCAAACAGATGTATATTTTTTGCTGCCCAGATGATTAGCAATTGGGTAGGGGGAGAGGAGGGTCAGGACGGAGAGAGTTGAGGTAGAGGGACAGGGAATTGTGGAGGGTCAAGGGAGGAGAGGGGGACAGGGGAGGGGAGGGGACAGTGGAGGGAAGGGGGCAGGGGCTGAGGCTTATCATAGCAAATATCTAAGCTTTCTGATCATAGTATCCGGGATTTGAAATCCTCCACCGAGGCAGATGAAACCGCCTCAGGTGGAAGACTGTTCCACTAGGTTTCATCTTTCTCCGTGAAAACTGATGAAATGGACCATAGACTCTTGGATCAAGAACTGAAGACAGCAAGTCGGGCCGGGCAGCACTTTTTTCTGAGACGTAGAGTTTAAATGTACGCATTGTGGTAAAAAGATGAAAGGCATTCTACTTCCTGTTTCTAATGGATGCGAGATAAGTGAGACAACGTGGTCGCTTTGTTTTGATTCTGATTTAGGTCCAAGTTGTCTATTTTAAAGTTTTCGGTACTGACTTTTGTACACATTCTTTAACTGTTCGGCGTCATGTGTAGCATCAAAATCACTTTGAATGTGGCAGATGGAAGCCAACAGACATTTGTACGAACTGCAGACAAGAACGAAAGCAGCAATGCCGGCAATGGATCTGTTTCGGACTTGGCGACCCTTCACAAACAAATGGTGCAAGTGCAGTCAGAAGTGAATGCAGCGTTGACGGCTCTGGTGGAGAAGGAGAAAGCGGCTGGAGCTGGTGATGGAAAGCAACAGAGTAGAAGCGCGACAGGTAAAGTTGAGGAATAAGTACTAAATTAGTTATAGTAGGCAGAGGCTAGGGGTACGGGACCGTATAATTTCACATTCTCCTGGCTACGGGTAGGGGGCTCGGCTATATATTCACATTTATGCCCGTCAACGATAATCTGTTGACTGAAAAAGCAATCGCTATGTTCTTTTCTGTTACTAATTATCGTTCTTGACGGGCATAAATGTGAATATAGCCCGGGGCTCAATCACGGGACGCAAAAAACTACTAACCCTAACCCTATTCCTTATCAAGATGTGTTAAATATACGAAAATAAGAAGAAGACAATGCATTTGTTGACGAAAAATTTGACTAGGAAGAGTTACTATCCCTGAACATGGTCTGAGTGTTATGATATGATATATGATGGCAGATCGATGATCAGGCCATGGGCCTTTGATCTGGTCGTGTTGATCCATAACTTTTGCTAGCAACATTTTCTCTTTATGTCTTATTCTTTCTTTCTTTTCTTTTCTTTTCTTTTACTAGTTTTAGCGTCACAGGTGATACTTGAGGTTCTCCTAACGAGTTGCATATCTTTGGTCTGCCCACACAGTGTCTAGTCTGTTCTTGAAAGCTTGCAGTGATGGGACTGTCACCACATTCTCTGGTAGCCTGTTCCACTTGTCAATGACTCGGGAGGTGAAAATTGAGAACGAATACTTGTGTTACACCTATTTTTCTTAAGCTTGAAGTTGAAGGCGTGGCCTCTCGTGACACTGTTGGTTTCTAGCTCGAAGGGGAAGGTGACTTTATACATTCTGTGTGTATACTTATACGTCTCAATCATATCCCCCCGGTCTCTTCTATACTGCATGCTTGGGATGTTCACGTGAGCCAGGCGCTCTTCGTAGGGAAGATTTGCCAGCTTAGGGATTATCTTTGTCGCTCTCCTGAGCACCCCCTCTATTAGGTCTTTATCTTTTTGGAGACATGGTGACCAGGCTACGTTTGCAAACTCCAAGTGTGGCCTAACCAGGGCAGTGAACAGCATCCGCATGGTTTCCGCGTTGAAAAACTAATATGATCGTCTGATCAGTCCTAAGATCTTGTTTGCTTCGTTTACTTGGGTTTCAACATGTGTGCTGAACTTTAATTCTGCATCCACTTACACTCCTAGATCTTTCTCCACGTCTGATGAATCAAGTGATACTCTCTCATGGCTACTGTACCGCCTCATGTTGTACCCTCCGCTGCTGTTCCCCTTCCCCAGATGAAGCACCTTGCACTTATCTGCATTGAAATGCAACTGCCATTTGTCTGCCATATGATGTGTTGCAACAACGCCGTACCTGTAGCCACTGTGTAATTAGTAAATTATGAAGTGAGTGACTCACTGACTGAATGTGTGTGTGTGTTGTGTAAATCAGAATCAGAATGTGTGTGTGTGTGACTTAGAATACATGTGTGAGTGTGTCACTGTGTGTGTGTGTGTGTGTGTGTGTGTGTGGATTGAGTGGATCGAAATAAATTTTGGGGTGGTTGATGCTGAAATATTTTTTTTACGATAGTATTATAAATTATAGTTCTATCCAAAATTCCAAATGTTTTTTAAAATTATGAATATTCAGTTTCTTAAAACATAGCTCACATTGTCACAAGGAAATAAAATGGAAATTAAATGGATAAGATTTTTAGAATTAAGAATTATTATAAATATGACTGTCATGATTAATTCATTAACAAAAAACTGAGCAACCGACAGACCTTGTTATTAAACATTCACTTGAATTGATGAAAATGATAGGACTTTAAAAGTCTAACGGCTATCATCTTCTGTCCCTTTTAGCATCTGAACTGATCTGATCTGGTCAGATAGCGATAATGTATGAAATGTGCCATGTGTGATTTAAAAACAACATAAAATTAATCTCTTGATTTGAAGTGGCTGTATACATATATTTAATTTTATTTAAAAGTGTGGCAATGTCCACATTTATTATGATTTAACCCCATAACAGAAGATAATTTGTAGACAGACAGAGGTGCAGCCAAGGTGTTTCATCAATAGATTACTTTCTTCTAAAAAGTTATATGGGGATCAATGTTGATATATCAATTGTCAAAATTCTACATCTTTTCTTTTTATTTTAGTAAACTGAAATGATAAATTGATATGATATCATTATCCAGAGGTTCCGCTAGCTTTTATTTTTATCCATCCCGGTGACAGACGACGTAAAATAAATTCCATCCTGGGACCATTTTCATCCGTCCTCACTGAATTATGTTGCACGGATTCAGGCATGAAAAATAATGTAAATAAAGGAAGACATTTTTGTTGAGGGAGGGGTGGGGGGGCATACTCATTTCACTGCTTGCCTTGCCTTCAAACACTCAAACACACTGAGTGTCTGACCATAATAAAGACACCGATCATGGGGTCACTTCGTCGGTCATTTTTACTTCCAACCACAAGCATACACGACCGGTTACGGACCACGCCACTTGAGAATTAACATTGCGTCACATTTTCGGCTGAGATTCCTTCAATTACAACAAAATTTCGGCAGAAACGGCGGAGCTGTTTTCATGTCTGGTTCCAATCAGAACAGAACCTCTGTTTTGTTGCATGCAAATCCATCCGCGAGACACGCACTGAGAGACGACGAAGCAAATCAGTACACAACTACTCCACAACCCGTCACCGGGACAGACAACTTCAAATTTGTTTTTCCGTCAAAGTGTGATTTATGATAATGATGTGTGTGTTTGTGTGCAACTGATGATGCTATAGGTTATGCTTTAGGTTTGTAGCCTATTTTCATTTCAGCTAGAAAACGTTTGGGTGTGCAACAAGGTTTATTTGTTTTTGTTTTTAAACCATCCTTTCTTTTTTGTTGTCCTTTGCCGATCTACGATCGCAAATGAGTATGTTTTCGTTCGTGTATTATTATTTTAATTTTTGTTCTTCTGTCTGTCCCAAGCATATCTCCCGAACCGCTTGACCGAATCGCTTCAAATTTTGTGTGGTGGTGTGTCACCATGAGAGGAAGGCATCCGCGCATAAATTATCACCGTCGTTACCTTGACCTTGGTGTATGACCTTGTCTTTTAGTTTTACTAAAATCAATGAATGTTGTGAAAATGAAGTTTTTTCAATCTATCTCAATGTGTTTTTTTTTTGTATTATGTGTTGCAGAAGATCAAGAGGAGGAAGACGAAGAAGATGACGATGATGACAATGATCTGCAAGCAAATGAAAATGGAGAACCTCCTGAAAAGATGAAAAAAATCTCATGAAATACTTGATTAATTGAGTGTGTATGTGTGCGTGCATGCGTGTGTGTGTGACTAAGTGTGTGTGTGTGTGTGTGTATGTGAGAGAGAGAGAGAGAGAGAGAGAGAGAGAGAGAGATGGAAACAGGAGAGAGAGAGAGAGAGAAGCACATTTCATATTGTTAATGGTTTTGCTGCACATATGACAATTTCAGAATTTGTGCATATATCATCAATAGAGCATGCATGCAATAATATAAAATTTTGTACGATTTACTATAACTTATATAAGTTAACTAAGTTTCGGACTATATCTTATAAGGTGATATGTTTCTCCAATTCTGACCTGTTCACGCCTAATATACATGGGCATCCTATTTGTGGACAAAAACATGAGAAGAGGCAGGCAAAGATTGCCATGCACCATATACTGGACATCGAAAGTGTTCATGAGTCTGATGATGGATAATCACTTTAAAATCCTTCAAAATCCCTGTTAAAATATTGTTGTCCGAGATACGGTCCCACAGATTTCATAACCCTTCATCAGACATAAAAAGCATCATGATTGAGCTTAAAGTTAAACGTGATAAAACAGATAATTATACCAGTTTTCGTGAAGAAAAGTGTAAACAACAGGACGTTAGACAAACGGAACTTCGTTTACTGAACGCATACTGATACAGGCTTCATTTAATTGTTAATTATTTTTTTTTCTTGGATTTCTTCTTGGAAAATTGCCAGATTCGCCTTATGCACACAAGCGCCCAATGGTCCGAAAAATATTTGTACTCTTCTAGCACCATGGAGTTTTTTACGTTCTTAGTTGTCTGTTGCATCTCAACTGACAAGAGGGGAGTAACTATTTTTTTCAAGTGTGCAGTCATTGCTTTAATGGAAGAAACAGTCACATAAGCTCTACAAATAGATAAACACATGGCAGGGTACTTGGCAGTGAATGTCTTTGCTTTTGGTGGGAGTGTAGAGTGATGTCTTAGGCGAATGTATTCATGGTGCTAGAAGAGTGATGTGCTGTGGAATGTGTCTAACCTTAATTGTTAAGATTTCCTTGAAGAATGTTTCTTCCTGTTTTTGTACATGTTATTTTTAGTAAGTAAATCAATTTGTTTAATACATTTTTACATTTTAATAGAATGTAGTGTCAGAACATTTTATAATTTTTTATCATGTGCTGCAACAAAATTATCCTTTGTGTGAGGACAAAGTAAAGTTGAGTTGAGTTTATTTGAGGAGACAACCACTAGAGAAGACAGTGCATTGCTGCTGAGTCACTTCGGTGGAGTTCAGTGGAACCTGTTAACATACGCAGGACACCACAACAACAACATACAGTATTTATACGGCGTTGAATCTTGATATAAATCAAATCAAAGTGCACCCACACGTTAGCATTCATAACGCATTCAAGCAAAAATGCAATACAAAGCGAACACGTACGTTTGACACCTACTAAGCCCCTTACTAACAATAATATCTTGGTCGCAGAGTCAGCGTGAGTGAGGTCCTCCTCCAGGGCACCACCATGTCTGTCCATCGACAGTTCCCCTCAACATACTGATCCCCATGTGTTTGACCCAAACACACCAAGGCATAGACAGGATTGACCATTCACTTTGAAAGGGTCATCAGATGTGTATTTGGTACTTTATAGTCACAGAGGCATCTCTGTGAAATTCGGGTTGCTCCCACCTGGAGAGTGTGTTGCAGCCAGAGGCGTGCCACCCTTTTTTCGTTTTTTTTAATATTTTTATTTTGCATGTGATTTTTGTGTGACTGATGAGGAAGGAGGGGGGGGGGGTGTTAAATTTTGACCAAATGACAACTTTTTCATTACCACTGGGTGTAACGTGTGCTAAGTGCATGGGCAGATGGGACCTCGGTTTATCATCTCATCCGAGTTCTCTACGTTCAGACCGTAAGGCCTTGTTGAAAAATCCTCTGTACCCAGGTTAGAACTCGGGTTTATTGTACACAGGCGAATGCTACCTCTGTGCCACTCTACACTATGATGAAGATGATGCTATAGAGTTATGATGAGTCAGAAGATGATGCTATGTAGTTCCCTATTGGTTAGAGACTACATGACAAGGCTGTACTCTACGTTTCTTTGATAATGATATCCTGGCGTCATCCAGGCCCAAGAGATTCAGAAGCCTGCCATGATGGTCTGTTGTTTTGCTTTGCTTTTAATAAATCAGTTTTAGATTGTGAATAAAATGTTTTTAAACAAACTTGTGACTATTTTGTGTAGTTTTGGTCATCTCTCTCTCTCTCTCTCTCTCTCTCTCTCTCTCTCTCTCTCTCTCTCTCTCTCTCTCTCTCTCTCTCTCTCTCTCTCTCTCTCACACACACACACACACACACACACACACACACTCTCCCTGGGATACTCTTTTTGTATTCCCAGTTCTTACAGAACAGGAGTAAATTGGAATGGGAATGAGGTCTGTGCGTTGCCTGTCCATGTGTGTGTGTGTGTGTGACCAAAATGTGTTCCAGTCCATATCGCCTAAACCAATGAACCGATATTAATTAAACTTGGTACAATGATTGTTTAGACCTTGCAGATGATTAAAACGATGTCAGATTCACAGAACGACAAGCCATATCAACGTAATCCCAGTGACAAAATTCTGAACATTAAAAAAACACTGGGTAAAGGTCAAGATGTGCCACCCCCCCTACCTATCTCGGTGAATTCTATTTTTCCGTTATTGCCTTTCTTACCATACATAAAGCTGCATTTTAGGAACATTTTTAGCTAATAACCTTTTTCGAATACTAACCCTAACCCTAACCCTAGCCCTAACCCTAACCCTACCCCCCACCCTATAAGACGGAAAAACGCAACGAACCACAACTGTGACAAATCGCGGTGTACTGCAGTACATAGTGGGGGGTAGGGTTAGGTTTAGGGCTAGGGTTAGGGTTAGGGTTAGTATTCCAGAAAGGTTATTAGCTCAATATGTTCCTAAAATACAGCTTTATGTATGGTAAGAAAGGCAAAAACGGAAAAATAGAATTAACCGAGAAATGCAGCGGGGGTGGCACATCTTTACCTTTGCCCGATTATTTAAATGATAATGGGTGGAGTTAAACCAAAGTAGGTATACTGAAAAGGCGTTACTTGATGCTATTTTGTTGCAAAATATCTTATTTCTAAACAATGTTATACTAATACAGAAAATTATTAAATACACATTAACTCCCATGAATTTCATCAGTAGGTCTTATTTGATTAAATTCAAGGGAGATCATTCTAAATGTACAAGTGGCATATAATTTATTTTCCCTTTTTTTTTTCAACAAATAATAAAATATTCATGAATGTTGACTAATATAATTGACTCATTTTTTTGCTCCCTCCCTCCCTCCCCTCCCTCTCAATTTATGTCCCTGTCTAAGTAATTATTCCGTTATTCATGTGTATTATAGTGAGGTCTGTGTGGGTGTATATTTGTGTGTGGGGTGTTGCTGGTACTGGGAGTATGTTTACATGGTGTTGCCATCTTGTTTATTTTTGATTGTGTGTATTCCCTACCCCTCCCATGTGATCATAAATGTTTGTGGCTTTGTCAAATGAAGTCTATATCATTGTTCATTCTTCCCCTTTCCACTGTTCCCTCATGACAAGGGCAGAAGGCCTCATCAACGTATATGTGTTGTGTTGAGTCTGTGATACCAAAGCCTATACTTATTATATGCAAGTTCAATCTCTCTCTCTCTCTCTCTCTCTCTCTCTCTCTCTCTCTCTCTCTCTCTCTCTCTCTCTCTCGCTCTACTCTCCCTCTCTCGCACACTTTGAACCCACACACACACACACACACACACTGCAAGCAAGAACCAGCATAATTCATGTCCCACACACGTGCGCGCGCATCATCAATGTTCAGCAACGAAAACATTGTTTTAGTAACTGTGTTGCTCACCTCTGGAACTCACTGACACCTAACTTTATAAGAGCACAATCTACTGAATACTAACCAATTAAAAAAATCTGGACAGTAATGAAAGTTTTAGTCAAATATTTTTTTGATTATTGATTTGAAATCGTATGTTTTACCACATGATTTCGACTAGGCGCCATCGCTGTGAAAGAGACAGCCTACAAGGCCTTTATAGTACGACCCACACTTGAGTACACAGCGCCTGTCTGGGACCCGTACACTGCCAAGAACATCGGCAAGTTGGAGAAGGTCCAACGCCGTGCAGCCCAATGGGTCGTCAACCGCCACCGTCGAACATCAAGTGTGGACAGCATGTTGACGGATTTGCACTGGCCTTTGCTAAAGGACAGACGAAGAACGGCAAGGCTGGCCACCTTCTTCAAGTACCACCATGGAGAGGTGGCCATCAATACTCAGCATAGGCCAGTCCCTCACCCACCACCCAGACAGATGAGACAGTCGCACACGGCAGCGTACCTGCTTCCTGCTACCAGGACTAACTACAGGAAGTTCTACTTCTTCCCAAGAGCCGTGTGCGAATGGAACAGTCTTCCACCTGATGCAATTTCATCAGCCTCAGTGGAGGTCTTCAAAACCCAGATCTGAACCCCCCCCCCTTCCCCTTCCCCTGTTCCCTGAGCTCCAGCCGACCCCACCGCTGACCCCCTGAACCTCTCTCTACACCCTCTACCCTACCTACCCCCCCCCCCCCCCTTGAGCTGATCATCTGGGCAGCTGTTCCTTCTTACAGTACTTGTTGTAGATGATACCGGAAACCCCTGTTTGTATACATCATTGTCGTCAACAAGCTGACAGAGGATGTTAAAGCGAAGGAGAAGAAGAAGAAGATCAAGAGGGCTACCTACCTACCTAAGTAATTTGTGTAAATATCACACAAATAATAGGTCAGGTCAGAAATAAAAGATCAAGAAAAGAAAACAAGAGGAAGGAAGAAGAAAGAAAGATCAGGAACAAGAAGGAAAGATCAAGAACAAAAAAGAAAATATCAAGAACAAGAAGGAAACCACAAGAACAAAGAAAAAATGCATGTATCAAGAACAAAAAGATAATCAGATTAGTGAATAGGTATAGGTGCTCTCCCCTAGCTTTCGTCGATCAAAGTGGCCCTTTATATTCATAAATGACTTGCCCGATGAAGTAAATAGTGAATGTAAGATCTTTGCTGATGATACAAAGCTATATAATACATCTGGTAATAAAGAAATACTAGTCAGATTTACACTCTCTACAAGCATGGTCAGATAAATGGAATTTATATTTTAATGTCCAAAAATGCAAGGTAATGTACATAGGAAGGAAAACCCCTAAACATGATTATTATATGAAGCCGAACTGCACAACCAGTAAAATTAATATATGTGAAAACGAGAAAGACTTGGGAATAACTTTTGATCCAGCTTTGAAATTTGATACACATATACAGAAGGTAACCAGTAAAGCTAACCAAGTAATGGGATTAATCAAAAGATCATTTGACTATCTTCATAAAATATATTTGTTAAATTATACAAGGCTATGGTTCGAACAACTGTATATGGCATCCTAACCTAAAAAGACAATCAATAATAATTGAAAAAGTTCAGAGAAGAGCCACAAAATTAGTTAAAGCATGTAAAAATAAGTCTTACGAGGAACGTTTAAATTTTCTGAAATTACCATCTTTGAAGGGAAGAAGACTTAGAGGGGACCTTATTCAAACCTATAAAATTGTACAAAATCTTGATGATATAAATTTCAATGACAAAACAAGAAATAGTGATGGTAAATTGTTTCTTAACAGATCTAATACTAACACCCGCAAACTTTTTTTTTTTTACTAACCGTGTTGTTCATAATTATGTGGAATGATCTACCAATTAACATAAAGAATGCACCTAGCATTAATGAATTCAAAAATCTTTTGGACGAAAACCCAAATTTGATAACAAAATTTAAATGTTTTGATGAATAAAAAATAAAAAATATATAATATATATAAAAAAGCCATTCATTAAAGATTTATCTTTTTATTAGTTTTTGATTTAAGAGACGCAAACCACTAAATAAATAAATTTTGTCAAGTCAAATTCATCGAGAAGGGGCGTAATAAGGGCCGAGAGGCCTATGCATAGCCCTACATCACTTAGGCCTACCTACCTACCTACCTACCTTACTTAATCCACAGAAACAGAAACAAAAATCGCAGGTGCTGTTCAGATACTCACGTATTTGGGCGGTGCTAATCAACAAGTGCTTCCCACCATAGATTTGTTGCACTTACATTGACAAATAATCGTAAATTTAATGAAACATTCGACATTATGTACTGCATTATTATAATTTGGTATAAAAAAAATATTTCAAGGTGATATTGGTAGGAATAATTTACTGGGCTTTTGAAATTTCGAACTAAAAACAAATGTCGGTGGTGTCTGTTTTCTGTAAGCACCTGACACCCAAGCTGTTGTGTTATGGCGGACAAATTGTAGCATTGTGCACGATCGTGAGCAGATAAAGATCGCCAAAATGCCGAAAAATGAACCTGGACCCTTGGCTAAAGCCACAAAGGAGATCGATGTCTTGAAGAAACATGTAAGACAATGAGTTCATTTTATT
Source organism: Phymorhynchus buccinoides (assembly GCA_017654935.2). Lineage (NCBI taxonomy): Eukaryota > Metazoa > Mollusca > Gastropoda > Neogastropoda > Raphitomidae > Phymorhynchus > Phymorhynchus buccinoides. The sequence goes on from CM065684.1 coordinate 49,863,926, forward strand.
GCAACTTCTTTATGTTCTAATCGCACATCTAATTGCGTACCGTATTGATTTTGTTTCGACTTGCACGGGCATGAAATGTAAATTGTAATGTAAAGTTCAATTTTGGTTCTAATTAGATCAGGTCAAGTCAGACGACTAGGCCTCGCGGCCTCTCAAGCGTCTTTTCTCTTTGTTTTGTTTTGTTTGGTTGTTGTTTTGGGGGGTGTTTTTTTCTTCAATTCAGTTGGCACAAAGGTGCTGTTTCCTTATAAATGGTAGACTACTTGGTAGAACTTAGCTTGCAGATCACTTTGCAAGCACAAACGTGCGAAAATTAAAATAATCAGAGAAAAATTTAAAGAAGAAATGGAGGGAATGGAACATCCTGCTGCCAGCAGCAGTTGAGGCCAGAACTCCGGAGAACTTTACAACCGGGGTCTGGAAGCACATGAGTGGACTACCTGCTGAGTTCAAACGCCACGTCTGATGGCCCCACTCTGAGGTCATTGGACTAGCAAGAAAACAACAGCCCTCCCCCCCCCTCCCCCCCCCCCCCCCCCCCAAGCAATCCAGCAGATTAACAAATACATAGTCTTATACTTATATGAACTCTCTTTTATCTGTGTTTTTCTCTTCTGTCTTACTCTTAGTGTTTCTTCTTACTCTCACAGTCTCAGGCCTTGAGCCTTTTCTTCCGGCAAAAGTGGTCTAGAACCTCCCCGGTGCCATGGCAAAATAATCAAAGCATAATGGGATTGTTGATTAAGGCCATGCGCTGCGAACCATGTTAGAGTAAACTTTAAACAAGAAACATTGCAGCAGTGCAAACCCAGCCAGACTTTAAATGTTGCAACCAACCAGTCAGATAGATAGGTTATATTATTAATTATTAGCTCTTGAACATTCTAAAAAGGATACTCTTGTTTCAATGGTGTTTGCCCAATACCTAGAGTAATTAGTTCCATTTGATTCCTGACAATTCAATCCAAATTCCACAATTTGTATTGTCTCCAAATAACTAATAAGTGAAGAAATTTGCTTTTCAGCATACACATGTATGAAAATCAAAGTAAACAAGATTTGCTATAGCCTACGATAAAAAAAAGATACATAAAGCCGCGAGGCTTGAAGGCTGAAGCCTGTCCCTGCCGACCTACCTACCTACCACCAGAAAAGACAATGTTTTTGGTAAAATAACATAAAAGCACATGTAATTCACATAAAACAATGTTATCAGTAAATATCGCACACACACACACACACATTTAGACAGGCACACAATTGAATGGTTTGTGAAGGGACCTAAGCATTTCTTTGAAAGTCAGTCTAACGACCAGCAAGGTCATTATCGAAAGAAAGCTTCCTTTCTTGCCTACCCCTCTACCAAATTTGATTAAAATCCATCCAGTAGACAGACGTACAGACAGACCAAAAATAATCCCCATCACAGACTATGACTGGGTAAAAATAACATTGAGTTAGTATTATGTACCATATTTTATGGACTACAAGGCGCACCTGATCACACCCCCCCCCCCCCCCCCCCCCCCCCCCCCCAATTTTACATGCAACAGATTTTGTTATAATTTCTTACTATATTACCAGTCACATAAGGCGCAGGGGTCTCACTCTCAGTCTATGAAAAAAATTATCGCCTTATACTTTATAGTCTGTGTGTAAGATACCGTACATATTTTGTGATCATGATAATTAAATAAGTGATTGCTACCCTGTGTAAACTAAAATTCAAGCTGCACTTTAAAAAACAAAAAAAAGCATGCCACTCGCATGCAGTGCCATACTGCCAACCATTTTGTGTTTGTGGTATGTGTATCACTCTCTGACTCTCTCTGTCTCTCTCTCTCTCTCTCTCTCTTTCTCTCTCTCAATGATCCTTGCATAATAAAGTTCTGTGTGTCAAGTATCTCTCTCTCTCTTCTATCTCTCTCTCTGTTCTCTCTCTCTCTCTCTCTCTCTCTCTCTGGGTCGGTCTCTCTCTCTCTGTATTTTATTATTTATTTGTTATGGTATACATGTGCTATGGATCGGTAGCCTGCATATTAAACCAGTGTCGACCGTGTCTCTGTGTGTGTGTGTGTGTGACATTCTTTTCTCCCAAGGACCATCAGGGAGTGGGATGACCTGCAAGAGGACTCCCTCAGCGCCTTCACTGCTGACGCCTCCTGTGCATCAGTGGTGCATGATGAACAACAATCATTCTTCAAGTTCACCCTTCCCCACCCCTCTCATCCCTCGTCCTCCTTCACCTTCCTTATTTCTTCAATGCCATTTCCTATTTCCCATTTCTCCAGTGCTGATGTGGCCTCATGCTTAACCCGCTGAGTTGGGTGCGAGCTGCCTGGGTCAATTTAACCCTTTCACCGCCAATGTCGCATTTATGCACCACAATGGTTTAACAGTAATAACACCCATGTCACTAAAAGGCATCAAATCAGGCCCTGTTATCCGAAGACCCTATTTTCTTAATTTTGGGAGGTAAGGATGGGTCTAATGTTATACATGTCACACAGGAATTCCCAATATTGCAAATAAAATTTATTCTCTACCGAGTTAATTTCAATGGTATTTTTTGGCTGAAAAATGGCTGGCGGCGAAAGGGTTAATCTCCAATCACCAGTCAATCAATCAATCAATCAACAATTGTCTTTAAAAATATAAAGAAAATCTTTGTCTGGCATGCACATAAAACATAAACATAAGATTAAGAATAATAAGACACACATCATTCACAAACTTTCATCCATAAATCAAGCTTTCCGCACATTTTTCTTTATATTATAAATAAATAGAGTACAGTCAAACCTCCATTTTAAGACCCTCTGTTAAGCGACCACCTCTCATTTGAGACCAGATTTTTTGGCACAGATGCATTTTACTATGTAAACGACCTCTTTTAAACGACTTCCTCTAAAACGCAACTTACGACCGCTATTTTGTCCGTTTTTACGACCATTACTGTCGTCTGCATAGACTTCGAGCAAAGGGAAACAACCACGTGTATGTTCTGGTCAAGGGCCTGAAAGCGGAGTCACTTCCTTTGTTGGAGAAAAGATGGCAGAGAGCGTAGGAAAAGCATGAAAACCACTGACTTTGAAAAAGAAAACCACTGATTTTGGAGGAGAGAGTGGAGGTGATTAAAAGAAGTCGGCGAAGTGAAACTGCAATGTCGATTGCACAATCCTATGGAGTTGGAAAGACCCAAATCCAGTTTTAATATGTCATTGTATGTGTGCATGAAGAACAGAGTATGAACTGTGCTGAACTTTTTCTTTCTACGGCTGCCAGTGAAAACCTCCATTATAAGACCCCTCCAATTTACGACCGATTTTTCCGGACATTTTGGAAGTCTTAAAATAGAGGTTTGACTGTAGTATTAAATTACATACAGTGCAAGATAAAACACTAGGAACCAAGCGCACGCACAGACACACACACACACACACACACACACACACACAGAGCTAAAAACCAACAAAATACAAAAACCACCCAAAACAGGTAAAATGTGCAGCCAGGAGGCAGCGAACGAGTTGCGCCCCAAGAAAGATAACTCTCCACCTTGAGTCAGAACGGAACAGGTGGGATCCTATTTTTTAGTCCCTTTTTTTTCTTTCGAAGGAGCCAGACTGATCAGTATGTCAACAGTGGGCCCGGCCCTGAAGAGAAAAAGAAAAAGTATGTGTGTGATACTGTGTGTGTGATGTTCCTTACATGCTTTGCATGACTGTATAGTTAAGTGCTGCTTTGTTTTCCAGGTCGATGCTGCAGTTAAGGAAGCTAACAAGACTGTCAGCAGTAAAAAACTTAAAGCAGATGTTGACAGAGTGAATACTTTATACAGAAAGTAAGTATACTGCTCTGTGTGTGTGTGTGTGTGTGTGTGTGTGTGTGTGTGGTGAATGTTGACACCTTTAATTTTGTGTTCTAGCTAAGAACAATAAGCGCACATACACACAACATCTGGATTTTCTGCGCAGAAATAATCAATAAGTAAAAGAAAAGAAAAAAATAAGCGCATGTGTCCATATTTCCCTTAATCCGTATATCTTTTTCCTTCTTTCTTTTACTATATAAATTGATTATTTATGTGCGGAAAATCTGGATGTCGTGTGTGCATGCCCTAAGGGTCGTGATTTTGTATCTTGTTTTCTTAGGTGAGGTCTGCAGTGCAACTTTTGCATTCAAATTATTGTCAGCGTCTGCGCCAGACCCCCAACTGGGGGGCAGTTCTTAATGTTTTGATAGTCGCTTGTATCGACCCTAACTATGTCCAACTTCTTGCGAAGCATGATTTGTTGTCCATTTTTCCTTAGTTTTGTTTCCATTTTTAATGCATGCAAATGTGCTTCCTTGTTTGTATTGTGCTTGTACGAGACCACACTGTAATTTCGCCTAACGTGATAATAAAGTATCTTTGACTTTGACTTTGACTTGGGGTGTTGGAACCCTTCCCCCTTCTGTCGCCAATTGATCCGCACCTGGAATGTGTGTTTATCTGTGTGCACACATACATTTGTGTGTGTCGATCTGTTTGTATTAATTACTGAATGGGTGTTTGAGAGAGTGTGGAATCTGACTATAAACCTGTATGCGTGTCTCTGCATCTTAACTGGACTTTGAATGAAAACTTTACCTGAACAGTTTAATTTCTTGGCTTGTGAAGAAAAATTGATTTTTTTTTAAAAATGTCCTTTCTTTAACAGTTGCTTCAACCGCAAGCAGGAGCTGAATGCCTTACGGTCAACTGTCTCAGACTTAGCCGAGGTAAATCATATGTTTTGTCTTCTCAGTGTTATCAAGCTGATCTCACATTTTATAACAAATAACATCAATCAGAGTAAGATTTGTTATTGCTATCATAGCCTTTGTGATGATTTTTTAAGTTAAAAAACCCCCAAAAAACTTTCTAATGTTACTATTCAATAAAGTAAAATAAAAACTTACTTTGGGCTTAATTGCTAAACGTGAAGAAAACTGTCAAAATGCGATTATGCGTTTTACTTAGGTATTTAGTCTTTACAAATGTCGTATGCATGAGAGAGACAGATGGACAGACTGACTGACAGACAATCACACTGAGACAGACAGAGGATTTCTAGTTATACTCATGTATTTTCATTGTGCATGTGCAAATAAATTACATTTTTGTATGGCTTCTAAGCATTAACATGTCTGTCATTTGTGTCTGTGTCAGTGTTTATTCATGAGTGTGATTGTGTGTGTATGTGTATGTGTATACATGTGCATGTATACCTGTGCATGTGTCATTGTGCATATGCATGTGTGTGTGTGTGTGTCTGTGTGTGTGTGTGAGTATGTTTTCATTTGCATGCATGTGTCATTGTGTGCTTGCATGAGTATGGTTACATTCATTGTTTGCATACATGTATGTGAGTAACTACCGTACATATGTATGTGTATTTTTAATGGACGATCGTTTGATTGAGAAATGGGTAATATTTAATTATCAAATTTATCAATGCGACTTGTCTGGTTATCAATCAGGATCAGGAGCCAGAGAAGATTAAAAAGTTTGACCAAAAGAAGCAGAATGAACTGAAGAGACTGGACGCCATGATTGTAAGAACCATGTTTAGTTTCCTTTTTATTTATTTCTTTTTTAATTTCTCCTTATTATTGCTCCTGTTACAGTATGACTGATCATAAACGAATGGTCGTCTATCAGTACTGTTGGTGGGTTTTTTTTTGGTTGTTGTTCTTTTTGTTATCTCAACAGTGTTTGTAAAATTTCTTTGACTTCACTTGACTCTTCTGAAAGTAGCAACATTTCTCAGAAGATTCAATGACTTTCCATGAAGTTTGTATTTTGCTAGATTTGCAACAGTCATATAAGATATGAATGATATACATGTATTATTAATATATATCAGAGGAATGTAGGGGAAAAGATAGAGTCAATATTTTTTTTTAACTTATTGCTTTTGAAACTAGTTCACAAAGACCCTAATTTATAATTTTAACATTGTCTTCAATGTGTTTTTATTAATTAATATATGTATCACTTGTAGTTATTTTGCAAGACTGATGACATCATTACTAACTCAAAAAAGAAGAAAAAAGAATAACATTGTCAGCTTTAATAACATGAAAAGGACTTATAAATTATCTTTTAATGGATGTCCAAATATCTGCTTAGTTATAATTAATTGGATTATCCGTTTGATTTGTTCCTATCAAGCAAAGTATAACTGTTAATCTATATAATGTATTTTATTGTCAGCAATTGAAAAGATACAGAGACACAGACAGTTGCTGTCACCAAAACCTGACACGTATTATATGCATTCTGACAGACACAGATGACTCAGTCCATGGCCAAGCTGCTGCCAGACCAGGATGAAGAGGAGTATGCAAGGTATTGTTGAATAAATACTTTAGACTATTTTTTCATTGTTGGAGTTCTTTTGATATTGATACAAACTGGGGTTTTTTTCTGTGTTGAGTTGCACATAATATACTTGCATGGCAATAGATGATTTTCTGACCAAAAACTAGGGGAAAGCACTTCATGAAAATTAGAGTTGATTACCTCAATTTACTCGGTCCAAACCACGGCAACCATGGTGGCATGGTGGAAAAGCTTGAAACCGCAGGATGCCAGTCAGCGACTTGCAAACATTTTGTTTTAGAAAAATAAGGTACAAAGTGATAGAACTTGCAAACTGACGTAAAAATATGAATTACATCAAATTTAGAATGACGCACTGTGTTCTACATGCTGTGTGTCTCCTCAAGCACACGAGGCGACGGCTGGGGATCTACCTGAAGGTAGAATAACTTCCCCTGTTTGACCGATTGAATTAGGCGAGATCACTCCCACACATCACAAAATTACTCCCCTTAATTATTTCCAGACAATTCCTATTGTTTTTGTAGGTGTTGATTCTTAATCCATGAGCCTCCATATTTCATCAAATAAGGCAAGCATTTGCCCAATTTTTAAATCATGCGAGCAAATTGCTTTATGCATAATTGAGCAAATTATTTGCATAAATTAAAACAAAAAAATGTTTCTTTCATAGATTGAACAGCAGTCATAATTATACAGCTGTACTAAAGTGGGTGGGGTGGTATGTGTGTGTGTGCATGTGTGACCAGTCTTTTATGAATGTATTTGCATCCTGAGCACATACAGACCCTGTCCAAGCAAGCTTGTGTAGTTGTTTGTAAGAGCTATGATAAAACTTACACTATAATTGTTTCCTAAGATTACTTTCTTTTCCAGAAAAATTCAAGAGGAGCTTGATGAAGCCAAAAGAAAGGCTGCAGCAGAAGAAGAAGATGAGGAAGAAGATGAGGAGGAAGATGAAGAAGAGGATGAAGAGGATGAAGAAGACGAGGAGGATGAGGAAGAAACTCAAGTTAAAACTCCCCTAGGTATTGTAACTGCATATACTCATGAATGTTACACAAAATTTGTGATGGTAAATTAAAATTGGATGGTAAGACCTTTGGAAATCAAAGTTCACCCTCAGTATTAAACTCATGCAACAATGTTTTTAGTGTTGTTCATTGTGTCAGGTTAGTCTAATACAATACAAGTAAGACATGAAACTTTATACTTCTAGAGACCATATAAAGTGGTTTGATAAAATGAATACCCTGATTCATCGACACAATTTGTTGCTGAATTCAAATTGTTTTATTCGTAATAATGAACATTATTGTAACGAAAGATCAAAATTTACATACACACAACACCCCAAATAAAGATTAATCTTGAGGAGAATGAAACACTGAAATAGTTTGTTTTTATTTGTTTTTTCATCCAATAATTTGATATGCTATTGATATGTTGTGAAATGTTGAAAAACTTATCTTACTAAAGAAAAGAATCCTGAATAACAAAACGAGTTTCTTCAATTGCATCAAGAACAACACACATGATGCACAAACAAATGATGACATACAAATAGTACTAATTTTCTGTGTTCAGATAAACAAGGGAAAAAAGAAGAGGATGACGATGAAGAAGAGGATGAGGAAGAAGAAGATGACGAAGAAGAGGAGGAAGAAGAGGAGGAGGAGGAGGAAGAAGAGGAGACAGTTGTGAAGAAAGCTGCTAAAAGGTATTGTCTCTAGATTGATTCTAGTGAGGACTGTGTTTACGTTGTTTACAAACTTTCTTTTTTCCCCATTAAGAATGATTTTTAACTGATTGAAAAGGGTGTTCAGTAGTATAGGTGTTTAGGGTAAATACACAGGCATGGGAATTGTCCACGAATTCGCGGATTTCCGCAAGAATTATTTTTGTTAGGGCAAAGTTTTTGTTACTAAGTCGTGATGGCGGAAGTAGGCTCCCATTGGCCTAGCCACTACTAGACCGGAAGGGGGGATAACTCCCGCCCCATATCCGGCTAGGGGTCAAGGCCAGGGGCTACTTTCGTTTTTCTATATACTATGGTATGGTCCCAGGTCGCTTGAAGCGAATGCAATTGTTTCAGATGTTGGTAAGTATTTAGTTAAATAGATAGTAGGATTAATAAAAAATCCACCAATTTTTATGATAATATTATATTTTAATGCTGTAAAAATGAGGAGGGGGGAGGATTTTCAGATTTTTTTGTCTCTGACAATTCCCATGCCTGATACGGTAGAAAGAAATCAAACAGAATGGCACTTGGGATGTCTTGAGTGCTGAAAATAGGTCAGATGTGGAATTGGTTTTCAGTGTTGGATGGTTTTGTGTGTGTTGGTTGTTGGTCCTTTCTTTTGTTTCTTATTTTTTATAGCGATGTTCAGGTTGGGGATTTTTTTTCCATTCAATCTGGGTGTTTTTTGGGTGTGTGTGTATTTTTTGTGTTTACATTTTCCTTCGATGCACCAACACTAATAGCCTAAGTTTCTACTTTGACGTCTATACTGCTTTCAGGTCATGTTGAGTGGAGATCTTATGGTGTGGTGGAACACTTGATTAGTGATATTGGTTGATCTTTTTTCGCTTAGATTAGGTTGGACAGTCCACCTGAATGCTCAGCTGTAGACTGGGTATTCAATCAATCACTTGAAAAAAGGCATCTAGAAATCCTGTCTTTTTGTCAGTCTGTCTGTCTCTTTTTTTGTCCATCTGTCTAGTGTCTGCCCCCCTCTCTCTCTCTCTCTCTCTCTCTCTCTCTCTCTCTCTCTCTCTGTCTCTCTCTTTCTTTTTCTTGCTCTCTCTCTTTCTCTTTCACTTGCTCTCTCTCTCTCTCTCTCTCTCTCTCTCTCTCTCTCTCTCTCTCTCTCTCTCTCTCTCTCTCTCTCTCTCTCTCTCTCTCTCTCTCTCTCTCTCTCTCTCTCTCTCTCTCTCCCTATGCACTGCTTTGTGTTCTCAATTAATACCTCATAAATCTACAGATGTCCTTCATTGAACAAAATGACATTATTGCTGTCGAATGAAAATGACAATATAGTTCTCAGAGTTTGTAAATATGTTTATAAAGCGTATTTAGTTCGGAAAAATGCTTTGCAAGGTCCTTAATATTTTGTTCTGATTACATGTTTTCATATGTCAACTCCATTTGTATGGGCCTGTGGCCTAACAAATTAAAATATTTCAGACTTCGCTCTCTCTCTCTCTCTCTCTCTCTCTCTCTCTCTCTCTCTCTCTCTCTCTCTCTCTCTCTCTCTCTCTCTCTCTCTCTCTCTCTCTCTCTCTCTCTCTCTCTCTCTCTCTCTCTCTCTCTCTCTCTCTCTCTCTCTCTCTCTCTCTCTCTCTCTCTCTCTCTCTCTCTCTCTCTCTCTCTCTCTCTCTCTCTCTCTCTCTCTCTCTCTCTCTCTCTCTCTCTCTCTCTCTCTCTCTTTCTCTCTCTCTCTCTCTCTCTCTCTCTCTCTCTCTCTCTCTCTCTCTCTCTCTCTCTCTCTCTCTCTCTCTCTCTCTCTCTCTCTCTCTCTCTCTCTCTCTCTTTTTGGATGCAGGCTGTTCTTTTATAAAGAAACACTGTAAGGGGGATGATAGTGAAATGTGTTGTGTCTGTGGCCATGTGTGTGTGTTTGCATGAATCTTTGCATTTGTTTATTCTTCTGTTTATGTGGTGGATCTGTATGCAAATGTTGTAATAATGTATATGTTTTGTGTGCATGAATCATTTTGTAAAAGTATTGTATATGCACAGTTTGTGTGTGTGAGTGTATGCTTAGCATGTGCATTGAATGAAGCTCTTGATCAGAAGATGTAAATCTTTTGTAACATGTGGAATACATGTGCACATTTTGAATGGTTCATTGTTTTCATTTCTCTTTGTCATCTTGGTCTCCACTTCCAAATTTTCTTTCTGATTTGCATCTTTGATTTTGTTTTCTTCTGAGAAACGTTTTTCGTTTGTCATTGTAAAAACTCAGTTATTTTGAAAACATTATCTTCAATTATTAGAGTCGTGACCTGGGTGTGGCCCGGCCCCCTTAGAGTGTAAGGAGTTCAGGGCCGAAACGCTTGATTGAGGGGGGCGTCTTCTCTGAAGACCCTCTGTTGTCCGGCTCTCCATAGAGTTTCTTTTCACTTATATTTTCAGCCAAAATTCACACACCTTTTTGGGGGGGAACGCAAAGCCTCCTGAACACATTCTACTTTAGATTTTATAACTGTATTCTTCAAACATTTAGTTCTTCTCAATCTGTGGAAAATCGAGAATCAAGCTTCTCATTTGATTAAACAGGAGTGAAATCTCCACTTAGGAAATGTTCTCTAAAGGGAAGGAATCAAAGCTTTCATCATCATCATCATTTTCACCAAAGGCCATGTTATGGCCACCATCACCTGTCATGTAAATAGAGGTGTCACCGTTGGTTCCCAGGATGACACAGGCAACTTCTGGCAAGGCTGAGCTCCAGTCAAAGCCAGCCACTGTCAAACGGTTAAGATTTGAGAGTGTTAATAGCACTGAGAGCAGGTACAGTAACCTCTTGGGGTCAGATCCTCTTATAGGGGCTTGAAGTTCCTGAGACCGGTTTCTATCCAAACTTTGCCTCGATTTGGGTTGGAGTAGCAATTTTATTGCATGGAAAAAAGGATCAGTTTTAAATAATCGCTAAAGAAAAACGAACGTAGAGCATTTTGTCTCAAAGCGTGTCCACGTTCTCCCATTTTTCAGTGTTTTAGGTCCTACTCCAATAATTTATACTGATCTATTGCAAGATCATGGATAGAGCGCTTACTGATTATCTTTCTTGGTTACATGCCATTTATCATTCTTTTTCGTTTTGTGAACTAAGGCCCAAAGGCTAAACCAATCCTAACCTTACTTCAGATCCAAACAAACGCAACATTTTGGTAGAATGCGGTGTCAGAATTTAGACCCCTGTTATTGGACTGACCACCTTTTCATGGGCAGGCCCCTTTGCTGCATCCGGGCCTCTTTGTTCTGCCATTTTCCCCCATCATTTTTGCATGGTTTTCTGCGCAGTTTGTCTGGATCCTCATAGCTATGTATGCTGCTGCTGCATGTATCCAGTGGGCAGAGTAGACAGAATGTTAACTTGCTCGTTCAATAGACTACTATATAATTTTGATCATGTGTGTTGCAGTTGTTGTTGTTGTTAAAGGTGGAAATCGTTGTATATTGTATAGTGCATGTTTCTGTTTTTCGTCTTCTTTGATGTTGGATTTGTGAATACTTTCATGGGTGCGGATGAATAATGAATAATGGTGATATTGTTATAGGCTCCATCAAACTCAAAACTCTCAGCATTTTGAGTTAGCTCATTATAATTTTGTTAACAAAAATTGTAGACAAGTAAAATGAAGTGAAATAAAATGGAGTAAGTTATGCTTCAAATACATATATCTAAAAGTAAGACATTAATATTTTCTGTGAACATAGAAAAGAAAAAAAATGGGTGCAACTTTTCCTGGTATACAAGGATTTCCTGTTTTTGAATTTTATCAGAAAAGGAATTTCCTTTTTTTTTTTTAATTTGTCAAACAAGATCTTTGTGTGTCTACTGTATTTTTTAAACACTTTAAAATAAGCATTTGTATAAATTGTGGAAAAAGCAAGCTAAATTAAATTCATAAATCAAGTTTTTCTTCCGCTGCAGGGGAACATTACCCCTAGACCCCGGCCTTTCTGGGTTTTTTCATTTTGTGTAGTTGCACCCATAAAAATATTTTAAAAAAACACACACTGAGAATTGTCATATATTAGCATGCAAATTTGAAATTGTATAAAAATGATGCATGAGACTCTCAACTCTAATAAACACTACAATGTATTTGAACATGCAAAGCAAAAATGGCAAATATACATATGAATAATTAAAAATATGCACACAAAATTTGTGACCAGTAATAAAGCAAATTCATGTGGCGTGATGCTTTCTTTTTTTTAATTCATTATTATTAATGAAAGAAGCAGTTCAGTTTGTATATTATGTATTCACTTGGAAATGAATGAAAATTCATGTTCTGCATATTCATATAGCTGAATGAACTAAAGATAACTTCTATCATATTATGTTTATCTGCCTTTTATTTATTTATTTTATCCCATCTAGAATAACCTATTGAAGTATGTTATATATAATCTAATTTATTAAGTTCAATTTTCCATCCTTAAATCTTTAATTTGTTTGCTACATTTTTTAAGTGTTTGAAGCTCAGGGAACAATGTATTCTACATTTATTATATTTTGTAAATTGCATAATCAAAGCATTTCAGAAGTTAGTAAACAAAAAAACTACACTAAAAAAAAGACTGATCTTTTCAAAGAGCATGAAAATTGACTGATGCATGTAAATATAACCTTTGTTTGTTTATTTGTTGTTTGTTTTTTGTCTTGATGTCAGTAAGAATGAGATTCAAATCTAATAGTCCCAAAAAATTGTTCGTCAGGCCACGGTTTATTGATTTATCGTAATATAACAATTTTCTTTTTCTAAAGAGAATTGGGGATTTGGCTGTGTGTGTGGTTTGGAAGAGAAGAGGAATGAGGGGATGGGGATGGGGGAGAATTGGCAAGAAAGACAATGTGGACATTATGACCGTCTAATACCTGTCTCACAGTCTGGCGTTTTGGGTGTACCTGTAAATAATTTTGTATATGAATTGTTATTTCAGAAGAAAATGACTGAAAAATTTGTTCTAGAATAATAATTGGCATTGTTGTTGATGATGATGATTGTTGCTATTTTCCCGTTGTGGAGTGATAGCATCTATATATATACCTCCTGTATCATTTTTCATTTTGCTTCAGTTGCATGTCACAGTAAATTTACATTTTGGTTCCTGGGCTGTTTTAACTCATTCGCATCGCAACGATTTAGAATTATTAAAAAAACTCACATCACTCCAGCCGTACACACAAACAAAAGGAGAAATGAAAGAAGATTACAGGTTTCTACTTCAGGTTTAGACATAGGGAAGTCTCTACATGGATTGTTTTCCCCGCAACAAACCACTACAAAAGCAAAGTCAGAGGCAAAATTGTGGTATAAGGGAGCGAAGCGAGTTTACAAGTGACCAAGGTATGGTGTGCACACAGATTTACTTCCCTTGAGGCAAATGCATCAAATTGACAGCTATCTATTAATTCCGGACATATATGGCCGGAATGACTTGAATGAGTTAATTCTGGGACTGCCTCGGTACTGGATGTTGATTACATACAGTAACTTTTTTTTAAAGGAAGAATCAGCCCATTTGATATCATCTTTATTGTTACGCAAACGTAGGGGAATTTCTTCAAAGGCCAACTATTAGTAATTATACACTGCTGTAGCATTATGATCCTATGCAGTAGCCTACTAGTTTGAGATTCATACATTGTTATTCACAATTGACTGAGCTAGCTTAACTGTGTGGAGATATTAAGGATTGACAGGAACTTGATAATTGAACTTGCGTAATTGATAACATTCATTCATAGTCATTTGCAAATGACTGAGCTGTTGGGAGATGTTTAACTCCACGATTAGTATTGATGATAACACAATAATCTATGTAATTGAATTTAAGCAAAAGAAAATAATTGATACACAGTAAAAATGGAAAAAGTGAAGTTAAACAACATGAGGGCCACAAGTTGGAATGTACATTTTCTCTAATTGATGTGTGCGTCCTATGCCTCTTCAGGCCTTTACATATTCTTCGTCTTCTGTGGTGGTCACCAACTTTTTTTTATATTGAATCAAATATTCACTCCTTTGAGGTGTTGCAAACAAACAAAATGGAAAGAAAAAAAAACAAAAACAGAAGAAGCAATGGAGGGGGAGGGGGGGGGGGGGGGGGGTGTTCAATCACAGTTGGTGTTGATGAAAACAAGGGAAATTGAAAACTTGATCATTATTGATGATGCTGAAGTTTGCTCTTACTTTTGAAAGTGAGCAGCTTTATTTGGTTATGTTGCTTCTGTCCTTTTTTTCTTCCACCTGTTTAGTTTTTGTGTGTGTTTTTATGTATAAAGAATACTAATATTTCTGGTTTCAGTTTTTTGCCAACTCATATTTTTGTGTGCAAGCTTTATGGGTTTTTTCTTCTTGATTATACATCTTGGAGATGACATTTGTGGGTTCAAATATAGAAATGAACTGGCCCAGGTTCTTAGCATAATCATTTTAGTTTAGTTTTTTATTTCATCGCATTTAAAGTGTTAGCTTTTCTTTGTTTCTTATTTTCAAATTCATTTTTATTTTATATTTTCTGTTTTCTTTGCATTGTAGGTATTATTGCTTTGCACCACATGCCTGCATGATTTGCTATGGCTGACTATATATTATGGTGAAACGCATTTCCTATGATGTATATTTTCCGTAAGCATTGACAAACTGCCAAGCTGCAGACAGGAGAACAAATCAACATGTTCTGATTTCACTAATATGTTGAACAATAACAACAACAAACAACCATTCAGCCAACCAGCCAGACAAACGAGCATGTAACCAGTAAGAACCTTAAGGTACACCCAAGTCGATGCACTTTTTTGTCATTTTTGTTATAAGGCCTTTTATTGTTTTATTTTTATGTTTCTGGCTTTATATTTAGAAAATACATACAAATTGATGTAGAAGGGCTTAAGCTTTGCAGAACATATTTCTTAGATGTGTTTAGAGTCAAACAAGTGCGGATTCGCAATCGTTTGTGGTGTGCGACAATTTTGGACGCGACAATTTTGCAATTTTGGACAGACCGACCGACCGACAGACACACCGACAAAGTGAGTTATAGGTTTGTGGCTTGTGCCACAAACAAAAATACAGAATGTTCGCATCATGAATAGGAAAATTGCTTTATTTACTTTGACACTGATTTACACAAATCTAGTCATTGGACACCTTTCAAATTTCACCTAAACAAAGAAAATGAAAAGTTTTTGTTGCATTAACCAACCAGAAAGCAGGTAAGTCTATTAGATATTTTCAACAGTTGCTCGCATTACAAGACAATAAATGTTGTTTAAAAAAATTATACATATTTAAATAACAAAAAGCTTAAATGCACAATTTGAGGTTCATGCAACAGGCCACAGTGTAAACAAGAACTGTGCAGAATTTGAACTCTTTATTTTAATTAGTTCTTGAGATATCATTTGCTAACCACAAAAAGCACTAAAAAATCGCAAACTTTTGTACCAAAATTTAGACACAACAATTTTTATCCCTATCTTGTCTTGACACAGCCCCCTGCACTAATGCTCCCCTAGCTCCACATTAAAAAAAGTAGCCACATTCAACAGGAACTGATGGCGCTGATTCAAAACTACATACACTATCATCTGACTTGTTACTATCATCATACACTATCATCAGTATCAACAAAAGTTTGTGAGAATTATCACTTTTTAGGCTAATATCCCTGTAGTCGAGGCTAGATATGGAAAATGTATGAAAGTAAGGCCAACAAAACTACTTGTGTGATAAATTTCAACCTTTTCTGCATCAGAATCAGTCACTGTAATTTGAAAATTCAACAAAAGCATTTTTGATGCCTGGGATTGGGTGGTAATTAGGTTTTCACTTTCACTGCCTTGTGGGCTTGCCTTGAAATTTTGATGTTTTGCATGAACACAACAGCTATCAGGCTGAACCAATTTTGTTGGTCCTCCACCTCTCTCCAGAGTAGAGGGATATTGTGATTGTGTGTTTATCTATGTGTATGTCGGTTGTACGCAGCGGAGAGACCAGTGAAAACTGAAAACCGGACACATGGCCATATGGCCTGGGAACGCAGAAGAAGAAAGAAGAAGATACAGAATTTATTTTTAACACAAAAAAACCCACAATAACCAAAGAGCCAAAAATCATCTCCCTTGATTGGGAGTACAGTTTATATGGCTCTGCCATTTTGTTTTCATTCCTAAGCTCTGTTTTCTATTTTCTATGTTTCCTATTTTGTACATAAGAAACTGATTGGAATGGCTCCCCCCCACCTGCGTGCGCATCTCAACCCTTCCAACGGAAGTGTCGCCATCTTAGTCCTTATTTGTGTGTAAACAAAGTGAAAATGTTACCTAATGTGTAAAGAAAACATCCAGATGTTATAAATACAGTTTAGATAAGTTTCGAATTGGAACAGCCAAATACGCAGCATCGATCTGGCATTTTTCAAACAAAGTTACTGACTAAGATGGCGGTCTCCCATAATATGGCGCTCCTTGTGGCCGGATATGACGACACGTGGGTACAAGCCATAGAATACTATTTTGATGACGTTGTCTTTTTGTTTAGTTTGCCTGACATGGTGATTGTGTTTAATAATTAAGCAGACTTTGGTTGTTTCGGTTCTGTATTTGCCTTTCTAATTTGGCTACAGCCATTCTTTTTCAATATAATTTATGTGGCTATTTCATTTATCTGTTGTTCTTTGTGGGTTTTTTTTTATATAGTTTGCCCGTTACTCATTCAGTCACCAGCTGTTAAGAATATGAATACGAATACGAAATTTTTTTTATTGAGGGAAACTGGATAAGCTGATTCAGCTTTTTTACACCATGCCCTCAGGCAAAAGAAAAGAAAGACTGAAACATACACGGATTTAAGCAAGCGTGGATTCGCAATCGTTTGTGGCAGCGGTCTATTTTTACCACTCCAATCATTTTATACACTGAGTTGCCTCCCCTGGCTTTTCAATATTTTAATCTGTAAACCAGAATGTTATCTCTGCACCATTTCGTAACTTTTTATATCTTTTGGAAAACATTTAAAACTATTTATCCTACTTATGCTCATCGAAAGAAGCACTGCATACTCGTCGTGTCTGTTGCAGTGTCTGTATTACGTATGTTTATTATTTTGTACGCTTTAAAATGAAGATTCATGTGCTCTGTTCAGTATACAATTCTTTCCATACCTAAGGACTCATGTACCATATGTGCCTTCCCGGGTCGAGAGGATGTAAAACACCAATATCTCTTCATACCTAAGGACTGCAGATATGACAACTGAAATGTTACTTTATGCCCAAGTATTTTTTTCTCTTTTACAATATGTGCGACAATTTCGGCAATATGTGCGACAATTTTGGACAGACCGACAGACAGACAGACAGACAGACAGACAGACAGACAAAGTGAGTTATAGGTTTGTGGCTTGTGCCACAAACAAAACAAGGGAAGAAAACAACCAACAATTGACACACACACATACTATGAAAAGAACAAAATTCAAATACATAATTATATCACTTTCACATATAACAATTCAAGTATATATAGCATCATGCAAACAGAAAACATACATACAGTGGAACCTCCCTTATAAGACCTCCCATTATAAGACTCCCTCCCACATAATACTATGTCATTCTTATTTCTCTGGAAATGCCCCTAGCTACATTTCTGACATGCTTTCTGTCTATACTCCATCAAGGCAATTGCGGTCATCTTCAGATTCCAAAATTCTCTGTGTTCCTAGTACACGAACAAAAATGTTTGGTGAGCGCTCCTTTTCCTTTTCGGCCCCATCAGTTTGGAACTCCTTACCACGCGAAATCCGCCATATCCAGTCCTTGCAATGTTTCAAATCAGCTCTCAAGACCTACCTGTTCAAGCTACATCACAACCTTTAGGCCACATTACTTCTGGACTCTATTCTCACACATGCACTCCCCTCCCCCCATATTAGTTTCACTGTGTGTTGACTGCAATGTCTACGTCAGCTTTGTTGCGAGAGAGAGAGAGGGAGAGAGAGAGAGAGAGAGAGAGAGAGAGAGAGAGAGAGTGTGTGTGTTGATGCTTTGTTCAACTGATTGTATTTTGTATTGTGTTTTTGGGGTGAGGTGAGTGGTGGTGATGGTAACGGTGTGTGTGTGTGAGTGTGTGTGTGTGCGTGTGTGTGTGTGTGTATGTGCGTACGTGCGTGTATGTGTGGGTGGGGTGTGTATGTGTATGCCTATTTGCATGTGCGTGAACGATTATTTCGTTTTGTTGTTGAATTTGTTGCTTTTAATTTTTGTTGTTGTTAAGTGCATAGAGCTCCACATTGGTGGAGGAATGCGCTATATAAATGATTCACTATTATTATTATTATTATTATAAGACCTACTTCTCTGAGACATTGCCCTTCTTTGTAAGCATTAAAATTACCTCCCTTATAAGACCCTCCCTTATACGACCTCATTTTGGATGATTTTTGAAGGTCTTATAAGGGAGTTTCCACTGTATATATAAAAAAGGAGACCCACACTCACACACACACAAACAAACAAACCATACACGCCCGCATTACACGTACACACACACACGTGCCATTGCACATACACTTACACTGAGAGAGAGAGAGAGATGATTGAAAATTAAAAAGTCAACAAACAGTATTTCTTTATAAACGGTTTTTTTCAATTAATAGCTTTTTTCTGGCCGGAATAGCTAGTGTTATTGTATTATTTTCTCATTTATTTCATTATTTTCATCGTTTTTGTTGATATAAGGATGATTTATTGATTTCATAGAATTCTGATGGAGTTTACCTCTTCTAGTGTCATGGGCAAATGCATTCACCCAGTACATCACTCTACACTCCCACCAAATGCAAAGATATTCACTGCCAAGTACCCTGCCATGCATGTATTTATGCATTAAAGCAATGCATGTGCTCAAAATAATAGTTACTCCCCTCTTGTTGGTTACCAAGAACTGTAAAATAATACACTATGCTAGAAGAGTCGTGGAAGGTCGAGGTATTAAGCAAGATGTGGGTGTGATGGCTGGGGGTTAAAAAAAGAATAAATTCCACTGTTAGCGATCATTAGAAGCATTAAAAACAAAAACAAAATATCACACACACACACATACACTTTTTCTGAATGGCTTTTAGTCGAAGGACATAAAATAAAAGAACACACACACACAGTAAGTATTATAGAGGATAATACTAGATTTTCAATATTCACATGTCACATATCGTCGCTGTCCGACACTAACCGTGTATCTACAAAATTTGACAAAAATAGATTTTTCACTGAAACCCCTTCCAGTGACCTCACACAGGTCTTCTATAAATATCCGGTGTCTGTGACCAAGGAAAATGCTCAAATTTGTCACATGATACCGCGGAAATCATCGTGTATGTGGCTGGTTGTCGCTGGTTTTGACGCGATAAGCGTGTAACTGTCAACGCTAAGCGTGTAACTGCGGGCAGCTGCGACACAGCTGTCGTATCTCCCATCGTGACAACATGATGCACTAACCGTGTAACTGAATTATCACAAAACTTTTGGGTGTTAATGCAACTTTTATTGTGTCACATATTTAGTCATCGGTAAAGAAGAAGAGTTAAGCGTATATCAAATGGGAATTGGCATTGTAGCAGACGACAACATGTTTTTTGATGCTCCTGTAAAATCACTGATTGTGTAGGTACACGGTTAGCGTCAGACAGCGACGATATGAATTGTTCCATTTCATGTTTTCATTTGAACATGCTAAGTCACATTGCAAATATGAATGAGGGCCATGATTAAAAATGAAAACATAATTATAGTGAATGATTCTACTTTTTACATGTGAGTGATTACTGGTTTTAAAGAATACCGTATTTTGCTGACTATAAGGCACACCTGATTATAAGGCACACCCCCCAAACAAAATTTTAAATTCAGATTTTGTTATTATAGTTTCTTACTATTTTGTTAGTCATGTTATAAGACGCAGGGGTCTCAGTATGGGGGAAAAACTATCGCCCTATAGTCAAAAAAACACGGTAATAACATTTTGTTTGAAAAAACAATTCTCTTTTTTTTCCAGTCCTCCCAAATCAGGAAAACAAGTCACGATGAAAGAAGAAGCCGAATCGGAAGAAGAAGAGGAAGATGACGAAGAAGAAGAAGAAGAAGACGAGGAGGAGGAGGAGGAAGACGAAGAAGAAGAAGAAGAGGAGGAGGAAGAGGAGGAGGAAGAAGAGGAGGAGAAAGAAGCCATCAAGACAGAAAAGAAGGGCAAGAAAGGAAAAGCTAAGGATAAAGCTTTGGAGAAAGAGGAAGCTGTACGTACCTGTATAAATTGTTGGTCTTTAAGTACATGGTTTGTTTATTGGGTTTTAATGTGAGTTTTTTTTTATATTGATGTTCATTTTTTTGTTTGAATTGATTTTATGACAAATATTGCCTCTATTTACTGGAACAACGTTTGTCAGGTACATGTACACATACCCCCCCCCCCCCCAAAAAAAAAAAAAAAAAAAAATTCAAAGGTTTCCTGTTAGCAGATAATTTTTGTTGTTGATTTGTTTTTAAATTGTACAAAAACTCAAGACCTTTTAAAAGTTTTACCCCCCCCCCCAAAAAAAAAAAAAAAAAAAAAGAACAGCAGCAATAAGTAAGAAAAAAAGAAGTGAATTTGATGCTATAGAAAAAAAAATCAATGTGTAATTCTTATTCATCAATATTTCAGACCAAAAAGGGCATTGTTAAATACTTCTTAATCCCTTGACTGCCATCACATACTGACCTGATGACATCACTGATGATGTCATCAGATGAAGAGGAATAACCCTGATATGCTGGCTTATATATAGAGAGTTATATTCCCAGACCATTTTGCTAGATTGGCTCTATCAGTTGTCTTTTTCATGGCACAATTTGCCCTATGATTTTTTTTCTGGCAGTCTATTGCTAAAAGCTGTATTGCGTTTAGATCTGCTATGCTCCCAATGCGTTAGATGATCACTGGTGGCAATTCAAAATCTGCCCTTCAAAGCTCCAGTGTGAAAGCTAAAGAAAGGCCCCTTAGAGAATGGGTGTTGTGTGTACAGCCTCACCAGTGGATCACTGTGGACGACTATGACGGAGAGGAGGACGACTTGAGCTTCAAGAAAGGAGAGATCATCACTGTTCTGGAAATCAGGTAACGGAGCATACCGTGCGAGTTGGGTTTGGGTTTGGCTGTTTGTAGAGGCAACCTTACAGTCAGAGTTGGGTTTGGCTGGTTGTAGAGGCAACCTTACAGGCAGAGTTGGGTTTACCTGTTTGTAGAGGCAACATTACATGCAGAGTTGGGTTTACCTGTTTGTAGAGTCAACCTTACATGCAGAGTTGGGTTTACCTGTTTGTAGAGGCAACCTTACAGGCAGAGTTGGGTTTACCTGTTTGTAGAGGCAACCTTACAGGCAGAGTTGGGTTTACCTGTTTGTAGAGGCAACCTTACAGGCAGAGTTGGGTTTTTAGAGTCAACCTTACAGGCAGAGTTGGGTTTACCTGTTTGTAGAGTCAACCTTACAGGCAGAGTTGGGTTTACCTGTTTGTAGAGTCAACCTTACAGGCAGAGTTGGGTTTGAGTCAACCTTGGCAGAGTTGTAGAGAGTCAACCTTACAGGCAGAGTTGGGTTTAATAGAGTCAACCTGTTTACCTTGTAGAGTCAACCTTACAGGCAGAGTTGGGTTTACCTGTTTGTAGAGTCAACCTTACAGGCAGAGTTGGGTTTACCTGTTTGTAGAGTCAACCTTACAGGCAGAGTTGGGTTTACCTGTTTATAGAGTCAACCTTACAGGCAGAGTTGGGTTTACCTGTTTATAGAGTCAACCTTACAGGCAGAGTTGGGTTTACCTGTTTATAGAGTCAACCTTACAGGCAGAGTTGGGTTTACCTGTTTATAGAGTCAACCTTACAGGCAGAGTTGGGTTTACCTGTTTATAGAGTCAACCTTACAGGCAGAGTTGGGTTTACCTGTTTGTAGAGTCAACCTTACAGGCAGAGTTGGGTTTACCTGTTTATAGAGTCAACCTTACAGGCAGAGTTGGGTTTACCTGTTTATAGAGTCAACCTTACAGGCAGAGTTGGGTTTACCTGTTTGTAGAGTCAACCTTACAGGCAGAGTTGGGTTTACCTGTTTATAGAGTCAACCTTACAGGCAGAGTTGGGTTTACCTGTTTATAGAGTCAACCTTACAGGCAGAGTTGGGTTTACCTGTTTATAGAGTCAACCTTACAGGCAGAGTTGGGTTTACCTGTTTATAGAGTCAACCTTACAGGCAGAGTTGGGTTTACCTGTTTATAGAGTCAACCTTACAGGCAGAGTTGGGTTTACCTGTTTATAGAGTCAACCTTACAAGCAGAGTTGGGTTTACCTGTTTGTAGAGTCAACCTTACAGGCAGAGTTGGGTTTACCTGTTTATAGAGTCAACCTTACAGGCAGAGTTGGGTTTGGTTGTTAATAGTAGTAGTAGTAATAGGGACAGGCATCATGGCAAAGATATTCTAAAAGGGTAAGATGGATTGCTTAAGAGCTCGGCGAACCGGGCTGATAGAGTTATCGTGAGTGTCGACAGTACACCATTCACAGTGACGGCTATCCAAAAACTCAGACTGGAACTTGAACGGAGAATTCAACTGGCCTATCGACGTGTAAAATGTGTACTGTTTCAAAGGGACATAACCAGTGTGTCTGTCCTCACTACTCATATAGGGAAAAGAGACCGGATGCTTATCTTCCCCTATACAGTCTTTGATCATGGCCTCTAGGCCTCGCGGCCTATAAAGCGTCCCATCATTGGTACAATCTTTATGTATGGTGTCTGATTTGCATATATCACTAATGTATAAGCAATTTCATAGCATCAATCAAAGTCATAGCAAAGACCTATATTTTGGAATTTCATCCAAAAGGTTCTTGAAAGTTAATATATGTAAATTTAATGTTAGTAGGTAGGTTATTCCAGTGATTAGCGACTCGGTGCGAAAATAAAAACTTCCTTCCATTATTCCTGCTGTATGGAATATAAATTTTACCTTCTGAATTTCTTGTGTTAGTGCAATGAGAAACAGAAAAAAGTGATTCAACTGGAGTGTCAACTAGGCCATTGACAATTTTATGCACCCTAATGAGATCTCTTAGACGCCTACCTTTAAGTGAATGCAGTTCCAGATATTTTAATCTTTCCAAATAGGACATGTTTCTACATTCTTTAAGTAATTTGGTAGCTCGTCTCTGTACTCTTTCTATTTTCACTGACTGCCGCTTTAGATATGGATACCATATTATGTTAGCATATTCTAAATGAGGCCTAGCGAATGACTTATACAGCTTAAGTCTAGTTAGTAGAGTCAGCCTTACAGGCAGAGTTGGGGTTGATCATTTTGGCTGTAGAGTCAACCAACTAAACAAAACAGAACATTTAACAACATACATGCATAACATTATGTGCACATGCTCATAGAATTATTTATAGTATGTGTGTGTTCGTGTGTGTGTGATTAATCAAAGTAAGCTAAATATGCCTGAAACGGAAATTTCATATGTGCACATTGTTGTTTGCTCAAATTATGTCATGCTACTTTATTTCTTTTTTTTCATGAACAGTCAAAAATGAATTTGTTTTGCATGTACATGTGTGTTGTGGGCTTACCTGTGCAGGGAGGATGGCTGGTGGGTAGCAGAGAACGAGAAGGGGGAGAAAGGACTGGTGCCCAAAACGTACCTCCAGGTGAAGAATCTGTAGTGTGTGTGTGTGTGTGCGTGTGCGCATGCATCAAGTCAAGTCAAGGCAAAATGATTTGTATTGATCATTCTGTGCTCAACCTAAACTAGACTAGCATGCAAACAGAAACATAAAACGTAAAAACAAGAAAACGTGTGTGTCAAGTCAAGTCAAGTCAAGTCAAAATTATCTTTATTGACGATAAAGGAGTAAGCTACAAGCTTTGTTTCATCCTGAAGAAAAATACTGAATCAAATAAAATGTAAAGATCAGCAATGAAAATTGTGTGTTTGATTTCTTACATTGTTGTCTCTTTTTCATTACTTTATTTCACTATTGAAAAGCATCTCTCTTTTTTGTCTTTCCTCCAGATGCACAACAAGTTCCAAGAGGCGCAACAGGAAGATGAAGGTAATACTGGGTTTTTGTTTGTTAGTTTGTTTGTTTGTTGTTTCTATGTGTAATTTGTCTTCTTTCCTTTACACCCATATGTTTGCTGTTAGATTTATTTCTCTTTTGTGTTGTTTTTTTCTCTTCCATTTCCTTTGCAAGTAAAAGTTGAAGGAGTTCTGTTTCTTTCTCTTTCGTTTCAATTATTTTCCTTTTCTGTTTTTCAGCACTATGAGCATAATGTAATTATGATTGTTTAAGAAATTCTTCAATTTTGATCATTATTATAAGTCTATTCCAATGCAGTTTCCATCTAGTGAGTTGATTGTGTATTGCAAATTTAAGGAACACGGTAAAAGCTTCGAGCTTGTTGTTGCTCTGAATGTATTTTTTTTTGTGTGCTATGCTTTGAGTTGAAATGAATAACAAAAATTGTTTAAACCACTTGCAACCTCCCCCTCCCCCGCAAAAAAAGAAAAAGAAAGAATAGATTTGAGAGTGATTTTCAGGTGGTTCGTATGTGGAGGCGTTTAATGTCAACATAACCAAGCCATAATGTGCGCAAGCATACATCTGTTCAATTGTATTCATGTGCACATTTACCGTATAAGCATTTTAATTCATACAAATAGGTGTTATGTATGTAATACTTTTTACATACATTCAATTTTTTGTGCTTGCACATGTATGTAAGCACTCATTCACAAACATGCTTACAGTCTGTGTAGCGAAGCGGCAGACATGCATATCAGTGCAGAAATGGCGTGCTGAATGATTTCGATGGGACTGCTTTTGTACGCAAGTCAGTCGTTCCGACCATTACTGCCAGATATCAGAGGGGGCAGATGCTATTCCGGCAGGCTGGGCTAGAATTTGTTTATAGTGGAAATGCCTGCTTCTATGCAAAAAGAACTAACCTGAGATTGACCTGCTCCTTGTTTCGAGCCATTTGTTGATCCTTGTTTGTCTGCGTGTGATTGAATATATATTGCTATATTTGATGTTTATATCATATGTGTTTATGCCTGCGGATGTACTGTATTGATGCTAGTATTTATTGTAGCTTTTGTGTATGACTTTAGTGGTGCTTATTTATGCATCTTATTTTAATCATTTGTAAAGCGCAAAGAGCTCCAGTTTAACTGAGAGATGTTGCGCTATATAAAAAATCATTATTATTATTATTATTTGATATAGTTATTTTGAAAACGGTGATACACTACACGAAGCACACTGTATTCCTCCTGCTTCATACACTCTTGCTTTTACACAGGCATAACATGTTTTGCATATGCAGTAATGCACACATACACACACACATACACTTGCACACACACACACACACACACACACACACACACACACACACACACACACACACACACACACACACACACACACACACACACACACACACACAGACAGCCCCACCTACACCCCTCCACACACACATTTATTTTAGCTTGACCAGTATGCTGATTTTGTTTGTATTTTTCTTCCTTTTTTTTTAAAAATGTTTAGAAATTCGTAAGATTTGTTTATTTGCTATTGTTTGTGTCTCCATACCTTGAATTGTTTTTGTTGCACAGAGGAGGGAGAAGAGGAGGAGGACGAGGAAGATGGTGAAGACACAGCCAGAAGGTGTGTGTGTGTGTTGTTGTTGGCTTA
>CM065684.1:49890325-49910325 GCA_017654935.2 Phymorhynchus buccinoides
CCTCCTCTTCGTCATCTACTCCTACCTCCTGGTCCGCTTCATCGGCTCCACGAAGACAAAGTGGGGGTACCCCACACAAAGCCCTTGTTGGCATTCAGTCTCCGCCAGTTTCGGTCTGACGGGTCGGTCTCGTGCCGGCTGTCCCAGTTGTCGTCAAACCGATAGACGCCCAGATGAGCATAGCCTTGCAGTTTCTGTGCCGGGGAGGAAATAGAGATAGGGTATTTGGAGTGTCACGAGAATGCAATACTGTGAACAATACATGCACGTGAATGGGAAATATGATGAAGGAGAATACAGAAACAATAATTTCTCGAGCATATACAATAGGGGTTAGGCGGCAGAAAGATTTGTGGTGTTGTAAGAATGCGAAGAAGAGCGAGAACAGACAAAGAGAGAGAAGCGAAATTGTCTTTCACAGTAGGGTCTAACTTCTATCAATGTCAATGTGTATTATCAGGCAAATTCACCCCTTTTTCACAAAATCGTAAAAAGTGTCTTGTTTTTGGTCTACCGGCCATCTTCATGAAATGACTCAGTTTGTATGAACATAGGCCTAACTCCTATAAATGTAACCTGTGTAGGCCTATGCCGGGTCGAGAGGACGTAAAACAACATTTTTCATTTCATTCATCTATCTGTCAAACTTTCACCCTTCACAAAATCGTAAAAACTCTGTTTTTATAAAACTGATGGGTCTACAGGCAATCTTCATGATGAACTGTTGATATGAAACATATAGCCTAGCTCTATAATGTAAACCTGTGTACATCAGTCCATGGAAACAATGCAAACAATTAATGCACGGGCAAAGGTAAGGAATAATTATGTGATTACTAATTTGAAATGATAAATAGCAAAGATAATATTCAAATTGAGTGAGGCTTTGTGACATCACACCCGCGGAACCCCCATGCACGTATCGCAAATAAGTAAAAGAAAGTAAGAAAAATAAGCACAAGCGGTTATCCATCCGCTTATTCTTTTTCTTTTAATATTGCGGATAAGCACACGAGTTTCGCGTGTAATGTGCACAAAGTCATTCATTTGAAAAACATGAAAGTCACGGAAGAATATATCAACTGTGGGCGTTTATGTTTCTCTGGCCTGGTTATTTGGTTGACTACTTTTTACAGGAATAACTTGATTGTCAAAGCAAATTGGAATTTAAAAGGAATCATCATCTCATGACCTTTAGTGGTCACATCAGTTTAAGTGGCGTAGGAACGTTTTTCAAGCCAGGGGGGCAGGGGTGCCAACAAACGGGGGGTGGGGCGGGGGGGGGGGTGAGGCGGGGGCACCGGATACAAAACAAAGATTGATCATGGATAGGTTAAATTATATGACTTAGTAAATCCTACAAAAAATACT
This sequence comes from Phymorhynchus buccinoides, assembly GCA_017654935.2. Classification (NCBI taxonomy): domain Eukaryota; kingdom Metazoa; phylum Mollusca; class Gastropoda; order Neogastropoda; family Raphitomidae; genus Phymorhynchus; species Phymorhynchus buccinoides. The sequence continues at coordinate 49,891,697 of CM065684.1, forward strand.
ATATTATTGTTATTTTTAAAAATAATCATAATCAATGATATAAAAAATCTATGAATGAAATAAAACATGATGTGAATTGAAAGGAGACAACAAAAAAAGCATAAAAATACAACCATGTTTGTAACCATGCGGATCAGCCAGTCATGGAAGAGGGGAGGGGGTAGCTCCAAGTGGTCAGTTTGGGGTGGGGCTGATGGGTCTGGGGGGATTGCCTCCCAGAAGCTGATGATGATAATTTGAATGTAAAAGATGCAATCAAGGCTTCATCGTTGAGACTCTGTTAACTGTAGCATCGGAACTACAATTTATCTTCCTCTTTTTCTTTCCATTGTTTTGTCCTGAGGGGGGTGGAAACCCGCCTCCTGTAACCCCCCTCAAATCCATCTTTGACTGCAGTACACCAAGTCCATGAACAGCAATGTGTAGTGAATGGGTCTGAGACTATTAACTCTTTCGTATTTCCTGGTTGTACTTTTGTTTGTTTGTTATGTTTTTTTGCCGTTATAAAACAAAAATTTTGTGTGGGAGGCAGAGAGATACGTCTGCCCCCTGCCCCCCTCCTCGAAGCCAGGGGTGCGAGGGGGCGGGAGGGGCACCTGCCCAGCCCCCCCCCCCCCCACCCCCCCCGTTCCTACGCCAGTGAGTTATGATGTATGCTGCACATGTCGTTGTCCTTCATGTCCTGAATTCTCCTTCACGCTTTTCTGTTCATAATCCCAGTAAAGTGTGTCTTTGCTCCAGCAAGTTCATAATGCCGCCCATGGAAATACAGAGGAGCCTCCCTTTTAAGACCTGGAAAAATAATCCAAAATAGGTCTTAAGTGGGAAGGAGTTGCATAAGGGAGGAATTTTATTACCTCACAAGAAGAGCAATGTCTAGAGAAGAATAGGTCTTAAGTGGGAGGGAGTCTTACAATGGGGTCTTATAAAGGGATGTTCCGCTGCATTGGAGTCCCAAAAAGGTTTGAACGCTCATTCATTATGGCTCTGCAGCTTTGCAAGATTTCGAAGGATTATTATTCTTCAACTTCGATCACTCCAGACAGTTTCCTGTCACTGTTCATGGCGCAGATCCGACATGCTGCCGTATGCGCCCTAAGTAATAATATTAGGCCCAGCATGTCCGACTAGGCTGGAGGAAATCGGGTCGCTCCTATGACTTACTTCAGTTCGCAGGTCGATATTGTCGTACAGGCATGGAAGGGAGTGTGTCGCTGCGCTGAGGGAAACCGCCACAGCTAGTGTCCCCTCCCGAGTCGATCACCACCCGAGGATCATCAGGTCCCGTCCCTGGAACGTAAAGGTCTCCATGAAATTGCGCTAATACAAATTCCTCCTCTTCCTCCTCTTCGAAGAATTAATTTATTCTTACTCCTGCTCTACCTCTCGCCTCCGATATTCACCCTCTTCGTCATATTCACCTCTTCGTTATACTCGCAATCTTCGTGTATTTTCGGCTTCGTCGTAATTACTCATCATCATCGTATTCTTCTTGGCCTTCCTCTCCTTTCTGGCGGAGTTTTGTCTAAGGAGATTTGTTGGCATCTCCTACAACGATTTTCCCGTCTTCTCCCACCTTGGCCAGCACCGGTTCTCCGGCACGGGTGGCTTGCAGGTTGGCGCCGTGCTGCCTGCCTTGTGGCTGGCTTGCTGGCTGCTTGGTGCCGCCAGCAGTCACTGGAGCTTCGTGTTCCAGCCTGGGTTAAACAAAAGTGCTGTGTTGTTATGGGGCTGACCTGGTTTGGTTTATAATTGCATGTATTATTAAACATGCCTAGGGTTAAGTAAGGGTAAGGGTTGAAGGTTAGCGTTAGAACAAGGTCAGAGTTAAAGGCGTTAGAGTAGGGTTAGCGAAAGGAGAAAGAAGCCTCCTTTATAGTGTCACAATTTAGGCCTACTAACGGAAACATAGACCACCCGGGGACTAACGGAACATAGATACAGTGAAATATTGACAGGTTTCCTAAATATCGTTCAAGATACTCAACAGGAACCAAAGCAGGACACATTCGTATGCAGCGCTTTCATTTTATGGCAAAAACTTCCTCAGGCATTTTCAACACTCTGAATGTTTTTTATTGAAGTGGATGTTCCTAAGGTCTATGGAGTAGCCATTATGGGGAAAACCATCCATTTACAGATGGCGTGCTAGATGTGACTTTATGCTAGCAAGATGAAAACCTTAATGAATAATAACATGAACAATCACTGATACGATAGTCTAGAAACTGCGGAACCACCAGAAGGCTTGGTTGTTTGGTGTTTTTTTTCATTATTGTAATGCTTAAATGTGGAAATCAACTTCCGAAACCCACAAACACTGGTGGCTGCGCTGTTCTGCCTCGTGACGCCGCTGTCTTGGCTTGGGTAGCTGCTCGCGGGGCCGCTCGAGATTTGGCCTGAGTGGCAGCTCGAGATTTGGGTGCCGCTGCCAGAAAAACAACAAATTAGGAAGCATTGATGAGGCTATAATTCCATCTTTCTTCTGTAAATGTAATTGTAGCCTTCGCTCTGTTTTGGTTTAATTTGCCCCAAATAAAAGTCAGACGTAGATTACAGCACAATTTATGCTGTTATTGTGATTATGATCATACTTTCCATCTTCGTCAACATTTTATTAACATTGAGATAAAACACAGAATCCTTGTCATGCAGCTTATTGATTTTCACTGATCAGAAAGGTGCCAGGTAGCTCCTATCACTCATGAAGACGAGAAGAGAGAGGCAGTTGTATCAATTGTTTCGGGCTATCTGCCGATTTTTCGGACTCACTAGGTAGTGAAACCGCCAAAGATGATAACACAAAGATGTTTTCCTGCCAAAGACATATATATGATAACACAAAGATGTTTTCCTGCCAAAGACATATATATGATAACACAAAGATGTTTTCCTGCCAAAGACATATAACACAAAGATGCTTTGCTTGAACAGCTTCAGAGGTTCTGAGGTCAGACTCTCTTCCGAAACCGATGCCTCTTAGTCGGGCCTATTTAAATTACTCCTATACTCAACTGCGCTCGGTGTAGGCCTAGTGATCAATTGCGCTCTTTAAAATGGTTGAAATGGTTTACGAGAAATAATAGACATGCTAGAAATTTTGCATTAATTGAGATTTTGTGTCGGAAGATAGAGCTGACGTCCCTTATAAAGATAGGCCTACAGACAACAGAATTTGAAATATAGCTTTTTCATTTTATATTTTTTGCTCATCTTGAAGTTCCCTAAGACATCAGTGACTAAGATACATTGTTTTGGGAAAGAACAGGTCGCAAAATTGATTGTATGTAGCCTACCCTACATTACCCGGAGAGGTGCGGGCCGCTACTTTGCGGCTCCGCTGCTTTGCGGGGCATCTACTTTTCAAAGAGGCGCAATATGAAGTTGAAGTAGTTGAGTGAAATGAAAGATAAGTAATGACAGCAAATGTAGTGTCCATGCAAAGGTGTATAGTATCCAATAATTATGACATCAGTGAGCGCGCTCCAGCCCCTTTCAAATGTCTAACAGTAAATAAAGAAACCCTTTTGTTATTGGGGGGGATTTGGGATTTAATTTCTTTCGGCTGTGTCTATCTCCCTCTTTGACTTTATTTCCAACGGTGGTTTGCCGCAAACAAAAAGGGCCAATCATAAAAGGGTGCAATCATCTCGCGGGGTAAATGCTTAACAAGGTACTAGCACTGTATCCAGCCATCTTCATTCGCTTTATGACAGTACTATTTGGCTTACACCCCTGGAAGAATAAGGCCGTATGCTAGGGCTCTAAACACATAATCGGATATTCCATGCAGAAAGGAAAACCCGTGCGCAGTCGGACGCGTGCGCAATCCATAAATAAGTGAAACAAAAGAAGGGAAAATATTTGCGCACGCACGTGTCCGAATTTGCGCTATATGCGTACACTTTTATCCTTCGTTCTTCCACTTATTTAGGTTTTCCGTAATGTGAACTTGCGTGTCAAATGAAAGACCATGCCTAAGCATATGAGTAGGCCTTCTGGTATCTAACCGCCAATTTATGCTTTTCTGTTTAAAGTGCAAGGGGCGGGTGTTTTTTTTGGGGAGGGTATGTTATTCTAAGTAACACAATGTACCTGTCGCCTGTCGACTTTTGGACGCAGCAGCAGTTGGCTGGACTGAGCGGTTGGCAGCACGTGAAGTCATGGTGACAAACTATGCAGGCGGTGGGTCACTCACTCCAGCAGTTGGCGTTGTTGCACACCATGTCAGGACTTCTGCTTAGGCTGTTACAGTAAACACAATTGGTACAATGTTGCATGGTATTGGTGCCTTGTTGCTTTCAAATATTATTATTATTTATTGTCGTTTGCTCTGTGGTGGTAAAAATAAAAAATATATATAAATATAAAAAGGTGTTATTAAATTTAGCTATATTTTTAAGGTTTAGTAAAGTTGTGTGACATTGCATTTGGTGGGATGTGCCTAATTTATAATATATTATGTCTATAGAGTTATCTTTTGTTAACCCGTTCCAATTGTTCATATTTGTCTTTGTTTGAATTTGTTGTCAAAGTCACTCCATGCCTAACCTAAAGGGGGCACTAAAAGAGTAAACAATCTCTTGAATCTATGTGTGTGTGTGTGTGTGTGTTGTTGTGTGGTGTTGTGTGGTGTTGTAGTGTGTTTTTGCGTGTGTGTGCGTGTGGGTGTGCGAGAGTGTGACTGTGCGTGTGAGTGTGCGTGTGCGAGCGTAGTGTGCGTGAGTGTGCGTGCGTGAATGTGCGTGTGTGTGTGTGTCATTCGATTATCTCCAAGAAACTACTTGACGGATTTTGATCAAATTTGGTAGAGGAGCAGGTATCCAAAAAAAGAAAGATTCCCTTCGATATTCATGACCTTGGTGACCTTGACCTTGAAGTTTGACCCGAAATGTCCTTATTTATGCCATGTATTTCATATCCGAGCTGTATCTCATGAACCAATTTGAGTGGAATTACTTAACATTTTGTGTGGTTGTTTATCACAGTACACAAATGGTCCTGTAGAAAAACTATAACAGTGCTGACCTTGACCTTGAAGCTTGACATTAAAAACCGAAATTTCCTTCTCTGCGTCCATATCTTTCACGTCGCTGGGAATTTACGATTTACAAAATCACATGTAGATGCATGGGCTCTATGTATGTCTGAGTTTATTGGGTATAACTAAAGGTTCAAGGTCAAGGCAGGAACAGGAAGTGTAGGCCTTGGAAGTGTAACATGTGTATTAGACATAGTTTTCATATTTGAGTTACAGGCTTCACATTTGCAGGATAGGCTAGACTGGGGATCAATCTCCATTGTGTGGTGCAAAGTATTGTTAACATTCCATGACCTTGACCTTGACTTTGAACTAGTCTCTTTAGAAGTGGCTACTAGTTCGAACACCATTGACCGTACACCCACATAGCCCATATATATTCTTGATTCAGCAGACGTAAGGAATTAAGTGAGTGACATTTGAAGCCTGATCTTGAATTTGACATAAAGGGCTGTTACAAAAAAACCATTCATTGCACACCTTTACAATCATTATATTATCGATCGGGCATCAATCAATTGGGGTTTTTCTGTCTGGCCCAGGCTGAAATATTGTGAAACGCTTGACGAAAATTTAACACATAGGACTATCTGACTGATTAGTGCTTTAAAATAATTAACCATACTCTGCCCGGGTATAGTGCCGCAGGCATTAATATTATTAGTGTTAAGCAGATGGCGTGTTGTCACGTGTGGCGCCACAATTACTGACCATGTATAATGACTCAGACGTTAAAGAATGCACACTACACGTGTAAGCCTATGTTATCCTACACACAAATACAGTACACACACCGAGCCACAGTAACACGTGGAGTGTGTACCCACTTTCGCTCTTTCTCTATATAACATTTCCACCCCACCCCCAGTCCCAGCCATTTCTCCCTCACTCAACTCATAGGCCTAAGCTTGCATACTTCATTAACCACTATTGCGCTATAGTCCAGTGCATACTTACATACACGCACGCAAGCAAGGCATATAAGTAACACACTGAAACACGTGCATATATTTAGCTTGGATCTGTTGCATCAGTGGAAATTAAAAAATATTAAAGGTGCCAGTAAGTTTGATTCCACACTATAAAAGAAAACGTCAGCCCGATTTATACGGAACAAAGACATATAGACATACCAGGTGTCCATCTAGACCCCCTCACCCCCGGCGGGGGGATTGGATCACTAATTTTTCTGACAGTTTGGTGAGAGTACTTTTCAAATTAATTGTTTGCCAAAAAATAAAAATAGGCCGTATGCCTGCTCGTTCTGTTGAGGAAAACGAATATCAGAATGAAGGTAAATTGGAAACGCGTTTTTCACACCGAATGTCATTAGCCTTATGATTACAGCTCAAAAACACGCGAACCAAACGTCATTCGTTATCAATATTCTCAAATGACACCCTCTCGTCGTTATCGTCATACAAGTCGTGCTTTTGGTGTAGTAGTGACTATGGTGATGTTACAAACCCCTTTGATAAAACATACCTGACTTCAAACGATCTGTTTTCTACGACCGTAACCAGAACAAAACTGGGCTGATAAATAGGTAAGAGCCTATACATGCGCCTAATGATACAATAATGATTAAATTCGGCCTCTTTTTATATCGTTTTCCTGTTAATAGACATGATTTCTGTATATGCACCACTACCAGCTGACCTAACGCAAACAAACGAACAAACAAAAAATAGGCTTACTTGTCTAGCCTGGAGTCCAGTTCATCCTTGTTCGTGCACATAACGCAGATTATCTACCCAGAGTCTTAGGCCGAGATGACACAGCTGACCAAAGGGCACCACAACAGTAGAGTACATAAAAGCTGGTCTTCAGGTGGTCGTAGAATACAACGGTAAGGCTTACAAAGCCTACCTACCACGACACAGTAAGCAGATTAGCGTAGATTAAGATTACGCTTCTGTGATTTCAGTACAGGTAATCGAAGGTATTCTGCCAGCCTGGTTGGCAGGCACACTTGTATTTTGTCGAGTTGTTAATGAGAGGAAGAAGAGGGGTGGGGTTGGCTGAGGTAATGGTAAGTGGGAGAATGATGAGCGAGAGGGAGGGGCAAGTTGCAACACAAAATGGAAAGCACTGGCATAGTGCCGACCCACGCTTAAAATAAAAAGGCAACTACATGGCCATAGACCTATTAAGACTCCACTAAATTTAGATATAAAATTCGATTTAAAAAGGATTGAACTTAAAGAAGATCATGTCTGGTCTTATTTGCTCAAGTTTTCAAAAGTTGATTCTATCAATCATTTTTCTTATTTAAAAAAGAAAACTGGAACAATAAACTCCATGGACATTCTCTTGTGTGGTAGGCAATATCTTCCATGTGAAACCAACATATTAATATTTGAAACTGTACATCACTTCCTTTCTGGTTCGAATCGGGTTTAAACTTATTTCTAAACTGTTTTCAATTAACATGTCAAATCAAACATTTCAATAATTGTTGTGTGAAAGCGCAGGTGCACATGTATATTGGTCTAAATGATTGAATAACCTGCTCTAGATATGTAAACATGGTTGTAATGTACTTTTGTGGGATGCTTAATGAGTGTTACGCTCTAGTAAGCATTGCTGCTATTTTTTTGTAATCAATAATCTGTTTGTAGCCCTGATTAAAAGTTTCAGTCTAGGAGCCCGATATGTAGGCCTTAGAGGTCAATGAAAAATATGATTATAAAAAAAGTACCCATTACAACACACAAACATGCACCACACACAGCGCAGCGCGCGCGCGAACATAAACACGCGCGCACGCACGCGTCGATGCACGCGCAACAGCCCCCGCTAGCAAACACACACGACACACACAAGCACATTAGATTTTGTTTTAAGTACCCCCACCCCCCCCCACCCCCCCCCCACACTACACACACAAGAGACTCTTATAGCCACACAACACGCCCTCTCACGCACCGCCAGCTAAACGCGCGCGCGGCACACTAGCAACACGCACATCAGAACGCACACACAGCAGCACTACCACCACACTCTTGCTCATCCCAACAGCATTACACAAATGCACGTGATGATGAAGATTAATGTTTTATTAGTCGTGGACTCTTTAAAAACGTGATTATGATGTTCCTGAAGACTTGTTACTCACTGTAGATGAAGGATAATGAGGCAGAAAAGAATAGTTGGGGTTGAGTGACGAGAGAAATAGCGAGAGTTGTAGCAGGCCGTCGTGGATGATTCCCAGGTAACATGGCGGACCCTGGAACGTAGGGGTTCGCCCGGCTGAAATTTTATGCGAACGTATTCGACCCGGTGAAGTCCGATGATGTTACGACGCCTATGTTTGCGTCCTTGATTTTTTGTTTTTAATGCTTCCAGAGGTGGAGTCAGCATCGGGTCCGACCGCGGCAGGAAGACGGTATCAGTATTTGTGAGACAGCCCAAGGTTGTCGCTGGTCTCATGTAGTCCTGCTTGCTTGTCGTTGGTTTGGTGAGCAACCTCTCCCTCAAAGGTCGTCTTCAGGACCACCACCGGGCGACCTGCTCCATACCGAGCTGCTGATGTCGTCGACACACGGGCAGGAGACACACAGTCAGGTCGAATCGTCTCTGCAGGCGGATGATTCCCCCCAGCAGACAAGTGGGCGACCCACAACCCACTTTATCCAGCCTTGGAAAAACTGGCAACTGGTGCCTGCTGGGCATTGCTTGTTGGCTCGAAAGCCCAAAAATGCTGAGATCATCCAAGTCGCCGTACATCGCCCTGTCCGCATGTCCAAGTCAACCAACACCACGTGGTGAGGGAGGAAGACTGCGCCGCCATGCTGCTGTCTGGATTCCACGCAACAGAGTCCAAGTCGCGCTTCACCCCTACAACTCGGATGTTGTATCACATAAGGCTTATGTGTATCACGCACCCGTTCTTGCGACTATCATGGCATCCACAGTTACAGAATAGCCATAGACCGCACATGTCGTTCTTTGTCTTGGCAACAATGCTATATTCTGTTAGTTCGTCGATATCACCTCCCGGAGTTCCAAAAGCGACTTATCAAATTTAAAATAAAAATTATTTAATCGTAAGTATGCCAGAACGCCACTTTAACATTGAGCCTGTGGCAGACGCAGTTGACATAGGTAAGCTAGACCAGTACGGTTTACACTTCAAAATGGTATGTTATGTTCTGCATCGGTACATGTGCGGGAGAATTGTCTTAAAAGGAGTCTATGACAATCTCATGGCACGTTAACCATGTCATCATTCACGCACCCCTCTTGTATAAAAGTCCGCCGCGCGAAGTCGGAGTTAGATTCGACGTCGTGGCTGCCACGTGGCGGGGTAATAAAAAAAAGCACGGCCCACGCACGTATATGTTCTCATCCCCAGGTTAGGTGCGTTGTACCCTAGTGTCTTCAAGCGTTTTTCGGTTGTTTGTCGTGCGGATATGATTAGGATTGGAAGTCTTTGTCAGCCATGGGGGGGGGGAAACGGGGTTGGGGGGGGGGGGGGTAAATGAAACAACAACAAGATATCAAATAGATTGTTTTAAAAGCAGACACAACACCATAGTTTGTCTGGCAATGTAATGCCATTTTGTTATATTTCGCAACGAATCGCCACCCCGATCACATACGACTCTACATGTTAGAAAGAAATATATCATACATAGAATCAAAGAGTGGACGACCATTTGGCTGTAGCTAAGCAGTTACGGATTGTGTGTGATAATGCTGCTCAGCTCACTTACATAGAATGGTGAATGTACGGATTAACATATTCCCATGTCTGGAAGAAATACTGGTCGCTAAACGATCACAGTCGATGGCACACAGCAGACAAGAAAATGAATGAGAGTTATGACCCCTCAAGGAAGTAATTAAATTGTTGAGCACCTTGTTGTGATGGCAGGTTAAGAAAAGACACAAAAACGTCTGACTTTTACTATCAAAGTTAATATTGCCTTTATCTCGGCGAGATAAATGCAGTAAAATTGTGTTGAAAATACCTATAGAATGTCGTGACTTAAGCGAAAGTTGCATTCGTTAGATGCTGATATTAACGAAACAAGACAAATCTTTTGGTTATTAAAACCCACATAGTGATTAACATTGTCAAAAATCAATTTAAACAAAAAACCGGAAAAAAATTTTGTATTTTGTATCTGTTAGGGTTGTCAATGTCTGGAGGGGGGGATGTTTTTTTAATAACTTTATTAATAAATGGGGTCTTGTGTAGCCCAAGCCTAGTTGATGGACTCACAATAAACAACAGGTGTTGATGAATTAATAAAATATAATTTTATATTGCGCTGTCTTCTGAATGGATCTTATTCATCTATATTAACACGCAAATTACAGTACCACAATCGTTTTAAAACACATGTTCACGCCAGCTATCTTTGAAGCCAAAAATGACACAATTAAATGTACTTTGGCTACAGAAAACGATTTTGTGGCAATATGTGATTTGATTTCTCACACATGAGTTGGCACACATGAGAATGGGTGTCAATCTTTTTTGTACATGCCCAAATTTCAGGTACAACACAATATAATTGAAATAACAGAACCCTGATATACAAGAGTTGTGTTTATGAACAGGGTTGTTTCAAGCATGTGTGCACAATATGAACGTATATGCTGTAGCGGTGAAAGGGTTTTAAGGCGATACCCAAACCTTCCACCTGTTTTGATTTTAAATAGTTTCAATTTTGTTTTAGTTATAGAATGGACAAACAGAAATAAAGACAGGGTCAGCACAAAGGTAAACACAATTCTTCCTTGGCGGAGGTAGTAACAAAGTAGCAGAAAATGTCAAATCCCAGCCATCTTTGCCCATAGCAGGGGTCCGTCGACAGTCAAGCAACCATGTTTTACAGCAGGCGGAAGCTTGGTGGGGTCCCTGCAAACAAAAGATGTATTGAGATAGGCCTGTTTACGGCATTTCGAATGACCAAGAAGTATCAACATGTAGTATAAGCAAATTGGGCTGCATAATCATAGGTCTTATTCTTTCTTCTTCTTCTTCCAATATAGTTGTCAAGGTCAGTTCTTACCATTATTACAACTGAAAAGGGCGAGAGGTCTGTTATTATTACACAATATAGCAACTAAACTGTCTATTGTTTAATTCAAAGTTGGTTTGTCTCTTCATAGGGATTTTTTTTAATATTTTATGGTAGAGTTAGTCTCAATCCATTCGAGAGTTCTGTTTTTTTAAATGTGTTGAAAGGGTAAAAAGGGGGGTAAGGGGGTTTTGCAGGGTTGTAGAGGAGGGGAAGGAACTTAGAGGTCTCTTTCTCTCCAATTAACCACAGGGCCACATGGAGTGGTTTATTTGGTGTTTATTTCAAGCTCAGCAGAACACACCTGTAAGACATAAAAAGAAACAAATAACTAACTTGCAAACATAAAACATTGCCACGGTAACATAACTTTTCCTGGACTATTAATCCATACAAACTGTAATACCCAGTTCCCAGTTACACAATGACAAGTATGGTATAGAACCAATTATCATGTTTGCCTTTCTACTACATGTCTTACAGTTTGACACTAAACACTTCCAATGCACATTCCTTCCCTTTAACCCTCAGGGAATCTTTACTGGCTAAACAAGCCAACACAACCAACAATGACAAGCCACACCTGGACACAATTGGAGAGTTACCACACCCTCACTCTGTCTGTAAGTCTTGTGGTCAATGTCATTTTATGACAATGGAAAAATGTTTGCGTCAAAATAACATAAAACTAGACATTAACTGGTGATTAGTGAAGAACGAAGATGTGATCATATTCTTACCCAAGAACCTTATTATAAGAAATAAATTCCTTATAATGGACAGAAAACTCGACTTTAACTGGTAACTGATGCGTAAGCAAAACCTGTTTAATTCTATTCCAATTAAACCAAAGCCAGTTTCCCCACATAAAATGTCAAACTGCAATTGTTGCTTTAATCCAATCTGAATTGAATTGATTTGACATAGCATGCATAAGTGTTTTCGTACAATCCTAGTCACCAGTCAATTAAACCAAAATAAACCTTTTTTGTAAATGAAAACTTTGTGTTTATACACAACACACATAAACAAAGATGAAAAATAAAAATGATTGAAACTTCTGATTGAAAATCAGAAATACAAAAAGGAATTGAAAATCAGATTTAAAATGGAAACATACATGATACACAACACAAAATAGCATAGAGTCTCTTCTAAGCTTTATCACTTCTATGTGACAAAGAAAGAGAAAGCCCCTCATGGACTTTCATTAGCCAATGAAAGTCACTTAAATGTCAAGCATTACACATGACACATGACAAAAAAACTCAAACATGACAAAACCAAAATATCCAACCCAAAAACGATCATAAAATCTACTTGTCTACAACAACAACAAAATGCTACTTTTGATCCACAAAACGAGCCATAGTTTTAGTCTTAAAGAAAACCGTTACACACAAGAAAAGAGAGAGAGAGAGAGAGAGAGAGAGAGAGAGAGAGAGAGAGAGAGAGAGAGAGAGAGAGAGAGAGAGAGAGAGGAGAGCTACACGTGTCTTACAATCAATAGTCTTGCTAACCCAAAGAATGATTGAATGATGCGCTAGACTTGCGACCTACTCATTCAAATCTAGAAATCTCGGTCCGCCACGTGTTTCAACCGGTCATCCAATTATGACGTTTGTTACCGATTTTAGTCGAAGTTCCTCTACGACATGTATTACAGATTCGAAGCTCAGATTTCTTTACTGACGTTTCCAATCTTTAAAACCCGTACTTACACAGATTTGTAAAATCAACACACTAATTCCTCGCATTCTTTTACTAGGACTGTTTTCCACAAGGATTCAGTCTATCATGCACCTAGATCAATTTCATCATTTCTGTAGACTTACTTCGTTAGTTTTATAATGAATTATAAAGAAGCCATCCCAAGCTCTCTAAGCTCTAAATGAATTAGCATCTCAGCGAAATAGTTGCAATCCTAAGTCCGAATTTAATTTGTTCTACACCACCATCATGAAATAAATCAAAGTCGAAAAATACTGATACTCACAGCCCAACAAGGATGATCGCTCCCAATAGGAGGATGTACAGGTAGTGATCGAGATAGCAGGTCAGAGAGACTGATTTGGCCTAGGGCTACAACTTATATAGCATACCCAACAAAGACTTTAAATGACCTGATTATCTATTGGTCAATTCTCCAACACATGTAAACTTTAACACCTTATAGTCAAAATTAAACTACAATTTTCGTCTATTTCCTGATCAACAACATAAAGAGAACATTCATTCCAATGTATATTCAATTATTATTTGCTGCAATTAAGTTAATTTAATAATAAAATTAACTATCAAGCCAGACTTCCTGTTTTTCTGATTGGTTGATCAGAAAAAGGATCTACTTCCTTATGTTTCTCATTGGTCGAATTTTACATATTACCACCTGAAATTGAATAACCACTTATTCCTTAGTCATTCATCCCAACCAGGTTTAGGCCTATGGTGTACTTTTCGTGTCAAAATTGAACGAAAAGTTCACATTATAACATCCACCCCCTGCTTTTAGAAAGCAATGTCCTCATTGCTGCTAGATGTACCCTGTGTGTTCTATGTCAATGGTGAGAATAGTTCTCGAAGAACATCAACACAGATAACAGAAAGAAATTTGCAAGCAAATGAAATCCCAAACCCAATGAAGACATGATATAGGGTCAAATAGAAAGTTACAACCTTGGTGCTTAACCGCACCCATCACGACAAAAATAAACAGAACAGACTGTTATACCCAAGAATATCTATCAACTCTGGACATAACTTCTTTGCACACACAATTTGAAAAATCAAAACAAACAAGCAAGATTAATAGCCAACGTAAACCAAATGTGCATATGTCAAAACAACACAAAAATACAAAACCAAAATCATATGCAAACAAGCTATCAAATGATTTAACCAAGGAAATAAATGAACAACATAATCAGCCAACAGAAACATAATCCCCTCTACCCAGCCTTAGTCCTATGTGGACATCTTTTGAACTTTACTGTGGTGTGTGGCTCACCTACAGTACCTGGGGTAGCTAACTTGTGTACTCCAAGTTTTGGATGAGACTGAGTGCATCTGTCCTGCATTCTGGCAAGTGCCTGAACACATGGCTCTTTTAGATGAGACACATGGGTGTCCTGCGTTTGAAATGTTGGCTGTCCTGTCTCTGTCCCCAAGACTGGTGAAATGGGCAGCCACACCCATCCACTACAACCAGGATCATCATCACCAACACATACTGTATTGGGAGATGATTCCTTGACCTTAGGCTCCTCATTGGAATGAGAATCTTTCGGGAGAATGTCCGAACCCCACTCAGGGTTTGAGCCTACTACAGACCGAGGTCTCCTATTCTTGCCCCTTTTCTTTCCTCTACCTTGTCTCCTCTTCCTGCCTGAAAACGAAACAAAATCGCAAACAACAGCTAATGTGTCCTGCATTACTCCAATCCTCTCTTCCATGACAGACAACTGATTGATCGATTGTCCTGGTTCCCTTAGCAGGCTTGATGCTTGCTGCTGCTCTTTCCAATGGTCCTCTTCAAGCTCTCTCTCCAACATGAGAGCTTCGTCCCGAGCCTGGAAAAAGGTGGTCGCAGGCTTCCGTGTAACCATACTACGAAGGTCCCTCCTCCGTTCCTGGTTATTCAGACCATCAACAAACTTGTCCCTTGCCAAACTGGCAGCAAGAGCCCATGGATCCTTGAGACTGATGACTCTCTCAATATCCTTCAATGCATGTGAGTAGTCCAGAATGGACTCCTCTGGCCGCTGGTCCCGCATGAAGAACTCTGACATCAGGGATGTCAGGCGCCTTCCATCACCAAACACCGCCAGGAGGATCTTGATGACCTTCTCCGGAGTGTTTGTTTCATCCAGCTCCCTCAGTTGGATTTCCCGCCGAGCTGTCCCGGTCAGATGGCAGTAGACGAAATAAGCTTCCATCTCGCTGCTCATTGGATAAGCAGCCAGAACCCGCTTCACCTCCATGGTGAAGTCCTCTGCATATCCATCTACAGAGTCCCCAGAAAAGTAGGGCAGTTGAGGTGGAGGTAGTGCCACTACCATCTTCAGCGTTGTCGGGCTGAGTTGGGCTTCGGTCTGGGCTTTGCTGGGCTTCACGTTGGACTGTGTGCTGCTGAACTATTATAAACACCTTACCTGCAATCCTGCTCGCAGCGCCATTTGTTGAAAGGGTAAAAAGGGGGTAAGGGTGTTTTGCAGGGTTGTAGAAGAGGGGAAGGAACTTAGAGGTCTATTTCTCTCCAATTAACCAAAGGGCCACATGGAGTGGTTTATTTGGTGTTTATTTCAAGCTCAGCAGAACACACATGTAAGACATAAAAAGAAACAAATAACTAACTTGCAAACATAAAACATTGCCACGGTAACATAACTTTTCCTGGACTATCAATCCATACAAACTGTAATACCCAGTTCCCAGTTACACAATGACAAGTATGGTATAGAACCAATTATCATGTTTGCCTTTCTACTACATGTCTTACAGTTGACACTAAACACTTCCAATGCACATTCCTTCCCTTTAACCCTCAGGGAATCTTTACTGGCTAAACAAGCCAACACAACCAACAATGACAAGCCACACCTGGACACAATTGGAGAGTTACCACACCCTCACTCTGTATGTAAGGCTTGTGGTCAATGTCATTTTATGACAATGGAAAAATGTTTGCGTCAAAATAACATAAAACTAGACATTAACTGGTAATTAGTGAAGAACGAAGATGTGATCATATTCTTACCCAAGAACCTTATTATAAGAAATACATTCCTTATAAATGGACAGAAAACTCGACTTTAACTGGTAACTGATGCGTAAGCAAAACCTGTTTAATTCTATTCCAATTAAACCAAAGCCAGTTTCCCCACATAAAATGTCAAACTGCAATTGTTGCTTTAACCCAATCTGAATTGAATTGATTTGACATAGCATGCATACGTGTTTTCGTACAATCCTAGTCACCAGTCAATTAAACCAAAATAAACCCTTTTTTGTAAATGAAAACTTTGTGTTTATACACAACACACGTAAACAAAGATGAAAAATAAAAATGATTGAAACTTCTGATTGAAAATCAGAAATACAAAAGGGAATTGAAAATCAGATTTAAAAATGGAAACATACATGATACACAACACAAAATAGCATAGAGTCTCTTCTAAGCTTTATCACTTCTATGTGACAAAGAAAGAAAAAGCCCCTCATGGACTTTCATTAGCCAATGAAAGTCACTTAAATGTCAAGCATTACACATGACACATGACAAAAAAACTCAAACATGACAAAACCAAAATATCCAACCCAAAAACGATCATAAAATCTACTTGTCTACAACAACAACAAAATACTACTTTTGATCCACAAAAAAATACACGAACCATAAGTTTTAGTGGGCTTAAGGAGAAAAACCGTTACACACAAACGAGAGAGAGAGAGAGAGCTGAGCGAGAGAGAGAGAATATTTGAGGGAGAGAGAGAGAGAGAGAGAGAACTGGCTACACGATGTCTTACAATCAATAGTCTTGCTAACCCAAAGAATGAGTGAATGATGCGCTAGACTTGCGACCTACTCATTCAAATCTAGAAATCTCGGTCCGCCACGTGTTTCAATCGGTCATCCAATTATGACGTTTGTTACCGATTTTAGTCGAAGTTCCTCTACGACATGTATTACAGATTTCGAAAGCTCAGATTTGCTTTACTGACGTTTCCAATCTTTAAAACCGTACTTACACAGATTTGTAAAATCAACACACTAATTCCTCGCATTCTTTTACTAGGACTGTTTTCCACAAGGATTCAGTCTCATCATCATGCACCTAGATCAATTTCATCATTTCTGCAGACTTACTTCGTTAGTTTTATAATGAATTAAAAGAAGCCATCCCAAGCTCTCTAAGCTCTAAATGAATTAGCATCTCAGTGAAATAGTTGCAATCCTAAGTCGAATTTAATTTGTTCTAACACCACCATCATGAAATAAATCAAAGTCGAAAAATACTGATACTCACAGCCCAACAAGGATGATCGCTCCCCATAGGAGGACTGTACAGGTAGTGATCGAGATAGCAGGTCAGAGAGACTGATTTGGTTAATTATGCTTTTCGTCCTCTCGGCCGAAGCCATATGGGACATTACGTTCTACTTTTAGTTATTTGGAAATGGGGGGAAGGGGAAGAGAAAAAAGATGTTTTATTTTACTTTAGATATTTGTTTTACTATTTATAATTGTTTATCTCTTGAATAAAGGTCAAGGTTTTTTACATTTTATGAGCCATGGCCCGTACGAGACTACTGTCTAGTTAAAACTTGACTTTTTAGATAAAAATGAATGATTAAAATTATGTTTTTAGAGCTGCACCCCTCCTGGCGAGAGCCTAATGATTAAAACTTCAGGACCACAATAATGTTTTAAAAGAACGAATATTTAATGAAAATATTAAAAAATTCAATTTAAGGTCAAAAAAACGATATTTACATGTTTGTGTCTTTAGAGACTTTATTTTTGAAAAATTTTCATTGTTAAAAAGTTATCACTACAAGTGGACAACTATTTATACTATGTTTTTAAAAAGAATATGTCAATCAATTTCTCACATAGTGAGAAAAGATTGTATGAAAAATGAATAGACTGGGGTCCCAAGAAAAAATATTTACAAACTCAACTCTGCCTCAGACTAAAAAAGAAAGGCACTAACAAATTTGGCCGAGCCCGGGCAGAAAAAGTTGCTCTTGGACCCCCAGTACTGATTTGGCCTAGGGCTACAACTTATATAGCATACCCAACAAAGACTTTAAATGACCTGATTATCTATTGGTCAATTCTCCAACACATGTAAACTTTTAACACCTTATAGTCAAAATTAAACTACAATTTTCGTCTATTTCCTGATCAACAACAATAAAGAGAACATTCCAATGTATATTCAATTATTATTTGCTGCAATTAAGTTAATTTAATAATGAAATTAATCATCAAGCCAGACTTCCTGTTTTTTCTGATTGGTTGATCAGAAAAGGGATCTACTTCCTTATGTTTCTCATTGGTCGAATTTTACATATTACCACCTGAAATTGAATAACCACTTATTCCTTAGTCATTCATCCCAACCAGGTTTAGGCCTATGGTGTACTTTTCGTGTCAAAATTGAACGAAAAGTTCACATTATAACAAATGTTTTAACATAATATACTAAAATAAATTATAAATAAATGAATAAATGTTATAGAACCATCATAACAGAATTGAAAGAATAGGGGAAATGTGTGTGGGGTGGTGGTGGGGTGATGGTAAAAAAAGATGGGCTCAAAGAAAGATAGAAATGAGAGAGAACGGGAGTGACAGACAGCGAAGACATGAATAGGAGATAGGACAGGCATACAGAAAAATAAAGTCATAACAGGAGATAGTTGGAGAGGAGGGGGGGGGGGGGGGGGGGGGGGTACGATTTTATTGAGAAATGAATTCAGAAGAAACATTATGTAGGCTAAATCTAATGACCTACCATCGCAGTTTTGGTTCTTGGGGACAGTTTTGT
>CM065684.1:49915325-49953198 GCA_017654935.2 Phymorhynchus buccinoides
ATATCTCGGCATCACCATCAACAGCGAGATCTCCTGGGACTGCCACGTCAACAACATCAGTGCCAAGGCCAACAAAACCCTGGGTTTTCTCAGACGGAACTTAAAGATCAGCAGCATTACCACCAAGGAACGAGCTTACAAAGCCTTCGTGCGTCCCTTGCTTGAGTATGCCTGCTCTGTCTGGGACCCATACACTGAGGAGAACATTGGCAAGTTGGAGGCGGTCCAGCGTAGGGCAGCATGATTTGTGATCAACCAGTACAGGCCTACATCAAGTGTGAGCACCATGATCGAGAACCTGGGTTGGAAATCACTGGAGAGCAGACGGCAGAGGACCAGGCTCTCCACGCTGCACAACATCAGCACAGACGCTGTACACTGCCCAAATCTGCAAGCCAAGCTGGTGCCGCTTCCATCTCGGCAAAGGCGTGGACACCACCTGCAGTTCCAGCGAATCCAGTGCCGCACTAAGTACAGGTCAAACTCGTTCCTCCCAAGGACCATCAGGGAGTGGAACAAGCTGCGGCAGGACTCCATCGCAGCCTTCACTGCTGACGTGCATGGCACGTCGGGACTGCAGGCTGATCAGTAGTTTATCAGTCTCTCCCCCCCCCCCCCCCTCTGCCCCCCCCCCCCCTTCTGCCGTCCTTGCTTCTCCCTTACCCACTCCAATCCCTTTTTTTTTTTGTCACACCACCACTGCCAACTGAAATTTGAACACCACCGGAACCCCTCTTTTTCAGTCTTTTTTTTTTTTTTCAAAAGGTGCCAGAATGGTCAGCTCATTGATCGTGGGCCCTCAAGAGAAGAAGAAGAAGAAGTTGCTTAGACTTTAGACACGTAGAGCTCACGCAAAGACTGGTCACACCTTGGCCTATTATACTACTCACAGTCACAGTGTAGTGTGAGTGAAAGTCATGCTACCCAACCCCAAACCCCCCCACCCTCGGACCCTAGGCATCTTGTTCTCTCTTATTCGCTGTGCGTGACCACAATCTGTCAACATCACATGGATTATTTTGCCATGGAACCGGGGAGGATCTGGATCTGGTTCGGTACGTCGCACACGCCACTTCTGACGATAAATCGCGACGGAACTAGGAGGGCACATGTATTTAATAGAAAAAATATAGAGGGAAAAAGACCTATTGCTTACCCTGGGCTAAGACCATCCCCCCCCCCCCCCCCCCCCAGTTCAGTCGGGAAGACCCAGGTCCCACTTCTTGAAGCAAGTAAAAAACAAAAACAAAAACGTAGTGGTCGCAGGTTCAGATGGTGATCTGATCAGCGCTGATGAAAATGCGCTGCTGAGCCTGCGGTGACAGTGGCCTCAATCAGTTGGTTCCACTCCATGGCAGTCCGGATGAAGAAGGAGCTGCAATATTTATCCGTTCTCACATCGGGGACATGAAATCAATGAGAGTGGTTGATAGCCTGAACCAACCACTCTTGCCAAAAGAAAGGCCTCAAGTTGACCAGAAAAGAAAATATTGAGACAGAGAGAGAGAGAGAGAAGGAAGCTGGTTGTCAGATGATTTGTCCGTTGACCCCAGAATGGGACCAACGGAGATGGAGGTGGCAGCGGGCGGGTGTCCAAGCAGATGCCCCCAGACCCTGGCTGTGAAACACTCTGGGTTTTTTGCTTCCACTGCTGTTGTTGGTAGCTCATTCCACTCCTTCATTGTTCTGGGGGAAAATGCGCTCTGTCAATATTGAGTTCGGCACTGGGGAACAAGGAGCTGTTGGATGTGATCTCTACATTGTCGTTGTGACTGAGGTACCAGCTTGCTCCTGCTGGTGCTCACCATGCCACTGAGTGTTTTGTAGAGCATAGTGAGTCTGGTGGCCTGCCCTCGCTTTTGCAGAGAGCTCCATCCAAGTCGCTGAAGCATGTTGGTGACGCTGGCTGTCCTGTGGTAGCAATTCAGAATAAACCTGGCAGCTCTGCGCTGGTTTGCCTCAACCTCGGCATTCATGCTATTAAAGCCTCCATGGGTAAAAGGTGAGTGGTATCTGCTTGATTGCCCTGCTGAACCTGACACCTCCCAGTGGACCTAGGCATGCTAAAGAGTGAGTGGTAGGAACTTATGAAGGCTTGTGTAGTTGTGAAATATGGCTTCAAGCTGGGAGCCATGTGCTCTGTCTTTGTGTAAGCTCTAACTAAGTGTCTTTGCTTAGAGTTAGTAACTTAGACTTAACTGTGTAGGGGCTAATCATTTGAATACCTAGGGTAAGGGCTCTTTTTGATGAAATGGGGAGAATGATAGGAACCCCAAATGTTTAGTGCTCATTTATTAAGGTATTTTTGTTTCAGTTTGAGCTCTGTGAATGTTACTGTTAGTATTCTTTTTACACAAAGGGCTGTGAAGGGTTAATGTTTTTTTAAATTTTGGAGTGAGCACTTGAGGAAAGAGGCTTACTAAAAAATAAAAATTGCAAGCAAGTTCTTATTTAGTCTGTACAGCATTTTTCTTTTTTTTTTTATCAGGAGTTGATGGAGAACCGTGGGAAGAGAACTTCAGGACAGAACGCTGTGACATGCCATCTGCTGAATCTCTGGTCAGCGGACAAGTGCTCATCAAAAACCTGTTCCTTTCAGTGGATCCTGCTCTGGTCAGTTAGTAGTAGTATTATTCATAAAACGTAGTTCCTACATATTACCATATTTTTCGGACTATAAGGCGATATTTTTTCCACAGATTCAGACCCCTGCGCCTTATAAAATAACTAACAAAATGGTAACAAAATCTAAAATTGGGGGGTGCGCCTTAAACAAAGAAGATGGAAGGGGGAAGTCCGAAAAATGTGGTACTATAAAGCATACTTGTTCTGCCTCTCACTTGTGCTCTACACGTGCACAATGCATACTCCACTCATGAAAGGTCAGTCTGGTACCAACCGACGCTATCTCTTCCCCTCCCATTTAATCTGTGGCTACTGTTGCTTCTATTACAATCGTGTAGTCTTGTGCTAGCGTTGCTGCTGTTGAAATCATTTGCTTAGTTAGCTCTGTGCTCTCCTACTTTAACAGTCTTGGATTATACTCATCATTAGTGCTGTGAATGAACGTGCCTAGTACATATATATGTAACCAGTGTTATTTTGTGGATGTAAAATACATGTGTGAATCCACACCATCAACATTAACAGACAACTTATAATACAGGTATTTACTCATATATTGTTAAGAAGGGTCACCATTGATATGCTTTTGTGAGTTTTGTGCAATGGTTTTATGCCAGTAAATAACACTGTATCTAGAAGTTGTTTGTGAACTTGTACCGGTAAACATAATAAACAGATTAAAATATTTAAAGTATGCATGTCCAGTTTTCACTTTTCTCTGGTCTCCTCGCTGCATTCAGCCGACACATTTCAGAGGAAAACCGAAAAATATTATCATAGTTTTTGGACTATAGAAATAAAGCACACCTTATTGTAAGGTGCACCCCCAAATTTTACACAAAATTCAGATTTTGTTATTATATTTTCTTACTCTATTTTTTAGTCATGTTATTAACGGTGCAGGATTGAGAAAAAAGCATCGCCTTATAGTCAGAAAATATGGTAATCATACACGACTATTTTAGGAATTTAATGGTCAAAATACATATATATTTTGTTCACTCTTTTCCCATGGCAGCACGGTCATACACTAGTAATTGTACTAACGTGTGACTGTGTTGTCATGGAGAAAGAATGAAAAATAACAATATGTATGTTGATCATTATCAGCTTATGCTTCTAAATGTGGAGGTATTTCTGTTGCCAGCGGTGCCGAATGAACGAGGACAGCGGGGTCCATTACATGTCGGCGTGGCAGGTGGGCCGGCCAGTGGATGGGCTGGGAGGGGTGGGGGAGGTGGTGTCCAGCGCTGACCCATCCTTCGCCCCTGGTGACCTGGTGTCTGCCACCTTTCTCTGGCCCTGGTCAGCTTTCTTCATTGCCGACATCAAACAGATCAGAAAGGTACTGGACATCCTGTAATGTTGAATGACCCTTCTTTTTCTTCTTGGTTCAATATATGCACGACTGCAGCACTAACACTAACAGCCAGTTTACACTTGTTTACACTTCTACAGCACCAGGTTAAAGACATAATTCGAAAATTTGCATGTGCTCTCAAATGGGGTGTTTAGTGAATTATTGACCAAGCCAGTGCAAATGACTCCTAGTTAGAGAGTCAGTCTTTTCATAAGAAAACAACTAAGCTTCTTCTGTGGTGGTGACCAACTTTTTTTATATAGAAGCATCTTAGCATGAGTATTTGTCAATCGGCGACTCGTGACCACTTTCGATGTCTAGACTGTACTGAGCAAGGCAATTGTTGCCTCTCTTCTCATGATTTTTTTCACTAATAGGGCGCCCTTGTTTATTAGGCACATAGGTCGAAATTAGAGAGAAAAATATCGCCTTATAGTCCGAAAACTACGGTAGTCTTCCGTGGAAGACTTTGACTCTCTAACTAGGGGGCATTGGCACCGGCTGTTAGTGCTGCAGCAGAAGGCATTGGTTGGCCTTTGGGGACCTTCCTTTGGCTGAGAGAGTGTATGGATTTTTTTTTGATTTTTTTTTATTGAACAATTTTTGTCATTATACAAATTACATGACATGAAGACAAAGCAAAGCATACATACCCTCACTGATGTACTAAATAGCAGAAGTGATGAAAGAAATAAAGATAAGTAAGTCAGTAAATAGGGATAATAAGTTTGACATAAATGGCAATATCAGAAATAGTATTGATACTAGATACAAGAACATTAATGTACAAGTGGTGAAAACCACAATTATAGTACCTATTTTTCAGACTATAATACGCACCTTATTATAAGGCGCTCCCCCCAAATTTTACCCAAATTTCAGATTTTGTTACTATATTTTCTTACTATTTCGTCAGTCATATTATAAGCCGCAGGGGTCTGAGTCTGGGGAAAAAAAAGTATCGCCTTATAGTCCGAAAAATACGGTAATGATTATCGTCCACATCATCATCTTCATCACCATCTTGACCATCACCACCGCTACCATTATTATGGCAACAACAACAATAGCAATGAAAGAAGTAGCTATTAAGATGGATTGTCTTTTCAGTTACCCAAGGAGCTGTTCTCAGGGCAGCCATCCCTGGCCCTGAGTCTGCTGGGAGGCACGGGGCTGACGGCTTACCTGGGCCTGACGGAGCAAGGGGGGTTGACCCCTGGCGAGGGGCAGACTGTGGTGGTCAGCGCTGCTGCTGGAGCCACCGGGTCTATAGCTGGACAGGTCAGAGTGGAGCTATGTGATCTATAGCTGGACAGGTCAGAGTGGAGCTATGTGATCTATAGCAGGACAGGTCAGAGTTGAGCTATGTGATATGACTATAGCAGGACATGTCAGAGTGGAGCTATGTGATTTATAGCAGGACAGGTCAGAGTTGAGCTATGTGATGTGACTATAGCAGGACAGGTCAGAGTGGAGCTATGTGATATGTCTATAGCAGGACAGGTCAGAGTTGACCTATGTGATTTATAGGACAGGTCAGAGTGGAGCTATGTGATATGACTATAGCAGGACAGGTCAGAGTGGAGCTATGTGATATGACTATAGCATGACAGGTCAGACAATTATGTCATATGACTATAGCAGGACAGGTCAGAGTTGACCTATGTGATCTATGGCAGGACAGGTCAGAGTGGAGCTATGTGATCTATAGCAGGACAGGTCAGAGTGGAGCTATGTGATCTATAGCAGGACAGGTCAGAGTGGAGCTATGTGATCTATAGCAGGACAGGTCAGAGTGGAGCTATGTGATCTATAGCAGGACAGGTCAGAGTGGAGCTATGTGATATGACTATAGCAGGACAGGTCAGAGTTGAGCTATGTGATATGACTATAGCAGGACAGGTCAGAGTGGAGCTATGTAATGTGACTATAGCAGGACAGGTCAGAGTGGAACTATGTGATGTGACTATAGCAGGACAGGTCAGAGTGGAGCTATGTGATCTATAGCAGGACAGGTCAGAGTGGAGCTATGTGATCTATAGCAGGGCAGGTCAGAGTGGAGCTATGTGATCTATAGCAGGACAGGTCAGAGTGGAGCTATGTGATATGACTATAGCAGGACAGGTCAGAGTGGAGCTATGTGATATGACTATAGCAGGACAGGTCAGAGTGGAACTATGTGATCTATAGCAGGACAGGTCAGAGTGGAGCTATGTGATATGACTATAGCAGGACAGGTCAGAGTGGAGCTATGTGATATGACTATAGCAGGACAGGTCAGAGTGGAGCTATGTGATCTATAGCAGGGCAGGTCAGAGTGGAGCTATGTGATATGACTATAGCAGGACAGGTCAGAGTGGAGCTATGTGATCTATAGCAGGGCAGGTCAGAGTGGAGCTATGTCATATGACTATAGCAGGACAGGTCAGAGTGGAGCTATGTAATGTGACTATAGCAGGACAGGTCAGAGTGGAGCTATGTGATCTATAGCAGGGCAGGTCAGAGTGGAGCTATGTGATATGACTATAGCAGGACAGGTCAGAGTGGAGCTATGTGATCTATAGCAGGACAGGTCAGAGTGGAACTATGTGATCTATAGCAGGACAGGTCAGAGTGGAGCTATGTGATCTATAGCAGGACAGGTCAGAGTGGAACTATGTGATATGACTATAGCAGGACAGGTCAGAGTGGAGCTATGTAATGTGACTATAGCAGGACAGGTCAGAGTGGAGCTATGTAATGTGACTATAGCAGGACAGGTCAGAGTGGAGCTATGTGATCTATAGCAGGACAGGTCAGAGTGGAGCTATGTGATCTATAGCAGAACAGGTCAGAGTGGAACTATGTGATATGACTATAGCAGGACAGGTCAGAGTGGAGCTATGTGATCTATAGCAGGACAGGTCAGAGTGGAGCTATGTGATCTATAGCAGGACAGGTCAGAGTGGAGCTATGTGATCTATAGCAGGACAGGTCAGAGTGGAGCTATGTGATCTATAGCAGAACAGGTCAGAGTGGAACTATGTGATATGACTATAGCAGGACAGGTCAGAGTGGAGCTATGTGATCTATAGCAGGACAGGTCAGAGTGGAGCTATGTGATCTATAGCAGGACAGGTCAGAGTGGAGCTATGTGATCTATAGCAGGGCAGGTCAGAGTGGAGCTATGTGATCTATAGCAGGGCAGGTCAGAGTGGAGCTATGTGATCTATAGCAGGACAGGTCAGAGTGGAACTATGTGATCTATAGCAGGGCAGGTCAGAGTGGAGCTATGTGATCTATAGCAGGACAGGTCAGAGTGGAGCTATGTGATCTATAGCAGGACAGGTCAGAGTGGAGCTATGTGATCTATAGCAGGGCAGGTCAGAGTGGAGCTATGTGATCTATACCAGGACAGGTCAGACAACTATGTCATATGACTATAGCATGGGTGAAAGTAGTTCAGGCATGCTCCTGAAATCAGGATGGGAAAAGCTGATAGAAAAAGTCTTCAGGATTGTCCATCTGGAACCACAGTCATTTAAAATCAAACGTTTCTGCCAAAATTGATGGCAGATTAAAACAAGAGGATAGACATGCAATTCTAACACTATTCTCACCCATCCTGTATACACAGACACACATATATTGGAAATTATGTTTAATATGGTCACTGCTTCAGGATTGGGAAGATTAAGAGAACATCGAAATGTGTCATTTCAGGATGGAGAGAATGTTTTACTTTCACCTGTGCTATTGGCCACTGCAAGTAGGGTTATAAACGCCCTTGATGGCAAGAGCTAAACCCTTGTTGATCAGCATCCAAAAGGGCATTCACTCTTGCAAAAGGGAGCCATTAAATGGCCTCAAATAGGGTTATTGGCGAGAGTTATTCCCTTGTTTGGTCAGTACTCAACCATCTTCCCCCACCCACCAAGGGCATTCACTCTTGCAAAGGGTGTTCTTTGCAGTGGCCAATAGCAGGAAAGGCATAACTGAGCTACGTGATCTATTGCAGGACATGTATATTTGACTGAGGTAGAATTGAGCCACTGATCTGTAGCAGGACATGCATAGTTGAACTACCAGATTCATAACAGCTGTTTAGACATGAGAACTCTAAAAAAGTCATTGATGCATTTAATGTAAAGTGAGGACTAGCCTGCATGCTGTTATGTGTGTGTCTACAGATGGATGAGTGGATGGATGGAGATGGATTAAGCCCTATTTTAAATAATGTTCACCTTTTTTTGTCCTCTCCACTTTGCTGCTGTCAGGTGGCCCACCTGCTTGGAGCGAAGAGGGTGGTGGGTATCTGCGGCAGTGAAGCCAAGTGCCAGTTCCTGACCACGGAGATGGGGTTCGATGCCGCCGTCAACTACCGCAGCCCGGACCTTCTGGGACAGCTGTCCCAGGCCTGCCCCCAGGGCATCCATGTCTACTTTGACAATGTGGGCGGAGACCTCAGTGAAAAAGTCATCGAGCAGGTCAGAAACAGCTTGATTATTGTTAGCCCTTCGTCTCCTTCTGGAGTGAAGGGGCGTTGTGATCATTGCTTGTTTTATTGGTTGGTTTGCTTTTTTTTGGGTGGGGCAGAGTTTTTTGTCTGTGTGCACAAATGTCTTATGAATAAATGTCATAGAATCACTACATGCGGAGTGACTGTGAGCGGGGTACAAATCTGTATGTGATGTGATGCAACATGCTCACACCAGTGAAATGAAGGAAGCTAGCAGAGTGATGGGTTAAAGAATGATAATGTTGTTGATTTGGGCCAAAAAATATACTTTCTTTCACTTTCTGTTAGTTTTTGAAGGGGAAGAGGGATGAAAGATGATTTAACAAGTCGATTTCCAAACTCAGAGATAACGTGAGAAAAGGAAAAGGTTTCCGTTTTTGTCTTCAGATGGTGACCGGTGGGCGTGTGATACTGTGTGGTCAGATCGCGGTGTACAACAAAGACGTGCCCTACCCTCCCCCCATCTCCCCCCACCTGCAGCAGCTGATTGAGAGCAAGCGCATCAACAGGTCGGTGGACCACCGTTTTTCTTGGTCGCGCTGTCAGTCAGTTTTTGTTTGTAAGAGTCGACACAAGAATTGCATCCCGTTTGTATTCCTAGAGGCTTGAAACGGTATCGAGGCATAGAATACATGCCGCATGTATTCAGGCATCAGAATTGTCAGAGGATTTGCAAATGTCAGAGGATTGAGAATTTCTGACTGGCTTCTACTGTCAGAGGTTTTGCCTCTTTATTGAGTGTTATCTTTTCTGTTGAATAGCATTTTAAGAAAGATTTCCTGTGTTGCCATTTTGGAGATGTTGGGGGAACTGATTTCAGTGTTGTCCCTCTATAGTCTATGGCCATTTTAGTTGTACCATGGTTTTCAGAGGATTGGACTTCAGACTATTCTGATGCCTGTGTATTTTTAGGAGCTTGAAGCCGCATGCTGTTCTTAATGTCTTTCAGTTTAACTCAATTGAGTCACATACAAAATTACATACAGTGGTACCCCTCTAATAAGACGCTCGCAAATGCAACTTCTCCTCACATACGACTGATTTTGTTTTTCCCGAACACATTCCACTATATATCCTATGCCGCAAATACGACTTTTCCTGCGTTCCGACTTACGACCCGATTTCATGGGTTGAGATGCGACCACAATCTTATCTTTTTGCAGTCAAGTTCGTGCAAATCGATATCTCGATGAAAAACAGACGAACTCGTGATCGAAAGTCATGGCAACGGGTCCGATGGCAACTTCGATGGCCCATGTTGCACTCACACACAAACTACACATAACAGTACAGACCTAATCTTCGCCATAACGGACCTACTAAATACTGGATTATGCACAACGACACAACACAACACAAAACATGACAAAGTAACGCTCTGGCAGTTCATTTTTAGTCACAGTTTGCACACACAGAACTTTTACCGCGCATACAACTCGGCTGACAAAATGGCGCCGCATACACCACAGATACGAAATCACGGCAAACGCTAATGCGCCAGCTGCTTTCATTTATCGGATTTTGTGAGTTGTGTGCATTCAGCGAGAGTTATAGTGCACACACTAACGCCGATTTATCAGTCTGATAGCGTAAAGGAGCTTGGTCCTCTAATAAGACCACCCCTCAGATAAGACTTTTTTCACCGCACTTTCAAGGTCTTATTAGAGGGGTACCACTGTAGTTTCTCCCTCAGATCGCATTAATTTTTATCATTTTCTAAAAATCACAAAAAATCAAATGCACACATACAAAAATGCAACGTGTACTGAGTGAAAGATAAATCAGTATATTTTTTGAGACTTCTTACTTCGAACGAGTGAGCTGCATATATTTCACAATGTAAACAATCTGATGAAATGCGCTTGGTCGGGAAAACAAAAACTTCCAACTCCATGGACTGATCTTGATCTAGCATCACAAAGCCACTCAAGTTTTGATAGACTTGGTTTAGTATAGAAATAAAAAAGGATTGTAAAAAGCATAATATAAACTATAAACATAAACATTTGTGTATTTAATGTTTGAATAAAATTAGCTATATGGTTGCCGCCATATTGGATGAAGCAAATTCGAAGATGAGTAGTTCAATTTAAAGAAGTAAAAAACGAAAAAAGGACCACTGTAGACAGTCTAAGGGAAGCAACTACAATGGGAAGGTCTCAGGATTAATAGGAACAGCGAGCTATTTCCCTTTTATTGGGTTTCACAACAGTCAAAATATGTCGGGGGGAAAAACCTGATGTGACACCAAAATATGGGAACAGTGTCG
This sequence comes from Phymorhynchus buccinoides, assembly GCA_017654935.2. Taxonomy (NCBI): domain Eukaryota; kingdom Metazoa; phylum Mollusca; class Gastropoda; order Neogastropoda; family Raphitomidae; genus Phymorhynchus; species Phymorhynchus buccinoides. The sequence goes on from CM065684.1 coordinate 49,926,078, forward strand.
GAATGACGTCTCCGACATGACTCCATTGAGTTAACTGGACACAACCTTCTAAGTGGTGTTTGTTGATGCTTACACGATCGGGATGATTTTTTATCCTGCAGCAGTTCACCTTTAATTCCTCAGCCCTGAGGGGGAATTTGTCAGGAAATGAAAGCAGAATGTTTTTAAAACCCCACTTCTTCCCACTGCGTGGAACAGATAACAGCATAATGTGCAGTTAGCTGTTCATTCTTCTAGCGCCATAATATATTTAGTAACATTTTCCCCTTGCATACCGACTTGGGGTTTTTTCAAGGGAAAGTAGCCATTTCTTTCAAGTGCACATGTGTCACTTTAGCAGGAAAAGAACAGTGATATAAGCTCTAAAAATAGACAAGCAGGGTGCCTTTACACTTACAGTCTTTAATACTCGTGTCTGATGCTTTGTTTTAACCCTTTCACTGCCAGCCATATTTCAGCCATAAATTGCTATTAAATTTACCTGGGTAGAGAACAAAATCCATCTGCAGTATTGGGGATTCTTCTGCCGGGACTTTACTGGTTTCATACTGCCTCCGGGCATTGCCTCCAGTATTGTTCCCACCATATTTATATTTACAAATGTCCCATATGTGTCTGACTCAGACCAACAGGACATAAAACACCATTTTCGTCGTCGTGGATTCTTCTGTAACATATATAAAATAAGGTCTATCCTTACTTCCCAAACTAAGACAATATGGTCTTTGGATAATAGACCCCATTTTGATGCCTTTTAGTGACATAGGTGTTAAATCACTGTGGTGCTAAAATGCGACGTTGGCGGTGAAAGGGTTAAAAGCTTTTGAATCTGTTCATAATGTGAAACTGTATGTGATTTGTCTGCCAGGGAACGGTTTCTGGTGGTGAACTACACAGACAAGTTTGAAGCTGCTCTGGGAGTGCTGACTCAGTGGTTTGTGGCAGGCAAGATTAAGGTCAGTTTCTGTGCAAGTTTGTGTGGATAGGCATTTGTGCTTATGGATAGGGATGTGTCCTGTGTGAATATGGAAAAAAACATGTACAGGGAAGCTTGCATTGCTTGTGCTGAAGAAAGCAGGTAATTTGTAGATCAGGAAGTCAGTATTTCGCAGAGTGATTGTTTATTGTTTCGTTTTGATATAATGGACTTTAGATTCAGGGACATTGTGATCATTTTGACTTGGCTCCATTACTTTGGGTCATGTGTAGTGGGAGGCTTTATATTCATATCCATGGCCATTAATTCTAGGATGCATCACCACATAATAACAAACATGAAATTATTTGTTAAAGTGTTACCATATTTTGCTGACTATAGGACGATACTTTTTTCCCCAGACTGAGGCCCATGTGCTTTATAATATGATGAACAAAGTAGTAAGTGTAATAACAAAATCAGAATTTTTTGTAAAATTTGGGGTATGCGCTTTATATATAGGTGGGCCTTGTAATCCGAAAATTATGGTAAGTGACTGACTAGGTTATAAAAGAAATGAATTAGTTTGAATCAAAGAAATTAATTAGTTTGAATCATCAAGAAGCATGCGTCATGATTTAGGGTTGCATGTTGTTTTGGGGTTGTATGTTTGATTGTAACATGATGTAGATGAATAAATCTGTGTCTCAAACAAGGAGTTACATTCAGTAACATGTCTTGTTTTCTTAAGTACATCTGTTATTTCGTTTCTGGTACACTGAAGATGTTCTGATTGCTCTGTCAACAGACAAAAGAGACGATAGCGGAAGGGCTGGAGAACGCAGGCAAAGCTTTTGTCTCCATGATGAAGGGGGGCAACGTGGGCAAGCAGATGGTGCGAGTCAACGCCTGACACCCGCCAGGATCAGCCACAGCACCCATCACTGCCAGATTGATCGCAAGAGAGAGAGATCCACAGCACCCAGGAATTGGAACTTGAGCACACTAACTACAGCGCAACAAACTCATTTTGTTCACATACCGTAATTTACGGCCTATTAGGCGCTACCCCTGCGCCCAATCCGGCGCATGCGCCCTTTCTATGCTCTAAACAGAAAAAAGTAAGGGGGTCGAGAGTTGAAATGGACAACTCACCATGCTCTGTTAGCTTCCACAACAAACCGACAACAGTTCACTCACATTGCATTAAAATATAGTTATATAGTTAGGCTTCCACTTCCGTCACTGGCCCTGTAATGATGTTACTTTCGCTGATCGTTTCGTTTTTCCTTTTTTTGATTTCTTTGGTTTCTTTGCGCCTTATCGGGTGTATGCACCCTATCTGTGTTCAAATTACGATTTTTGTTAAAAAGCAGGTGTGTCGCCTTATGGGCCGTAAATTATGGTACTCATACATGCATTTATGTGTGTGCATCCAAGCTTGTATGTACGGATCATCAGGGTCAAGGTCTTGTCATATTCATCAGAATAGTCTGAAATCCAATCCTCTCAAAACCACAGTAAAAGGGCCATCAAGGCCCCAGACTGTAGGGGGACAACACTGAAACAGAGCACTTGACTGAAATCAGTTTCCAGCAAGACCAAAAAGGCTTTTATATAGCAAGAACTTACTTTAAAATGCTATTTAGCAGAAAAGATAACACTGAATTTAAAGGCAAAACCTCTGACAATAGAAGCTGATTCTCTGTCAGAAATTCTTCATCCTCTGCAATTTGCAAATCCTCTGACAATTCTGCCTGGTTTATGCAGGGAGGGCTAGTGGTAATCATTTCTATTTGACAGAAAAAAAGCTTTCACTGCCAATGGAGTTTAACAAGCTTGCCTCTGTTGCCACTTGTTTGTTTTTACTATACCAATTTCCAAGTTCAAACCCATTGATTGAGATGATTTTTTTAATTCTTTCTTTCCTTCAGGTCTGTGTGTGTGTGTGTGGGGGGGGGGGGGGGGGGGTGTCTTTGGGTGCCACACAGAAGAGTTGTACAGATTCCTCCAGAACAATGGAGGTGACAGGATTGTAATAATTATGAACAGTTTTTGCCAATCATTCTGTACTTGTGTTTTATGGTGTGGCTGAAGGAAACACATTCATAGAAAATAGTTCACGTTGGGGATAGATGGTCCCCTAAGTCACTGACAAGAGACAATAGTTCACGTTGTGGATAGATGGTCCCCTAAGTCACTGACAAGAGACAATAGTTCACGTTGGGGATAGATGGTCCCCTAAGTCACTGACAAGAGACAATAGTTCACGTTGGGGATAGATGGTCCAAGTCACTCACAAGAGACAATAGTTCATGTTGGGGATAGATGGTCCCCTAAGTCACTCACAAGAGACAATAGTTCATGTTGGGGATAGATGGTCCCCTAAGTCACTCACAAGAGACAATAGTTCATGTTGGGGATAGATGGTCCCCTAAGTCACTCACAAGAGACAATAGTTCACCTTGGGTCCCCTAAGTCACTCACAAGAGACAATAGGGAGCACACAAGATGGTCCCCTAAGTCATGGCAGCCCTAATGGCAGCGAGAAATTCTGGTGGAAGGATTTCTCGGCCAGCAAAATTACGGACAGATGCCTGAAATTACCCTAAGTTTCAGAGCTTGGGATTACTGACAGTGAAGATTTTGGGTAAACAGGTCTGCCTAAGTCTCTTGTGAGTGACTTAGGGGACCATCTATCCCCAGTGAGAACTATTTTCTATGAATGCATTTGATTCTACAGCCACACCATAAAACAGTACTGTAACAATGGTGCTTCACGCTGTTTAGTATGGTATGTTACTACCGGTAATTGATCATGGCATTGTATCGAAAACACCTTATAGATCTTATGGCATGCGAAGTGGTGCTACACCTGTTTTTATTCTTTTCACAAAAAAACTGACTGCAACGTCACTGGAACATAACACAAACAAACAACTACATGACAAGTGTAAAGTGACGTTATTTGATTCACAAGAGACAAAACATATGCGCGGAAGTTCCGTGCAGAAACGTATGCGCTTATTATTTCCTTCTTTTATTTACGGGGTTTCCACACAGAACTTCCGCGTATATGTGTACTTCTCCTGAAGTGCCAAACTACTGGATATTTTGGCGAATGCGCCTTTATCAAATACAAACAAGAAAGCAGCAAATATAGCAAAAAGCTTGGTTTTTTTGCTCCTTTTGCTACATTTGCTGTTTGTTGTTTTCTTGTTTGTCTATGTCGATAAATGCGCATTCGCCAACATATCCAGTAGTTTTGTCTCTTGAACAAAATAACGTCACTTTACACTTGTCGTGTAGTTGTTTGTTTGTGTTATATTCTTTTCACAGTATCTCATTGAATCTTTGCTACTAGGGAATGAAGCCATGCATTTGTTACTCAGTCGTGGAATACACTGAATCACGATAGTCTGCTTTGTTCTTAATTTGATATGGCGTTCTTAATGTGGACTGCTCCCTACTCTTACCAGTATTTTTATCTGAAAATAATTTGGGGATTTTCAGAGGATGTTGTTTCCTGGTGGGGCTAAAGGGTGAAATACCTTTTGGAGTAACAGGGAGCAATGCCCAATGAAGGTCATTCTTTTTTTAATTTAGAAAAAAAACTATCAAGTGGCAACCCTCGTCTCATTTTTTTGTTTTCAGAATTTTACTTTTCTCTGAATTCAGAGAATTTATTTAAAGTACCATGCCTGTGGTAGTACTTAAAACGGGCCATGAACTGTGTTATCTGACTGATCTTTGTTTTTGTATGTGCATATAGTACTGTTAATATTAAAAACCTTGTGCTTATTTTTCACATATAAATTTTCTAATCTCTCCCCCTTTCATTGAGGGGGCTTATGTTTTGTTTGTATGTGTGTGTGTGTGTGTGTGTGTATGTGTAGGGGCGTTTCTTTCAGCCCAATATGTATTTTTGTGAATCACTGCACTTAATTATTTCAGAATATGCATGATGAAATATGTGAAGCTGTGTGTGTCCTGCTGAAAAAATATCTTCTTGTTGACCTTGAATTGTGGATGGGGGAAAAGTGGTTGATAGCTTGTAGTAGTGCTTGGCGACACTCCCTTTTGGTATATTAAAACACCTGTCATTTCTGATGTTTAAAGCTAAGACAGGAAATATAAATTCAGCACTTTCTTCTCTCTGATTCCTTAACAGTGATTGAATACTGGAGTTTTAAGGGCCGGCTACACTACATACGATCTGCTGTCAATGCGATGTGATTGTGACGATGTGAATCATGATTCACGTGAAATACTTCTGTCTGAAAATAATTCTTCTGTCGCTCTAAATACTCAAGTAGACCCAATACATGAATTTCACATGAATCATGACTCGCATCGTCACAATCGCATCACATTGACAGCGAATCGTGTGTAGTGTTGCAGGCCCTTTAGGTGGAAGTTTACATTTATCACAGGAAACACCTGGTTTAGTGTAGTGTCTGCATCTGAAGAAAATAAAACAAGTCTTCACAGCCAACACAACGCAACGCAACGCAACATTCCAACAAAAAGTAAGAAGGAAAAAAGGCTTGATCCGAGTAGATATATTTATTGGATATAACAGTATGCAAACTGATTTGAATGCAAGATTTTAAATGCCAACATTCTGAGAAAAAAAGACTAGATTTATATCTTTGACGCTTGTTTTACCAAATTTTTCAATTAAAATGGACACAATTTTAACGACATTTCTTTTTCTTTCAAAAATGTGGATCACAAGTCTTAAATGACTACGTAAGACATTGGACATTAAAACATTGGACACTCAAATGTTTTTTCTCATTGGTTGACACTAGCCTCAAGTTTGGGCCAAAGTAAAGTGAGCTTTTTGTTACAGAGTATTTTTTTTAATGAATGACCGACTAAAATTATGCAGCCTTTGCAACAACTTAACAGTGCAACAATCTTTAAACATAATTTTATAAAATGCAATCTACAGGTACAGTAAATGGTCTAATTAATAACTTGTGTTGAAGTAAAGTGACCTTAAACGTCTAAATCTATGAAGCTATTCAAATTAAACCATCTACTTAAAGAACAATCTGTATTTTAAATGAGCTAATGGTGTTAAGTCTAGATCCACGAAGCTCACAACAAAGGAAATAGCTCCAATATTTTCATTGCACTACAAAGAAGAAAAAGCTTCAACCACTCTTGAGTGTCCTCTACCCATCCCGTCCAAAGTGGCTTCTCTCTCCGGCAACTCTGCCAAGGAGGAATCGCCGTTTTGACGGTTTGATTTCTAGGAAACCAGAGCAAAGTGAATGTTCCGATCCTTGAAAAGGCTGTCTTTCTGGTGATCTCAATGCATTTCTTGCAGAAACGCATCCGTCAGGGTGTCCCTTTAATTGTTAGCATTCTATAAAACAGGGACTCGTAACTTTTTCACACTTTATCAAATTCTGTTGCTGTTGTAATTCTTAAGAGAGAAAAAATGCAAATAATATTTGCTAATTAACAATAACAAAATAACATGTATGTCATTTCAGCAGCATCGTCAAGTTGATACAGTATTAATAAAGCAAGGCCACTGAACAAATAAGGTGTTCAAATTATTACACAGAAGACCGTTGACCAAAGTTAGTAATGTTGTAAATGCAAACAATATAAAGAAGTTTCTTACTAAATCAACACCCTACGAACCTCTGATGAGATCAATCCGATTTCATTCAGTCATGATTATCAATTAACAGTAACTAATCTACAGATTAACAGTTTATGATCATTTCTCCATCGATTAACCCCTCGACTGCCAGAGGAAATTAAAGAAAAAAATAATTAGGAAAATCATGCCATGAAAAAGACAACTGATAGAGCCAATCTGGCAAAATGGTCTGGCGATATAACTCTTGACAGTGTTAGAGCAAAATCGAGCATATCAGGGTTATTCCTCTTCATCTGACGACATCATTAGTGATGTCATCAGGTACGTGATACGTTGGTGGCAGTCAAGGGGTTAAACATATCTTTTTAGCAACAATATTGAGTCATCAACGCAGTCGATTTTCACATCTGCTTTAGTTAATTTAACACTTCAAAACAAAAATGGGGCTGTGCGGATTGCACACGGAAACCTCACACACTTATCTGCAAGTAAGTAAAAGAAATAAGAAAAATAAGCGCATGCAGAAACACATGCGCTTATCCGATACTTATTTCTTACTTTCTTTTACTTATTTGTGGATAAGCGCGTGAGGTTTCCTGCATGTAATCTGCACAGGGCCTCTAACTCTAAATTTCTAAAATCTATGATTGTCTATCTTTTCTTAGTACACTATTGAGCACATCATACCATAGCCAACTACAGTTAACAAAAAGCATGGTCAACAAGAACTATTGAACACTTCTCAAAATGTTTGATTGTCGATGTGAATTCTTGTAGCAAACAAAAAGAAAACAAAAGAAAGAACTTCTGGAAGAAAACAAAAACATTTGAAGTCTGTAAAAACAAACAAGTTTATCAGAAAATAATCATAAACAGGCAATGAAATCTCACATCCACTGAAACCTGCAGTCATTTATCATATAAATATATAGAGCTCATTGATCCAAGCAGTCTGATGAAGGCAATTAGAAGCTTGCGCTTGGAATCAAAATACTGAAAAATGCTCCAAATAATTGCATTAAAAATGAGTAAGTTTGTATAAGCATCAGCGCTAAAAATGCTTAGACTAATAAACTACTGTTCTTATTTAAAATCTGTGATATCTTATGTGTAGAGGTCTCCTCTCCTCCCCCCCCCCCCCCCAAAAAAAAAGGTCCAAACACATAAGGCAATGTGTACTGTTGAGATTAAGATCAGTTACATGATTTTGAATTAAATAATGCCACCAATGGACGTCAAGGCAATGTGAGTTTGTTAGGGCCTGAAGTAACTTCTAGCATTGAAGTAAATGTCGACTATATTTCCTGTGAACACGCAACAATCCTCAAAATATACAAGCAGAGGAAAGCTTAAAAAAAAATTCACTTCACTCGAGCATATGCCATGGGGAAAAACATACAATCCATCCAACTGGAAGCAATCAAATAACCACATATCTCACAATATGGCATTGAATAAGTACACATATTTCATGGCATCGCCTTACATAATATGGCATGAAATAAGTACCTGTACACAAATTTTACAGCATGGTACTTTTGGCAAGGGTGTAGGAAGAGGATCAGAAAATGCTCGGGAACGGAATATACCGTAATTATCGGCCTATAAGACGCTACAGCGCATCCCCCTAATATTTAGACAAAAAAGTACTTGGGTCACAGATAAGATGCTTAGAGAAGATAAGGCACAAATAAATAGAGGAAAACAGGCAAAATGTTGATTGCCACATTAGATTTGTAACGGTGGATGAACTGCTTAACTCTTCTATTGCCTAGGGTGCAGATGTGCGCCATGACGCTGCCAATACGTCATTGCCAGCGTCATAGGTGGGCGCCGCTAAACATCTTCCACATGCTTGTCTATTTTTAGAGCTTATAATCAGCACATTTCCCTTAATTTTAATTTAGTAAAGTAGGTGATCGCTTTTAGTTCTCTTGAAATTACTTGGCAGAGGTTACAAAGAACAGAAAATACTTAGCAGTAGAAGTGTTAATGGTAACAAAGGTGTTAAAAGTGTCCCATGGCCTATCAGCCACAGGGGCAGTGAACTGTTAGAGGTTCACTGTGTCAAGGGCACAGCATCATGGAAGGTGGAGCCCATCCCTCTCCTTCCGCCACCTTTAACCTTCCCTGAACGAATTAGGTACCCATTCACTGCTGGGTGGACAGAGAGGGTATTCAGGCCAAAAAAATCCAACTCCAAGCTGGACTCGAACCCGCGACCTTCCGCACCGCAGCCGAGCGCTCTAACCACTCGACCACGGGCCCCTCTTCGAGTTAATGAAGATGATGAAAAACCTTTAAAATAAATAAAAATGATTATGTATGATGCATTATTATTTCCTTTTTCTAGCAATTGGTGACATTTTAAAAATATGATTGTACCTTACCCTGTCTCTTGTCCCACTAACTCAGCCTGACGGAACTCTACGAGCTGAAAGCTCGCTCTCCCTCTTCCCCCACAGTCACCACAACAGCACCCGGTAAGGTTTACCATTTCTTCCCCTGTACCTTTTACACCTCTGTGACAATGTAAACACGTCTGTGACAGCAGCGTAAGCAAGTTATTCATTTTAGGTGCTTACCATTCTGTCATTTTTGTTTCAATTTGGGGTATAGATAGATAAAGCCATAGCCGCAGATAAGGTGCAGGGGTCAAAGTGTAGTTTAAATTTGTTTAAAGTTGCGTCTTATAGACTGAAAATTACGGTAATAGGTGGAATCGCCATCAACGTCCGCCTTGGCTTAAGGATGTGTCAGACCAATTGACATAGGCTAGAACACCAAGGCTACATCAAAATGTCATTACACTCTGCATAGTTATGCAGGGATTGTCTTTAGCCATGACAATCTCCTAGCATAACATCATCAGTCTCCAAAATCCCCCCGAAGACGGAGTGTGGCTGCCCATGTGGCGGGGTAATAAAAAACGGTCACACATGTAATGTTCTCATCCCTACCTGGTGCACTTTTACCACAGTGTTCAAGTGCTGTTGGGGTGATCCCTGGAGTCTTTTAGCCAGGGTAAGCCAACAAACAAACAACAACCATTAACGTATCATCGGTTGAGATTCAGAAGGTACTGTCACAAAAACACTAAAGAAGGGTGATGGTATCGTCCAGCTTTCAACCAACATCATTTTCCATTTCATTTGGGTCCTAGCATGTTCTCAGGCCTGACCCACTCCTCAAACTGTTCCTCGCTCACAAAGCCCAGCTGCAGCGCAGACTCCTTGAGCGTGAGGCCCTCCTCGTGCGCCTTCTTGGCGATCCGCGTGGCTTTGTCGTAGCCGATGTGAGGGTTGAGGGCCGTGACCAGCATCAGGGACCTCTGCACCAGCGCTTCGATGTTGCCCCGGTTGGGCCGGACCCCCACCAGGCACAGGTTGGTGAAGGAGGTTGTGGCGTCAGCCAGAAGGCGCACCGATTGCAGGACGTTGCGGGCGATCATGGGCTTGAAGACGTTCAGCTCGAAGTGACCGTTGCTGGCTCCGACGGATACTGCCACCTGGTTGCCCATCACCTGGGCGCACACCATGGTCAGGGCCTCGCTCTGGGTGGGGTTCACTTTACCTGCAACACGGGTGTGTGTCTCACTTTACCTGCAACACGGGTGTGTGTTAGCGTCTCACTTTACCTGGAACATGGGTGTGTGCTTTAGCGTCTCACTTTACCAGCAACACGGCTGTGCAGAAATTTAACTCTGCATACTATTTTCTGCAAGACATTGGACATTTAAATTTGACCCATAGATTTTCATGTGTCAGGACAGTTTGTCTTATCATTTTTCTATCCTCGGTGCATCACCAATTTAAATGTGCAGTATAACCAAGTCTGTCACCCCCATCCCCTACCAAGAGCTGCCGGCTTCGTTCTCAGGCAGGGCGATCTCCCCCAGACCACAGCGGGGGCCTGACCCAAGCAGACTAACATCATCGGCCTCCAACCACCCCCTACCTGGCATGATAGAGCTGCCGGCTTCGTTCTCAGGCAGGGCGATCTCCCCCAGACCACAGCGGGGGCCTGACCCAAGCAGACTAACATCATCGGCCTCCAACCACCCCCTACCTGGCATGATAGAGCTGCCGGCTTCGTTCTCAGGCAGGGCGATCTCCCCCAGACCACAGCGGGGGCCTGACCCAAGCAGACTAACATCATCGGCCTCCAACCACCCCCTACCTGGCATGATAGAGCTGCCGGCTTCGTTCTCAGGCAGGGCGATCTCCCCCAGACCACAGCGGGGGCCTGAGCCCAGCAGACGCAGGTCGTTGGCCACCTTCATCAGGCTGCAGGCCAGCACGTTCAGCGCCCCGTGCACCTCCAGCAGCCCGTCGTGGCACGCCAGCGCCTCGAACGAGTTCCTCGCACGCACAAACGGGATGCCTGCGATCAGGTACATGATCTTTCCCGTGTAATGTGGTTACCTTCAGTTCAGTTCATAGCCAAACCCAATCAAATCAGTCGGCTTTAAATTTGAAAAGCAAATCGTTATCATAACTATGATGTGTGTGATGTCATTGATTATGTCATAACATTTGATGTCATAGCCCTGGGATGATGGTTTTTGGCTTAGACAAGTCAGGAAAGATATATCCCTAGACCTTTTTCTCAGAATGTGTCTAACAAGTCTTTTAAATTTTATAATAAGAAAATCGACAATTTCTTAGCTTTCCTCTGGCAGTGAAGGGGTTAATAAATGTGAACAGCAAAGTTCTATTTTAAATACCGCATTTTACTGACTATAAGGCGAAACCCCTTAAATTTAAAACCAAATTCTGATTTTGTTATGATCCTTTCTTACTGTACTACGACTACGAGGGGCACTCCATATGTTTTGCAATGTGGAAAACTGGCAGAGTGCACCTTCCTTCTGGCAATTCAAACTTTGAGAAGTATCCATCACTAGAACACGTGCACCTGGATATCTTTTCAAACAAAACGGTTATGGCACCAGACCAGGGCCTGTATTCACGTTGAGATAGCATGAGACTTAGCATCATGCTAACTTAGAAGCTCTTCCAAAAGTCCTATTAAATCCTACAGGACATTGGAAGAGCTTCTAAGTTAGCATCATGCTAAGTCTCATGCTATCTCAACGTGAATACAGGCCCAGGTCAACTATCAAGATTTGCTTCCCCCTTCACGAGTGTTTCACATATGATAATAGGACAAATTTGTAAGGGAATAAGTTAAAATATTAAGTGGTTGGGAGACCAGCCAAACTCTGCAAAAGTCTGTTTTCATGCAAAATGTTCAAAGTAACTGTAGCTGTGTGGTCACTTGCATTATCACACTAAACCAGGGGGAGACTGGGTACCAGTGCTTGGACAGCAAACCCAAAGTGCCTTTGACTAAATAAATATTTTTGTTTCAATCTACAATCTATCCTGATAGCATCATATTATCACTGGGGAAACACACACACACACACACACACATACACACAAAATATGAGCAACTTACCTCCCTCTCTCTGTCCCTCTCCCACACTCGAAAACTTGAACTTTATTTTTCAAGGATAAAGATTTTAGGCAACGCCTAGTCTTCCAATCTGTCCTTGGTACATATACAAACATAGAATACACACATGGCAAGGCATACTATTACACATACAGATTTGAACATAAAGGTAGCAAAGCAGGTGATACACTCAAGAGGACAAGCTATCCAATGAGGGTACTAACCAGTGACGGCAGCAATCCTGTCCACCACCTTCTCTGCAAACCCAACCCTGGTGTTGAGGCCTGTACCCACCGCAGTGCCTCCTGCCACACACACACACCAGCCACAGGGGGTTAGTCATGCGAGTATTGGGGAGACAGACATGCCTACCTCAAAATTTGCTTTCAGGGACAATAAACAAAGAAATCAGGGACAAATCCGTGAAATCAGGGACAGGACAGGTCAAGATAGAAACATTGATTGCTTACCTTATTTACACTATGTACAAAATGCGGCATGTGCTCTCTTCGATGCCATGTTGCCTTCAACTTGGAAGTGAAAGAGGCTATTTTCTTCGCGCATACGCATTCCATCTCGCAGACGATAACGATTCCTGGCTCAGTTCTTCTTTAAACGTACGGCACGATGGAACGGCTTATTGATTCCTGATTTTTTTGTCCGGGACGCGTATTGCAAATCCGTGATTTCCGGGACAGTCGCTTCTAATATCAACTTTCCGGGACAAATCCCGGATGTACAGGGACGGTAGGCATGTCTGGGGAAAATACACACACTCACACATATTATGTGCGCTTGAGAAACAGAACAAACACCCATCAATACACATACACATTGGTGCTTCTGGGAAATCTAAAAAATCCTGCAAGGGGGTGGCCCCGGTGGAGTGCAGGGGCAGCGCACATGCACACACACACACATTTACTGCTCTTTTTCACCCCTCTAGACTAGTACGAGTGCTACATTCCTTTGAATATAGCAAATGCTTATATAGGCCCTTTTTATTGTACAAGTGTGTGTGTAAGAAAATTGTTGCTTCTCATATCCTCATAATCCAGCGATGGCGGCTCTAGGCAATTTAAAAATCCTGCAATTCAGGACATCCTGCAAGAAGGAGCACCCATGCATACATGTAAATTTATTGAGCAGTTCACTTAGTATTTATCTTAACATTGTTCATTAATATTTTTTAAATATTTAACTTTTTTGTAATGGGGGTGGGGGGGTATGATTAGGTCTGCATCACTATCCCGTTACTTTTTTTTAATGCTTACACACACTCACCACACCAACACCACACTACAGTATTATATTGTTTTAATCATTTATAGCGGAAGGTTGTTAAACTGAAAAACAACATAAATGTAAATAACAACAATGAAACAACGCATATACATTTGTAGCCATAACATACCATAAATATTATAATGTGTCATGTAAAGAGAACCTGCTTTACCTGGTACAAACCAAGGCCTTGCAATAAAAAGAAAAACAAACTTTTCCTCACAATTTGAACTTCATAATAAGTTCCTACAATTTGACTGGGTTGTAGGTTAAAATACGTTGTCAGTTTCCCTACAGAATATGTAAATAAAACTGAATGATTTTAGTTAATATAACTATCTATTCTATCTATATACTTACCGTTTCACTACGAATGAGTTATACCTTCCAATTTGGAGCAAATGCCAATTTACCAAAGACCAAAAAGTTCTAGTCTTAACAAGACTAGATTACTTCCCTTGGTCTACACAGCCAATACCACTAAGCTGCCGCGGAACCCACTCACTACGTCACTTCCGGAGAGGCAACTTCAAGTCATGATAAGAAATTTTCTCCTTTCTTTCCTTAAAAACCAACCTTCCCAATGATGTTTTCGTCGGAGGGAGGTGGGTGGGAACCTTGATCGTAGTGAAACGGTAAGTATATAGATAGAATAGATTGAGGAATTTTTATTAATTCTACTATCTATTTTATCTATATACTTACCATTCCACTACAAAGTGCATATTTGTACAAGATTAGCTTGGAAGACAGAAATAAAACCAAGAGTGTCTTACTACCACAACTCCCAATCCAGGTAACTTCCGGTCAAGCAGACTACTCACTTTCTTGAAAGCAAGCATCTAATAAAAAGGGAAGGTACACGTTCAAAAACCATTAGGAGGGAGGTGGGTGGGTCAATTAAATGTAGTGGAATGGTAAGTATATAGATAAAATAGATAGTAGAATTAATAAAAATTCCTCAATCTATTCTATCATCCTTACCATTCCACTACAAAGTGCATGATTACCAACAAGGAGGTGGGTAATGGTTAAGCACTACTCTGAGAACCATGGAACAAACCATGACAGAGATACCACATAAACACACACATACCATCTAAAATAAGAAGGTAAAACAGCAAATCATGTTTACATATCCCCCAAAAGACATAAGTCTATAAAACAAACAGACAATAAGTCAAACCTCAAAAGGACACCGTCTTGGAGGACAACACAGCACGTCGAATGCCAAACGTGTTGTCCTGCCGGAGAGTAGAAAACTCGCGCAGGCAGAAAGAGGTAAATGTAGTCTCCGACTTCCAGAAGGCGGAGGACATAAGGAAGGGACTGGAACACCCCTGACCAAGACTAGTGAGGTGCTAATAGCCCTAACTTCGTGAGCCCGTATACCTGGGGGCGCAGAACGATCGGCGTGGGAGTAGGCTAGTCGAATCAACTCGACTAACCAGCGAGCCAAAGTGGCCTTACGGATATCATTTGAATAGTTGGAATTCAAAGAAATGAAAAGGCGGCGTTTCTGGCTACGGAACGAGACTGAACGAAGGAGATATGCCCGCAAACAGCGAACCGGACACAAGACATTTTCCTCATCGTCCGGAGCGAGGATGTTAGAGAGACTTTCGATAACAACCAACGGAGAAGCTTGCTGAGCCGATTGATTTTTCGCACGGAATTCCGGTAGAAAAGCCAGGGAGATCGAGGAACCATCCTCCGCGAATTCATAATCATTAACTAAACCGCTAAAAGCGTGGATACCACTCACACGTCTCGCTAAGGCAAGACTAACGAGGAAAAGCGTTATAACAGAAAGAAGCTTAAAAGATAACGAAGAAAGCGGTTCACATTCTGACCTGAGAAAGTGAAGCACAAGAAAAAAAAAAAAAAAAAAAAAAAAAAAAAAAAAAAAAAAAAAAAAAAAACGTCCCATAGCGGAAGTCTGATGGTTGGGCGAATCGACTTATTACGCAAACCAACCAAAAAATGGGAAACCAAGACAGAAGAAGCAAAGGAAGGTTGACGACCAGTAGCAATCGAAATAGTGCTAACTGCCGACTTATAACCTGACAAGTTTGGTCCAAGAGGCCCTTCTCATTAACGCAAGGAAAACAAGGTATTCATGCTTTGACGACGGGATTGAAGAATCACTTCAAAGGTTTCACCTTTCAGACCCTGTGACCGCAATCCTGACCGCAAGGTAGCCAAGCGGTCAGGTGAAGGACGGCAGGATTTCGATGTGGAACGCCTGTCCGCGGTTGAACAAGTGACTTTGGTGACAACTGGAGGGGAACACCCGGAACGTGGGTGAGAGCTAACAGCTCGGGGAACAACGGACAGTTTCCCATCCTGACGCTATGAGGATCAGAGCAGGACGCTCCCGAGCACACCTTTCCAACACCTTTGGAAGAAGAGCTGTGGATGGGTAGGCGTAGGCCCACAGACCCGTCCACTGGAGACTGAAGGCATTTCTTGCCCATGCCAAGGGATCTGCCAACGGGGAGACGAAAAGCGGAAGACGCCGGCTGAAGCGAGTTGCAAACAAGTCGATGTGTGGGTTTCCCCACATTGACCAAATGGGTTGAAGGACCTGATGGACGAGAGTCCACTCCGTTGCAATCACCTGGTTGGAACGGCCCAGCTGGTCGGCGAGAACATTCAACTTCCCGGGAAAGAACTCCACGGTTAGAAGAATGGAATTCTGTGCAGTCCAAAGCAGGATCTCCCCTGCCTTCCTGGAGAGTGAAGACGATTTCGTGCCCCCCTGACGCCGAAGGTACGAGAGGCAAGTGGAGTTGTCGCCACAAACTGTGACCCACTTGCCTCGTAGCAGGGGAAGTAGCGCTTTGAGCGCGAGCGAAACCGCCTCCATCTCCAGAAAATTGATGTGGAGAGACGAATCTGCTTGGACCACAACCCCGAAACCTCTCACCGGTCCAGATGAGCCCCCCAACCTTCCTTTGATGCATCCGTGAAAAGGAATTCTTGATGGTGGAGAGGCCGACTGGGAACAGAGGACCCCAGCCAAACCGGATCCAACCACTGGAGAACTGAGCCGCGAAACCACGAGCCCAAAACAATCTGAGATTCCAGAGGAAGATGAGAAACCCTGAGTTCCGCACACTTTCGTTGTAACGGACGCCTGTGCAGACGTCCCAGAGGCAAGAGGTCTGCCAAAGACTCCATGATGCCCAGCAACTTGAGAAGTTGACGAACCGTTGCTGAACCTGCCAACAGAACACTTTCCCGAAAGGACTGAATGGACTGGATCTGATCCGGAGACGGACAGACCGTGAACGTCTGGGTATTGAAGACCATCCCCAGAAATTTGAATTCCTGGGCCGGAGTCTAATCCGACTTTTGACGTTCATGTTGAAAACCAACCTGGACGGACAGGTCCTGGAGCTCCGAAGTGTGTTCCTGGCACCGGTCCCTGGACTGAGCCGAGGTGAGCCAGCCGTCCAGGTACACCTTGAGCCGGATCCCTCTGGACCCGGCCACGCCGACGAACTCCCTGACCACCATGGTGAAAATCCAAGGGGCCAGAGAGAGCCCGGAGGGAAGGGCTACGAACTGAAGAGTCGTGTTCCCCCATACGAACCTCAAGAGATGCCTTCGATCTGGGTGGATCGAAATATGGAAAAAGGCATCCTTGAGGTCTATGGAAGTCGCCCAATCCCCCGGCTGGATGAAGTTGTGAACCGAAGCAGCCGTCTCCATTCTGAACGCCATGGGGCGTAGAAAAGCATTGAGAGGAGACAAGTCCAGCACTGGACGGAACTCACAGTTCTTCTTTGGTACAGTGAACATGCGCGAGTAGAAACCCGGGCCTGGGTTGGGTACTGGAATCACAGCACCCTTGTCCAGAAGGGACTTGACCTCTGCGTCCAAGATCTGAAAGCGAAGAGGATCTGCAGGCGGAGAAAAGAATCGGCACCCACGAGACAGAAGGGTACCGAAAGCATCATCCTGGGGCAGAACCTGAGTGGACTCCACCGAGACAACATCCTGGAAAAGCAGCCAGGAGATGACAAACTCCGCATGGAGTCACCTAGAGCAGCCAAGGCCGATACAAAACGGACTATGAGTGGCCGGACCGGGCCACCACACGCTGCTACGCCCTTTCGAACCAGAAAAATCGAAGTGGCGAGTCTGAGTCAAAAACAAAATGGCCCACATTTGGACAAGACTTGTTCAGAATGGGCAAGCAAAGGATCGATGACGGGAAGAGACAGCTAGTACTAAATGATTAAGATGAGAATCCGCAAAACAGCAGATTCAACCTCTGAACTAGCAAACTGAGAAGTCGTAACCAACTCTACATGCTAAGACCGTTGGAAGGTAAAAATAAAAAACTACCTCTGACGTAGGGACAGACCGAAAGAGCAACATAGTTGCTATCGCATGACGTCAAATCTAACCAGATGACGCGGAAATGTCCCCACCGAAAAGGAAAACATGTAGACAAAAGGCGAAACAGTGTGCAAACGTGACGTAGACTTAACCCATTTCAACGCCACCCAGTCAAACAACTGAGCTGACGGCTGGGCATGGAAGATCATGTTAGCCGGACAGTATAGTTCGATCGGGACGGAACCAGACCAAAAAGGATTACTGGAACGGGTGAACGAGACAACTGGTTGAACAACTCATGGTTGTAATCAGAAGAAACCATGCCTGCCAGAACAGACATCATTCGAAAGAACGGCGAAGCCGGGGCCGTTGCCCCCGCAAAAATTCGTTCAGAAGGAAGACAACAAGGGTACGGTTGAACAACTCTCGGTTGCAACCGTGAAAGAAGGAGCGCAGTAAGGCTGCAAGGCCGCCAGATACCCTTGAATGACAGAAACAGAAGGATCTGAAAAAACCTCTTCCATAGAATCCACCGTGTGACCCGAAGTCGTAACTGACGCCGCTGGTTGAGCTGACTGACTGAAGGAAGAACAACCCGACAAAAGGTCCATAACCTCCTGGTGAGAGTAGGTCCGCTGAAGAACCATACCAGCGGTAACGGGCGTGACCGGTACGGGCTGAGGCAAACGTCCCATGGACTGACTGCCCGCCGTCGTACGGCCCTGGGCCTGGGGACTACCCACGGGAGAGGCCGTAGCCGCCGTGACCGTGGTGGACCCGCGAGACCATGTCGCCGTGGCCGGTCCGCTCCGGAGAACCCCGGGTGCGGATGCCGGCCCGGTGCCTAAGGCACCGAGGCTGCCGTCGCCAGGGACCACCCACGGGAGAGGCCGTAGCCGCCGTGCCCGTGGTGGACCCGCGAGACCATGTTGCCGTGGCCGGTCCGCTCCGGAGAACCCCGGGTGCGGATGCCGGCCCGGTGCCCAAGGCACCGAGGCTGCCGTCGCCAGGGACCACCCACGGGAGAGGCCGTAGCCGCCGTGCCCGTGGTGGACCCGCGAGACCATGTTGCCGTGGCCGGTCCGCTCCGGAGAACCCCGGGTGCGGATGCCGGCCCGGTGCCTAAGGCACCGAGGCTGCCGTCGCCAGGGAAGCTACCCCCATTAGCGGCATCGTCCGTTTTTCGGCATCGTCCGTTTTTCGGCATCACCAGGCGTAATGGTGGCATCGGTGGGTACCGCCCGGTTGTCTATAGCTCTGTAAGACAAGTCGGACAGCACCACCGGTTTCTTCGCAGCTTCTTCTTCCAGAACCGGAAGTGCCCGTGCGGTATCATGAACGCCAGGAACCAATGGGGTACGGGAGCTAGCTTGGCTAGAAGAGCCGTACTGACCTTGTTCGGGAAAAACCCGGATGCCGGTTTGCAGCTACATCCGTGAGAGATCTTCAACGGACAACGAATCCTGGAGTGGAAGACCAACCGTCGAAAAGGCCGGGTCAACGTCCAAAACACCCAACAACAACATGAGAATCATCCACCGAAATGTGCTGGACCAAACCAGCCGAATCCACTTGGGAGAAGGAGAACGGCATGGCCGAAGACAATTCGCCCGTAGAACGCAAACGAGCCAGCAATTCCGACACCACTTGCTTTGTATCTTGAACCGAACGCGAAGAATGAGACTTACTCGAACTTCTTGACCGAGATTTGACTTGGACAAAGACTTTTCTGAAGGACTAGATTTTAGAAAACGGTCTTTGTCATCCCTGGGAGGAGAAGGCTGAGGTTCCTTAGTTGAACTACTTGAAGGTTTGCTAACTAACGCCGAAGAATCTACAACCTTCTAAAGAAGGAGTAGATTCCATAACGCGAAACCCGAAGCCAGAAGCCACGCCCACCTTTTGACCAACAGGCCCGAAATCTTCACAAAGATTACAACCAAAAAGGGGGGGAGGCCGAACGAACTTACCCAAGTAGCAAAGCAACACAAAGAAAACCAAAGGAAAACAAAAGACACTCATTAAGCTGAAAGCAGGAGACAAAATTCCTGGAGAAACAGAAAAACAAACCTGCCTTCCATGCTAGCTTGAAAGAAAGTGAGTAGTCTGCTTGGCCGGAAGTTACCTGGATTGGGAGTTGTGGTAGTAAGACACTCTTGGTTTTATTTCTGTCTTCCAAGCTAATCTTGTACAAATATGCACTTTGTAGTGGAATGGTAAGGATGATAGAATAGATAGTTATATTAACTAAAATCATTCAATCTATTCTATCATGTTACCGTTTCACTACGAATGAGTTGATTCCCAGCGAGGAGGTGGGTAAGAAAACATTGTTGAAGTTACACTCCAACTAACAAACAAAAAACAATACCCACAAGACAAACCTGACAGGGAACGCCAGGGATAACCTGTAAGGGAGAGGACATTATAACAAATAAACAATCAAAACATCCATACCCCCAAACAGCATAAGCATATGCATACCAACATCAGAACAAAAAATAACAAACGATTACCGTTAGGCCAGAGAAACCGGAGTCTGCGCAAGCACCACCTTCCTGATGCCGAAGGTGTCGTCCTGCCTTCTGGCGGAGAAATGGCGCAGGTAGAAGCTAGTGAAGGTGGACTGAGACTTCCAGTACGCTGCTTCCATAACGCTGGAAAGCGCCACTCCCTTGATCATAGCCAGGGATGTGCTGATAGCCCGGATTTCATGGGCTCTCAGGGGGTTAGAGGGCAATGACTTGTCGGCACTTAAGTACGCTAACTTAATAGCGCCCACTAACCACCTAGAAATGGTTGATTTCGAGATATCCCTCATGTATTTCTCATTCAGGGAGATGAACAGACGGCGTTTGTGCCCCCGGAAGGGGGAGGTTCTCTTAAGGTAATACTTAAGGGCTCTGACAGGGCACAGGAGCCTATCCGAATCATCAGGGCCGAGAATGGTGCAAAGACTCTGAACAGTAACTGAGGGGGAAGCAATCTGAGCAGGCTGATTCTTGGCCCTAAACTCGGGCAGAAAAGACAAGGTGACTGACTGATCCGAAGTATTGAACTCAACGTCGGAACCCAGACCACTAAGAGCATGAACACCGCTAACCCGCCTAGCAGTGGCCAGGGAGAGAAGAAAAACCGTTTTAAAAGTTAGTAACTTCAAGGACAAGGAGGACATGGGCTCACATTTATCCCTAAAAAATGAGAGGACCAGAAAAACATCCCACTGAGGAAGGCGAACACCGGACGAAACAGAGACATTACGCACAGCATCAATGAGATGGGAGACTTCAATGGCACACGAAAAAACAGGGTTTCTCTTGCCCGTTGCCACAGCAACGGTATGAACAACGGCAGACCTGTAACCACACAAAGTCTGGGCGGATAAGCCGCGGTCCTGGTACAGGTGAGCTAAAAACTGGGTGAACTGTGGACCAGAAGGGTCTAGGGGGGGAATGCCCTGGGCTGTGCAAAACCCGAACCAAGAAGCCCACCTAATGTCATAAAGCTTATTGGTGCTCTGTCTACGAGCCTTAAGGACTAGGTCAACAGTTTTGTCTGGTAAGAGTCGTGCTCGCAAACCGGCCCGCATAGTAGCCATGCGGTCAACTGAAACAGCTGGGGGTTGGCGTGTCCTACACCGGAGCGAGGCTGAAGCAGAGTGTCCCTTGTGAGACGAAGCGGGACGCTTGGAACGTGAGACAGGCTCTCGAGCTCTGGAAACCAAGGGCTCGTTTCCCAGAACGGGGCGATGACAATCAAGCGGGGCCTGTCGCGGCAGTATTTCTCCAGCACTTTGGTGAGCAGAGACGTGGGAGGGTACGCATAAGTTGACATTCCTGTCCAGGAGATCGAGAAAGCGTTGCGCGCTAGTGCCTGGGGGTCCCTCATAGGTGACACATAGAGAGGAAGCCTGCAATTGTACTTTGTGGCAAACAGGTCCACGTGAGGTTTCCCCCAAAGGTGCCACAGCGGGAGGAGGGACCGGTGAGCGACGGTCCATTCCGTGGGGAGAAGTTGTCCTTTCCTGCTCAGCTGATCCGCTAGGACGTTCAACTTCCCCGGGACAATTCCACTGAGAGCACGATCTTTCTTGATTGGGCCCAGAGAAGAATCCCTTCCGCTTTCATCGAAAGGGCCGGAGACCGTGTTCCTCCCTGGCGACGAAGATATGAGAGAGCTGTCGTATTGTCTCCGCAGACGGTGACCCATTTCCCGGAGAGAAGGAGTGCAAAAGACTTCAGGGCCCTGGCTACTGCTTCCATCTCCAAGAGGTTGATGTGACAGTCCTTCTCTGCCGAAGTCCACTGGCCCGAAACTTCGACCTGATCCAAATGGGCGCCCCAGCCCGTCGTTGAGGCATCCGTGTGGAGAAACTGTTGCTGTTGCATGGGACGGATAGGCACCGAGCTGTTGAGCCACTCGAGATTCATCCACTGTTCCGTCGAGTCGAGGAACCAATCGCCGAGAGACACTAGTTGCTCGAGAGGCATCTGAGACAGTTTCCTTTGCGACAGCAGTCGTTGCAGTGGCCGCTTGTGCACCCGTGCGAGAGGAAGCAAATCCGCTACCGATTCCATAAGCCCCAGGAGGCGGAGAAGCTGACGAGCAGAGAGCGAAGTCCTCAGTCTGAACGTCGAGACAATCTCGAATATGGCTTTGACTCGAGTCTCCGACGGTTGCACTGAAAACCGCTCTGTATTGAACTTCATGCCGAGGTAGCTGAAGGAGGTCGAAGGAGTCAGCTCCGACTTCCCGTCGTGAATGCGAAAACCCAAAACAAGGCGGATGGCGACAATAAGAGTTAGAAAAACGAAATAAATTGAAGAGCAAAGAAGAACATGGCTGCTCCAAGTTGGAAATTTTTTTATTATGACTTGAAGTTGCCTCTCCGGAAGTGACGTAGTGAGTGGGTTCCGCGGCAGCTTAGTGGTATTGGCTGTGTAGACCAAGGGAAGTAATCTAGTCTTGTTAAGACTAGAACTTTTTGGTCTTTGGTAAATTGGCATTTGCTCCAAATTGGAAGGTATAACTCATTCGTAGTGAAACGGTAACATGATAGAATAGATTTATGATGTATCATCTTTTAGTTCATACTTCTTTATACCCTCTTATACAAACTGCACAGTTTCCTGTCATATGAGCACCTGTCTTGCTGCTGTTATGCACCTAACTAGAAAAATAGTTAGGCCCAGTCTTCGGATGGAGAAAATCTTTGTAAAAGTTTCTAAAAAAATAATAAAGGCAGGAGAATGGACCAGTAAGGCAGAAAAAACTAGTATCGTAATTTTCGGGTTATAAGGCAATATTTTTTTCTCCAATTTCGACCTATGCGCCTATAAACAAGGGCGCCCTATTTGTGAACAAAATCATGAGAAGAGAGTCAATGATTGCCATGTTCAGTTCAGTCTACTGTGAGTCAGACATCGAAAGTGGTCACAAGTTGCCGATACGATGAATACTCAGGATAAAATGCTTCAAAATCCCTATTATCATCCGAGATACCGTCCAACAGATGCCATAACCCTTCATTGGATGTAAAAAGCATCGTTGTAGAGCTTAAAATGCCATAATTCTATCAGTTTTCGTGAAGAATTGTCCAAACACAACAACAAGAAGCAGCACAAACAGAAGTTTGATTATTTGAAAGGGGAGCCAACTCTCGTTTATGACAGCAGTAATGGCGGTAGGTAAACGTTTACAGGACGCGTATGGGCTTCAAAGTTTGACTTTCTTTTGCGAGGCGCCTTTTGCTTCGATTTTTTTCAGATTTTTATTGAAAATTGCCCTATTCGCCTTATACACAGCAGCGCCTAATGATCCGAAAAATACGGTACATGACAGTGAACAAAGCGAAAAGGCGAGTCAAAAAGAGTGAAAGATTAGAGGACATTACAAGCACAGAACTTCCAGAACGTGGGGAAATTATTTGTACGAGACACCCCCGGTATCTCAATGGGGGAATTAAAGAGACAACAAACAGTAGGGGATTAACAGCTGACCCCACCAATGGCCAGTGCGTGGAGTCGAAAGACCCCCTGGTATCCCAATGGGGGAATTAAAGAGACAACAAACAGTAGGGGATTAACAGCTGACCCCACCAATGGCCAGTTCGTGGAGTCGAAAGACCCCCTGGTATCCCAATGGGGGAATTAAAGAGACAACAAACAGTAGGGGATTAACAGCTGACCCCACCAATGGCCAGTGCGTGGAGTCGAAAGACCCCCTGGTATCCCAATGGGGGAATTAAAGAGACAACAAACAGTAGGGGATTAACAGCTGACCCCACCAATGGCCAGTTCGTGGAGTCGAAAGACCCCCTGGTATCCCAATGGGGTAATTAAAGAGACAACAAACAGTAGGGGATTAACAGCTGACCCCACCAATGGCCAGTTCGTGGAGTCGAAAGACCCCCTGGTATCCCAATGGGGGAATTAAAGAGACAACAAACAGTAGGGGATTAACAGCTGACCCCACCAATGGCCAGTTCGTGGAGTCGAAAGACCCCCTGGTATCCCAATGGGGGAATTAAAGAGACAACAAACAGTAGGGGATTAACAGCTGACCCCACCAATGGCCAGTGCGTGGAGTCGAAAGACCCCCCGGTATCCCAATGGGGGAATTAAAGAGACAACAAACAGTAGGGGATTAACAGCTGACCCCACCAATGGCCAGTG
This sequence comes from Phymorhynchus buccinoides, assembly GCA_017654935.2. Classification (NCBI taxonomy): domain Eukaryota; kingdom Metazoa; phylum Mollusca; class Gastropoda; order Neogastropoda; family Raphitomidae; genus Phymorhynchus; species Phymorhynchus buccinoides. Next base: position 49,950,385 of record CM065684.1, read on the forward strand.
CGTGGAGTCGAAAGACCCCCTGGTATCCCAATGGGGGAATTAAAGAGACAACAAACAGTAGGGGATTAACAGCTGACCCCACCAATGGCCAGTGCGTGGAGTCGAAAGACCCCCCGGTATCCCAATGGGGGAATTAAAGAGACAACAAACAGTAGGGGATTAACAGCTGACCCCACCAATGGCCAGTTCGTGGAGTCGAAAGACCCCCCGGTATCCCAATGGGGGAATTAAAGAGACAACAAACAGTAGGGGATTAACAGCTGACCCCACCAATGGCCAGTTCGTGGAGTCGAAAGACCCCCTGGTATCCCAATGGGGGAATTAAAGAGACAACAAACAGTAGGGGATTAACAGCTGACCCCACCAATGGCCAGTTCGTGGAGTCGAAAGACCCCCTGGTATCCCAATGGGGGAATTAAAGAGACAACAAACAGTAGGGGATTAACAGCTGACCCCACCAATGGCCAGTGCGTGGAGTCGAAAGACCCCCTGGTATCCCAATGGGGGAATTAAAGAGACAACAAACAGTAGGGGATTAACAGCTGACCCCACCAATGGCCAGTTCGTGGAGTCGAGGTAGCGTGGCCTCCACACGCTCTATCCCAGCCTCCACCTGTCGGGCATAGCCGCTGAACTCCTGGCCCAGCGTCAAGGGGACTGCATCCTAAACAAACATCAGAAAATGATCCAACATGATAGGAGAATCTTTGAATCTCGGAAACAGCGGCTATCATATTTTAAAGGCAGACTTAGACCCCAGACTTAGACCCCTTATAATACCAAAAGCCTTGTTCTGGTCCGTAAAATATGGTAATTGAGAGTTTGTACTGTAAATTTACATTCAAAATGTGTACGGTCCTGTTCAAGATTAACTTATTCCAGCATCTCTTTTATGTTTGTTCTTACTCAAAATTTTACCAATAAAGAGAAAAGAAAACACATGTGGAGGATTTTGTTTTCTTTTTATTGGCATGACGCTAAGTACAAAACAAAACGAACTGGAACATTCCACGGTGGAAAAGCACCTTCATTTAATTTTCAGCATCTTTTGCTTTGTTAGTAACTTTTGAATGATTGTAAGCCAGGCTTGGTACTAAAGGAAAAGTATTTTTCTCTGAAATGACTTTGGGGGTTCAGGAGATGATGACTCGATGTTGTCAAGGGGGGGGAAAGCTCTTTATGGTGATCAGGGGACAATCGCTCTTGAAGATGACTCCATAAAGCTGTTAAAAATTGGAGAAAAGGGCATCTCCTCAAACATCAAACCCCCTTACTTTTGTTTTTTCTGCATTCACTTTCCTCTTAATTCAGAGAATTTATTGAAGAGTACTATTTTCAAGATGAAAAAAAATTGAAAACAAAACAAAATCTACCGCTAACACTATTGAATGATTAGGAGTTCAAACATTCAACTGGAATTAACATGAACACTGCTACTGAAGCAGCTAGTCAATAACAAAAGCAACACTAGCCTACCTGCAAGCAAAACCTACCTGGAGGTGTGTGCGCCCAATCTTGACGATGTCGCTGAACTCCTGAGTCTTGCTCCTCAGGGCGTCCAGCATCTGCCTCAAGCTGGGCAGCAGACGGTCCTTGACCTCACAGGCCACCGCTATGTGCATGGCCGTGGGGAACGTGTCGTTGGAACTCTGCACAAACAAACTACATTAAATGGTGCATTGTTCCCCATAGCAACCGGTTTCGACTCCTTTTAGTTCATGCCTTTTGTTAAAACACTCATCACCAGCATAAACCAATTTAAAGTGTTTTATCCATTAGCCTTACATTGTTTCATAGTGGTATACCACTTGTAAGGTCTTTTCATATCCCTAACCACAATTAATGAAAAGAACATTTGCCTCTGTTAGAGGAAAAAAACTTAAAACAAATAGCTTTCTGTGGAAAACTGAAAGGAGTCCGACTGTGGGGAATTTGTGTGCTGTGTCCCAACCTTTCGGAATCCAGATTTAGAAATGCTGCCGACTCATGTTGATGAGGTCAATGGGGAAATACGGAAGTTCCTCCCAGGGTGGCGATGACACAGTTGGCTTACAGAGAACCGTGTGTGTGCATTTGTGCGTGTTCCTGCATGCATGGGCATGTGTGCTCACTCATCTGACTCATGCTGAAATGGTCGTGGGGATGCGCAGGGTCTTGAAACCCAGCAGCAATGGCACAGCTGGCTAATAGAGAATTGCGTGCTTGCACTTGGCACATATTTGCACACTGACGTGACTCATAATAACGAGGTCGCTGGGGTGGTTGGGGGTCTTGGAGCTGAGTGGTGATGACACGGTTGGCTTACAGAGAATTATGAATGTGTGCATGCATGTGTGAGCATGCCAACTCACCTGACTCATGTTGACGTGGTCGTTAGGGCGGACAGGGGTCTTGGAGCTGAGTGGTGATGACACGGTTGGCTTACAGAGAATTATGAATGTGTGCATGCATGTGTGAGCATGCCAACTCACCTGACTCATGTTGACGTGGTCGTTAGGGTGGACAGGGGTCTTGGAGCTGAGCGGCGATGACACAGTTGGCTTACGGAGAATTATGAATAATAAGTGCATGCATGTGTGAGCATGCCAACTCACCTGACTCATGTTGATGTGGTCGTTAGGGTGGACAGGGGTCTTGGAGCTGAGCGGTGATGACACGGTTGGCTTACAGAGAATTATGAATAATGTGTGCATGCGTGTGTGAGCATGCCAACTCACCTGACTCATGTTGACATGGTCGTTAGGGTGGACAGGGGTCTTGGAGCCCAGGGTCCCCCCCAGAGCGGCGATGGCACGGTTGGCGATGACCTCGTTG
>CM065684.1:49953698-49958698 GCA_017654935.2 Phymorhynchus buccinoides
CGGACTGGGATCGTTCACTCGCGCCCGCGCCCTTCAAGAGAAGGTCCTCCACTTCCTCTGGAGGATCTCCAACGGACAGGATCGCCGTTTCTTGGAAGGCTCGGCCTCCTGTTGCCACGAGAAGACTGGGAAGGGGGGCCTCAAGGCCTTGAACTGGGGAGGAGGCCTAGAGGAGTATCCCACACTCTTAGAGCGGGACGCGAAGTACCCCGGACGAAATGGTTGGGACGGGGCTGGTTCAACAGGGCCCGATAGATAGCCTTCTGGCTATCAGCTGACTTCCTCTTTGAAGAGGACTCGAGAACTGGGGGAACCGATTCTTCCCCGAACAAGCCCGACTCCGGAAGGGGAAGAGAGCGCAAAACGCTCCTTTTCCCTGGACGAAAGAGACCTGTTCTGCGCCAGAAAGAATCCCGGGCCAAGGCACATGTTTGAACCTTCAAACCAGCCGTGACATCAGAGAGGCTCTGTAGCACATTGCCCAAAAGGGCTAGAGAGACTCCAACGGAAGCTTCATCCACCTGATCAAAGAACTGAAAAAACCGCCGGTGAATCAGAGGCTGATTTGCCTAGAGACTCCGCCAAGGTTTGCACGAGAGAGGTGGCCATGCCACAAGCCCTGAGAGAACCAGACAGAGATTCCTCGAGAGACTTGAAGGCCGAAGGCTTGAACGTGACGGGAGGAACAGCAGCAGGACCCCAAGGACTCCACCTCCTCAGAAGAAGGTTTGGAGACGGAGGGGAAGGGCAGGTATTCCGTCGGTAGGGGGACGAAAGGTCTGAATCCAGGTACCAAAAAGGAACCGAACTGAGACGAGGCCGGCTGAGAACGCCCCAGATTAGCCTCAGCAATCTGTTTCAACGAAAGGACCTTGCCGGTCCTCAACGTGAACTCCGCTTTAACCACCAAATCCTCCGGGAAGGAGGGGGCTTGGAGAGTCAAGGAGCTCTTGGCCTGCAGAAGAGAGCCAACCGCGTGATCAGTGGCGGACTCCTGATGGGAGGAACGCACAGGTACCACGTAAGGGCACGATCGAGACAAAATCTTGAGAAGATTCTGAACCGAGGACTCAGTGAGAGAGTGAGGGACCTCCGACTGAGGGTCCAGTTCCATGTCTGACTCAAAGTCGGACTGAAACTCAGAGAATTCCCTGGAGGGGTCTGGCCGTTGAAGCTTCTGATAAGGGCGGCCCAAGAGTCAAACACCACCGGAGGCCATGCCTGGCAGAGGGCTCTGCCGGTAGGGAGTGAGAGGATCACTGAACACCGGCCGGAACCGGGAGAACGTGGCGTCCTCCGTGCGAGCGGGACATTCCCGGTTGACCCAAACCGGAGGAACGAACCGGAAATTCATCATCGGAATTTTCCGGTTCTAGGCGAACCCTTTCCCGGTATGTCCGCGTTGGCCAAGCAACCGGGAGACAACCGGATGATTACCGGGTAAATACCGGGAGAACCGGAGGAAACGGTCTCGCAACCGGGAAAGGCAAATAACCGGTTGCGGTGGGAAAGCCAAGAGGCTCCAACCGTGCCATCCCCCGGTATGTCCGCGTTGGCCAAGCAACCGGGAGACAACCGGGAGAAACCGGATGAATACCGGGTGAAACCGGGTAAGCACCGGGAGAACCGTCTCACAACCGTGAGAAGCGAATTTCCGGTTGCGGTGGGACTGCCAAGAGGCCCCAACCGCGCCAGTGCCAGGATCACTGGAGAGCCATCCCCCGGGAGGGGGGTATGGACTCTTATCGGTATTGAAGGTGCCCCGCACCGACCGATTTGACTGTCCTGGTAACCTCTCCCTCGAACTGAGTGGAGGATTTGAGCCCGGACTCAGGAAAGGGAACAGGCCGTTCCCGATCCTGGAGGTACCTCCCAGGTACCACCGGATGATTGCCTGACAGACTGGCCAGTCTGGTGACAGAGGAGTCACCTCTGTCACTAGGCAAGCTCCCCGGAGGGGAGCCTCTCTGTTCCGTAAACATCAAGCCCACAGGACGGAAACCAGAGGTGGAAAGGGATTGCCTATCCCTGTTGAGGTCGACGCTGGCCTTAGCGGACAAGGGCCTCCTGGAGGCAAGCCTGTGAACAGAAGAAGGAGAGAGGGCTGCGCCAGTGACAGTCTCACGTTAGAAGAGACAACTGGCGGAACCCTCTCTGGCCTAAACATAGAACCGAAATAGGAGGAAGATTCTGTCGATGCGAAAGGGAGAACCCTGAAACCCGAAGAGTCCAAGTGACGTAGTACAAAGCCTGCGAGTCCAACGGAAAAGGAGAAGGAGCAGAAACCTCCGAAGGGAGAGAAACTGGAATGGGCTCCGAAACCGGTTAGGCCGGTGTAACCGAAACGGACTGTGACTGGACGTTAGACGTAGGATTTGTGAGGGGATTAGACGAAAACTTCTTGAGAAGATTAAGAGAACCTGCCCAAAGGGTCCCTAGTGAGAGAAGAAGAGTCAACTGACTTGGAAAACAGAAAAACAACCGAAGAGAAACTGCTTTCCCCGAAGTGGAAACCGAGGGGTGAAAGAAGCCATAATGGCTGACGCCACCCCGAAAACGAACAACAGAGTGAACGAAATAATTTTTCAACTAAAACGAACACCAAGAAATGACAATGAAATAATATCGATAGGATGACTAACAGCCTTCCCAAGAAACTGAATAGAACAAAGCTAAACACGGAACGAACCCACCAGATAGACAAGAGTCAGAAAAGGCGGAGCAGGGTAGGCCCAGGTGTGGTTGAAAGGCTGGAAAATTTAAGAAAGACATATCCGGTGCCCCAAGGGTGCGCGTCATACCCGGAAGTAAGGGGAGTCACTCCCGCTACTCCCTGCGGTATGGGTGCAGTCCCTTGGGGCCACTTTCGTTTTAGCTATGTGCTAGGGTAAGGTTCCAGGTTGTTTTAGGCTAATGCAGTTGTTTTGAGTGTTGGTATAGTATGATTAAATTAGATTAGCATTTTAAAGTAAGTTCTAGCTATATAAAAGCCAATAAATCCCCTATTTTGGTCTTGCTGGGAACTGATTTCAGTCAAGTGCTCTGTTTCAGTGTTGTCCCCCTACAGTCTAGGGCCTTGATGGCCCTTTTACTGTGGTTTTCATGGGAATGGACTTCGGACTATTCTGATGAATATGACAAGACCTTGACCCTGATGATCCATACATACAAGCTAGGATGCACACACACACACACACACAAATGCATGTATGAGTATGTGAACAAAATGAGTTTGTTGCGCTGTAGTTAGTGTGCTCAAGTTCCAATTCCTGGGTGCTGTGGATCTCTCTCTCTCTTGCGATCAATCTGGCAGTGATCGGTGCTGTGGCTGATCCTGGCGGGTGTCAGGCGTTGACTCGCACCATCTGTTTGCCCACGTTGCCCCCCTTCATCATGGAGACAAAGGCTTTGCCCGCGTTCTCCAGCCCTTCCGCTATCGTCTCTTTTGTCTGTTGACAGCACAATCACAACATCTTCAGTTTATCGGAAACGAAATAACAGGTGTACTTAACAAAACAAGACTTGTTACTGAATTGTCCTTATTTGAGACACAGATTTACTCATCTACATCATGTTACAATCAAACATACAACCCCAAAACAACATGCAACCCATGCTTCTTGATGATTCAAGAGAAAAATGGTGTTTTACGTCCTCTCGGTCTGGAACAGACACATATGGGACATTTGTAAATACAAAGATGGTGGGAATAATACTGGAGGCAATGCCCGGAGGCAGTGCAACACCAGTAAAGTCCCGATTTTTTAACAATGCAGATAGGTGTAGCAGTAACCACGCCTCGGTTAAATCTCATCGGCTATGGTACTGCCACAATATAAACTGTAGCTCACGCCCACAACGTCACCCAAGGTAAAAACAATTAATTGCTGCCAAACAATGACTAAAATAAAAAGAATGCACTCAATCAAGCAAATGACTAGTACAAACTTAGTTTACTAACCTAAAGTAGGTTAGTCAAACCTATAAAAGCATAACTTACCCTATTTGTGGAATAGGGGTTCTAGATAAAACTTTTAGCAGTCATTGGTCTCACAACCGTCAACAAAAAATCCTATCCAATCAAAGGATTGGAAACAAACACTTTATGCTATCAACCAATGAAATACATTTTTAAGACTATCGCCTTGACCTTCGTTAAAGGGGAGTACTTTGTATTTTATCAAATAAAAGGGAGTACCCATTATCGCACTGACAGGGTTACATGTGTGTCTGTGTGCGTGTGTGTGTGTCTGTCTGCGTGCATACGTTGTGTGTGAGGGTGTTTGTGTTTGTGTGTTGGTGTATGTGGTCAGTCCGTGCGGCTCGGTTGCTGTGGCTTACTGAATGGGGTATGAACGAGTTGGCGTCGACAAGTGTGTGTGTGTGCGTGTGCGTGCGCGTGCGTGCGTGCGCGTGTGTGTGTGTTAGAGAGACAGATAATTGCTTTGTATATGCGTTGTTGCTGGTTGGTGTCATTCTTGAATGCTGTTTTTGTTGTCTGTTGATGAATAATTGATTGTAAAGCGCTTTGGGCTCATCTGAGGTAAAGCGCTATATAAATGTACTATTATTATTATTACTATATATAAAGCGCACACCCCACATTTTACACAAAATTCAGATTTTGTTATTACACTTTCTTACTATTTTGTTCACCACATTATAAGGCACAGGGGTCTCAGTCTGGGGGGAAAAGTATTGCCTTATAGTCCATCATATATAGTAACGCTTTAACAATTTATTTCATATTTGTTATTATGTGGTGATGCATCCTAGAATTAATGGCCATGGATATGAATATAAAGCCTCCCACTACACATGACCCAAAGTAATGGAGCCAAGTCAAAATGATCACAATGTCCCTGAATCTAAAGTCCATTATATCAAAACGAGACAATAAACAATCACTCTGCGAAATACTGACTTCCTGATCTACAAATTACCTGCTTTCTTCAGCACAAGCAAATGCAAGCGTCCCTGTACATGTTTTTTTCCATATT
>CM065684.1:49966198-49981198 GCA_017654935.2 Phymorhynchus buccinoides
GCTTTGGCTGTTGCATTTACATTTGTTGTTCTTTTCAAAAATGGCAGACTTCTGGCACAATTTGGACAAATGGTTTTTGAGTGCTTTCCCTCCTCATCCTCCAAAACATTCAATCCAAAAATTGTGCGGATGTCAGTAGAAACACTCAAACATGGTTTTAAGGCTCTGCTTTGGTCTTTAATGAGTCTCTTTGATCTTCCCCCACACACTCTACACAAGGAATCCAGACGCTGAAGATGGTCAAAATGAATATGTTTTTTGGGTTCCATATTCATGCCCTCTCTATCTCACTTGTATACAGACACACTCAATGCACGCGCATGCATGTACACACCTACACAGCAATACAACACGCTCTCTCTCTCTCTCTTCTCTCTCTCTCTCTCTCCTCTCTCTCTCTCTCTCTCACACACACACACACACACACACACACACACACACACACACACACACACACACACACGCACACACACACACACACACACACACACACACACACACACAATCACGCTCCCTACAATACAAAATTACAACACATATATATATATATAATATATATATATATATAAACACTCTCTCGTTCTATCTCTCACAGAGGCAAAACACGGAAGCTCCCCACTATCGAACTCAGAACTAACACAATAGGCCTAGGCCTAAACACACCCCGTCTTTCTCTCTCTCACAGAGGCAAAACACATACGTTTACACACACAGAAACATACATACACATGACATACACGCACGTGCGTACCAGCCCCTAGGAACACCTTAACAATCCCCCCCCCCCTCTCTCTCTCTCTCTCTCTCTCTCTCTCTCTCTCTCTCTCTCTCTCTCTCTCTCTCTCAAACGCTAATCGATGGTATAAGTTTTCATTTGGTATTTTTAAAAAATCACTGCTGTTTCCAATTGTTCACTTTTGATTGAATTGGTAATGAAAGGAAATTTGAACAGTTGGATTTATGTCATTCAAATCTCAAGAGCGAATTACAAATATTGTACGTTGATGAAGACTATTTATTCTTTGAGAGATAAATTGCAAAACCTGATTTTTTTTAGGATGAAAATTTTAGTCAACTATTTTTCTTTAACATGATGATTGAATTACAATCACAATTTTAAGCAAACAAAATAGTGTCAATGAAGGGACGTTTAAAAGACGAGAGGCTTAGGCTTGAGCCAGTCCCACACTATACTATACTATGCTATACTTATAAACACACTCGATATGTTTTGCAAAAAGGTCAGCACCAAAGGTCACGCAAACCCAGAAAGTCGCCGGAACGGCTTGGCTAACACGCACTGCACTCGTGTTCAGCTATCAGACGCTACTCGGATGCTGAAAAGTTCAGGACAAAACACTTTAAACATTTAATATAATCTCCACTTACAGAGTTTGAATCCACGTCTCCTTTGGTCAATCATAACAAAACACACATAGCTATTCACGGATCCAATCTCCGTACTACGGATAGTATTTTAAGCACCAAATCAGGATTTGAATTTGCCGCAAACACAACACGGACTCATTCCACACGAAAACAGTATGAAACTGTATAGAGAAGAAGGGTAGCGAACTATGATTTCGCTGCGGTAGTGGTTCAGTGGGAAGGGGGCAGCCGAGTGCAAGAGGGAAATAGTGCATGCTACTAAATGTGGAGAGTTGGACTGAACTCGACTGCCGTGATCAGACTGATAAATCGGTGTTAGTGAGTGCACTACAACTCTCGCTGAATGCACACAACTCACAAAATCCGATAAATGAAAGCAGCTGGCGCATTAGCGTTTGCCGTGATTTCGTATCTGCGGTGTATGCGGCGCCATTTTGTCAGCCGAGTTGTATGCGCGGTAAAAGTTCTGTGTGTGCAAACTGTGACTAAAAATGAACTGCCAGAGCGTTACTTTGTCATGTTTTGTGTTGTGTTGTGTCGTTGTGCATAATCCAGTATTTAGTAGGTCCGTTATGGCAAAGATTAGGTCTGTACTGTTATGTGTAGTTTGTGTGTGAGTGCAACATGGGCCATCGAAGTTGCCATCGGACCCGTTGCCATGACTTTCGATGACGAGTTCGTCTGTATTTCATCGAGATATCGATTTGCACGAACTTGACTGCAAAAAGATAAGATTGTGGTCGCATCTCAACCCCTGAAATCGGGTCGTAAGTTGGAACTCAGGAAAAGTCGTATTTGCGGCATAGGATATATAGTGGAATGTGTTCGGGAAAAACAAAATCAGTCGTATGTGAGGAGAAGTTGCATTTGCGAGCGTCTTATTAGAGGGGTACCACTGTATGTAATTTTGTATGTGACTCAATTGAGTTAAACTGAAAGACATTAAGAACAGCATGCGGCTTCAAGCTCCTAAAAATACACAGGCATCAGAATAGTCTGAAGTCCAATCCTCTGAAAACCATGGTACAACTAAAAGGGCCATAGACTATAGAGGGACAACACTGAAATCAGTTCCGCCAACATCTCCAAAATGGCAACACAGGAAATCTTTCTTAAAATGCTATTCAACAGAAAAGATAACACTCAATAAAGAGGCAAAGCCTCTGACAGTAGAAGCCAATCCTCTGGCAGAAATTATCAATCCTCTGACATTTGCAGATCCTCTGACAATTCTGATGCCTGAATACATGCGGCATGTATTCTATGCCTCGATATCGTTTCAAGCCTCTAGGAATACAAACGGGATGCAATTCTTGTGTCGACTCTTACAAACAAAAACTGACTGACAGCGTGACCAAGAAAAACGGTGGTCCACCGACCTGTTGATGCGCTTGCTCTCAATCAGCTGCTGCAGGTGGGGGGAGATGGGGGGAGGGTAGGGCACGTCTTTGTTGTACACCGCGATCTGACCGCACAGTATCACACGCCCACCGGTCACCATCTGAAGACGAAAACGGAAACCTTTTCCTTTTTTCACGTTATCCCTGAGTTTGGAAATCGACTTGTTAAATCATCTTTCATCTCTCTTCCCCTTCAAAAACTAACAAAGTGAAAGAAAGTATTTTTTTGTCCCCAAATCAACAACATTATCATTCTTTAACCCATCACTCTGCTAGCTTCCTTCATTTCACTGGTGTGAGCATGTTGCATCACATCACATACAGATTTGTACCCCGCTCACAGTCACTCCGCATGTAGTGATTCTATGACATTTATTCATAAGACATTTGTGCACACAGACAAAAAACTCTGCCCCACCCAAAAAAAAGCAAACCAACCAATAAAACAAGTAATGATCACAACGCCCCTTCACTCCAGAAGGAGGCGAAGGGCTAACAATAATCAAGCTGTTTCTGACCTGCTCGATGACTTTTTCACTGAGGTCTCCGCCCACATTGTCAAAGTAGACATGGATGCCCTGGGGGCAGGCCTGGGACAGCTGTCCCAGAAGGTCCGGGCTGCGGTAGTTGACGGCGGCATCGAACCCCATCTCCGTGGTCAGGAACTGGCACTTGGCTTCACTGCCGCAGATACCCACCACTCTCTTCGCTCCAAGCAGGTGGGCCACCTGACAGCAGCAAAGTGGAGAGGACAAAAAAAGGTGAACATTATTTAAAATAGGGCTTAATCCATCTCCATCCATCCACTCATCCATCTGTAGACACACACATAACAGCATGCAGGCTAGTCCTCACTTTACATTAAATGCATCAATGACTTTTTAAGAGTTCTCATGTCTAAACAGCTGTTATAAATCTGGTAGTTCAACTATGCATGTCCTGCTACAGATCAGTGGCTCAATACTACCTCAGTCAAATACACATGTCCTGCAATAGATCACATAGCTCAATTATGCCTTTCCTGAAAGTAAAGTAAAGGTGAAAGCAAAACATTCTCTCCATCCTGAAATGACAGATCGATGCTCTCTTAATCTTCCCAATCCTGAAGTGGTGACCACATTAAACATCATTTCTAATATATGTGTCTGTCAGGCATGGCAATGGGGGAAAAGCATTTTTCTCTGAAAATATTTTTGGGGTTCATATACTGACAGGCAGAAGTTCTGCACACACGCATTGCAAAAATCATCAAAAATGTAAATCAGATTCAAAATTAATTTTACTTTGGGTAATCCTAAATCATGCTGTGTGTACAATTGCATGATTTAGGATTACCCAAAGTAAAATTAATTTTGAATCTGATTTACATTTTTGATGATTTTTGCAATGCGTGTGTGCAGAACTTCTGCCTGTCAGAATAAGATGTTGTCTCTAGGTGTGGTCAAGGGGTGAAAAGCCCTTGATGTTGATCAGGGGGCATTTCTCTTTAAGATAAATCTATAAAACTGTTAAAATTAGGGAAAAGAGCATCTCCTGAAGCTTAAAACCCCCTCTGTCATTTGACTTTTCCACATCCACTTTTCTCTGAAATCAGAGAATTCTCTGAAGATTGACATGCCTGGTCTGTGTACACAGGATGGGTGAGAATAGTGTTAGAATTGTATGTCTATCCTCTTGTTTTAATCTGCCATCAATTTTGGCAGAAACGTTCAATTTGAAATGACTGTGGTTCCAGATGGCCAATCCTGAACTCTTTCTATCAGCTTTTCCCATCCTGATTTCAGGAGCATGCCTGAACTACTTTCACCCATGCTATAGTCATATGACATAGTTGTCTGACCTGTCCTGCTATAGATCACATAGCTCCACTCTGACCTGCCCTGCTATAGATCACATAGCTCCACTCTGACCTGTCCTGCTATAGATCACATAGCTCCACTCTGACCTGTCCTGCTATAGATCACATAGCTCCACTCTGACCTGCCCTGCTATAGATCACATAGTTCCACTCTGACCTGTCCTGCTATAGATCACATAGCTCCACTCTGACCTGCCCTGCTATAGATCACATAGCTCCACTCTGACATGCCCTGCTATAGATCACATAGCTCCACTCTGACCTGTCCTGCTATAGATCACATAGCTCCACTCTGACCTGTCCTGCTATAGTCATATCACATAGTTCCACTCTGACCTGTTCTGCTATAGATCACATAGCTCCACTCTGACCTGTCCTGCTATAGATCACATAGCTCCACTCTGACCTGTCCTGCTATAGATCACATAGTTCCACTCTGACCTGTCCTGCTATAGATCACATAGCTCCACTCTGACCTGTCCTGCTATAGTCATATGACATAGCTCCACTCTGACCTGCCCTGCTATAGATCACATAGCTCCACTCTGACCTGTCCTGCTATAGTCATATGACATAGCTCCACTCTGACCTGCCCTGCTATAGATCACATAGCTCCACTCTGACCTGTCCTGCTATAGTCATATCACATAGCTCCACTCTGACCTGTCCTGCTATAGATCACATAGCTCCACTCTGACCTGTCCTGCTATAGTCATATCACATAGCTCCACTCTGACCTGTCCTGCTATAGTCATATCACATAGCTCCACTCTGACCTGTCCTGCTATAGATCACATAGTTCCACTCTGACCTGTCCTGCTATAGTCATATCACATAGCTCCACTCTGACCTGTCCTGCTATAGTCATATCACATAGCTCCACTCTGACCTGTCCTGCTATAGATCACATAGCTCCACTCTGACCTGCCCTGCTATAGATCACATAGCTCCACTCTGACCTGTCCTGCTATAGATCACATAGCTCCACTCTGACCTGTCCTGCTATAGTCACATCACATAGTTCCACTCTGACCTGTCCTGCTATAGTCACATTACATAGCTCCACTCTGACCTGTCCTGCTATAGATCACATAGCTCCACTCTGACCTGTCCTGCTATAGATCACATAGCTCCACTCTGACCTGTCCTGCTATAGTCACATCACATAGTTCCACTCTGACCTGTCCTGCTATAGTCATATCACATAGCTCCACTCTGACCTGTCCTGCTATAGTCATATCACATAGCTCAACTCTGACCTGTCCTGCTATAGATCACATAGCTCCACTCTGACCTGTCCTGCTATAGATCACATAGCTCCACTCTGACCTGTCCTGCTATAGATCACATAGGTCAACTCTGACCTGTCCTGCTATAGACATATCACATAGCTCAACTCTGACCTGTCCTGCTATAAACATATCACATAGCTCCACTCTGACCTGTCCTGCTATAAATCACATAGGTCAACTCTGACCTGTCCTGCTATAGTCATGACATAATTGTCTGACCTGTCATGCTATAGTCATATCACATAGCTCCACTCTGACCTGTCCTGCTATAAATCACATAGGTCAACTCTGACCTGTCCTGCTATAGACATATCACATAGCTCCACTCTGACCTGTCCTGCTATAGTCACATCACATAGCTCAACTCTGACCTGTCCTGCTATAAATCACATAGCTCCACTCTGACCTGTCCTGCTATAGTCATATCACATAGCTCAACTCTGACCTGTCCTGCTATAGATCACATAGCTCCACTCTGACCTGTCCAGCTATAGATCACATAGCTCCACTCTGACCTGTCCAGCTATAGACCCGGTGGCTCCAGCAGCAGCGCTGACCACCACAGTCTGCCCCTCGCCAGGGGTCAACCCCCCTTGCTCCGTCAGGCCCAGGTAAGCCGTCAGCCCCGTGCCTCCCAGCAGACTCAGGGCCAGGGATGGCTGCCCTGAGAACAGCTCCTTGGGTAACTGAAAAGACAATCCATCTTAATAGCTACTTCTTTCATTGCTATTGTTGTTGTTGCCATAATAATGGTAGCGGTGGTGATGGTCAAGATGGTGATGAAGATGATGATGATGTGGACGATAATCATTACCGTATTTTTCGGACTATAAGGCGATACTTTTTTTTTCCCAGACTCAGACCCCTGCGGCTTATAATATGACTAACGAAATAGTAAGAAAATATAGTAACAAAATCTGGGTAAAATTTGGGGGGAGCGCCTTATAATAAGGTGTGTATTATAGTCCGAAAAATAGGTACTATAATTGTGGTTTTCACCACTTGTACATTAATGTTATTGTATCTAGTATCAATACTATTTCTGATATTGCCATTTATGTCAAACTTATTATCCCTATTTACTGACTTACTTATCTTTATTTCTTTCATCACTTCTGCTATTTAGTACAACAGTGAGGGTATGTATGCTTTGCTTTGTCTTCATGTCATGTAATTTGTATAATGACAAAAATTGTTCAATAACAAAAAAATCAAAAAAAATCCATACACTCTCTCAGCCAAAGGAAGGTCCCCAAAGGCCAACCAATGCCTTCTGCTGCAGCACTAACAGCCGGTGCCAATGCCCCCTAGTTAGAGAGTCAAAGTCTTCCACGGAAGACTACCGTAATTTTCGGACTATAAGGCAATATTTTTCTCTCTAATTTCGACCTATGTGCCTAATAAACGAGGGCGCCCTATTAGTGAAAAAAACCATGAGAAGAGAGGCAACAATTGCCTTGCTCAGTACAGTCTAGACATCGAAAGTGGTCACGAGTCGTCGATTGACAAATACTCATGCTAAGATGCTTCTATATAAAAAAAGTTGGTCACCACCACAGAAGAAGCTTAGTTGTTTTCTTATGAAAAGACTGACTCTCTAACTAGGAGTCATTTGCACTGGCTTGGTCAATAATTCACTAAACACCCCATATGAGAGCACATGCAAATTTTCGAATTATGTCTTTGACCTGGTGCTGTAGAAGTGTAAACAAGTGTAAACTGGCTGTTAGTGTTAGTGCTGCAGTCGTGCATATATTGAACCAAGAAGAAAAAGAAGGGTCATTCAACATTACAGGATGTCCACTACCTTTCTGATCTGTTTGATGTCGGCAATGAAGAAAGCTGACCAGGGCCAGAGAAAGGTGGCAGACACCAGGTCACCAGGGGCGAAGGACGGGTCAGCGCTGGACACCACCTCCCCCACCCCTCCCAGCCCATCCACTGGCCGGCCCACCTGCCACGCCGACATGTAATGGACCCCGCTGTCCTCGTTCATTCGGCACCGCTGGCAACAGAAATACCTCCACATTCAGAAGCATAAGCTGATAATGATCAACATACATATTGTTATTTTTAATTCTTTCTCCATGACAACACAGTCATACGTTAGTAGAATTACTAGTGTATGACCGTGCTACCATGGGAAAAGAGTGAAAAATATCTGTCTGTATTTTGACCATTAAATTCCTAAAATAGTCGTGTATGATTACCATATTTTTCTGACTATAAGGCGATGCTTTTTTCTCAATTCTGCACTGTTAATAACATGACTAAAAAATATAGTAAGAAAATATAACAAACTCTGAATTTTGTGTAAAATTTGGGGGTGCGCCTTATACAATAAGATGTGCTTTATTTCTATAGTCCAAAAACTATGATAATATTTTTCGGTTTTCCTCTGAAATGTGTCGGCTGAATGCAGCGAGGAGACCAGAGAAAAGTGAAAACTGGACAAATGCATATTTTAAATATTTTAATCTGTTTATTATGTTTACCGGTACAAGTTCACAAGCAACTTCTAGATAGTGTTATTTACTGGCATAAAACCATTGCACAAAAGCTTATCAATGGTGGCCCTTCTTAACAATAAATACCTGTATTGTAAATTGTCTGTTAATTGTTGATGGTGTGGATTCACACATGTACATTACATCCGCAAAATAACACTGGTTGCATAATGTTGTACCAGGCACGTTTATTCACAGCACTAATGATGAGTATAATCCAAGACTGTTAAAGTAGGAGAGCAGAGATAAGCATATGATTTCAACAGCAGCAACGCTAGCACAAGACTACACGATTGTAATAGAAGCAACAGTAGCCACAGATTAAATGGGAGGGGAAGAGATAGCGTCGGTTGGTACCAGACTGACCTTTCATGAGTGGAGTATGCATTGTGCACGTGTAGAGCACAAGTGAGAGGCAGAACAAGTATGCTTTATATAGTACCACATTTTTCGGACTTCCCCCTTCCATCTTCTTTGTTTAAGGCGCACCCCCCAAATTTTACCCAAATTTCAGATTTTGTTACCATTTTGTTAGTCATTTTATAAGGCGCAGGGGTCTGAATCTGTGGAAAAAATATCGCCTTATAGTCCGAAAAAAACGGTAATGTGTAGGAACGTTTTATAAATACTACTACTACTAACTGACCAGAGCAGGATCCACTGAAAGGAACAGGTTTTTGATGAGCACTTGTCCGCTGACCAGAGATTCAGCAGATGGCATGTCACAGCGTTCTGTCCTGAAGTTCTCTTCACACGGTTCTCCATCAACTCCTGATAAAAAAAAATAGAAAAATGCCGTACAGACTAAATAAGAACTTGCTTGCAATTTTTATTTTTAGTAAGCCTCTTTCCTCAAGTGCTCACTCCAAAATTTAAAAAACCATGAACCCTTCACAGCCCTTTGTGTAAAAAGAATACTAACAGTAACATTCACAGAGCTCAAACTGAAACAAAAATACCTTAATAAATGAGCACTAAACATTTGGGGTTCCTATCATTCTCCCCATTTCATCAAAAAGAGCCCTTACTTAGCATTTACCCTAGGTATTCAAATGATTAGCCCTTACACAGTTAAGTCTAAGTTACTAACTCTAAGCAAAGACACTTAGTTAGAGCTTACACAAAGACAGAGCACATGGCTCCCAGCTTGAAGCCATATTTCACAACTATACAAGCCTTCATAAGTTCCTACCACTCACTCTTTAGCATGCCTAGGTCCACTGGGAGGTGTCAGGTTCAGCAGGGCAATCAAGCAGATACCACTCACCTTTTACCCATGGAGGCTTTAATAGCATGAATGCCGAGGTTGAGGCAAACCAGCGCAGAGCTGCCAGGTTTATTCTGAATTGCTACCACAGGACAGCCAGCGTCACCAACATGCTTCAGTGACTTGGATGGAGCTCTCTGCAAAAGCGAGGGCAGGCCACCAGACTCACTATGCTCTACAAAACACTCAGTGGCATGGTGAGCATCAGCAGGAGCAAGCTGGTACCTCAGTCACAACGACAATGTAGAGATCACATCCAACAGCTCCTTGTCCCCCAGTGCCGAACTCAATATCGACAGCCCCAGAACAATAAAGGAGTGGAACGAGCTACCAACAACAGCAGTGGAAGCAAAAAAACAGTCTTTTACAGCCAGGGTCTGGGAGCATCTGCTTGGACACCCGCCTGCTGCCACCTCCATCTCAGTTGGTCCCATTCTTGGGTCAATAGACTAATCATCTGACAGCCAGCTTCCTTCTCTCTCTCTCTCTCTCTCTCTCTCTCTCTCTCTCTCTGTCTCAATATTTTCTTCTCTGGCCAACTTGAGGCCTTTCTTTTGGCAAGAGTGCTTGGTTCAGGTTATCAACCACTCTCATGGATTCCGTATTCCCGATGTGAGAACAGAGAAATATCGTAGCTCTTCCTTCATCCGGACTGCCATGGAGTGGAACCAACTGATTGAGGCCACTGTCACCGCAGGCTCAGCAGCGCATTTTCATCAGCGCTGATCAGATCACTATCTGAACCTGCGACCACTGACCACTACGTTTTGTTTTTTTTTTTGCTTGCTTCAAGAAGTGGGGCCTGGGTCTTCCTGGCTGAACTTGGGGGGGGGGGGGGGGGTTAATGGTCTTAACCCAGGGTAAGCAATAGGTCTTTCTCCCTCTATATTTTCTATTAAATACATGCGCCCTCCTAGTTCCGTCGCAATTTATCATCAAAAGTGTTGTGTGCGACATACTGAACCAGATCCAGATACTCCCCGGTTCCATGGCAAAATAATCCATGTGATGATGACAGACTGTGGTCACGCACAGCGAATAAGAGAGAACAAGATGCCTATGGTCCGGGGAGGGGGGGGGGGGGGGGGGGCATTGGGTAGCATCTGACTTTCACTCACACTACACTGTGAGGTGTGACCAGTCTTTGCGTGAGCTTTACGTGTCTAAGGTCTTTAAGTTAGTAGCAACTTGCTTTGCAAGGCAATTCAAAATTATTAATTATTAATTGTATGCTAGCTGCTGAGCCTGACACGAATCATGAATGGGCCTAGGACATAGCTAACTTATCCCGAGCCTGTACAGTGTACTGTAGCGCCTGTCGGGCTAAAATTCTTAGCTCGTTAAAATTTATAGCTCGCTATACTATAAGACTGACTATTTGCGGCATTTTGCGACATTGACTCATTGAGCATGAACGACAAATTTCACTTTTTTCTAGGGTTAGGGATAGGGTTAGGGTTAGGGTTAGGTAAATGGTTCAAGTAACGAAAAAGTGAAATTTGTGGTTGTCGCAAATAGTCACTCTCATAGTAGCGAGCTAGGAATTTTAACCCTATCCTGCTACTAGCACTGTGAGTGTGACTGTAGCTGCAGTAGCAGCAGTGTAGGCTACACTGTAGCTGTCAGACTCAGAGGTGTGTCACGCGACACCGAGAGGGTATTACAAAACTCAGTCAGACAGTATCTTTGGTCTTTGCCATCCAAAATCTTGTCCCAGCAATCAGAAGCTCACCTGGTCTACTGTTCAAGACAACGGTTGTGTTTGTTAACCCCTCCATGCTCCAAACGACAAGCCGATCTTGCCGACGGTGGCTTCTTTCGATACCAATGTACCAAAGGGAAGTAAATACGAGTTAAAAACAAAGCGCAACCGAGAGTTACCCGGAATGAATGCATGAACTCCTCCGCCCTTTTTTCCTCTTGCAACTTCTTACTTCACCCACCGCAACCCCCCTCCCCCCTCCCCCCCTCCCCCCCCCCCAAAAAAAAAAAAAAAAAAGAGAGAGAGAGAGAGAGAGCAAAAGAAAAAAAGCACACGCACACACACACGCACACTGCCACACACACACACACACACACACACACGCACACGCACACACACACTGCCACACACACACACACACAAGATTCAAGATTCAAGAATTTTAATCTTTTGACCCCTTTTGGAACTGGAGGATACAAAAACAGTAGGCTATAACACCAGAGAGCTTATATAAACTATCTCTGATAACACAAACATAAAACTCAATCAGAACCGCACAAAATTCAAAAGTAACAGCGAAATGTCAGTTTTTGGTGAGCAGTGAAAGAAACACTCTTTTAAACTATCTTTCCAAATTTTAGAAACTTACTTAAATTTAAACCATACGTCGTCCTTTTTGAAACATGCTACAGAAATTGAAAACGGATTTGGGTTTCAGAACTTTCTTAGGAACATATTTTTCACGAAGTTCATTGTATTTTGGACATTCCATTATGCAATGGAATTCGTCTCCTATCTCGCCCATTTCGCAATTACGACAAATACGTAATTCTCTTGGAACATTATAATATCCAAAAACACACACACACGTTTATATCCAAAATTGGATTCTGCCGATGAACATCATCAAGATCAAGATCAATAGGGAATTTATGATTGCTGCATCGAAACTTGAATAAAGATATAACATAAACATCTGGTAAGGTTGAAATGTAATGTTCCCTTCCAAAGTCTGTCTTAATTTTTTTAAAATAAAATAAGCATTTACTCAGTACTGTTGTCAAGAGAATTACGCCAGTCACGAATATAGTTATTTTGTCATTCTTGTTTAACACACTTGCATAAGTTACTTTTACTCGAGAATGATTGGGATTCCCAAGCACAATGAAAACCAGTTTCAATTAAAAGACGTTTAACATAATCAAGCCATGGTGAAACAAAAAGACCCTTTACATACAGTTCATGTAAAATATTATACAATTTGCTAGAATATTTGTTAGAATCATTATTAACCAAATCAGCCCAGAACCTTATCATTCTTGTTTTAACAAGTAAAGACAGAGCATACATTCCAGTTTCACCATAAATCATAGAAGTCATTGATTTTACATACACGCACGCACACGCACGCACGCACGCACACGCGCACGCACACACACACGCACACACACACACACACACACCACACACACACACACACACACACACACACACACACACACACACACACTTGAAGCATGTTTAATTTTTGGAAGGGGCCGGGTGGAGGGGAGGGGGTGTTGTGAAGGATTGATTCAGGATTGAAGGGGAAGTAGGAGTGATTTGTGTTTAATCTGATATTACATTTGAATAATGCACATATACACAGTAATATATAAAATATATTACTGTATCCAATGACTGTGTGGACAGAATGGCTTCAAAGTTTGTGTGAAGGTGTATCACGATGCAGGGATAGTTCCTGAGAAAAAATGGTAGCCATGCTGAACTTGACCTTGAAGTGTGACCGTGAAAACCGAAATTTCTTCTTGAGGCCATGTCTTTCACATCGTTGGACTTACAATGTTCAAACTTGGTATGGGCGTGCATTGGCTAATAGTAATAACTTTATGTATGTTATCTTTATAACATAAAGTGTTTTGTCACAAATGTAACTGCATCTCATGAGAATGTCTTTGAGGTTTCTGCGTATTGCCGATAACAGGTTTCCTTATGTGTGTCACTATTATAATTGTATATGATATATTTCAAATTATGTCACTTAAACTTGAAAACATATCAGCTTATCACTTTTTCATTTATTTTTCGTCTCTCTCTATCATTTGGATATGAAATGATCATATCACATGTGGTCATGTACCACCTGTCTACTCCCCCCTCTCCTTGGGTCCATAAGCACCCTCCCCCCTCTGCCCCCATCCCCCTATCTTTTTGTCGATGTTCTAATCCATATCAAAATATCATCATAAGGTAAATCATTGTTCCCTAGCACAACTTTTCAGGTGATAAAATGGGTCTAAACAGAACATGGATCTTTACTAAGAAGAGGTAGTAAAACCCCTACCCTCTTGATCCCACTGTCCCTAAAAAGGGACGCTTCTTCTACCCCTCATAAAATTGTCAATATTAAAATTCTGATAAAAACTAAAACATCATCTCAGCATTATGCTTTAATAAACAATTTATGTTCATAACCATGTATAAAAACTTTTGAAACAAAAACATTGTGAGCCATGTTTTACGGTACCCCTCAACGGTATTCCGCGCACTTATAAGACAACACAGTAAGACCAAATATCAAAACAAACTGGTTATGTGGGACAGTGACAACACCACTTCTTGCTTTAAAAAGAAAAATCTGGGCTATCATCTGAATAGGCGATAAATCTTAATTTTAGTTAGCGTCCCTAAAAAGGGACAGCGGGCTTAAATGGGTTAAATTGTCTTCGCTTCACTGATAATAATAAGCAACCGCTGATATTAATTTTAGAAAAGATAGCCTAGTATATTGTGGCCTTGAACTATGTTTAGACATGACCTGTGAACATTAGAGGGCTACATATAACTTACTAGCCTAATGATGTCCACTGGTGATTAGACCTATTTGGACTGATAACGTGAAATTATCATGTGCAGATAATTATATTAATTACACCTTTTACAAGGCTTAAACAAACTGCTTAACTGCAACAGGGTGGTTTTCCGACGATCTTTGCATTTTAACAATTAAAGGAGGAAAGTTAAATATGGGAAAATTGAGAATAACTTTAGTGTCTGCTATTGTGCTGATGGTTGTTGCGCTGAAGGTCAGTATGCTCATGTGTCTTCATTCTTGGTTGGTTCAATTTGTGTAACCCCTTGACTGCCAGAGAAAATTAAAGAAAAAACCATTGTACAAACCATGCCATGAAAAAGGCAACTGATAGAGATGAGCCAATCTGGCAAAATGGTCTGGGGATATAACTCTTGACTGTTAGAGCAAAAACGAGTATATCAGATTTATATTCTTCTTCATTTGATGACGTCGTCAGTTATGTTATCAAGTGAGTACGTGGTACTTTATATAGCAGTCAAGGCGATAATTTGCATTCCAGACTATGGTGAAAATCAGTTTAACGTCCTCCGGCCTGGAACAGACACATATGGGACATTAGTATATATAAAGATGGTGGGAACGATCCTGGAGGCAATGGCCGGAGGCAGTGCAACACCAGTAAAGTCATGCATTTTTAACAATGCAGATATGTATAGAATTCCATTCCAGACTATATAGCCATCTCATCTATTCATATAATCTCTACGGTC
>CM065684.1:49983698-50006071 GCA_017654935.2 Phymorhynchus buccinoides
GGATATTGGACAGGGTGGGTACAATGTTACCATATGGATGGAGTTTGGATATTGGACAAGGTGGGTACAATGTTACCATATGGATGGAGTTTGGATATTGGACAAGGTGGGTACAATGTTACCATATGGATGGAGTTTGGATATTGGACAGGGTGGGTACAATGTTACCATATGGATGGAGTTTGGATATTGGACAGGGTGGGTACAATGTTACCATATGGATGGAGTTTGGATATTGGACAAGGTGGGTACAATGTTACCATATGGATGGAGTTTGGATATTGGACAAGGTGGGTACAATGTTACCATATGGATGGAGTTTGGATATTGGACAGGGTGGGTACAATGTTACCATATGGATGGAGTTTGGATATTGGACAAGGTGGGTACAATGTTACCATATGGATGGAGTTTGGATATTGGACAAGGTGGGTACAATGTTACCATATGGATGGAGTTTGGATATTGGACAAGGTGGGTACAATGTTACCATATGGATGGAGTTTGGATATTGAACAGGGTGGGTAAACGTTACCACACGTTTGGATATTGAACAGGGTGGGTAAACATTACCACACGTTTGGATATTGAACAGGGTGGGTAAACATTACCACACGTTTGGGTATTGAACAGGGTGGGTAAACGTTACCACACGTTTGGATATTGAACAGGGTGGGTAAACATTACCACACGTTTGGATATTGAACAGGGTGGGTAAACATTACCACACGTTTGGGTATTGAACAGGGTGGGTAAACGTTACCACATGTATGGAGTTTGGATATTGAACAGGGTGGGTAAACGTTACCACACGTTTGGATATTGAACAGGGTGGGTAAACGTTACCACACGGATGGAGTTTGGATATTGAACAGGGTGGGTAAACGTTACCACACGTTTGGATATTGAACAGGGTGAGTACAATGTTACCACATGGATGGAGTTTGGATATTCAACAGGGTGGGTAAAATGTTACCGCATGGATGGAGTTTGGATATGGAACAAGGTGGGTACAACATTACTACATGAATGGAGTTTGGATGTTGAACAAGGTGGGTACAACATTACCACATGAATGGATTTTGGATGTTGAACAAGGTGGGTACAACATTACCACATGAATGGAGTTTGGATGTTGAACAAGGTGGGTACAACATTACCACACAGATGGAGTTTGGATATTGAACAATGTGGGTATGGCATTACCACAGGAATAGAGAGGAAGAGAAAGAGAAGAAAGTGTATAAGAGATCATCCCACACAATATGAAGACCACGTACCGCACCTGAAGAACTTGTCCCTGGGGGCAAAAGCAAAGAGGACGTAACACTTTATTTCTGCTACTACATGGGAAATATAAATGGACGTAGACTTATGGAAGGAAGGAGGAGGGGTGCATAAAGGAAGAACGAGGAAATGAAGAAGCCATTGATAGGGGGTCCTATAGACATATAGGCATAGACAATTGCCCAGGGATCCACGCAGCCTCTTCAGTTATCACGAGGCTCGATGCGTGAAATCCCATTTGCGGAAAACACGCAAGAATCGGATGAGCAGCAATACATGTAGTTCTACTTCCACAACACCAACAATCCCAGACCTCAGTCTTGTATGAGAACGTTTGGGTACGTCAGTGCTTTCCAAATCATTCATTGATTGATTCATTCGTTTATTCATTAATTATTTGTATTCACTCATATTGGTTTCATCCGTGGGCTGTTGCACCCTTATTTTCAGACTGCATAGACCAGACAGACTGCGACCCCTATGGTACCGACATGTGCACCAGATCCAAGGCTGATCACAAATGGGCCAGAGCCTGTTGCCGAGAATACTGCGGCTACTGCAACAAAACTGTCCCCAAGAACCAAAACTGCGATGGTAGGTTATCAGATTTGACCTACCTAATGTTTCTTCCGAGTTCATTTCTACAATAAAATCGTAACCCCCCCCCCCCCCCCCCCCCCCCCCCCCCCCCCCCCCCCCCCTTTTTTCCAACTATCTCTCTCCTTTTATGATTTTATTTTTCTGTATGCCTGTCCTAACTCCTATTCATGTCTTCACTGTCTGTCACTCCTGTTCTCTCTCATTTCTATCTTTCTTTCAGCCCATCTTTTCTTACCACCACCCCACACACACTTTCCCTATTCTTTCAGTTCTGTTATGATGGTTCTATATACCTAACGTTTGTTCATTTATTTGGAATTTATTTTAGTATATGTTAAAAATACACCACATAACTCTCGAATGGATTCAGACTAACTCTACTATTAAAAAAACCTCCCTATGAGCAGACAATCCAAATTAGTATTACACAATAGCAACTAAACTGTTTGGAGACCGGAGAGCTCCATATTGTCTTTATTGTTTAATTAAAATTTGGATTGACCTTGACAACTATATTGGAAGAAGAAGAAGAAAGAAGAAGACCTATGATTATGCAGCCCAATTTGCATAGACTACATGTTGATACTTCTTGGTCATTTGAAATGCCGTAAACAGGCCTATCTCAATCAATCTTTTGTTTACAGGGACCCCACCAAGCTTCCGCCTCCTGTAAAACATGGATTGCTTGACAGTCGACGGACCCCTGCTAAAATAGCTGGGATTTGACATTTTCTGCTACTATGTTACTACCTCCGCCAAGGAAGAATTGTGTTTACCTTTGTGCTGACCCTGTCTTTATTTCTGTTTGTCCACTCTATAAAATTGAAACTAAACGTTGTCTGTAATTTTGAGCTAAATAAGATAATAATATCATTCAGAAACAGCAATATTTAAAATTATATTTTTTATTCACCACTTGTGTTTGTAGCTTACTAGGCTTGCTCCAACCAGTTTATGGTAATAATATGAAGGGGAAAAAATCAGCAGTGACAACTGTAACAACAAAATACATTTCGCTTTAATGGTAATCACATGTTGGATAAACCATAAGTTTTGTCTTTTCGAATATTACATCTAAGGAATGACTTTCGCTTAAGTCAGCGCTCTTAGAGTATCAACACAATTTGCTCAATTTATCTCCCGATACAATATTAATTTTGATAGTAAAAGTCAGCGTTTTTGTGTCTTTCTTACCTCCATCAACAAGGTTACATTTTCGTCCTTAGGGGCCTAACTCTCTCATTTTCTGTCTGCTTGTCCATCGGTGTGACGTTTAGAGACACATTTTAAAGATGGAAATGTTAATCCGAATTCCCATTTATGTAGGGCTACAGCATTTCAACAAAATAAGTAATGCTTATCTACAGCCAGTGGGCTCCACTATTTGATTCTTAATGAAATATTTCTTTCTAAAATGAAGTCGTTGTGATCGGGGCGATCTTACAAATAAAAAATGCATTCTTGCCAGACAAAATGGTGTAGTTCTGTTTTAAAACAATCTTTTTGATTCTTCTTGTTGTTGTCTTACCCTGGCTTAAAGACTCCAGGGATCATCCCAACAACCGAAACGCTTGAACACTATGGTACAAATGCACCAACTAGGGATGAGAACATTACGTGCGTGGCCATTTTTTTTATTACCCCGCCACGTGGGCAGCCACACTCTGACTTCGGAGGATTTTAGACTGATGATCATGTTATGCTATGAGATTGTCATGGCTTAAGACAATCCCCGCACAACCATGCAGAACATAACAACATTTTGATGTAGCCTTGGTGTCTAACTAGCTTATGTCAACTGGTCTGACACAGCCTCATGTCAAGGCGTTATTGGATTCTTAATTAAATATTTATTTTTAAAATGAAGTCGTTGTGATCGGGGTGATCTTACAACTAAAAAATGCATTGTTGCCAGACAAAACGATGTCGTTCTAATCATTTGTAAATGTGCATGCGCAAGAACGGGTGCGTGTCATAGCCTTTGTGTAACAATCCGAGTTGTGGGGTGAAGCGCAACTGGACGTGTTGCTGGAAGCAGACAGCAGCAGGGCGGCGCAGTCATCCTCCCTCCACACGGGTGTTGGTTGACTTGACATGCGGAGGGGACGACGTACGGCGACTTGGATGATCT
Organism: Phymorhynchus buccinoides; assembly: GCA_017654935.2. Lineage (NCBI taxonomy): Eukaryota > Metazoa > Mollusca > Gastropoda > Neogastropoda > Raphitomidae > Phymorhynchus > Phymorhynchus buccinoides. Next base: position 49,987,717 of record CM065684.1, read on the forward strand.
CTGCATTGTTGGTCTTTGAGTCAACAAGACCACCAATGTCCAGCAGGCACCAGTTTTTCCAAGGCTGTATAAAGTGGGTTGGTGGTCACCCACTTGTCTGATGGGGGGAATCATCCGCCTGCAGAGACTGTTCGACTCGACCGTGCGTGTCCTGCCCGTGTGTCGACGACGCCAACACCAAGGTACGGAGAAGGCCGCCCAGTGGTCCTGAAGACGACCTTTGAGGGAGAGGTTGCTCACTGAACCAACGACGAGCAAGCGGGCTACAGGAGACTAACGACAACCTTGGGCTGTCTCACAATGCTATACTGTCTTCCTTCCGCGACGCCGATGCTGATTACACCCTGAAGCATCAAGGACAGAAACAACATCATGACTCGGACTCCGTCCGAATGTTCCAATTTCAGACGGCGAACCCCTACGTTCAAGGGTCCGCCATGTTACCGGAATCATCCACGACGGCTGCTACATCTCGGCTATTGTCTCATCGTCACTTCTTTCGGCATCATTATCTTCATCTACAGGAAGAACAAGTCTTCAGGAACATCATTCACTTTAAGAGTCCACGACTAATAAAACATTAATCTCATCATCACTGCATTTGTGTAATGCTGTTTGGATGAGAGAGTGTGTGTGTGTGTGTGTGTGTGCGTGCGTGCGTGTGCGTGTGCGTGCGCGCGCGTTTATGTGGGTGCGTGCGTGCGTGTGTGTGTGTGTGTGTGTGTGTATCAGAGTGTGTGTGTGTGTGTGTGGGGGGGGGGGGGGTACTTAAAACAAATCTAATTTGCTTGTGTGTGTGTGTGTGTGTGCGTGCGTGTGTGTGTGCGCGCGTGCGTGCGCGTGCGTGCGCGTGCGTGCGCGTGCGTGCGTGCGTGCGTGTTTATGTGCGCGCGCGCGCGCGCGTGTGTGTGCATGTGTGTGTGTGAATGGGTACTTTTTTTATAATCTATTTTTCATTGACCTCTAGGCCTACATAGCGGGCTTGTAAACTGAAACTTTTAATCAGGGCTACAGATATTGATTACAAAAAAATAGGCAATGCTTACTAGAGGTAACAGTCATTAAGCATCCCACAAAAGTACATACAACCTTGCTTACATGTCTAGAACAAATTATTCAATCATTTAGACCAATATAGAGGCGCACCTGCGCTTTCACACAAAAATGATCGAAATGTTTGATTTGACATGATAATTGAAAACAGTTTAGAAATAAGTTTAAAACCGATTCGAACCAGAAATGAAGAGATGTACAGTTTTAAATATTAATATGTTGGTTTCACATGGAAGATATTGCCTACCACACAAGAGAATGTCCATGGAGTTTATTGTTCCAGTTTTCTTTTTTAAATAAGAAAAATGATTGATAGAATCAACTTTTGAAAACTTGAGCAAATAAGACCAGACATGATCTTCTTTAAGTTCAATCCTTTTTAAATCGAATTTTATATCTAAATTTAGTGGAGTCTTAATAGGTCTATGGCCATGTAGTTGCCTTTTTATTTTAAGCGTGGGTCGGCACTATGCCAGTGCTTTCCATTTTGTGTTGCAACTTGCCCCTCCCTCTCGCTCATCATTCTCCCACTTACCAACCTCAGCCAACCCCACCCCTCTTCTTCCTCTCATTAACAACTCTGACAAAATACAAGTGTGCCTGCAACCAGGCTGGCAGAATTACCTTCGATTACCTGTACTGAAAATCACAGAAGCGATAAGCTTAATCTACGCTAATCTGCTTACTGTGTCGATGGTAGGTAGGCCTTTGTAAGCCTACCGTTGTATTCTAGACCACCTGAAGACCATGCTTTATGTACTCTACGTGTTGTGGTGCCGCTTTGGTCAAGCTGTGGTCAATCTCGGCTAAGACTCTGGGTAGATAATCTGCCCGTTATGTGCACGAACAAGATGAACTGGACTCCAGGCTAAGACAAGTAAGCCTACTGTTTTTGTTTGTTCGTTTGTTTGCTTTAGGTCAGCTGGTATGGTGCAATAAAGAAATCATGTCTTATTAACAGAAAACGATATAAAAGAGGACGAGATTTAATCATTAATTGTTATCATTAGGCGCATGTATAGGCTCTTACCTATAGTTATCAGCCCAGTTTTGTTCTGGTTAGGTCAGTAGCAAAAACAGATCGTTGAAGTCAGGGTAGGTTTATCAAAGGGGTTGTAACATCAACAATAGTCACTACTAACACCAAAAACGACGACGTGTATGACGATAACGACGACGAGGGTGTCATTGAGAATATTGATAACGAAGACGTTGTTCGCGTGTTCATTGAGCTGTAATAAGAAGGCTAATGACAATTCGGTGTGAAAACCGTTTCCAATTTACCTTCATTCTGATATTCGTTTCCTCAACAGAACGAGCAGGCATACAGGCCTATTTTATTTTTGGCAAACAATTAAATTTGAAAAGTACTCTCACCAAACTGTCAGAAAAATATAGTGACCAATCCCCCCCCGCCGGGGTGAGGGGGGTCTATGGACACCTGTAGGTCTATATGTCTTTGTTCCGTGATAAATCGGGCCTGACGTGTTCTTTTATAGTGTGGAATCAAACCTTACTGGCACCTTTAATTAGTTTTAATTTCCACTGATGCACAGATCCAAGCCTAAATATATGCACGTGTGTCAGTGTGTTACTTATATGCTTGCTTGCGTGCGTGTATGTAAGTATGCACTGGACATTATAGCGCAATAGTGGTTATGAAGTATGCAAGCTTAGGCCTATGAGTGAGTGAGGGAGAAAGGGCTGGGGCTGGGGGTGGGGGTGGAAATGTTATTAGAGAGAAAGAGCGAAAGTGGGTACACACTCCACGTGTTACTGTGGCTCGGTGTGTGTACATGTCTTTGTGTGTAGGATAACATAGGCTTACACGTGTGTGTGTCATTCATTTAACGTCTGACATTATACATGTGTCAGTAAGTGTGCGCGCACACGTGACAACACGCCATCTGTCTTAACAATAATACTAGAAATGCACTGCGGCAATATACCCGGCCAGAGTTATGGTTATTATGTTTAAAGCAACTAATCAGTCAGATAGTCTATGTGCTAAATGATTTCGTCAAGCGGTTCACATATTTCAGCCTGGACAGACAGAAAAAACCCAAAAGGTTGATTGATGCCGATCGATAATATATATGGTTGTAAAGGTGTGCAATGAATGGTTTTTTTGTAACAGCCTTAAGGTCAAATTCAAGATCAAGGGGCTTCAAATGTCACTCACTAAATTCCTTACGTCATGCTGATCAAGAATATATATGGCTATGTGGGTGTACGGTCAATGGTGTTCGAACTAGTAGCCACTTCTAAAAGAGACTAGTTCAAAAGTCAAGGTCAAGGTCATGAATGTTAACAATACTTTGCACCACACATGGCATTGACCCAGTCTACCATCCTGCCAAATGTGAAGCCTGTAACTACAAAATATGAAAACTATGTCTAAAATACCAATGTTACACTTCCAAGGCCTACATCCTGGTCCCTGACCTTGACCTTGACCTTGAGTGATACCCAATACTCAGACTTACCATAAGCCAATGCATCTACATGTGAAGTTTGAAAATAGTAAGTCCAGCGACGTGAAAGATATGGACGCAAGAAGAAATTTCGATTTTCAAGGTCAAACTCCAAGGTCAAGGTCAGCACTGTTATAGTTTTTCTACAGGACCATTTGTGTACTGTGATAAACAACCACACAAAATGTTAAGTAATTCCATCAATTGGTTCACGAGATACAGCTCGGATATGAAATACATGGCATAAATAAGGACATTTCGGGTCAAACTTCAAGGTCAAGGTCACCAAGGTCATGAATATCGAAAGGAATCTTTCTTTTTTTGGATACCTGCTCCTCTACCAAATTTGATCAAAATCCGTTAGGCAGTTTTTGAGAAAATTGAATGATACACACACACGCACACACGCGCACGCACACGCGCGCACACGCACACGCACGCACGCACACACGCACACGCACACACACACACACACACACACACACACACACACACACACACACACACACACACACATAGATTCAAAGATTGTTTAATCTTTTGGCCCATTTAGGGGCATGGAGGACTTGAAACAAATCAAGAAAATACAAATAGAACAATTGAAAACGGTTACAAAAGATAACTCTAATAATATATTATAATTAGCACACCAAATGCAATGTTACACAACTTTACTAAACCTTACAAATTTAGCTAACTTTAATAACACCTTTTTACCACCACAGAGCAAACGACAATAAATAATAATAATATTTGAAAGCAACAAGGCACCAATACCATGCAACATTGTACCAATTGTGTTTACTGTAACAGCCTAAGCAGAAGTCCTGACATGGTGTGCAACAACGCCAACTGCTGGAGTGAGTGACCCACCGCCTGCATAGTTTGTCACCATGACTTCACGTGCTGCCAACCGCTCAGTCCAGCCAACTGCTGCTGCGTCCAAAAGTCGACAGGCGACAGGTACATTGTGTTACTTAGAATAACATACCCGCTCACTTTAAACAGAAAAGCATAAATTGGCGGTTAGATACCAGAAAGCCTACTCAGTCTTAGGCCGGGTTCACATTAAAACCCTAAATAAGTGGAAGAAAGAAGGATAAAAGTGTACGCATGATGGGGAAAATCGGACACGTGCGCAAATCTTTTCCCTTCTTTGCTTCACTTATTTATGGATTGCGCACGGGTTTCCGCATGGAATATCCGCTTATGTGTGTAGGCCTACACGGCCTTATTCTTCAGGGGTGAAAGCCAAATAGTACTGTCAGAAAAGGAATGAAGATGGCTGATACAGTGATAGTACCTTTTAGCATTTACCCGAGAATGATTGGCACCTTTTGGCGCAACCGTGGAAATAAAGTCAAGGGAGATAGACAGCAGAAGAAGAAATCCCCCAATCAAGGGTTTCTTTTACATTTGAAAGGGGCTGGAGCGCGCTCACTGATGTCATAATTATTGGATACTATACACCTTTGCATGGACACTACATTTGCTGTCATTACTTATCTTTCACTCATATTGCGCCTCTTTGAAAAGTAGCCGCACCTCTCCGGGTATGTAGGCTACATCAATTGCGCCTGGTTCCCAAAACTGATGTATCTTAGAACTTCAGATGAGCATAAAATATAAAATAAAAAGCTATTTCAAATTCTGTTGTCTGTAGGCCTATCTTTATAAGGGACGTCAGCTCTATCTTCCGACACAAAATCTCAATTAATGCAAAATTTCTAGCATGTCTATTATTTCTCGTAAACCATTTCAACCATTTTAAAGAGCGCAATTGATCACTAGGCCTACACCGAGCGCAGTTGAGTATAGGAGTAATTTAAATAGGCCCGACTAAGAGGCATCGCTTTCGGAAGAGAGTCTGACCTCAGAACCTCTGAAGCTGTTCAAGCAAAGCATCTTTGTGTTATATGTCTTTGGCAGGAAAACATCTTTGTGTTATCATATATATGTCTTTGGCAGGAAAACATCTTTGTGTTATCATATATATGTCTTTGGCAGGAAAACATCTTTGTGTTATCATCTTTGGCGGTTTCACTACCTAGTGAGTCCGAAAAATCGGCAGATAGCCCGAAACAATTGATACAACTGCCTCTCTCCCTTCTCGTCTTCATGAAGTGATAGGAGCTACCTGGCACCTGTTCTGATCAGTGAAAATCAATAATGCTGCATGACAAGGATTCTGTGTTTTATCTCAATGTTATAAAATGTTGACGGAAGATGGAAAGTATGATCATAAGCAAAATAACAGCAGAAAATTGTGCTGTAATCTTACGTCCTGACTTTTATTTGGGGCAAAATTAAACCAAAACAGAGCGAAGGCTCCAATTGACAATTGACAGAAAGAAAGAAATGGAATATAGCCTGCACAATGCTTCCTAATTTGTTTGTTTTCTGGCAGCGGCACCCAAATCTCGAGCTGCCACTCAGGCCAAATCTCGAGCGGCCACTCGAGCAGCTACCCAAGCCAAGACAGCGGCGTCACGAGGCAGAACAGCAGCAGCCACCAGGTTTGTGGGTTTCGGAAGTTGAGTTTCCAGCCATTTAAGCATATACAATAATGAAAAAAAACCACCAAACAACCAAGCCTTCTGGTGGTTCCGCCAGTTTCTAGACCTATCGTATCAGTGATTGTTCAATGTTATTATTCATTTAAGGTTTATCATCTTGCTAGGCACAAGTCACATCTAGCACGCCATCTGTAAATGGATGGTTTTCCCCATAATGGCTACTGCCCTACCTTAGGAACATCCACTCAATAAAAAACCATTCAGAGTGTGAAAATGCCTGATGAAGTTTTGCAATAAAATGAAAGCGCTTGCATACGAAATGTGTCCTGCGTTTGGTTCCTGTTGATTATCTTGAAACGATATTAGGAACATGTCAATATTTCACTGTATCTATGTTCCGTTAGTCACCGTGTCTATGTTCCGTTAGTAGGCCTACAAATTGTGACACTATAAAGGAGGCTTTCTTTCCTCCTTTCTCTTAACCCTACCTCTAACCCTTAACTCTGATCCTTGTTCTAACGCTAACCTTAACCCTGACCCTTACTTTAACCCTAGGCATGTTAGATAATACATGCAATTAATAACGCAAACCAGGTCAGCCCATAAAACAACAGCACTTTTGTTTTAACCCAGGGCTGGAACAACGAAGCCTCCAGTGACTGCTGGCGGCACCAAGCAAGCCAGCAAGCCAGCCAGCAAGGCAGGCAGCAAGGCACCAACCCGGCAAGCCACCCGTGCAGGAGAACCGGTGCTGGCCAAGGTGGGAGAAGACGGGAAAATCGTTGTAGGAGATGCCAACAAATCTCCTAACAAAACTCCGCCAGAAGGAGAGGAAGGGCAAGAAGAATACGATGATGATGAGTATTACGACGAAGACGAAGAATACGACGAAGATGGCGAGTATGACGAAGAGGGTGAATATGACGAAGAGGGTGAATATGAGGAAGGCGAAGAGGGAGAGCAGGGAGAAGATGAAGAGGAATTCTTCGAAGAGGAGGAAGAGGAGGAATTTGATTACAGCACTTTCCAGTGGAGACCTTACGGTTACAGGGAGCGGGACCCTGATGAGCCTCGGGTGGTGATCGACTCGGGAGGGGACACTGGCTGTGGCTGTTTCCCTCAGCGCAGCGACAACAACATCCCTTCCATGCTGTACGACAAGATCGACTGCGAACATGAAGTAAGTCATAGGAGCGACCCGATTTCCTCCAGCCGAGGTCGGACATGCTGGGCCTAATTATTTATTACTTAGGCGCATAACGGCAGCATGACGCATCTGCGCCCATGAACAGTGACAGGAAACTGTCTGAGTGATCGAAGTTGAAGAAATAATAATCCTTACGAAATCATTGCAAAGCTGCAGAGCCATAATGAATGAGCGTTCAAACCTGTTGAGGACTCCAAATACAGCGGAACATCCCTTATAAGACCCCCATTGTAAGACTCCCTCCCACTTAAGACCTATTCTTCTCTTAGACATTGCTCTTCTTTGTGAGTATTAAAATTACCTCCCTTATGCAACTCCTTCCCACTTAAGACCTTATTTTGGATTATTTTCCAGGTCTTAAAAGGGAGGCTCCTCTGTATATTCCATGGCGGTCATTATGAACTTGCTGGAGCAAAGACACACTTTACTGGGATTATGAACAGAAAAGCGTGAAGGAGAATTCAGGACATGAAGGACAACGACATGTGCAGCATACATCATAACTCACTGGCGTAGGAACGGGTGGAGGGGGGGGGGGGGGGGGGGGGGGGGGGGGGGGGGGGGGGGGGGGGGGGGGGGGGGGGGGGGGGGGGGGGGGGCAGCTGCCCCCCCCCCCCCCCCCTAGCTTCGAGGAGGGGGGGCAGACGTATCTCTCTGCCCCCCCAAATTTTGTTTTATAACGGCAAAAAAACAAACAAACAAACAGAAAGGACACAAGGAAACAAAAGAGTTAATAGTCTCAGCCCATTCACTACACATTGCTGTCATGGACTTGGTACTGCATCAAAGATGGATTTGAGGGGGGTTACAGGGGTTCCACCCCCTCAGACAAAAAATGGAAAGAAAAAGAGGAAGATAAATTGTAGTTCCATGCTACAGTTATTCTCTCACGAGAAGCCTTGATTGCATCTTTTACATTAAAATTATCATCAGCTTCTGGGAGGCAATCCCCCCAGACCCATCACCCCACCCCAACTGACCACTTGGAGCTACCCCCTCCCCTCTTCCATGACTGGCTGATCCGCCCCAAACATGGTTGTATTTTTATGCTTTTTTGTTGTCTCCTTTCAATTCACATCATGTTTTATTTCATTCATAGATTTTTTATATTATTGATCATGATTATGTTTAAAAATAACAATAATAAAGTATTTTTGTAGGATTTACTAAGTCATGTAATTTAACATATCCATCCATTTGTTTTGTCCGTGTGCCCCCCCCCTCTAACCCCCCCCCCCCCCCCCCCCCCCCCCCCCCCCCCCCCGGTTTGTTTGGCAACCCTGCCCCCCCTGGCTTGAAAACGTTCCTACGCCACTTAAACTGATGTGACCACTAAAGGTCATGAGATGATGATTCCTTTTAAATTCCAATTTGCTTTGACAATCAAGTTATTCCTGTAAAAAGTAGTCAACCAAATAACCAGGCCAGAGAAACATAAACGCCCACAGTTGATATATTCTTCCGTGACTTTCATGTTTTTCAAATGAATGACTTTGTGCACATTACACGCGGAAACCTCGTGTGCTTATCCGCAAATAATTAAAAGAAAAGAAATAAGCGGATGGGATAAACGCTTGTGCTTATTTTTCTTACTTTCTTTTACTTATTTGCGGATACGTGCATGGGGGTTCCGCGTGTGATGTCACAAAGCCTCACTCAATTTGAAAATTATTATCTTTGCTATTTTATCATTTCAAATTATTAATCACAATAATTATTCCTTACCTTGCCCGTGCATTAATTGTTGCATTGTTTCATGGACTGATGTACACAGGTTACATTTATAGGAGCTAGGCCTATATGTTTCATAGAAAAGTTCATCATGAAGATTGCCTGTAGACCCATCAGTTTATAAAAAACAAGAGATTTTTACGATTTTGTGAAGGGTGAAAGTTTGACAGATATAGGAATGAATGAAAAATGGTGTTTTACGTCCTCTCGACCCGGCATAGGCCTACACAGGTTACATTTATAGGAGTTAGGCCTATGGTTCATACAAAACTGAGTTCATTTCATGAAGATTGCCGGTCGACAAAACAAGACATTTTTACGATTTTGTGAAAGGTGAAATTTGCCTGATCTAATACACAGGTTACATTGATAGGAGTTAGACCCTACTGGCACTCCATTCTCTCTCTCTTTGTCTGTCTCTCTCTCTTCGCATTCTTACAACACCACAAATCTTTCTGCTGCCTAGACCCCTATTGTATAAGCCTAGAGAAATTATTGTTCTGTATTCGCCTTCATCAGATGTTCCCATTCACGTGCATGTATTGTCACAGTATTGCATCCTCGTGGACACTCCAAATACACACTATCTCTATTTCCTCCCCGGGCACAGAAACTGCAAGGCTATGCTCATCTGGGCGTCTATCGGTTTGACGACAACTGGGACAGCCGGCACGAGACGACCCTCAGACCGAAACTGGCGGACAGACTGATGCCCAACAAGGGCTTTGTGTGGGGGTACCCCAACTTTGTCTTCGTGGAAGTCGATGAACCGGACCAGGAGGTAGGAGTAGATGACGAAGAGGAGGGTGAAGACTACGAGGGCGAGGAAGAAGGCTATGAAGGAGATGAAGCAGGAGAAGAACGAGACGAAGAATACGGCGATGAATATGACGAAGATGGGGAATATGATGATGAAGAGGCAGAAGAAGGTGAATACGAAGACGAAGACTATCAAGAAGAAGAAGAACAGGAAGAGGAGGAGGAGGAGGAGGAGGAGGAGGAGGAGGAAGAGAAAGAAGACGACGAGGAGAAACCAGAACGGGAAGGTTACTACGACGAGTACGGCGACTACTACCTCTTCGAGGACGGAGCGAGCCTTCCTTCCAGAATGTTTGACAGCGAGGGCAATCTGTTGTCCAGACAGGGGGCAGAATCCATCAAGGCTCCCTCCACTCCCCCCAAACCCTCCTCCGCCCTGGAGGCCATTCTCCCCAGGATAGGCTATTCCCCAGAGCCCTCCCTGGCAGGGAGCCGGGTGCCCACGGCTCAGCCCAGCCCAATGAAGACCCCCTCCTTGCCCCCCATCACCCCGGCCTCTGAGGGTTCCATGGTGGGCTCCGCCTATTCCCAGCGGACCCGGGAGAAGACCCCCGTGAGGTTCAAACCGCGAACTCTGCACAGGACGTTTCAGGGAAAATATTACGACCCAGGTGAGTGGAGATAGACGATGGAAATCTGTTTAACGTCCTCCGGTCTGGAACAGACACATATATGGGACACCAGTAGATATAAAGATGGTGGAATCTCAACTTACGAAATTCTGATCGCTTCTCGGCCTTTTGGCTAAGACAGTGATTCAGGAACAAAAATTTTTGTTTATACCCTGGTTGGTTTGTTCAGCCCGTCGTACATGGCGACGTTAAAACTGAACTTCCATCCATAAAGATGGTGGGAACGATCCTGGAGGCAATGCCAGGAGGCAGTGCAACACCAGGAAAGTCCCGATTTTAAAAAATCAATATAGATATAGCTGCGATCCCGATTTTTTTTTATTAATATAGGCTAGATATAGCTGAGTGGAGATAGACCTACTATCTGAGATACTATATTATAGGCGTCACGCTGATAGCATGATGGTAAACCTACTGTCTTCATGCTTTCAGCATAAATGTTTTAAGTCAGGCTTAGGCAATTTGTAGGCAGTTTCAGTTTCACGGGTACGCAGTAGATAGGTCATGACCACCTATCGAATACATGTTGGGTCGCTTTATAGGTGCGTGTCCATGAAACTAAAACTCTCTAATGTTGGAACATGGCATGACGGTTGCCTGAGTGGGTCTTCAGCTCCTGTCAAAAGCTTGCACTAAACCTAGGATTCAATATCGTTGCTGACATTATTTTCTAAAAATTATGAAGTCTTGTAATTACGTAAGAGTGACGCCATGGAAGTTCTTTTTACTATTATTTATTGTTCTCAAAACATCAAAAGGTGAGACAGGCAGTTATGCTATACGTCTGACGATATATATTTGATGGTGGTGAGAGAGAGAGAGAGAGAGAGAGAGAGAGAGAGAGAGAGAGAGAGAGAGAGAGAGAGAGCACAATAATTTTTAATGACCTTGGTCCAATGGTCCAGTTTATGAATACAAAGCAACACCAACGTGAGTCTGACTCTTTGATCGTTAAAAAGATTGGTTTCAATGAAAATGTACCATAAGCGAGGTTAAAGTAATTGACCAGAATAGTCCTTGAATCATTGGTTACTGTATTTCATCAGATTGTAACTCATGTAGACACTTTAAGAAAAAAATCATGCCGAAATATATATATACATATATTCAAGGGTGCAACTACACACAAAAACTGAAAGGCCGGGGTCCAGGCGTAGTGTCCCCCTGCAGCTGAAGCAAAAATTGATTTATGAAGGTATTTTAGTTTGCTTTTTCCACGATTTATACAAATGCTTATTTTAAAGTGTGTGAAAAATACAGTACAGACAAAGATCTTGTTTGACATTTTTTTTATTTTAAAAAGGAACTTCCTTTTCTGGTAAAATTCAAAAACAGGAAATCCTTGTATACCAGGAAAAGTTGCACCCATGTATATTTTATTTTGTGTGTGTTGTTAGTTAGTTAGGTGCATTATAGTCACAGAGGCGTCTCTGTGAAATTCGGGTTGCTTCCACCTGGAGAGAGCGTCGCAGCCAGAGGCGCGCCACCCAATTTTAAAAAAAAATGTTGCATGCGATTTTTGTGTGAGTGATGAGGAAGGAAGGGAGGGGGGTAAATTTTGACCAAATGACAACTTTTTCGTTGCCACTGGGTTTAACGTGTGCTAAGTGCATGGGCACACGGGACCTCGGTTTATCGTCTCATCCGAAAGACTCCACGTTCAGACCGCAAGGCCTAGTGCAAAGTGAGAGGAAAAATCCCCTGTACCCAGGTTCGAACTCGGGTTTACTTGACACGAAGCGAACACGCTACCACTCTACACTTGTTATCGTTGAATTGAACATGCTTTCTCTTCTTTCTCTCTCTCTCCGCCTTCAAGTGACGAAAGAATCGTACGAGTTTGAAATCACCCCGGACTTCAGACGACGCATCGACCGATGGAACGTGAGGAAGGAAGGGCTGTCGCTCGGTACCAGGCCACTTATGACTGGAAACAGCACAGCCACCAGAGCCAGTCTGGGAGGAGGAGGGGACGTAGGGAGAGGGAACTTTGGGGGAATGACCCCCGCCACCGAGCAGGAGACGCCCCTGGCCAGTCGTGCGGCCAGCCAGTACAGTGAGCAGCGTACCCCGAGTCAGTACAACACGAGAACTCCCAGTCAGTACAGCCAGCAGCGGCAGCGACAACCGGAACAGGCTGCTCCGATAATGATGGAGAAACGACGTGTTGTCACACGATGGTGATTTTGAGGCCGGGGGCTGTGTTCGAATGTGTGTGTGTGTGTGTGTGTGTGTGTGTGTGTGTGTGTGTGTGTGTGTGTGTGAGTGAATGAGAGAGAGAGTGTGTGTGTGTATGTGTGAGAGAGAGAGAGAGAGAGAGAGAGAGAGAGAGAGAGAGAGAGAGAGAGAGAGAGAGAGAGAAAGAGAGAGAGAGATTGTTCTCAATACCAAAAATAAATGACATGAATCTAAACAGCGTGTGTGTGTGTGTGTGTGTGTGTGTGTGTGTGTGAGTCTGTGTGTGTTTCTGTCAGTACATGTGTGCATTCATGCATATTGTCTACAAAAAGTGTAGTGCCTTTGTTCAAGAACTAAAACCAATAACAAAACATTGACAAAAAATGTTTCAGGCTAACATGGATAATTAAAATAATTATGACTTTATTAATCATCACTACAGCTATTATACAAAGAGTTAATAGATTGTCAACTTCTACCACATTAATACATACACTAAAGACATGCACCTGGGCACTTGGAGAGGGAACAGGATTAAACAAATAAAAGACTTAAATTCCCTTTATCACAGACAGTAATCAAAATACGTCAAATTCTGAATGTACAATTTCAGCAGAATCAAGTTGATCTGTTTCCTTGATTCACGTAGAACCCTCCCCACCCCCACCCCATACACACACACTACCTATCTCCTATTCCCACCCACCCCCCAAAAAAAGACCAAGCAAACCAAAACACTAAAAAATAAAATAATAAAAAAATAAAAAACGCTAAAGAGGATTTCTTCCTTGGATTTTTTTTACCAGATGTTAATAAGCGCATTTCCACCTCAGTGATACTTTTAATAAACACCCAACTAAAACACATTGTAATAAACAAACAAGAAAAGGTACACAAGCCAAGTATGGAAATCAACAAGAACAACAATAACCCCAAACAAACATAAAAAACAACACCAAATCCATCAGGAATAGAAGTTTATGGAAAAATTTTTTGGTAGCTATTCACAAGATTTAAAGCAAAATAAAAATGTTGTCACAAGAAGATGTCACAAAGTAAGACCAAGAACTACCCAGCCACACAAAGTATAACAATAATAATAAAAATAGATAGGCAATTTTATTTTATGTAGTGGATATACACAGGTAATATGAGCCAATATAAAAAGAACTGTACATGTATGTTATCAAACAAAAATCATGAAGAATTACTTGTGTGGGTGTGAAATCTGCTTTCTTCCTTTCTTGATTATGTATTTGTTGTTCAATATACTGTGTGTAGTGTGGGTGTGGGTGTGAGAAAGCGAGATAAAGATGAGCGTTTTTGCGAGTATGATGAAGGCTTGTAACTTATCTATATTCATTCCTTAAATGGTAAATGTGTTGAACAGTTCGGTCTAAAATAATTAATCTGGTTGGTATTTATCTGTCAAAAATCATTAACCTTTTTAAAAACCCCACCATGTTTCATTACATTTCCATTCCTTGCTACAGGTAAAGTTTATTAACAATTATACTATACATACAATAATATATATAATCACATAAGCATATGTATCACAGTTGTCAAGAAAACAAACACTTTTTTTATTTTATTGACGACTATATTTTGTGCTATTACAGTAATATTTATATTCCTAATTATACACCAAGGACAGGAATACACTTAATTGGAACAAGAGCCTGTACGTTTCTCTCCCTCTCCCTCTGTGTGCATGTTAACTTTTCGTAAGAAAGCAAATACCTGCTAGTGTGTCTTGACAAACATCATGTAATGGTAAGGTACGGTAAGGTAAGTGTGTGTCCAGTTTTCAGTTTTCACTGGTCTCCCTGCTGCGTACAGCCGGCACATTCCGATTTTGGATGAGCTCAAAGGAGAAACATTATATGGAAGATTTTTTTTTTCAAAGGTTGGAGAATGGGGTAATAAGTCAGAAAGATAGTAGATGATATAAAGCAATGGGAAAAGGCAGAGTCAAAGAGAGTGGCAGATTAGAGGAAGTTACAAGCACAGAACTTCCAGAAGGTGGGGGAACTATTTATACTAAAGACCCCCCAGTATCCCCACGGGGAGAGACTCCTGGAGCGAGCTGGGGGCGTCCAGCTCCCCGTATGGAAGCATGAGGCATCCACCCACTGCCCCATATTCAAAACTGACTCTTTCTTCTTCTTCTTCAATCGCTCAGACAGTTTCCTGTCAATTATGAGCACAGATGCATCATGCTGCTGTTATGCACCTAACTAAGACATAGTTAGGCCCAGCAAGTCCGACTTCGGCTGGAGGAGGAAATCTTTTTGAAAGCGTTTCTTGAAAAAAGGCAGGAGAATGGACCGGTAAGGCAGAAATCAAAGGGAAAAAGCAGAATCAAAGAGAGTGACAGAACTTCCAGAAGGTGGGGGAACTATTCATACAAAAGACCCCCCGGTATCCCCATGGAGGGAGCCTCTTTCTAAGCATGCATTTCAGAAAGTACTAAACATGAAGTAAAAGCAACAAAAACAGTATACCACAGTTACCTTTTTCATGCAAAACATCACATCAATTCAAAAGAGATGTGCGATGCAAACTAGACAATGATAAATCAGGAGTCATATTGAACAAAATCAATTGCTCATGGAATTATTGGACCATAAACAATTCAAATGTCCTATGTCTTAAGTAAATACATGTCATCACATTTGCAAGACTGAATATCAACAAGTATCTTGAGAGACAAACCATGATTTTGGAATGAGTCAAAAGCCTAATGATGCATTCTGTCAATTTGTGTTACAATATGAATCAATATATTTTTTATATTATATTTACAAGGAATAATATCAGCAATCTAGGTACATGTGCATGTGATTTTGACATGCATTCAGTTTGTAGAATAACTATATACAATGTACCAGTAAAAGTTAGATTTTTTTTAAATTTATATATTTTTAATTATAACTGAAAATTCAATTACAAGAATGTTTCCAATAGATACATTATCTTACAGATTATATAAAACATGATATACAGAGACTTTGATGACAGTCCATTTGAAGGGAAAACGCTTTATTTCACTCGAGATAAGAAAAGATTAGGACACAAAACATTCATTCACTATTCGGACAGGCTTACACTGAGACATCATAACAACTGGCAGTTTGTTAAGAATAGCAATGACTACACTATTCACACTGTTCCTTTTAACATGTATAAGCAACACTCACTATGCAGTTGCTTTAACCAAGAAGAAAGTCATTGATTATACACAGCAAAATCCTTTCACCAAAGCGATACAGCAAAACACAGATGAATGCATGATGCTTATATTCCTTTTTCTCCCACACCACACCATTTGACAAAAAGTGTAAGGCATCATTCACAAGACAAGAAAACATGGCTGAAGTCTTTCTGGAAGTATTGTCAAAGGCGATTAAGGCAAATATTCTATTCATTTAGAGAGAGCTCACAACTCAGAATTAAAGAAAACAAAAACAAACGAAAGTTCAAGTAGATTTACAACAACACTCTTTTTAAAGACATTTCACAACTCGAAATGAACAAGGAAAAAAAAAAGACAAAATATTTATTAACCAGAAATTAAGAAAATCACAACACAGAATTTCTTTTAAAAAAAAGTTAAAAGATGGCATGCTTCTTCTCAAACCAATTCCATTTTCAATATCTTTGTGGTTATCTGTGCTTCTTCTGTTTTGTTTTGATCAGTCTTGTTTTGTCAAGAAAAAAAGAAAAAGAAAAAAAAGGATTACACATGGAAGGATAGAAAGTAGATACATAATAATAGGTAACAGTTTTCTCACTTTCATCCTAAAGGAGAGATCAAACTTTGCAAAAAAAGGGAAGACTGAATGGCAACTTGTGGCTTACACCTATTATTTCCCACTATGATATCATTATTTACAGCAGTTAAGCAAAATAATTTATTCTATCTCTGCAAAAGCCATTATTGTATGTGCATTTTGAATTGAAACTAGAATCTGCCAATAAGAGGAGAATTAGCCAGTCTAAACAAATAATATGCATACCCAAGCAAATAACATAGAAAGTGAAACATGCACATGTACTCTTTTGGCATAATGTATCTTTTTAGTTTTCTTTCTTTTGTGCCTCATAAGAGGTATTCAGTCACCAGGATCCACCCATTTGAAGCTGTCTAGCAATAATCAAAAGGCATAATCAGTACAAGGATTACAAATTAGTATTCAAAGACTGCATAACAGGGTGGTCAATCAGAGAACTTTCACTGAAGTCTGATCCTGTCTATCATAATAATTACGCAGAGCATTACCCAGAAGTTCAGCGTGAAACCAATCACATTGAATGAATAGTTTGCAGAACCAGGTGCTCCTATTTGAAACGACGAAAAACATCAAGATCCTATAACAGTTCTGATTAAATATCCAATGCTGCTACCTTTAACCAAAGACATGCGCCACGAAGTTCTGGATATCAAAAACCAATATCACCATCAGGCAAGTAAAAGAATGCAAGACAATTTTCAGTTTGAACGCTGATGACTACACTTTAACCCTGTGAGCTTATCACAGATATAGGCTTTGTGCACATTGCGCGCGAAAACCTCATGCGCTTAATTGAAAATAGGTAAAAGAAAGTAAGAAAAAAAAGCGCATGCATTTTAGCATGCGCTTACCCCATCCTCTTCTCTTACTTTATTTTACTTATTTGCGTATAAGCGCATGAGGTTTCTGTGTGCAATGTGCACAAAGCCTACATAACAAGACTCTACTCTGTGCTTCTGTTCACAAAATGTGTTAAAAAGGATAAAGCCCAAGACATTTATG
Organism: Phymorhynchus buccinoides; assembly: GCA_017654935.2. NCBI lineage: Eukaryota > Metazoa > Mollusca > Gastropoda > Neogastropoda > Raphitomidae > Phymorhynchus > Phymorhynchus buccinoides. The sequence goes on from CM065684.1 coordinate 50,005,126, forward strand.
AGAAAGGTTGAGCAATATTCAACGATACATCCAAACGCTACAAGCAACATTGACTTTTGTTTCACATTATTTTTACATCAGATTTTAAGCCGGATTCTTTACGAGAGCCCTTGACACCAACTCCACAACTTAGCAATGAACAATACAATCCAGTGCAACACAGCGTTTATACACATCTCATTTAGTACAGGAAAGCTTTCGATCTAATAGATAATAAAGCACAAAAGGCATGACAAGAAAACCCAACCAACAAACAGATACATTTCATACCTCTTCCTAAACTCCACTACCATCACAATTTAATATAAAAAAATATGACAGTTGCAAGACAAAAGTATGACAGTTGTAAGACAAAAGTATGACAAACAAATTCTCAGAACGATATAACACCTGAGTTAAGCAGAGCGGAAGAAGAAGAAAAGTTTAGATTTGTGCTTCAAACCAACAGTGGAGCAGCCAATGGATGTGGCCGCACATCGCTGCAGAGTTCAGTTCTCCTCATAATCATCCTCGTAGTCATCCTCTTCGCTGTGGGAGGAGGGCGCTGCGGTGCTGCGGGTCTTCAGGAACTCCTCGTCAATGCCAGCCGTCTTCAGCGTGCTCTGGAATTTCTTCTCCGCTGCCTTGCCCGCGTTGGACTGCAAGGGGGACACATAGGAACAACAGAACTGCTTAGAAAGAAATGTGGTGCTAGTTCTTGCCTCTCCTATCTAACAGCAAGGGGGGGGGGGGGGGGGACACATAGGAACGAGACAGAACTGCTTAGAAAGAAATGTGGTGCTAGTTCTTGCCTCTCCTATCTAACAGCAAGGGGGGGACACATAGAAACAACAGAACTGCTTAGAAAGAAATAATGGTGCTAGTTCTTGCCTCTCCTATCTAACATCAAGGGGGGGGGGGGGGGGGGGGGGGGGGGGGGGGGTGGGGGGGGGGGGCAGCAGGGGGG
>CM065684.1:50006571-50056571 GCA_017654935.2 Phymorhynchus buccinoides
AACTCCTCCGCCCTTTTTTCCCCTTCCACCTCTGTCTTACTCACACTCACCCACCGCAACCCCCCTCTCCCCCCCCCCCCCCCACCCCCAAAAATTAAAGAGAGAGAGAGAGAGAGAGAAAAGAGAGGAGAGAGAGAGAGACGAGACGGAGAGAGAGTGAGAGATGAGAGACGAGCGAGAGAGCAGGAGAGATGGAGAGAGCAAAAGAAAAAAAAAACCACACACATACACACACGCCCACGCACACGCACACACACCCACACACACACACACAAGCACACACCACACACGCACACGCCACGCACACGCACACACGCACACGCACAACAAACACACACACACACACACACACACACACACACACCACACACACTTGAAGCATGTTTAATGTTGGGGAGGGGCCGGGTGGAGGGGAGGGGGTGTTGTGAAGGATTGTATTGCAGGATTGAAGGGGGAAGTAGGAGTGATTTGTGTTTTAATCTGATATCACGATTAATGAACAGTATGCCACAGTAATATATTTTTATTATTCTGTGCGTTGCGCGCGATGTGTGTGTGTGTGTGTGCTGTGTGTGTGGTGTGTGTGTGTGTGTGTGTGTGTGTGCGTTGCGTGTGCGTGTGCCGTGCGAATGCGTGTGGCTGCTGTGTGATGTAGTCGTGTGTCAGTGTGTGAGTGTTGTGTGTCATGTGTGTGTACTGTGTGTAGTGTGTGTGTGTAGTGATGTGTGTTTGCTGTGTAGACGTGTGTAGTGATCAGGTGATGTGTGCCTAGTGTTGCTGTCGCGTGACCTTATGCTGGCGCGCGCAGTGGCGTGTGATGTGTGTGAATTGTGGTCACGGGGGTGTGTATGTGTCTTGCAGGCACACACGAGAATATCGTCAGATCACATGTGAGAAACAGCACACATCAAAATTAACTATTAATGGCACTCTTTAATTGATTCAACTGAGCTACTGCATCGCATTAGATTTGAATTGTGCCTTAGCTTCACTGATGATAAGCAACGGCTGATAGTTTTTGTTTTTTTAAAGCCGGATACTGTACTATTATGGCCTTGAGCTATGTTTAGACATGACATGTGAACATTTGAGGGCTACATATAACTTACAATCCCAGAATGATGTCCACTGATGATTAGACCTATTTGGTGATGACTGATAACGTGAAATTATCGTGTGCAGATAATTATATTAATTACACCTTTTACAAGCCTTAAACACACTGCTTGATATAACTGCAGCAGGGTGGTTTTCCGACGATCTTTGCAATTTAACAATTAAAGGAAGAAAGTTAAATATGGGAAAATTGAGAATAGCTTTTGTGTCTGCTATTGTGCTAATGGTTGTTGCGCTGAAGGTCAGTATGCTCATGTCTCTTCATTCTTGGTTTGTTTGTTTGTTTGTTTAATTTACATTCCAGACTACAGCGGTTAGTTAAAGTGTTTACCGTCCTAAAGGCCTACTCGTTGCAATGTCCCATATGGCCTTTGGCCGAGAGGACGTAAAACATTAATATTACCTACTCTTCTGCTCTCTCTCTCTCTCTCTTCTCTCTTCTCTCTCTCTTTCTCTCTAGCTCTCTCTCTCTCTCTCTCTCTCTCTCTCTCTCTCTCTCTCTCTCAGACTTTTCCTCTCACGCTTCACACAAACACACCAGACATGACAGACAGAGACAGACACTCAGACAGACAGAGACAGACAGGCAGACAGACACACACTACAGAGATATATTATACAGAGAGAGACAGAGACAGAGACAGAGACAGACAGACAGAACAGATAGAGGAGGAGAGAGAGAGAGATAAAGACAGACAGAGAGAAATTCTCCCAGATCTTTTTTATGTCATCCTCATCCACACCTTTAACTCAACAGGTTATTTCAGCCTTGCCCGCTGAAGCCCGGCGCACTGGGCTTCAATTTGAGAAAGAACAAGATCTGGTTATGACCGGTCTGGATATTGAACAAGGTGGGTACAACATTACCACACAATGGAATTTATATTGGACAAGGTGAGCACAGCATTACCCCACAATGGAATTTATATTGGACAAGGTGGGTACAGCATTAGCCCACAATGGGGTCTGGATATTGAACAAGGTGGGTACAACATTACCCCACAATGGGGTCTGGATATTGAACAAGGTGGGTACAACATTACCCCACAATGGGGTCTGGATATTGAACAAGGTGGGTACAACATTACCCCACAATGGGGTCTGGATATTGAACAAGGTGGGTATAGCATTACCACACAATGGGGTCTGGATATTGAACAAGGTGGGTATAGCATTACCACACAATGGGGTCTGGATATTGAACATGGTGGGTATAGCATTACCACACAATGGGGTCTGGATATTGAACAAGGTGGGTATAGCATTACCACACAATGGGGTCTGGATATTGAACAAGGTGGGTACAATGTTACCATATGGATGGAGTTTGGATATTGAACAAGATGGGTACAATGTTACCACACGAATGGAGTTTGGATATTGAACAAGGTGGGTACAATGTTACCATATGGATGGAGTTTGGATATTGAACAAGATGGGTATAATATTAATGTTACCATACAATGGGGTCTGGATATTAACAAGATGGGTACAACATTACTACATGAATGGAGTTTGGATGTTGAACAAGGTGGGTACAACATTACCACATGAATGGAGTTTGGATGTTGAACAAGGTGGGTACAACATTACCACATGAATGGAGTTTGGATGTTGAACAAGGTGGGTACAACATTACCACACAGATGGAGTTTGGGTATTGAACAAGGTGGGTACAACATTACCACACAGATGGAGTTTGGATATTGAACAAGGTGGGTACAACATTACCACACAGATGGAGTTTGGGTATTGAACAAGGTGGGTACAACATTACCACACAGATGGAGTTTGGGTATTGAACAAGGTGGGTACAACATTACCACACAGATGGAGTTTGGGTATTGAACAAGGTGGGTACAACATTACCACACAGATGGAGTTTGGGTATTGAACAAGGTGGGTACAACATTACCACACAGATGGAGTTTGGATATTGAACAGTGTGGGTATGGCATTACCACAGGAATAGAGAGGAAGAGAAAGAGAAGAAAGTGTATAAGAGATCATCCCACACAGAATGAAGACCACGTACCGCACCTGAAGAACTTGTCCCTAAGGGCGAAAGCAAAGAGGACGTAACACTTTCTTTCTGCTACTACATGGGAAATATAAATGGACGTAGACTTATGGAAGGAAGGAGGAGGGGTGCATAAAGGAAGAACGAGGAAATGAAGAAGCCATTGATAGGGGGTCCCAGTACAATGTAGCATCTAGAATGGTTTCGCGTTCTTCTTCATGTAAGCTAATTTTTGTTTTGTACTTTTCCTTGTTATCCTTTAGTCACTCGGAGGTTCTGCCACGCTTTATAGTGGCCTCTGAAGATCGTTTTGGAATCAATGATAGCTAATAAAGCCTTGAAAACACTGGTCCAAAATCGCCCTGTCCAGTGGCATAGACAATTACCCAGGGATCCATTCAGTCTCTTCAGTTATCACGAGGCTCGATGCGTGGAATCCCATTTGCGGAAAACACGCAACGCAAGAATCGGATGAGCAATAGTTCTACTTCCACAACACCAACAATCCCAGACCTTTTAGTCTTGTATGATAACGTTCTGGGTACATCAGTGCTTTCCAAATCATTCACTGATTGATTGATTCATTCATTCGTTCGTTCGTTTATTCATTCATTATTTTATTCACTCATATTGGTTTAACTCTTATTTTCAGACTGCATAGACCAGACAGACTGCGACCCATATGGTACCTACATGTGCACCGGATCCAAGGCGGATCACAAATGGGCCAGAGCCTGTTGCCGAGAATACTGCGGCTACTGCAACAAAACTGTCCCCAAGAACCAAAACTGCGATGGTAGGTCATTAGATTTAGCCTACATAATGTTTCTTCTGAATTCATTTCTACCCAAAATAGTAATCCCCCCCCCCCCCCCCCCCCCCCCCCCCCTCCCCCCCCCCCCCCCCCCCCCCCCCCCCCCCCCCCCCCCCCCCCCCCCCCCCCCACCCCCCTCTCTCCAACTATCTCCTGTTATGACTTTATTTTTCTGTATGCCTGTCCTATCTCCTATTCATGTCTTCGCTGTCTGTCACTCCCGTTCTCTCTCATTTCTATCTTTCTTTGAGCCCATCTTTTTTTACCATCACCCCACCACCACCCCACACACATTTCCCCTATTCTTTCAATTCTGTTATGATGGTTCTATAACATTTATTCATTTATTTATAATTTATTTTAGTATATTATGTTAAAACATTTGTTATAATGTGAACTTTTCGTTCAATTTTGACACGAAAAGTACACCATAGGCCTAACCCTGGTTGGGATGAATGACTAAGGAATAAGTGGTTATTCCATTTCAGGTGGTAATATGTAAAATTCGACCAATGAGAAACATAAGGAAGTAGATCCTTTTTCTGATCAACCAATCAGAAAAAACAGGAAGTCTGGCTTGATGATTAATTTCATTATTAAATTAACTTAATTGCAGCAAATAATAATTGAATATACGTTGGAATGTTCTCTTTATGTTGTTGATCAGGAACTAGACGAAAATGGTAGTTTAATTTTGACTATAAGGTGTTAAAGTTTACATGTGTTGGAGAATTGACCAATAGATAATCAGGTCATTTAAAGTCTTTGTTGGGTATGCTATATAAGTTGTAGCCCTAGGCCAAATCAGTACTGGGGGTCCAAGAGCAACTTTTTCTGCCCGGGCTCGGCCAAATTTGTTAGTGCCTTTCTTTTTTAGTCTGAGGCAGAGTTGAGTTTGTAAATATTTTTTCTTGGGACCCCAGTCTATTCATTTTTCATACAATCTTTTCTCACTATGTGAGAAATTGATTGACATATTCTTTTTAAAAACATAGTATAAATAGTTGTCCACTTGTAGTGATAACTTTTTAACAATGAAAATTTTTCAAAAATAAAGTCTCTAAGACACAAACATGTAAATATCGTTTTTTTGACCTTAAATTGAATTTTTTAATATTTTCATTAAATATTCGTTCTTTTAAAACATTATTGTGGTCCTGAAGTTTTAATCATTAGGCTCTCGCCAGGAGGGGTGCAGCTCTAAAAACATAATTTTAATCATTCATTTTTATCTAAAAAGTCAAGTTTTAACTAGACAGTAGTCTCGTACGGGCCATGGCTCATAAAATGTAAAAACCTTGACCTTTATTCAAGAGATAAACAATTATAAATAGTAAAACAAATATCTAAAGTAAAATAAAACATCTTTTTTCTCTTCCCCTTCCCCCCATTTCCAAATAACTAAAAGTAGAACGTAATGTCCCATATGGCTTCGGCCGAGAGGACGAAAAGCATAATTAACCAAATCAGTCTCTCTGACCTGCTATCTCGATCACTACCTGTACATCCTCCTATGGGGAGCGATCATCCTTGTTGGGCTGTGAGTATCAGTATTTTTCGACTTTGATTTATTTCATGATGGTGGTGTAGAACAAATTAAATTCGGACTTAGGATTGCAACTATTTCACTGAGATGCTAATTCATTTAGAGCTTAGAGAGCTTGGGATGGCTTCTTTATAATTCATTATAAAACTAACGAAGTAAGTCTGCAGAAATGATGAAATTGATCTAGGTGCATGATAGACTGAATCCTTGTGGAAAACAGTCCTAGTAAAAAAAAATGCGAGGAATTAGTGTGTTGATTTTACAAATCTGTGTAAGTACGGGTTAAATTGGAAACGTCAGTAAAGAAATCTGAGCTTCGAATCTGTAATACATGTCGTAGAGGAACTTCGACTAAAATCGGTAACAAACGTCATAATTGGATGACCGATTGAAACACGTGGCGGACCGAGATTTCTAGATTTGAATGAGTAGGTCGCAAGTCTAGCGCATCATTCAATCATTCTTTGGGTTAGCAAGACTATTGATTGTAAGACACGTGTAGCCAGTTCTCTCTCTCTCTCTCTCTCTCTCTCTCTCTCTCTCTCTCTCTCTCTCTTCTTTGTGTGTAACGGTTTTCTTTAAGACTAAAACTATGGCTCGTTTTGTGGATCAAAAGTAGCATTTTGTTGTTGTTGTAGACAAGTAGATTTTATGATCGTTTTGGGGTTGGATATTTTGGTTTTGTCATGTTTGAGTTTTTTTGTTATGTGTCATGTGTAATGCTTGACATTTAAGTGACTTTCATTGGCTAATGAAAGTCCATGAGGGGCTTTCTCTTTCTTTGTCACATAGAAGTGATAAAGCTTAGAAGAGACTCTATGCTAATTTGTGTTGTGTATCATGTATGTTTCCATTTTAAATTTGATTTTCAATCCCTTTTGTATTTCTGATTTTCAATCAGAAGTTTCAATCATTTTTATTTTTCATCTTTGTTTACGTGTGTTGTGTATAAACACAAAGTTTTCATTTACAAAAAAGGGTTTATTTTGGTTTAATTGACTGGTGACTAGGATTGTACGAAAACATGTATGCATGCTATGTCAAATCAATTCAATTCAGATTGGGTTAAAGCAACAATTGCAGTTTGACATTTTATGTGGGGAAACTGGCTTTGGTTTAATTGGAATAGAATTAAACAGGTTTTGCTTACGCATCAGTTACAAGTTAAAGTCGAGTTTTCTGTCCATTATAAGGAATGTATTTCTTATAATAAGGTTCTTGGGTAAGAATATGATCACATCTTCGTTCTTCACTAATCACCAGTTATTGTCTAGTTTTATGTTATTTTGACGCAAACATTTTTCCATTGTCATAAAATGACATTGACCACAAGACTTACAGACAGAGCGAGGGTGTGGTAACTCTCCAATTGTGTCCAGGTGTGGCTTGTCATTGTTGGTTGTGTTGGCTTGTTTAGCCAGTAAAGATTCCCTGAGGGTTAAAGGGAAGGAATGTGCATTGGAAGTGTTTAGTGTCAACTGTAAGACATGTAGTAGAAAGGCAAACATGATAATTGGTTCTATACCATACTTGTCATTGTGTAACTGGGAACTGGGTATTACAGTTTGTATGGATTGATAGTCCAGGAAAAGTTATGTTACCGTGGCAATGTTTTATGTTTGCAAGTTAGTTATTTGTTTCTTTTTATGTCTTACAGGTGTGTTCTGCTGAGCTTGAAATAAACACCAAATAAACCACTCCATGTGGCCCTGTGGTTAATAGGAGAGAAAGAGACCTCTAAGTTCCTTCCCCTCCTCTACAACCCTGCAAAACCCCCTTACCCCCCTTTTTACCCTTTCAACAAATGGCGCTGCGAGCAGGATCGCAGGTAAGGTGTTTATAATAGTTCAGCAGCACACAGTCCAACGTGAAGCCCAGCAAAGCCCAGACCGAAGCCCAACTCAGCCCGACAACGCTGAAGATGGTAGTGGCACTACCTCCACCTCAACTGCCCTACTTTTCTGGGGACTCTGTAGATGGATATGCAGAGGACTTCACCATGGAGGTGACGCGGGTTCTGGCTGCTTATCCAATGAGCAGCGAGATGGCAGCTTATTTCGTCTACTGCCATCTGACGAGGACAGCTCGGCGGGAAGTCCAACTGAGGGAGCTGGAGGAAACAAACACTCCGGAGAAGGTCATCAAGATCCTCCTGGCGGTGTTTGGTGATGGAAGGCGCCTGACATCCCTGATGTCAGAGTTCTTCATGCGGGACCAGCGGCCAGAGGAGTCCATTCTGGACTACTCACATGCATTGAAGGATATTGAGAGAGTCATCAGTCTCAAGGATCCATGGGCTCTTGCTGCCAGTTTGGCAAGGGACAAGTTTGTTGATGGTCTGAATAACCAGGAACGGAGGAGGGACCTTCGTAGTATGGTTACACGGAAGCCTGCGACCACCTTTTTCCAGGCTCGGGACGAAGCTCTCATGTTGGAGAGAGAGCTTGAAGAGGACCATCGGAAAGAGCAACAGCAAGCATCAAGCCTGCTAAAGGAACCAGGACAATCGATCAATCAGTTGTCTGTCATGGAAGAGAGGATTGGAGTAATGCAGGACACATTAGCTGTTGTTTGCGATTTTGTTTCGTTTTCAGGCAGGAAGAGGAGACAAGGTAGAGGAAAGAAAAGGGGCAAGAATAGGAGACCTCGGTCTGTAGTAGGCTCAAACCCTGAGTGGGGTTCGGACATTCTCCCGAAAGATTCTCATTCCGATGAGGAGCCTAAGGTCAAGGAATCATCTCCCAATACAGTATGTGTTGGTGATGATGATCCTGGTTGTAGTGGATGGGTGTGGCTGCCCATTTCACCAGTCTTGGGGACAGAGACAGGACAGCCAACATTTCAAACGCAGGACACCCATGTGTCTCATCTAAAAGAGCCATGTGTTCAGGCACTTGCCAGAATGCAGGACAGATGCACTCAGTCTCATCCAAAACTCGGAGTACACAAGTTAGCTACCCCAGGTACTGTAGGTGAGCCACACACCACAGTAAAGTTCAAAAGATGTCCACATAGGACTAAGGCTGGGTAGAGGGGATTATGTTTCTGTTGGCTGATTATGTTGTTCATTTATTTCCTTGGTTAAATCATTTGATAGCTTGTTTGCATATGATTTTGGTTTTGTATTTTTGTGTTGTTTTGACATATGCACATTTGGTTTACGTTGGCTATTAATCTTGCTTGTTTGTTTTGATTTTTCAAATTGTGTGTGCAAAGAAGTTATGTCCAGAGTTGATAGATATTCTTGGGTATAACAGCCTGTTCTGTTTATTTTTGTCGTGATGGGTGCGGTTAAGCACCAAGGTTGTAACTTTCTATTTGACCCTATATCATGTCTTCATTGGGTTTGGGATTTCATTTGCTTGCAAATTTCTTTCTGTTATCTGTGTTGATGTTCTTCGAGAACTATTCTCACCATTGACATAGAACACACAGGGTACATCTAGCAGCAATGAGGACATTGCTTTCTAAAAGCAGGGGGTGGATGTTATAATGTGAACTTTTCGTTCAATTTTGACACGAAAAGTACACCATAGGCCTAACCCTGGTTGGGATGAATGACTAAGGAATAAGTGGTTATTCAATTTCAGGTGGTAATATGTAAAATTCGACCAATGAGAAACATAAGGAAGTAGATCCTTTTTCTGATCAACCAATCAGAAAAACAGGAAGTCTGGCTTGATGATTAATTTCATTATTAAATTAACTTAATTGCAGCAAATAATAATTGAATATACGTTGGAATGTTCTCTTTATGTTGTTGATCAGGAACTAGACGAAAATGGTAGTTTAATTTTGACTATAAGGTGTTAAAGTTTACATGTGTTGGAGAATTGACCAATAGATAATCAGGTCATTTAAAGTCTTTGTTGGGTATGCTATATAAGTTGTAGCCCTAGGCCAAATCAGTCTCTCTGACCTGCTATCTCGATCACTACCTGTACATCCTCCTATGGGGAGCGATCATCCTTGTTGGGCTGTGAGTATCAGTATTTTTCGACTTTGATTTATTTCATGATGGTGGTGTAGAACAAATTAAATTCGGACTTAGGATTGCAACTATTTCACTGAGATGCTAATTCATTTAGAGCTTAGAGAGCTTGGGATGGCTTCTTTATAATTCATTATAAAACTAACGAAGTAAGTCTACAGAAATGATGAAATTGATCTAGGTGCATGATAGACTGAATCCTTGTGGAAAACAGTCCTAGTAAAAAAATGCGAGGAATTAGTGTGTTGATTTTACAAATCTGTGTAAGTACGGGTTTTAATTGGAAACGTCAGTAAAGAAATCTGAGCTTCGAATCTGTAATACATGTCGTAGAGGAACTTCGACTAAAATCGGTAACAAACGTCATAATTGGATGACCGGTTGAAACACGTGGCGGACCGAGATTTCTAGATTTGAATGAGTAGGTCGCAAGTCTAGCGCATCATTCAATCATTCTTTGGGTTAGCAAGACTATTGATTGTAAGACACGTGTAGCCAGTTCTCTCTCTCTCTCTCTCTCTCTCTCTCTCTCTCTCTCTCTCTCTCTCTCTCTCTCTTTGTCTTCTTTGTAACGGTTTTCTTTAAGACTAAAACTATGGCTCGTTTTGTGGATCAAAAGTAGCATTTTGTTGTTGTTGTAGACAAGTAGATTTTATGATCGTTTTGGGGTTGGATATTTTGGTTTTGTCATGTTTGAGTTTTTTTGTTATGTGTCATGTGTAATGCTTGACATTTAAGTGACTTTCATTGGCTAATGAAAGTCCATGAGGGGCTTTCTCTTTCTTTGTCACATAGAAGTGATAAAGCTTAGAAGAGACTCTATGCTAATTTTGTGTTGTGTATCATGTATGTTTCCATTTTAAATTTGATTTTCAATCCCTTTTGTATTTCTGATTTTCAATCAGAAGTTTCAATCATTTTTATTTTTCATCTTTGTTTACGTGTGTTGTGTATAAACACAAAGTTTTCATTTACAAAAAAGGGTTTATTTTGGTTTAATTGACTGGTGACTAGGATTGTACGAAAACATGTATGCATGCTATGTCAAATCAATTCAATTCAGATTGGGTTAAAGCAACAATTGCAGTTTGACATTTTATGTGGGGAAACTGGCTTTGGTTTAATTGGAATAGAATTAAACAGGTTTTGCTTACGCATCAGTTACCAGTTAAAGTCGAGTTTTCTGTCCATTATAAGGAATTTATTTCTTATAATAAGGTTCTTGGGTAAGAATATGATCACATCTTCGTTCTTCACTAATCACCAGTTATTGTCTAGTTTTATGTTATTTTGACGCAAACATTTTTCCATTGTCATAAAATGACATTGACCACAAGACTTACAGACAGAGCGAGGGTGTGGTAACTCTCCAATTGTGTCCAGGTGTGGCTTGTCATTGTTGGTTGTGTTGGCTTGTTTAGCCAGTAAAGATTCCCTGAGGGTTAAAGGGAAGGAATGTGCATTGGAAGTGTTTAGTGTCAACTGTAAGACATGTAGTAGAAAGGCAAACATGATAATTGGTTCTATACCATACTTGTCATTGTGTAACTGGGAACTGGGTATTACAGTTTGTATGGATTGATAGTCCAGGAAAAGTTATGTTACCGTGGCAATGTTTTATGTTTGCAAGTTAGTTATTTGTTTCTTTTTATATCTTACAGGTGTGTTCTGCTGAGCTTGAAATAAACACCAAATAAACCACTCCATGTGGCCCTGTGGTTAATAGGAGAGAAAGAGACCTCTAAGTTCCTTCCCCTCCTCTACAACCCTGCAAAACCCCCTTACCCCCCTTTTTACCCTTTCAACACATTTAAAAAAACAGAACTCTCGAATGGATTGAGACTAACTCTACCATAAAATATTAAAAAAAATCCCTATGAAGAGACAAACCAACTTTGAATTAAACAATAGACAGTTTAGTTGCTATATTGTGTAATAATAACAGACCTCTCGCCCTTTTCAGTTGTAATAATGGTCAGAACTGACCTTGACAACTATATTGGAAGAAGAAGAAGAAAGAATAAGACCTATGATTATGCAGCCCAATTTGCTTATACTACATGTTGATACTTCTTGGTCATTCGAAATGCCGTAAACAGGCCTATCTCAATACATCTTTTGTTTGCAGGGACCCCACCAAGCTTCCGCCTGCTGTAAAACATGGTTGCTTGACTGTCGACGGACCCCTGCTATGGGCAAAGATGGCTGGGATTTGACATTTTCTGCTACTTTGTTACTACCTCCGCCAAGGAAGAATTGTGTTTACCTTTGTGCTGACCCTGTCTTTATTTCTGTTTGTCCATTCTATAACTAAAACAAAATTGAAACTATTTAAAATCAAAACAGGTGGAAGGTTTGGGTATCGCCTTAAAACCCTTTCACCGCCAATGACGCATTTTTGCACCACAATGATTTAACAACCATTTCATAAAAACTCTTGATATCAGGGTCTGTTATTCTATGATATTGTGTTCCTAAATTTGGGCAGTAAGGATTGACCCCATTCTAAATGTGTCACAGAGAAATCCAACAATATTGCAAACAAAATCTTTTCTGTAGCCAAGTAACTTTAATTGAAATTTTTGGCTCAAAGATAGCTGGCGGTGAAATGGTTTTAAACGTTGTCTGTAATTTTGAGTTAAATAAGATAATAATATCATTCAGAAACAGCAATATAAAATTATATTTTTTATTCACCACTTGTGTTTGTAGCCTACTAGGCTTGCTCCAACCAGTTTATGATAATATTAAAAAAAATCAGCAGTGACAACTGTAACAACAAAATACATTTCGTTTTAATGGTAATCACATGTTGGTTAAACAATAAGTTTTGTCTTTTCGAATATTACATCTAAGGAATGACTTTCGCTTAAGTCAGCGCTCTTAGAGTATCAACACAATTTGCTCAATTTATCTCCCGATACAATATTAATTTTGATAGTAAAAGTCAGCGTTTTTGTGTCTTTCTTACCTCCATCAACAAGGTTACATTTCCGTCCTTAGGGGCCTAACTCTCTCATTTTCTGTCTGCTTGTCCATCGGTGTGACGTTTAGAGACACATTTTAAAGATGGAAATGTTAATCCGAATTCCCATTTATGTAGGGCTACAGCATTTCAACAAAATAAGTAATGCTTATCTACAGCCAGTGGGCTCCACTATTTGATTCTTAATGAAATATTTCTTTCTAAAATGAAGTCGTTGTGATCGGGGCGATCTTACAAATAAAAAATGCATTCTTGCCAGACAAAATGGTGTAGTTCTGTTTTAAAACAATCTATTTGATTCTTGTTGTTGTCTTACCCTGGCTTAAAGACTCCAGGGATCATCCCCAACAACCGAAACGCTTGAACACTATGGTACAATGCACCAACCGGGGATGAGAACATTACGTGCGTGGCCGTTTTTTTATTACTCCCCCACGTGGGCAGCCACACTCTGACTTCGGAGGATTTTAGACTGATGATCATGTTATGCTATGAGATTGTCATGGCTTAAGACAATCCCCGCACAACCATGCAGAACATAACAACATTTTGATGTAGCCTTCGTGTTCTAACTTACCTATGTCAACTGGTCTGACACAGCCTCATGTCAAGGCGTTATTGGATTCTTAATTAAATATTTATTTTTAAAATGAAGTCGTTGTGATCGGGGTGATCTTACAACTAAAAAATGCATTGTTGCCAGACAAAACGATGTCGTTCTAATCATTTGTAAATGTGCATGCGCAAGAACGGGTGCGTGTCATAGCCTTTGTGTAACAATCCGAGTTGTGGGGTGAAGCGCAACTGGACGTGTTGCTGGAAGCAGACAGCAGCAGGGCGGCGCAGTCATCCTCCCTCCACACGGGTGTTGGTTGACTTGACATGCGGACGGGGCGACGTACGGCGACTTGGATGATCTCTGCATTGTTGGTCTTTGAGTCAACAAGACCACCAATGTCCAGCAGGCACCAGTTTTTCCAAGGCTGTATAAAGTGGGTTGGTGGTCACCCACTTGTCTGATGGGGGGAATCATCCGCCTGCAGAGACTGTTCGACTCGACCGTGCGTGTCCTGCCCGTGTGTCGACGACGCCAACACCAAGGTACGGAGAAGGCCGCCCGGTGGTCCTGAAGACGACCTTTGAGGGAGAGGTTGCTCACTGAACCAACGACGAGCAAGCGGGCTACAGGAGACTAACGACAACCTTGGGCTGTCTCACAATGCTATACTGTCTTCCTTCCGCGACGCCGATGCTGATTACACCCTGAAGCATCAAGGACAGAAACAACATCATGACTCGGACTCCGTCCGAATGTTCCAATTTCAGACGGCGAACCCCTACGTTCAAGGGTCCGCCATGTTACCGGAATCATCCACGACGGCTGCTACATCTCGGCTATTGTCTCATCGTCACTTCTTTCGGCATCATTATCTTCATCTACAGGAAGAACAAGTCTTCAGGAACATCATTCACTTTAAGAGTCCACGACTAATAAAACATTAATCTCATCATCACTGCATTTGTGTAATGCTGTTTGGATGAGAGAGTGTGTGTGTGTGTGTGTGTGCGTGCGTGTGCGTGTGCGTGCGCGCGCGTTTATGTGGGTGCGTGCGTGCGTGTGTGTGTGTATCAGAGTGTGTGTGTGTGTGTGGGGGGGGGGGGGGGGGGGGGGTACTTAAAACAAATCTAATTTGCTTGTGTGTGCGTGTGTGTGTGTGTGTGCGCGCGTGCGTGCGCGTGCGTGCGCGTGCGTGCGTGTGTTTATGTGCGCGCGCGCGCGCGCGCGTGTGTGTGCATGTGTGTGTGTGAATGGGTACTTTTTTTATAATCTATTTTTCATTGACCTCTAGGCCTACATAGCGGGCTTGTAAACTGAAACTTTTAATCAGGGCTACAGATATTGATTACAAAAAAATAGGCAATGCTTACTAGAGGTAACAGTCATTAAGCATCCCACAAAAGTACATACAACCTTGCTTACATGTCTAGAACAAATTATTCAATCATTTAGACCAATATAGAGGCGCACCTGCGCTTTCACACAAAAATGATCGAAATGTTTGATTTGACATGATAATTGAAAACAGTTTAGAAATAAGTTTAAAACCGATTCGAACCAGAAATGAAGAGATGTACAGTTTTAAATATTAATATGTTGGTTTCACATGGAAGATATTGCCTACCACACAAGAGAATGTCCATGGAGTTTATTGTTCCAGTTTTCTTTTTTAAATAAGAAAAATGATTGATAGAATCAACTTTTGAAAACTTGAGCAAATAAGACCAGACATGATCTTCTTTAAGTTCAATCCTTTTTAAATCGAATTTTATATCTAAATTTAGTGGAGTCTTAATAGGTCTATGGCCATGTAGTTGCCTTTTTATTTTAAGCGTGGGTCGGCACTATGCCAGTGCTTTCCATTTTGTGTTGCAACTTGCCCCTCCCTCTCGCTCATCATTCTCCCACTTACCAACCTCAGCCAACCCCACCCCTCTTCTTCCTCTCATTAACAACTCTGACAAAATACAAGTGTGCCTGCAACCAGGCTGGCAGAATTACCTTCGATTACCTGTACTGAAAATCACAGAAGCGATAAGCTTAATCTACGCTAATCTGCTTACTGTGTCGATGGTAGGTAGGCCTTTGTAAGCCTACCGTTGTATTCTAGACCACCTGAAGACCATGCTTTATGTACTCTACGTGTTGTGGTGCCGCTTTGGTCAAGCTGTGGTCAATCTCGGCTAAGACTCTGGGTAGATAATCTGCCCGTTATGTGCACGAACAAGATGAACTGGACTCCAGGCTAAGACAAGTAAGCCTACTGTTTTTGTTTGTTCGTTTGTTTGCTTTAGGTCAGCTGGTATGGTGCAATAAAGAAATCATGTCTTATTAACAGAAAACGATATAAAAGAGGACGAGATTTAATCATTAATTGTTATCATTAGGCGCATGTATAGGCTCTTACCTATAGTTATCAGCCCAGTTTTGTTCTGGTTAGGTCAGTAGCAAAAACAGATCGTTGAAGTCAGGGTAGGTTTATCAAAGGGGTTGTAACATCAACAATAGTCACTACTAACACCAAAAACGACGACGTGTATGACGATAACGACGACGAGGGTGTCATTGAGAATATTGATAACGAAGACGTTGTTCGCGTGTTCATTGAGCTGTAATAAGAAGGCTAATGACAATTCGGTGTGAAAACCGTTTCCAATTTACCTTCATTCTGATATTCGTTTCCTCAACAGAACGAGCAGGCATACAGGCCTATTTTATTTTTGGCAAACAATTAAATTTGAAAAGTACTCTCACCAAACTTTCAGAAAAATATAGTGACCAATCCCCCCCCGCCGCCGGGGTGAGGGGGGTCTATGGACACCTGTAGGTCTATATGTCTTTGTTCCGTGATAAATCGGGCCTGACGTGTTCTTTTATAGTGTGGAATCAAACCTTACTGGCACCTTTAATTAGTTTTAATTTCCACTGATGCACAGATCCAAGCCTAAATATATGCACGTGTGTCAGTGTGTTACTTATATGCTTGCTTGCGTGCGTGTATGTAAGTATGCACTGGACATTATAGCGCAATAGTGGTTATGAAGTATGCAAGCTTAGGCCTATGAGTGAGTGAGGGAGAAAGGGCTGGGGCTGGGGGTGGGGGTGGAAATGTTATTAGAGAGAAAGAGCGAAAGTGGGTACACACTCCACGTGTTACTGTGGCTCGGTGTGTGTACATGTCTTTGTGTGTAGGATAACATAGGCTTACACGTGTGTGTGTCATTCATTTAACGTCTGACATTATACATGTGTCAGTAAGTGTGCGCGCACACGTGACAACACGCCATCTGTCTTAACAATAATACTAGAAATGCACTGCGGCAATATACCCGGCCAGAGTTATGGTTATTATGTTTAAAGCAACTAATCAGTCAGATAGTCTATGTGCTAAATGATTTCGTCAAGCGGTTCACATATTTCAGCCTGGACAGACAGAAAAACCCCAAAAGGTTGATTGATGCCGATCGATAATATATATGGTTGTAAAGGTGTGCAATGAATGGTTTTTTTGTAACAGCCTTAAGGTCAAATTCAAGATCAAGGGGCTTCAAATGTCACTCACTAAATTCCTTACGTCATGCTGATCAAGAATATATATGGCTATGTGGGTGTACGGTCAATGGTGTTCGAACTAGTAGCCACTTCTAAAAGAGACTAGTTCAAAAGTCAAGGTCAAGGTCATGAATGTTAACAATACTTTGCACCACACATGGCATTGACCCAGTCTACCATCCTGCCAAATGTGAAGCCTGTAACTACAAAATATGAAAACTATGTCTAAAATACCAATGTTACACTTCCAAGGCCTACATCCTGGTCCCTGACCTTGACCTTGACCTTGAGTGATACCCAATACTCAGACTTACCATAAGCCAATGCATCTACATGTGAAGTTTGAAAATAGTAAGTCCAGCGACGTGAAAGATATGGACGCAAGAAGAAATTTCGATTTTCAAGGTCAAACTCCAAGGTCAAGGTCAGCACTGTTATAGTTTTTCTACAGGACCATTTGTGTACTGTGATAAACAACCACACAAAATGTTAAGTAATTCCATCAATTGGTTCACGAGATACAGCTCGGATATGAAATACATGGCATAAATAAGGACATTTCGGGTCAAACTTCAAGGTCAAGGTCACCAAGGTCATGAATATCGAAAGGAATCTTTCTTTTTTTGGATACCTGCTCCTCTACCAAATTTGATCAAAATCCGTTAGGCAGTTTTTGAGAAAATTGAATGATACACACACACACGCACACACGCGCACGCACACACGCGCACACGCACACGCACACGCACACACACACACGCACACACACACACACACACACACACACACACACACACACATAGATTCAAAGATTGTTTAATCTTTTGGCCCATTTAGGGGCATGGAGGACTTGAAACAAATCAAGAAAATACAAATAGAACAATTGAAAACGGTTACAAAAGATAACTCTAATAATATATTATAATTAGCACACCAAATGCAATGTTACACAACTTTACTAAACCTTACAAATTTGGCTAACTTTAATAACACCTTTTTACCACCACAGAGCAAACGACAATAAATAATAATAATATTTGAAAGCAACAAGGCACCAATACCATGCAACATTGTACCAATTGTGTTTACTGTAACAGCCTAAGCAGAAGTCCTGACATGGTGTGCAACAACGCCAACTGCTGGAGTGAGTGACCCACCGCCTGCATAGTTTGTCACCATGACTTCACGTGCTGCCAACCGCTCAGTCCAGCCAACTGCTGCTGCGTCCAAAAGTCGACAGGCGACAGGTACATTGTGTTACTTAGAATAACATACCCGCTCACTTTAAACAGAAAAGCATAAATTGGCGGTTAGATACCAGAAAGCCTACTCAGTCTTAGGCCGGGTTCACATTAGACGCGTAAGTTCCGTACGGAAAACCCTAAATAAGTGGAAGAAAGAAGGATAAAAGTGTACGCATGATGGGGAAAATCGGACACGTGCGCAAATCTTTTCCCTTCTTTGCTTCACTTATTTATGGATTGCGCACGGGTTTCCGCATGAAATATCCGCTTATGTGTGTAGGCCTACACGGCCTTATTCTTCAGGGGTGAAAGCCAAATAGTACTGTCAGAAAAGGAATGAAGATGGCTGATACAGTGATAGTACCTTTTAGCATTTACCCGAGAATGATTGGCACCTTTTGGCGCAACCGTGGAAATAAAGTCAAGGGAGATAGACAGCAGAAGAAGAAATCCCCCAATCAAGGGTTTCTTTTACATTTGAAAGGGGCTGGAGCGCGCTCACTGATGTCATAATTATTGGATACTATACACCTTTGCATGGACACTACATTTGCTGTCATTACTTATCTTTCACTCATATTGCGCCTCTTTGAAAAGTAGCCGCACCTCTCCGGGTATGTAGGCTACATCAATTGCGCCTGGTTCCCAAAACTGATGTATCTTAGAACTTCAGATGAGCATAAAATATAAAATAAAAAGCTATTTCAAATTCTGTTGTCTGTAGGCCTATCTTTATAAGGGACGTCAGCTCTATCTTCCGACACAAAATCTCAATTAATGCAAAATTTCTAGCATGTCTATTATTTCTCGTAAACCATTTCAACCATTTTAAAGAGCGCAATTGATCACTAGGCCTACACCGAGCGCAGTTGAGTATAGGAGTAATTTAAATAGGCCCGACTAAGAGGCATCGGTTTCGGAAGAGAGTCTGACCTCAGAACCTCTGAAGCTGTTCAAGCAAAGCATCTTTGTGTTATATGTCTTTGGCAGGAAAACATCTTTGTGTTATCATATATATGTCTTTGGCAGGAAAACATCTTTGTGTTATCATATATATGTCTTTGGCAGGAAAACATCTTTGTGTTATCATCTTTGGCGGTTTCACTACCTAGTGAGTCCGAAAAATCGGCAGATAGCCCGAAACAATTGATACAACTGCCTCTCTCCCTTCTCGTCTTCATGAAGTGATAGGAGCTACCTGGCACCTGTTCTGATCAGTGAAAATCAATAATGCTGCATGACAAGGATTCTGTGTTTTATCTCAATGTTATAAAATGTTGACGGAAGATGGAAAGTATGATCATAAGCAAAATAACAGCAGAAAATTGTGCTGTAATCTTACGTCCTGACTTTTATTTGGGGCAAAATTAAACCAAAACAGAGCGAAGGCTCCAATTGACAATTGACAGAAAGAAAGAAATGGAATATAGCCTGCACAATGCTTCCTAATTTGTTTGTTTTCTGGCAGCGGCACCCAAATCTCGAGCTGCCACTCAGGCCAAATCTCGAGCGGCCACTCGAGCAGCTACCCAAGCCAAGACAGCGGCGTCACGAGGCAGAACAGCAGCAGCCACCAGGTTTGTGGGTTTCGGAAGTTGAGTTTCCAGCCATTTAAGCATATACAATAATGAAAAAAAAACACCAAACAACCAAGCCTTCTGGTGGTTCCGCCAGTTTCTAGACCTATCGTATCAGTGATTGTTCAATGTTATTATTCATTTAAGGTTTATCATCTTGCTAGGCACAAGTCACATCTAGCACGCCATCTGTAAATGGATGGTTTTCCCCATAATGGCTACTGCCCTACCTTAGGAACATCCACTCAATAAAAAACCATTCAGAGTGTGAAAATGCCTGATGAAGTTTTGCAATAAAATGAAAGCGCTTGCATACGAAATGTGTCCTGCGTTTGGTTCCTGTTGATTATCTTGAAACGATATTAGGAACATGTCAATATTTCACTGTATCTATGTTCCGTTAGTCACCGTGTCTATGTTCCGTTAGTAGGCCTACAAATTGTGACACTATAAAGGAGGCTTTCTTTCCTCCTTTCTCTTAACCCTACCTCTAACCCTTAACTCTGATCCTTGTTCTAACGCTAACCTTAACCCTGACCCTTACTTTAACCCTAGGCATGTTAGATAATACATGCAATTAATAACGCAAACCAGGTCAGCCCATAAAACAACAGCACTTTTGTTTTAACCCAGGGCTGGAACAACGAAGCCTCCAGTGACTGCTGGCGGCACCAAGCAAGCCAGCAAGCCAGCCAGCAAGGCAGGCAGCAAGGCACCAACCCGGCAAGCCACCCGTGCAGGAGAACCGGTGCTGGCCAAGGTGGGAGAAGACGGGAAAATCGTTGTAGGAGATGCCAACAAATCTCCTAACAAAACTCCGCCAGAAGGAGAGGAAGGGCAAGAAGAATACGATGATGATGAGTATTACGACGAAGACGAAGAATACGACGAAGATGGCGAGTATGACGAAGAGGGTGAATATGACGAAGAGGGTGAATATGAGGAAGGCGAAGAGGGAGAGCAGGGAGAAGATGAAGAGGAATTCTTCGAAGAGGAGGAAGAGGAGGAATTTGATTACAGCACTTTCCAGTGGAGACCTTACGGTTACAGGGAGCGGGACCCTGATGAGCCTCGGGTGGTGATCGACTCGGGAGGGGACACTGGCTGTGGCTGTTTCCCTCAGCGCAGCGACAACAACATCCCTTCCATGCTGTACGACAAGATCGACTGCGAACATGAAGTAAGTCATAGGAGCGACCCGATTTCCTCCAGCCGAGGTCGGACATGCTGGGCCTAATTATTTATTACTTAGGCGCATAACGGCAGCATGTCGCATCTGCGCCCATGAACAGTGACAGGAAACTGTCTGAGTGATCGAAGTTGAAGAAATAATAATCCTTACGAAATCATTGCAAAGCTGCAGAGCCATAATGAATGAGCGTTCAAACCTGTTGAGGACTCCAAATACAGCGGAACATCCCTTATAAGACCCCCATTGTAAGACTCCCTCCCACTTAAGACCTATTCTTCTCTTAGACATTGCTCTTCTTTGTGAGTAATAAAATTACCTCCCTTATGCAACTCCTTCCCACTTAAGACCTTATTTTGGATTATTTTCCAGGTCTTAAAAGGGAGGCTCCTCTGTATATTCCATGGCGGTCATTATGAACTTGCTGGAGCAAAGACACACTTTACTGGGATTATGAACAGAAAAGCGTGAAGGAGAATTCAGGACATGAAGGACAACGACATGTGCAGCATACATCATAACTCACTGGCGTAGGAACGGGGGGGGGGGGGGGGGGGGGGGGGGGGCAGCTGCCCCCCCCCCCCCCCCCCCCCCCTAGCTTCGAGGAGGGGGGGCAGACGTATCTCTCTGCCCCCACAAATTTTGTTTTATAACGGCAAAAAACAAACAAACAAACAGAAAGGACACAAGGAAACAAAAGAGTTAATAGTCTCAGCCCATTCACTACACATTGCTGTCATGGACTTGGTACTGCATCAAAGATGGATTTGAGGGGGGTTACAGGGGTTCCACCCCCTCAGACAAAAAAATGGAAAGAAAAAGAGGAAGATAAATTGTAGTTCCATGCTAGTTATTCTCGCACGAGAAGCCTTGATTGCATCTTTTACATTAAAATTATCATCAGCTTCTGGGAGGCAATCCCCCCAGACCCATCACCCCACCTCAATTGACCACTTGGAGCTACCCCCTCCCCTCTTCCATGACTGGCTGATCCGCCCCAAACATGGTTGTATTTTGATGCTTTTTTGTTGTCTCCTTTCAATTCACATCATGTTTTATTTCATTCATAGATTTTTTATATTATTGATCATGATTATGTTTAAAAATAACAAATAATAAAGTATTTTTGTAGGATTTACTAAGTCATGTAATTTAACCTATCCATCCATTTTGTTTTGTCCGTGTGCCCCCCCCCCCCCCCCCCCCCCCCCCCCCCCCCCCCCCCCCCCCCCCACCACCCCCCCCACCCCCCCCGGTTTGTTGGCAACCCTGCCCCCCCTGGCTTGAAAACGTTCCTACGCCACTTAAACTGATGTGACCACTAAAGGTCATGAGATGATGATTCCTTTTAAATTCCAATTTGCTTTGACAATCAAGTTATTCCTGTAAAGAGTAGTCAACCAAATAACCAGGCCAGAGAAACATAAACGCCCACAGTTGATATATTCTTCCGTGACTTTCATGTTTTTCAAATGAATGACTTTGTGCACATTACACGCGGAAACCTCGTGTGCTTATCCGCAAATAATTAAAAGAAAAGAAATAAGCGGATGGGATAAACGCTTGTGCTTATTTTTCTTACTTTCTTTTACTTATTTGCGGATACGTGCATGGGGGTTCCGCGTGTGATGTCACAAAGCCTCACTCAATTTGAAAATTATTATCTTTGCTATTTTATCATTTCAAATTATTAATCACAATAATTATTCCTTACCTTGCCCGTGCATTAATTGTTGCATTGTTTCATGGACTGATGTACACAGGTTACATTTATAGGAGCTAGGCCTATATGTTTCATACAACAGTTCATCATGAAGATTGCCTGTAGACCCATCAGTTTATAAAAACAAGAGGTTTTTACGATTTTGTGAAGGGTGAAAGTTTGACAGATATAGGAATGAATGAAAAATGGTGTTTTACGTCCTCTCGACCCGGCATAGGCCTACACAGGTTACATTTATAGGAGTTAGGCCTATGGTTCATACAAAACTGAGTTCATTTCATGAAGATTGCCGGTAGACAAAACAAGACATTTTTACGATTTTGTGAAAAATGAAATTTGCCTGATAATACACAGGTTACATTGATAGGAGTTAGACCCTACTGGCACTCCATTCCGCTTCTCTCTCTTTGTCTGTCTCTCTCTCTTCGCATTCTTACAACACCACAAATCTTTCTGCTGCCTAGACCCCTATTGTATATGCCTAGAGAAATTATTGTTCTGTATTCGCCTTCATCAGATGTTCCCATTCACGTGCATGTATTGTCACAGTATTGCATTCTCGTGGACACTCCAAATACACACTATCTCTATTTCCTCCCCGGGCACAGAAACTGCAAGGCTATGCTCATCTGGGCGTCTATCGGTTTGACGACAACTGGGACAGCCGGCACGAGACGACCCTCAGACCGAAACTGGCGGACAGACTGATGCCCAACAAGGGCTTTGTGTGGGGGTACCCCAACTTTGTCTTCGTGGAAGCCGATGAACCGGACCAGGAGGTAGGAGTAGATGACGAAGAGGAGGGTGAAGACTACGAGGGCGAGGAAGAAGGCTATGAAGGAGATGAAGCAGAAGAAGAACGAGACGAAGAATACGGCGATGAATATGACGAAGATGGGGAATATGATGATGAAGAGGCAGAAGAAGGTGAATACGAAGACGAAGACTATCAAGAAGAAGAAGAACAGGAAGAGGAGGAGGAGGAGGAGGAGGAGGAAGAGAAAGAAGACGACGAGGAGAAACCAGAACGGGAAGGTTACTACGACGAGTACGGCGACTACTACCTCTTCGAGGACGGAGCGAGCCTTCCTTCCAGAATGTTTGACAGCGAGGGCAATCTGTTGTCCAGACAGGGGGCAGAATCCATCAAGGCTCCCTCCACTCCCCCCAAACCCTCCTCCGCCCTGGAGGCCATTCTCCCCAGGATAGGCTATTCCCCAGAGCCCTCCCTGGCAGGGAGCCGGGTGCCCACGGCTCAGCCCAGCCCAATGAAGACCCCCTCCTTGCCCCCCATCACCCCGGCCTCTGAGGGTTCCATGGTGGGCTCCGCCTATTCCCAGCGGACCCGGGAGAAGACCCCCGTGAGGTTCAAACCGCGAACTCTGCACAGGACGTTTCAGGGAAAATATTACGACCCAGGTGAGTGGAGATAGACGATGGAAATCTGTTTAACGTCCTCCGGTCTGGAACAGACACATATATGGGACACCAGTAGATATAAAGATGGTGGAATCTCAACTTACGAAATTCGGATCGCTTCTCGGCCTTTTGGCTAAGACAGTGATTCAGGAACAAAAATTTATGTTTATACCCTGGTTGGTTTGTTCAGCCCGTCGTACATGGCGACGTTAAACTGAACTTCCATCCATAAAGATGGTGGCAACGATCCTGGAGGCAATGCCAGGAGGCAGTGCAACACCAGGAAAGTCCCGATTTTAAAAAATCAATATAGATATAGCTGCGATCCCGATTTTTTTTATTAATATAGGCTAGATATAGCTGAGTGGAGATAGACCTACTATCTGAGATACTATATTATAGGCGTCACGCTGATAGCATGATGGTAAACCTACTGTCTTCATGCTTTCAGCATAAATGTTTTAAGTCAGGCTTAGGCAATTTGTAGGCAGTTTCAGTTTCACGGGTACGCAGTAGATAGGTCATGACCACCTATCGAATACATGTTGGGTCGCTTTATAGGTGCGTGTCCATGAAACTAAAACTCTCTAATGTTGGAACATGGCATGACGGTTGCCTGAGTGGGTCTTCAGCTCCTGTCAAAAGCTTGCACTAAACCTAGGATTCAATATCGTTGCTGACATTATTTTCTAAAAATTATGAAGTCTTGTAATTACGTAAGAGTGACGCCATGGAAGTTCTTTTTACTATTATTTATTGTTCTCAAAACATCAAAAGGTGAGACAGGCAGTTATGCTATACGTCTGACGATATATATTTGATGGTGGTGAGAGAGAGAGAGAGAGAGAGAGAGAGAGAGAGAGAGAGAGAGAGAGAGCACAATAATTTTTAATGACCTTGGTCCAATGGTCCAGTTTATGAATACAAAGCAACACCAACGTGAGTCTGACTCTTTGATCGTTAAAAAGATTGGTTTCAATGAAAATGTACCATAAGCGAGGTTAAAGTAATTGACCAGAATAGTCCTTGAATCATTGGTTACTGTATTTCATCAGATTGTAACTCATGTAGACACTTTAAGAAAAAAATCATGCCGAAATATATATATACATATATTCAAGGGTGCAACTACACACAAAAACTGAAAGGCCGGGGTCCAGGCGTAGTGACCCCCTGCAGTTGAAGCAAAAACTGAGTTATGAAGGTATTTTAGTTTGCTTTTTCCACGATTTATACAAATGCTTATTTTAAAGTGTGTGAAAAATACAGTACAGACAAAGATCTTGTTTGACATTTTTTTTATTTTTAAAGGAGCTTCCTTTTCTGGTAAAATTCAAAAACAGGAAATCCTTGTATACCAGGAAAAGTTGCACCCATGTATATTTTATTTTGTGTGTGTTGTTAGTTAGTTAGGTGCATTATAGTCACAGAGGCGTCTCTGTGAAATTCGGGTTGCTTCCACCTGGAGAGCGCGTCGCAGCCAGAGGCGCGCCACCCAATTTATAAAAAAAAATGTTGCATGCTATTTTTGTGTGAGTGATGAGGAAGGAAGGGAGGGGGTAAATTTTGACCAAATGACAACTTTTTCGTTGCCACTGGGTTTAACGTGTGCTAAGTGCATGAGCACACAGGACCTCGGTTTATCGTCTCATCCGAAAGACTCCACGTTCAGACCGCAAGGCCTAGTGCAAAGTGAGAGGAAAAATCCCCTGTACTCAGGTTCGAACTCGGGTTTACTTGACACGAAGCGAACACGCTACCACTCTACACTTGTTATCGTTGAATTGAACATGCTTTCTCTTCTTTCTCTCTCTCTCCGCCTTCAAGTGACGAAAGAATCGTACGAGTTTGAAATCACCCCGGACTTCAGACGACGCATCGACCGATGGAACGTGAGGAAGGAAGGGCTGTCGCTCGGTACCAGGCCACTTATGACTGGAAACAGCACAGCCACCAGAGCCAGTCTGGGAGGAGGAGGGGACGTAGGGAGAGGGAACTTTGGGGGAATGACCCCCGCCACCGAGCAGGAGACGCCCCTGGCCAGTCGTGCGGCCAGCCAGTACAGTGAGCAGCGTACCCCGAGTCAGTACAACACGAGAACTCCCAGTCAGTACAGCCAGCAGCGGCAGCGACAACCGGAACAGGCTGCTCCGATAATGATGGAGAAACGACGTGTTGTCACACGATGGTGATTTTGAGGCCGGGGGCTGTGTTCGAATGTGTGTGTGTGTGTGTGTGTGTGTGTGTGTGTGTGTGTGTGTGTGTGTGTGTGAGTGAATGAGAGAGAGAGTGTGTGTGTATGTGTGAGAGAGAGAGAGAGAGAGAGAGAGAGAGAGAGAGAGAGAGAGAGAGAGAGAGAGAGAGATGGAGAAAGAGAGAGATTGTTCTCAATACCAAAAATAAATGACATGAATCTAAACAGCGTGTGTGTGTGTGTGTGTGTGTGTGTGTGTGTGTGTGTGTGTGTGTGAGTGTGTGTGTGTTTCTGTCAGTACATGTGTGCATTCATGCATATTGTCTACAAAAAGTGTAGTGCCTTTGTTCAAGAACTAAAACCAATAACAAAACATTGACAAAAAATGTTTCAGGCTAACATGGATAATTAAAATAATTATGACTTTATTAATCATCACTACAGCTATTATACAAAGAGTTAATAGATTGTCAACTTCTACCACATTAATACATACACTAAAGACATGCACCTGGGCACTTGGAGAGGGAACAGGATTAAACAAATAAAAGACTTAAATTCCCTTTATCACAGACAGTAATCAAAATACGTCAAATTCTGAATGTACAATTTCAGCAGAATCAAGTTGATCTGTTTCCTTGATTCACGTAGAACCCTCCCCACCCCCACCCCATACACACACACTACCTATCTCCTATTCCCACCCACCCCCCAAAAAAAGACCAAGCAAACCAAAACACTAAAAAATAAAATAATAAAAAAATAAAAAACGCTAAAGAGGATTTCTTCCTTGGATTTTTTTTACCAGATGTTAATAAGCGCATTTCCACCTCAGTGATACTTTTAATAAACACCCAACTAAAACACATTGTAATAAACAAACAAGAAAAGGTACACAAGCCAAGTATGGAAATCAACAAGAACAACAATAACCCCAAACAAACATAAAAAACAACACCAAATCCATCAGGAATAGAAGTTTATGGAAAAATCTTTTTGGTAGCTATTCACAAGATTTAAAGCAAAATAAAAATGTTGTCACAAGAAGATGTCACAAAGTAAGACCAAGAACTACCCAGCCACACAAAGTATAACAATAATAATAAAAATAGATAGGCAATTTTATTTTATGTAGTGGATATACACAGGTAATATGAGCCAATATAAAAAGAACTGTACATGTATGTTATCAAACAAAAATCATGAAGAATTACTTGTGTGGGTGTGAAATCTGCTTTCTTCCTTTCTTGATTATGTATTTGTTGTTCAATATACTGTGTGTAGTGTGGGTGTGGGTGTGAGAAAGCGAGATAAAGATGAGCGTTTTTGCGAGTATGATGAAGGCTTGTAACTTATCTATATTCATTCCTTAAATGGTAAATGTGTTGAACAGTTCGGTCTAAAATAATTAATCTGGTTGGTATTTATCTGTCAAAAATCATTAACCTTTTTAAAAACCCCACCATGTTTCATTACATTTCCATTCCTTGCTACAGGTAAAGTTTATTAACAATTATACTATACATACAATAATATATATAATCACATAAGCATATGTATCACAGTTGTCAAGAAAACAAACACTTTTTTTATTTTATTGACGACTATATTTTGTGCTATTACAGTAATATTTATATTCCTAATTATACACCAAGGACAGGAATACACTTAATTGGAACAAGAGCCTGTACGTTTCTCTCCCTCTCCCTCTGTGTGCATGTTAACTTTTCGTAAGAAAGCAAATACCTGCTAGTGTGTCTTGACAAACATCATGTAATGGTAAGGTACGGTAAGGTAAGTGTGTGTCCAGTTTTCAGTTTTCACTGGTCTCCCTGCTGCGTACAGCCGGCACATTCCGATTTTGGATGAGCTCAAAGGAGAAACATTTTATGGAAGATTTTTTTTTTCAAAGGTTGGAGAATGGGGTAATAAGTCAGAAAGATAGTAGATGATATAAAGCAATGGGAAAAGGCAGAGTCAAAGAGAGTGGCAGATTAGAGGAAGTTACAAGCACAGAACTTCCAGAAGGCGGGGAACTATTTATACTAAAGACCCCCAGCATCCCCACGGGGAGGGACTCCTGGAGCGAGCTGGGGCGTCCAGCTCCCCGTATGGAAGCATGAGGCATCCACCCACTGCCCCATATTCAAAACTGACTCTTTCTTCTTCTTCTTCAATCGCTCAGACAGTTTCCTGTGAATTATGAGCACAGATGCATCATGCTGCTGTTATGCACCTAACTAAGACATAGTTAGGCCCAGCAAGTCCGACTTCGGCTGGAGGATAGGAAATCTTTTTGAAAGCGTTTCTTGAAAAAAGGCAGGAGAATGGACCGGTAAGGCAGAAATCAAAGGGAAAAAGCAGAATCAAAGAGAGTGACAGAACTTCCAGAAGGTGGGGGAACTATTCATACAAAAGACCCCCCGGTATCCCCATGGAGGGAGCCTCTTTCTAAGCATGCATTTCAGAAAGTACTAAACATGAAGTAAAAGCAACAAAAACAGTATACCACAGTTACCTTTTTCATGCAAAACATCACATCAATTCAAAAGAGATGTGCGATGCAAACTAGACAATGATAAATCAGGAGTCATATTGAACAAAATCAATTGCTCATGGAATTATTGGACCATAAACAATTCAAATGTCCTATGTCTTAAGTAAATACATGTCATCACATTTGCAAGACTGAATATCAACAAGTATCTTGAGAGACAAACCATGATTTTGGAATGAGTCAAAAGCCTAATGATGCATTCTGTCAATTTGTGTTACAATATGAATCAATATATTTTTTATATTATATTTACAAGGAATAATATCAGCAATCTAGGTACATGTGCATGTGATTTTGACATGCATTCAGTTTGTAGAATAACTATATACAATGTACCAGTAAAAGTTAGATTTTTTTTAAATTTATATATTTTTAATTATAACTGAAAATTCAATTACAAGAATGTTTCCAATAGATACATTATCTTACAGATTATATAAAACATGATATACAGAGACTTTGATGACAGTCCATTTGAAGGGAAAACGCTTTATTTCACTCGAGATAAGAAAAGATTAGGACACAAAACATTCATTCACTATTCGGACAGGCTTACACTGAGACATCATAACAACTGGCAGTTTGTTAAGAATAGCAATGACTACACTATTCACACTGTTCCTTTTAACATGTATAAGCAACACTCACTATGCAGTTGCTTTAACCAAGAAGAAAGTCATTGATTATACACAGCAAAATCCTTTCACCAAAGCGATACAGCAAAACACAGATGAATGCATGATGCTTATATTCCTTTTTCTCCCACACCACACCATTTGACAAAAAGTGTAAGGCATCATTCACAAGACAAGAAAACATGGCTGAAGTCTTTCTGGAAGTATTGTCAAAGGCGATTAAGGCAAATATTCTATTCATTTAGAGAGAGCTCACAACTCAGAATTAAAGAAAACAAAAACAAACGAAAGTTCAAGTAGATTTACAACAACACTCTTTTTAAAGACATTTCACAACTCGAAATGAACAAGGAAAAAAAAAAGACAAAATATTTATTAACCAGAAATTAAGAAAATCACAACACAGAATTTCTTTTAAAAAAAAGTTAAAAGATGGCATGCTTCTTCTCAAACCAATTCCATTTTCAATATCTTTGTGGTTATCTGTGCTTCTTCTGTTTTGTTTTGATCAGTCTTGTTTTGTCAAGAAAAAAAGAAAAAGAAAAAAAAGGATTACACATGGAAGGATAGAAAGTAGATACATAATAATAGGTAACAGTTTTCTCACTTTCATCCTAAAGGAGAGATCAAACTTTGCAAAAAAAGGGAAGACTGAATGGCAACTTGTGGCTTACACCTATTATTTCCCACTATGATATCATTATTTACAGCAGTTAAGCAAAATAATTTATTCTATCTCTGCAAAAGCCATTATTGTATGTGCATTTTGAATTGAAACTAGAATCTGCCAATAAGAGGAGAATTAGCCAGTCTAAACAAATAATATGCATACCCAAGCAAATAACATAGAAAGTGAAACATGCACATGTACTCTTTTGGCATAATGTATCTTTTTAGTTTTCTTTCTTTTGTGCCTCATAAGAGGTATTCAGTCACCAGGATCCACCCATTTGAAGCTGTCTAGCAATAATCAAAAGGCATAATCAGTACAAGGATTACAAATTAGTATTCAAAGACTGCATAACAGGGTGGTCAATCAGAGAACTTTCACTGAAGTCTGATCCTGTCTATCATAATAATTACGCAGAGCATTACCCAGAAGTTCAGCGTGAAACCAATCACATTGAATGAATAGTTTGCAGAACCAGGTGCTCCTATTTGAAACGACGAAAAACATCAAGATCCTATAACAGTTCTGATTAAATATCCAATGCTGCTACCTTTAACCAAAGACATGCGCCACGAAGTTCTGGATATCAAAAACCAATATCACCATCAGGCAAGTAAAAGAATGCAAGACAATTTTCAGTTTGAACGCTGATGACTACACTTTAACCCTGTGAGCTTATCACAGATATAGGCTTTGTGCACATTGCGCGCGAAAACCTCATGCGCTTAATTGAAAATAGGTAAAAGAAAGTAAGAAAAAAAAGCGCATGCATTTTAGCATGCGCTTACCCCATCCTCTTCTCTTACTTTATTTTACTTATTTGCGTATAAGCGCATGAGGTTTCTGTGTGCAATGTGCACAAAGCCTACATAACAAGACTCTACTCTGTGCTTCTGTTCACAAAATGTGTTAAAAAGGATAAAGCCCAAGACATTTATGAGAAAGGTTGAGCAATATTCAACGATACATCCAAACGCTACAAGCAACATTGACTTTTGTTTCACATTATTTTTACATCAGATTTTAAGCCGGATTCTTTACGAGAGCCCTTGACACCAACTCCACAACTTAGCAATGAACAATACAATCCAGTGCAACACAGCGTTTATACACATCTCATTTAGTACAGGAAAGCTTTCGATCTAATAGATAATAAAGCACAAAAGGCATGACAAGAAAACCCAACCAACAAACAGATACATTTCATACCTCTTCCTAAACTCCACTACCATCACAATTTAATATAAAAAAATATGACAGTTGCAAGACAAAAGTATGACAGTTGTAAGACAAAAGTATGACAAACAAATTCTCAGAACGATATAACACCTGAGTTAAGCAGAGCGGAAGAAGAAGAAAAGTTTAGATTTGTGCTTCAAACCAACAGTGGAGCAGCCAATGGATGTGGCCGCACATCGCTGCAGAGTTCAGTTCTCCTCATAATCATCCTCGTAGTCATCCTCTTCGCTGTGGGAGGAGGGCGCTGCGGTGCTGCGGGTCTTCAGGAACTCCTCGTCAATGCCAGCCGTCTTCAGCGTGCTCTGGAATTTCTTCTCCGCTGCCTTGCCCGCGTTGGACTGCAAGGGGGACACATAGGAACAACAGAACTGCTTAGAAAGAAATGTGGTGCTAGTTCTTGCCTCTCCTATCTAACAGCAAGGGGGGGGGGGGGGGGGGGGGGGGGGACATAGGAACAACAGAACTGCTTAGAAAGAAATGTGGTGCTAGTTCTTGCCTCTCCTATCTAACAGCAAGGGGGGGACACATAGAAACAACAGAACTGCTTAGAAAGAAATGTGGTGCTAGTTCTTGCCTCTCCTATCTAACAGCAAGGGGGGGGGGGGGGGGGGGGGACACATAGAAACAACAGAACTGCTTAGAAAGAAATGTGGTGCTAGTTCTTGCCTCTCCTATCTAACAGCAAGGGGGGGGGGGGGGGGGGGGGACACATAGAAACAACAGAACTGCTTAGAAAGAAATGTGGTGCTAGTTCTTGCCTCTCCTATCTAACAGCAAGGGGGGGGGGGGGGGGGCACATAGAAACAACAGAACTGCTTAGAAAGAAATGTGGTGCTAGTTCTTGCCTCTCCTATCTAACAGCAAGGGGGGGGGGGGGGGACACATAGAAACAACAGAACTGCTTAGAAAGAAATGTGGTGCTAGTTCTTGCCTCTCCTATCTAACAGCAAGGGGGGGGGGGGGGGGCACATAGAAACAACAGAACTGCTTAGAAAGAAATGTGGTGCTAGTTCTTGCCTCTCCTATCTAACAGCAAGGGGGGGGGGGGGGGGGGGGGGCATATGAACAACAGAACTGCTTAGAAAGAAATGTGGTGCTAGTTCTTGCCTCTCCTATCTAACAGCAAGGGGGGGGGGGGGACACATATGAACAACAGAACTGCTTAGAAAGAAATGTGGTGCTAGTTCTTGCCTCTCCTATCTAACAGCAAGGGGGGGGGGGGGGGACACATATGAACAACAGAACTGCTTAGAAAGAAATGTGGTGCTAGTTCTTGCCTCTCCTATCTAACAGCAAGGGGGGGGGGGGGGGGGGGGGCACATAGAAACAACAGAACTGCTTAGAAAGAAATGTGGTGCTAGTTCTTGCCTCTCCTATCTAACAGCAAGGGGGGGGGGGGGGGGGGGGGACACATATGAACAACAGAACTGCTTAGAAAGAAATGTGGTGCTAGTTCTTGCCTCTCCTATCTAACAGCAAGGGGGGGGGGGGGGGGGGGGGGGGGGGCATATGAACAACAGAACTGCTTAGAAAGAAATGTGGTGATAGTTCTTGCCTCTCCTATCTAACAGCAAGGGGGGGGGGGGGGACACATAGAAACAACAGAACTGCTTAGAAAGAAATGTGGTGCTAGTTCTTGCCTCTCCTATCTAACAGCAAGGGGGGGGGGGGGGGGGGGAACAACAGAACTGCTTAGAAAGAAATGTGGTGCTAGTTCTTGCCTCTCCTATCTAACAGCAAGGGGGGGGGGGGGACACATAGAAACAACAGAACTGCTTAGAAAGAAATGTGGTGCTAGTTCTTGCCTCTCCTATCTAACAGCAAGGGGGGGGGGGGGGGGGGGGGGGGGGTGTGGGGGTGCACATAGAAACAACAGAACTGCTTAGAAAGAAATGTGGTGATAGTTCTTGCCTCTCCTATCTAACAGCAAGGGGGGGGGGGGGGGGGGGACACATATGAACAACAGAACTGCTTAGAAAGAAATGTGGTGCTAGTTCTTGCCTCTCCTATCTAACAGCAAGGGGGGGGGGGGGGGGGGGGTGGACACATATGAAACAACAGAACTGCTTAGAAAGAAATGTGGTGCTAGTTCTTGCCTCTCCTATCTAACAGCAAGGGGGGGGGGGGGGGGGGGCACATAGAAACAACAGAACTGCTTAGAAAGAAATGTGGTGCTAGTTCTTGCCTCTCCTATCTAACAGCAAGGGGGGGACACATAGAAACAACAGAACTGCTTAGAAAGAAATGTGGTGCTAGTTCTTGCCTCTCCTATCTAACAGCAAGGGGGGGGGGGGGGGGGACACATAGAAACAACAGAACTGCTTAGAAAGAAATGTGGTGCTAGTTCTTGCCTCTCCTATCTAACAGCAAGGGGGGGGGGGGGGCATATGAACAACAGAACTGCTTAGAAAGAAATGTGGTGATAGTTCTTGCCTCTCCTATCTAACAGCAAGGGGGGGGGGGGGGGGGGCATATGAACAACAGAACTGCTTAGAAAGAAATGTGGTGATAGTTCTTGCCTCTCCTATCTAACAGCAAGGGGGGGGGGGGGGGGGGGGGGGGGGGGGGCACATATGAACAACAGAACTGCTTAGAAAGAAATGTGGTGCTAGTTCTTGCCTCTCCTATCTAACAGCAAGGGGGGGGGGGGGGCACATAGAAACAACAGAACTGCTTAGAAAGAAATGTGGTGCTAGTTCTTGCCTCTCCTATCTAACAGCAAGGGGGGGGGGGGGGGGGGGGGGGCATATGAACAACAGAACTGCTTAGAAAGAAATGTGGTGCTAGTTCTTGCCTCTCCTATCTAACAGCAAGGGGGGGGGGGGACACATATGAACAACAGAACTGCTTAGAAAGAAATGTGGTGCTAGTTCTTGCCTCTCCTATCTAACAGCAAGGGGGGGGGGGGGGGGGGGACATATGAAACAACAGAACTGCTTAGAAAGAAATGTGGTGATAGTTCTTGCCTCTCCTATCTAACAGCAAGGGGGGGGGGGGGGGGGGGGGGGCATATGAACAACAGAACTGCTTAGAAAGAAATGTGGTGCTAGTTCTTGCCTCTCCTATCTAACAGCAAGGGGGGGACACATAGAAACAACAGAACTGCTTAGAAAGAAATGTGGTGCTAGTTCTTGCCTCTCCTATCTAACAGCAAGGGGGGGGGGGGGGGGGGGGGGGGACACATAGAAACAACAGAACTGCTTAGAAAGAAATGTGGTGATAGTTCTTGCCTCTCCTATCTAACAGCAAGGGGGGGGGGGGGGGGGGGGGCATATGAACAACAGAACTGCTTAGAAAGAAATGTGGTGCTAGTTCTTGCCTCTCCTATCTAACAGCAAGGGGGGGGGGGGGGGGGACACACATAGAAACAACAGAACTGCTTAGAAAGAAATGTGGTGCTAGTTCTTGCCTCTCCTATCTAACAGCAAGGGGGGGGGGGGGGGGGGGGGGGGCATATATGAACAACAGAACTGCTTAGAAAGAAATGTGGTGATAGTTCTTGCCTCTCCTATCTAACAGCAAGGGGGGGGGGGGGGACACATATGAACAACAGAACTGCTTAGAAAGAAATGTGGTGCTAGTTCTTGCCTCTCCTATCTAACAGCAAGGGGGGGGGGGGGGGGGGGGGGAACAACAGAACTGCTTAGAAAGAAATGTGGTGATAGTTCTTGCCTCTCCTATCTAACAGCAAGGGGGGGGGGGGGGGGGGGGGGCATATGAACAACAGAACTGCTTAGAAAGAAATGTGGTGATAGTTCTTGCCTCTCCTATCTAACAGCAAGGGGGGGGGGGGGGGGGGGGGGGGTGGAACACATATGAACAACAGAACTGCTTAGAAAGAAATGTGGTGCTAGTTCTTGCCTCTCCTATCTAACAGCAAGGGGGGGGGGGGGGGGGGGGCACATAGAAACAACAGAACTGCTTAGAAAGAAATGTGGTGCTAGTTCTTGCCTCTCCTATCTAACAGCAAGGGGGGGGGGGGGGGGGGGGGGGGGGGGGGGCATATGAACAACAGAACTGCTTAGAAAGAAATGTGGTGCTAGTTCTTGCCTCTCCTATCTAACAGCAAGGGGGGGACACATAGAAACAACAGAACTGCTTAGAAAGAAATGTGGTGCTAGTTCTTGCCTCTCCTATCTAACAGCAAGGGGGGGGGGGGGGGGGGGGGACACATATGAACAACAGAACTGCTTAGAAAGAAATGTGGTGCTAGTTCTTGCCTCTCCTATCTAACAGCAAGGGGGGGGGGGGGGGGGGGGGGCACATAGAAACAACAGAACTGCTTAGAAAGAAATGTGGTGCTAGTTCTTGCCTCTCCTATCTAACAGCAAGCAAGGGGGGGGGGGGGGGGGGGACACATATGAACAACAGAACTGCTTAGAAAGAAATGTGGTGCTAGTTCTTGCCTCTGCTATCTAACAGCAAGGGGGGGGGGGGGGGGCATATGAACAACAGAACTGCTTAGAAAGAAATGTGGTGCTAGTTCTTGCCTCTCCTATCTAACAGCAAGGGGGGGACACATAGAAACAACAGAACTGCTTAGAAAGAAATGTGGTGCTAGTTCTTGCCTCTCCTATCTAACAGCAAGGGGGGGGGGGGGGGACACATAGAAACAACAGAACTGCTTAGAAAGAAATGTGGTGCTAGTTCTTGCCTCTCCTATCTAACAGCAAGGGGGGGACACATAGAAACAACAGAACTGCTTAGAAAGAAATGTGGTGCTAGTTCTTGCCTCTCCTATCTAACAGCAAGGGGGGGGGGGGGGGGGGGGGGCTAGACACATAGAAACAACAGAACTGCTTAGAAAGAAATGTGGTGCTAGTTCTTGCCTCTCCTATCTAACAGCAAGGGGGGGACACATAGAAACAACAGAACTGCTTAGAAAGAAATGTGGTGCTAGTTCTTGCCTCTCCTATCTAACAGCAAGGGGGGGGGGGGGGGGGGGGACACATAGAAACAACAGAACTGCTTAGAAAGAAATGTGGTGCTAGTTCTTGCCTCTCCTATCTAACAGCAAGGGGGGGACACATAGAAACAACAGAACTGCTTAGAAAGAAATGTGGTGCTAGTTCTTGCCTCTCCTATCTAACAGCAAGGGGGGGACACATAGAAACAACAGAACTGCTTAGAAAGAAATGTGGTGCTAGTTCTTGCCTCTCCTATCTAACAGCAAGGGGGGGGGGGGGGGGGGGGGGGACACATAGAAACAACAGAACTGCTTAGAAAGAAATGTGGTGCTAGTTCTTGCCTCTCCTATCTAACAGCAAGGGGGGGGGGGGGGGGGCACATAGAAACAACAGAACTGCTTAGAAAGAAATGTGGTGCTAGTTCTTGCCTCTCCTATCTAACAGCAAGGGGGGGACACATAGAAACAACAGAACTGCTTAGAAAGAAATGTGGTGCTAGTTCTTGCCTCTCCTATCTAACAGCAAGGGGGGGACACATAGAAACAACAGAACTGCTTAGAAAGAAATGTGGTGCTAGTTCTTGCCTCTCCTATCTAACAGCAAGGGGGGGGGGGGGGGGGGGGTCACAGGACACATATGAACAACAGAACTGCTTAGAAAGAAATGTGGTGCTAGTTCTTGCCTCTCCTATCTAACAGCAAGGGGGGGGGGGGGGGGGGGGGCACATAGAAACAACAGAACTGCTTAGAAAGAAATGTGGTGCTAGTTCTTGCCTCTCCTATCTAACAGCAAGGGGGGGGGGGGGGGGGGGGGGGGACACATATGAACAACAGAACTGCTTAGAAAGAAATGTGGTGCTAGTTCTTGCCTCTCCTATCTAACAGCAAGGGGGGGGGGGGCATAGAAACAACAGAACTGCTTAGAAAGAAATGTGGTGATAGTTCTTGCCTCTCCTATCTAACAGCAAGGGGGGGACACATAGAAACAACAGAACTGCTTAGAAAGAAATGTGGTGCTAGTTCTTGCCTCTCCTATCTAACAGCAAGGGGGGGGGGGGGGGGGCATATGAACAACAGAACTGCTTAGAAAGAAATGTGGTGCTAGTTCTTGCCTCTCCTATCTAACAGCAAGGGGGGGGGGGGGACACATATGAACAACAGAACTGCTTAGAAAGAAATGTGGTGCTAGTTCTTGCCTCTCCTATCTAACAGCAAGGGGGGGGGGGGGGGGGGGGGGGCATATGAACAACAGAACTGCTTAGAAAGAAATGTGGTGATAGTTCTTGCCTCTCCTATCTAACAGCAAGGGGGGGGGGGGGGGGGGGGGGGCATATGAACAACAGAACTGCTTAGAAAGAAATGTGGTGATAGTTCTTGCCTCTCCTATCTAACAGCAAGGGGGGGGGGGGGGGGGGGGGGGGGGGACACATATGAACAACAGAACTGCTTTAGAAAGAAATGTGGTGCTAGTTCTTGCCTCTCCTATCTAACAGCAAGGGGGGGGGGGGGGGGGGGGGGGACACATAGAAACAACAGAACTGCTTAGAAAGAAATGTGGTGCTAGTTCTTGCCTCTCCTATCTAACAGCAAGGGGGGTGGGGGGGGGGGGGGGGCATATGAACAACAGAACTGCTTAGAAAGAAATGTGGTGCTAGTTCTTGCCTCTCCTATCTCAGGGGACATAAAGACACAACAGAGCTGCTTGGGGAGAAAAGTGGTGTTAGTTCTTGCCTCTCTTATCCAAGTCACAGGTAGAAAGAAGTGTGCTGTTAGTTTCTAACTCATGGAACAGGGGGCAGCTTTAAATTTAAACGAAGAAAACTGAGAAAAGACAGATTTTTTTAAATTTTTATAGAATAGACAGTTAACAGACAAATCAAATTTTCTGCTAAAGCTGTTTTGTACTACAATGAAGGATGCCTACAATTAAGGGTTTTTCCTCAATGTGGTTTGCTACAAAAACGTCTTACTGATTGTTTTCATTTGGAATTTTATCAATCTTAACAATGAGTTCAAACATCTTTGCATTAATTTCACAAAAATGTTTAATTTTGTTTGTTTTTCTGGACAAATTGCTTTTGGTCTAAAGACCAAACTGTTGTATTTTTTCGTGCCTTATATCTTATTGACAAATCACAAATTCAAATCTATAGATTGTTTAAGTTTTATTTCCATTTCTGTGAGATTGAATTTTTTTTTTGGGGGGGGTGGGGGTGGGGGTGGGGGGGGGGGTTGTCACCATGTAAGAATAATCTCTCTCACTGATAGTGAATCTCTGAGTCTTATTTTCCCACACCCAAAAGAAGAGACCCTGAATTTCTGAATCCAAATATGAATGAAAAACAAATATGCTGAAATAACAAGAGAAACAATTTTGGCACCCCACAGAAGGAATTTTTTTCAAAAGAACTTATTTTAAAAAAATGTCCAAACCATCTTGAAAAATAAAATACACTATTCTAAGCTTCCGTGCATCAAATTGTCTTCACAAACCTAAAAGAATCAAAGCAACAGCAGAATAATTAAAAGTTTCATTAATGGTTGTGGGTTGCATGCTGTTGGTCACTCGATCTGTACACGCAATAATGTTTGAACTCATTGCTAAGGTGCCAAACTTCTTTAAAGCCTGACTTAGTTTAACCCTTTTGCCGCCAGCCATTTTTTAGTCAAAATATTCCATTAAATTTAACTGGGTAGAGAAATAAATGTATCTGCAATATTGGGAATTTCTCTGTGACATGTATAATATTAGGCCTATACCTCCCAAAATTACGAAAATAGGGTCTTTGGATAACAGGCCCTGATTTTATGCCTTTTAGTGACTTGGGTGTTAAACCATTGTGATGCATAAATGCGACACTGGCGGCGAAACGGTTGTTCAAATCTAGTAACTGAACAGAAAGATATACACTAATGTGGATAAAGGTCATAATTATTCCAATTAAACAAAGTACAAAGTAATCAGCAAACTTGCATGTTTGGTGACCAGATATCAATCGATGCCTCAATCACGTCTACAGTTCAACTTCAACATAACAATAATGAACAAACAATTTTTTATATTATTATAACATTATTTTTACGCTAGGGCATCTAGCCGAGCAGGTGTAAAACATGCCTACCTGAGTCTCCTTTTCAAAGAGAAGAGGGCGTCTCTCCACTCTGCTCTTCATCTCTTCCAGGTCCTTTTCAAACTGCTCCTTACGGGCTATGTCTGCCACTCTGTGACACAAATATGCACATAGTATCAGTTGGTGAAATTCAAAAACCTTGTATCTTGATTTTTTTTTTTTTTTTTAGTTAGATACATAGTCACCTCTCTCATTTTTCACGCCACCTTCCACCAAAAGCTCGTATCTCTGACTTTCTATTTGCGGTAAATGAGGTTGTGTAAATAGAAGAAAAACTCGTAAGTCCCAAATTTAGATCTAGTTAAGGACAAAAACCTCGTATCTTTGTTCTTTTTTAAGTATTAAAAAAAACCACAAAAAAATTAATTTTAACAAAATGCAGAACTAAACTTGCAATGTCTTGAACAACATATTCATCATAGTTAATCAATTGTGGTAAATGTGGTTAATTATTAAAACAGTTTTTTTAAATTTTTCTCAAAACTACCAAAATTGAGATACGAGTTTTTTTGAATTTCACTGACGATATGCGCACACACAGTCTCATAGGCACGCACGGACGCGCGCACACACACACACACACACATATACACATTAAAACACACACAGAGAGGAGTAGGCCGTGTTGTGCTAGTGGGATGAATGACACAAATTCACATATTCCCGTGTGCCAATGGTAGTCTAAATGAAGACTTTGGGTCTGGGCAGGGTAATTTCTAAAGAGAATTGGGCCAAGGATCCACAAATCCTAACTCAAATAGTTAGGTCTTTGGTACGTAATAGACTCACCTATGGCATGGAGGTTTTCCACTCATTAACACCAAGTCAGTTTGGAACACTTCAAACTATAGAGACAAAAGCTTTGAAGATAGCCCTGGGGATACCGTATTTCGCTGTAAACAGACTAGTCTATAGAGACATAGGCTGGCTTCCCCTTCAAAACTTAATGAAGTTAAATTGCGCAAATTTCGTAACACGATGGTACGCAGCCAAAACTGGAACCGACAAAGAGTTTGTTCAAACTATTAAGGACCCACTTTTCGACTACTCTAAATTTGAAAATAAAAACCCCCAACTACATATGAAGACAAGGAATATACTATATTATACAAGGGATCTGTTCAAGGATGCTGACTTGAACTATTATGACGTTTCCCCTCACCCCATGCCGGTTTTCCCGCCGTGGGTGAGGGAGGAAATGAATTTTGACACAGAGCTAAATGAAAAGTTCTCTAAACAAGACATTAATCAGATAGCTGTAGCAGCTAAAGAGAAAATATGGAACCAAAAAAATCACTTACAAATATTTACAGATGGCTCCAAAATTGATCAAAAAGCAGGCTGTGCCTTCACCATCCCAGCACTGACAATCACAAAATCATTCAAACTGAATGACAATGTCTCTGTTTTTACTACTGAACTATGGGCACTCTTGGAAGCCTGTGTGTTTTTAAATAATTTAACTAATCCTCCGATTAGTGTTGTTGTTTTTACGGACTCCCTTTCCTCAATTCAGGCCCTTAAGGGAGCCACCCAGAATAGACTAGAAATAATAAATGAAATTAAAGTACTTGTACATCAAATCATTATAAAAGGCACCCAAATGAAAATAACCTGGATTCCATCCCATAACGGCATAGCAGGCAACGACCAAGCAGATAGAGCCGCTAAAAGGGCCGCTATGGGAGAGTCCGGAATTATAACAAACATAAAATTATCTACCTTTGAAATAAAAAGTAAACTTAAATAAACTATTTTCCTCCAATGGACAAAGGAGTTGGAGGTATACGCTAAAGCCCATTTGTGGGACCATAGAATAGTTAAAGGAGGTCTTTTCCTCAAAATACCATTTTCACTTCAAGTACTAATATTTAGACTACGAACGGAATCATATTTATGTAAACATGTAAAAATAGTATGCCTTTGCGGCGAGATGCTTAACATAGATCACTTGTTTAGTACATGTTTAATAATTACAAAGGAATTTGAAACGTTAAAACAAAAGTATGAGACTCATAATATAAAGTTCACCAAGGCAGATACTCTCTCCAATGGTAATGAGGGGTGGGCCCCAATGATCTGGTTCGCCGAAACTCTCAATCAAACAACCTTTGGCCACCATTTTTAAACTTTTTTAACAAAGTCGTTAATCCTAAAGTACATTTTAAAATATATTTTAACACAAGCTTATTTTATCTGTCTTAAAAATAGAAGTTAAGATAATAAATTTAAACTTAATATTATTTTAAGCACTTATAAGAGTAAATCCCCATTCTTGTAAATATGATAGTTATGATGTACCACCAGGACTCGGCCCACTGTATATTTTTCTTCTGAGCCTTTTTGTTTGGAGTCAGGATTAGGTATCATCGGAATTTTGAAGGATGGGGATCCTCTTGATTTAAATTTTATACTTTGCACGTAGCAAAATAGACTAACCAAATTTGTATATATATGTAAAGTCAATGGCTTTGAACAAATAAAATTTTTAAATACATCCTTTTAACTAAAAAGTTAAAACATATTTTATGCTTTTAAAACTTTTAATACTTTTTTTGGTAAAATAAAAATTATGTGTAAATTTGTGTACATAAACATTTGTTGACCTTTTCTGAGTTTTTAAAGTTTCGTTGATTTTAAAAAAGTGGTCCTGAAAATTTTAATCACATATAGCTCTAAGAGCTAATATCCAAAGCTTCTTAATGAAAACTTTTTAACAAAATATCCACAATTTTAGTTGTCCAGATGCGGGCCACGCCAGACATAGGTTCTGACCTACTAATCAGACCCAATCATAGAATAAAATTAAAAATAACTGTATTTAAAAGAAATAAATACCTTTTATCCCCTTTCCCCCTTTTTCCCCCCATCTTAATTTAAAGTAATGTCTCATATGACTTAGGTCGAGAAGACGTAAAACTTTATTATTTTCTTGGGCAGGGTAGACACATCCCAAATCCCCCCCAAAAAGAAGA
Organism: Phymorhynchus buccinoides; assembly: GCA_017654935.2. Classification (NCBI taxonomy): domain Eukaryota; kingdom Metazoa; phylum Mollusca; class Gastropoda; order Neogastropoda; family Raphitomidae; genus Phymorhynchus; species Phymorhynchus buccinoides. The sequence goes on from CM065684.1 coordinate 50,048,615, forward strand.
AAGAAAATGCTGACTACAGTGGAACCTTCCTTATAAGAGCCCCCCTTATGAGACTCCCTCCCACTTAAGACCTACTTCTCGTAGACATTTGCCTTTCTTTGTAAGTATTAAAATTACCTCCCTTATACAACTCCCTCCCACTTAAGACCTCATTTTGGATGATTTTTCAAGGTCCTAAAAGTGAGGTTCCACTGTACTAATAACCTGTGGTTGCGGAGCCTCTCCTTGAGTTTGTCTTCCACTCTGGGGGTGTCTGCTCCACGATCCAGGATGTATTTCCGTAGCTTGGCATCCCTGACCCTCCTTCTACGTTCCTCCTCCTCTTGCTCTTCCAACTGCTGCAGTTCACGCTCTCGTAGTGTCCTGAGTATGTGTACAATGAAAAAAATTGGTTGCATTAAATAAAGCGTAAAAGGCTGCGGAAGGGTTTTGAGATCCAAAACTCCCCTTACAAACCTCTTTTACTGTTACATTTGATGCTCTTGTGCAACCACACACACACACGTTTACCACCACTGGAGGGCTTCAGGTATTGCACACATGGCATTGATTTTGCATTCATACAAAAATAAACATGAAGATTTTATAACTTGAGCATACCATATCACATGTAACAGGTGTTTTGAAAAATATTGAAAAAAAATTTGTTCAATATATTTGTCATTATTAAAGCAAAGCGTTTTACCAACAATATTGGCAGATTTCATTTGTGATAATGATCCAACAGAATCTCAAGATTATAAAATATTTTATTCCAATGTATTTTCCATTATTAAAACAAAGCGTTTTACCAACATTATTGGCAGATTTCATTTGTGATAATGATCCAACGGATTCTCAAGTTTTATTATAATTTATAATTCCTTGCTTTGCTAAACAATTTCAAAGTTATAATTAGGGTAAGGTGGGGGAAAGGTTTGAAGGTAGTAACAGGAAACATGAATTTGCCACAAAACAAAAAATGCTAGAAGTAGTAGTACCTGAAATATCCCGTGCGTAGTTCAGCTGAAGTACTGGACCTCAACGGTATGGAATCCATAGATGAAGACATAGCACCTGGGGAAAGACACAGCAAGCATGATTAATACAAAAATATATATTTTGTATTTGGAAGGCTGTTAAGTAACACAAGTCCTGATTTAGTGTCAGTAGGTCTAGGGTGAGATTTACTAATACTATGGGAAAGAAAGCTGTGTCAATGTACAGATCTTCTCAGGTATCAATCCATTATTAAAGAAATAAAGGCAATCACTGAAACAGGTATCCAGCAAAGTTATAATGGACATCTGAATTAGAAGGGTATATATATATTTACCATATTTTTCGGACTACAAGTGATACTTTTTTTTCTCAGATTGAGACCCCTGTGCCTTAATATAATATGATTGATAATAATACTTTCAATAGTAAGAAAATATAATAACATAATCTGAGTTTTGTGTAAAATTTTGGGGGTGCGCCTTATTTTTAGTCAAAAAAATATGGTAAAAGTTAAAACCAGTTTCCTATTTATTTTGTTTTCAACAACAAAAAGAGTCATTTTCAAAAGTACTGTTGACCCCTTTTCTATTGATGCAAATTCTTATAAATACAATGGGATAGGAATGAGACACTTTTTGACAAAAATGAATTGGTGAGACAGATGAGAGGACAAAAAGCTACATGGAGGTACTGTTACTTTGAGGTAATGTGGGGGTGATAAATAGGTCAGGGGGGGGGAGGGGGGGGGGGACAAAACTGAGCATTTATATCTTTACTTCTCATCTCTCTGTAAGCAAACAAATAATAATGTTTGATGTGCACACTACACATTCTGCAAACACACATTCAATAATTCATACACACATGTATCAGGGCTCCCAGGGACCCCCATTTGGGGGTCTATGAAGTATTAACATTCTAAAGGACCCTCTAAAAGAATGTGCAGGGGGTCCTACTCCTAGGGATGCAGTAGAAAAAATATTTTTAGCATTCGCTATGCTGCTGGGACCTTCTATCCCGCCTCTAGGACCCTCTATACTGTAGTGTAAGTGAAGGAGTCCCTGGGACCCCTTGTTTTGCGGGACGATTGGGAGCCCTGTGTATGCATGCATACAAACATACACATGTAAAACATGCATGCACATGCACACTTTGTATGCACACACACACACTTAATCTAGATAATTAATTTTGCTCCCCTTAAATGCACTACATTCTCTCCAAGTTTGGTCTTACCCAGTGTGAGGCGAGGCGTTGCGCGAGCAGTGTCCCTCATCAGTTTTTCATCCCTCTCCATATCCCTCAGGACCTGTTGGCGACTGGAGCGCAGACTATTGGTCTCAAAAGAAAATGGCTCCATCACTGTTGCTTCCTTTATCTGCTTTCTGCGGGCGAGTTCTTTATGGAATTCGTGGTACATGTTATCATAGTTCGGTACGTGGTGAGCTGACTTGGGTCGTCTCTTGCTCCGATTTTTCTGCTTGGCTTTCAGTAGTTTTTCCTTTTCCTTCTCCTCTTTCAGTTTCTGGTGAGCCTCCATGTTTGGGGGAAGGGAAGCTTCGCGTAGTAGTTCTCTTGCTCGCATTTTGATCCGGATCTTGCGGTATTCCTCTTCCTCCATGAGTTTCTCTTTGGGGGCACTGCTGTAGACAGCCTTTGGAATAGGTCTGGCGACAAAGCTTTCTTTTTCTTTTTTAGCCTTGCGCACGCTTTGTGCTATCCTCTCTGCCACAGTAGTGGAGCGTGCACGTTGATGTTTTTTCTCCTCCTCTCGTTTTACAAAATTGAAAGGCTTTACTTGAGATCTTAACAGATCTTTGCAATTTTGTTTGACGAATCGACGTCTTGCTTCATTTTGCTCTTGGATTTCATCATACAGAGGCAAATAAATATGAGCTGGTGCTGGCTGAGCTTTAAACTTTTTCTGGCATTCTTCTTCTTCCAGGCGTTGTTTCTCAAGGCGCTGTTGTTCAAGCTCTTCTTGAGCTTTCGTTCTGGTCTTCCGCTTTGTTGTTTCACGGAGACTCATCTGGAATGGTTTGGGGATGGTTATTCTGTGACGCCAACCATCTGCAAGATCTTCCTTTTCTTTCTGTCGCTTACCAGCCACAGATGAAGAAAAATATTGGTGGCCACGAGGACTGTAGTCATCAATTCTAAATCCACGCCACATATCTCTGATTCTACCAACAGCTGCCTCCCCTTCAGGATCCAACGGCCCTTCACTCTGAACTTCATCATCACTCAAATCAGCAGAAGCTCGCATGACTTTCTTCCAATCATCATCATCCAGACTGTATGAACGCCTCACATACTGGTTACTGTGCATGGGTGCTGAGCTAGGTCTTGGTTTGAATGAAGCTGGAGTGGTGTGGGCTAAATTGGTGCGGGTTGGAGACGTTCTCTCACGCCTGGCAGCAGGCACAGGTGGTGGTTTGGAAGACAGGCTTTGGCTTTTATCGTGAAAATATCCATTGGTCAGCTCACCATTCTGTGGTAAACGTCCTGTCTTCTCCTCAACAAGTCCTGACCTAGCAGCCAAGCGAGCCGCGAACATGTTCTCCACCATCTCTTTGGCTTCCATGTCGCCAATCTGCGAGCCTTCACTGCCATATTTCTCCTGATAAAGCTTTGCGCACTCCTGTAAAGTCCTGCGGTTGCTCTCTTTAAGTTCTTGCAGTTTCAAGTAAAACTGTTCCTCGGTCAAAGTTTTCAACTGAGCTTCCACGTCTTCGAACGAAGCGCGAACCGGATGGAAATCTTCCGATCTGTTCAGCTCTTCCTCCCCAAATTCCTCTCTTACATCCCGCACAGGTTCAGGATCAGTTGCAACAAGTCTGACATGTTTTAGGTTACCTTTTAGAAATGATGCGCTACCTCTAGTTTGGGAATGGTGAGGGTTTTTGACACAAGAATTGACGTAAACCGACAATCCATGGCTTGTTGTTGCCATTGTTGCCATGTTCAACATAGGAATGGAGATCATAGTAGGCTCGGGCTGAATGACTGATCCCCTTTTTGTAGACTTTTACACACACAAATAAAATACAATCTTGTCTGTGAAAGTAACAATCCTTCAGAAACCACAATTTTATGTTATTTTAATTTTTAGGCTATTTTAAAGAAAGTTTTAAAATTAAATAAAGAATGGGTCAACCACTTTGGCCTACAGTACACTCCGCTTAGTAAATTGTCGGTTATAGAAACTCCGCTTATAAGGAAGCCAAGTTGAATGTGTAAAGCATTATTTTGCTGTTTAATATCACTTATATCTTGATTATTAAAAAATATCGGGACTTTCCTGGTATTGCATACCTCCAGGATAGTCCCACTATCTTTATAGTTACAAAATGTTCCACATGTACCTTTCATTCATGTTCCGGCCGAAGTTGTACTTTGTTATTATACTTACAAAACATCGGATAGTAGAAAGTGGGTTATAAAGAAATTCTGGTAGAAACATACCCTTATGTCACCATGCAAAACTTTCATCGAATATAAGAAAGTTTCGTTCAGCTGAAAATGATGTTTTACGTCCTCTCGGTCATAGACACATATGAGACATTTGTAAATGCAAAGATGGTGGGAACAATACTGGCTGCAATGCCCAGAGGCAGTACAACACTAGTAAAGTCCCGAGTTTTTAACAATATAGATAAGTGTAGCGGTAACCACGCCTCGGCTAAACCTCATTGGCTATGGTACCACCACAGATGTGCTGATAAGTAAGTTGGGTTTAACGTCCTCTCGACCCAGATGTGCTGATAACATTTTCTCAGCAGGAGTTTTTCATAGCGATTTTGAGTGTAGAATGGGAGTTCAAAGTTGTTTGCAGTCAGTATAAGTTATAAGTACAATAAATGAATGTGCAACTCTTTCGTTTTCCGAATAATTTGATAATGATGCTGTCTTTGTTTTTGTTTTTAAATGAGAACAAAATTGATAATCGTAATGGATTCCAGAGCCATGCAGTGCTTAAAAATATTATGAGTTATACATTTACTGAAAAGAATGGTCTAAAACGAGTAAAAGAGGAGCAAACGGTTTAGACAACAATATAAAAAACATTATAGTTATTATTAATTAATATATTAATTAAATTATTTTAAAATAATTTGCACATGAAAAGTCAAACAATAGGCCTAATAATAAAATAATAATAAGAAATAAATCTTCTATAGCGCTATTCTCCTGACACAGCAGGACTCACCGCGCTTTACATGAAAAAAAGAAAAGAAAAGTAAACTTACCTCATGCACACAAAAGATATTCAAAATATATGTACTTAAAATTATTTAGAAAAATCACTTTACATGAAAAAAGTAATGTTATCGCACTCACACACCTCACATTTGAAATACCTACACGAATTATTTATTTTTTAAAAGAATCTTTACAGGGTGGACTGACGGTGGATGGACAGACAGAACAGATATATTTTCTGAAAAGATGCGTCTTCAGGCCAGATTTGAAAGATGACTGAGATGGAGAGCCGCAGAGAGAGAAAGGGAGATTGTTCCAGATGTGTGGTGCTTGGAAATGAAAAGACCTGTTTTTAATTGTTTTGTACTTGGTGACAGGTTTGCAGAGAAGTTTTAGGTTGCTTGATCTGAGGTTGCATTCTGGTCTCTCTCTCTCTCTCTCTCTCTCTCTCTCTCTCTCTCTCTCTCTCTCTCTCTCTCTCTCTCTCTCTCTCTCTCTCTCTCTCTCTCTCTCTCTCTCTCTCTCTCTCTCTCTCTCTCTCTCTCTCTCTCTCTCTCTCTCTCTCTCTCTCTCTCTCTCTCTCTCTCTCTCTCTCTCTCTCTCTCTCTCTCTCTCTCTCTCTCTCTCTCTCTCCACAGAGGCAGGGCCATATGGATTTTCAGGTGAGGTTTATAAATTTGGAGATCCTGTGATCAGCTTATTTCTAATACACTATTTTAACAAGTTATTCGATTCATGTTTTTGTCCAATCTCTTGGTTGGAAGCAATCATTCAACCTGTTTATAAAAGAGGATGCCAATTACCCTGGTCAGGTCAGGTCAATTAAGACGACTAGGCCTCGCGGCCTCTCAAGCATCTTTTCTTTTTTTTCTTTTCTTTAAAAAAAAATTCAGTTCGCACAGCTGTGATGGTTTTGGTACACTATTAGTCATACTGGCATTTTAATTTACTAAGGTTTGGGTCTTTGTCCAGGAGGTTTTTGAATTTGTTAGTATCAGGTTCAAGTTTTGTCTGAGCAGAAAGTGCGTTCCAATAGTTAGTCACTCTGTTACTGAAAAAGTGTCTCCTGATGTTAGTTCTACTATAATGTGCTAGTATTTTTAATTCATGGTTTCTAGTCTTTGAAAAATTTAAGATATGGAACAAGCTTTTGTTAGTATTGTCAGGACCATTCAAATTTTTATATACATTGATTAGGTCACCACGAAGTCTTCTGTATTTCAAGGATGGCAAATCAAGTTGTGTAGCCTTTCATTGTACTCAAAATGTTTAAGACATTTTATTAATTTAGTGGCTCTCCTCTGTACACGCTCAATTGAAACTGATTGCCGTTTTAGATATGGATTCCACATTTTTGGAATGACAACTACAGGGGAATTTCCTTGCTGAATGTATGTGGTAAGCTTTATAGCTATATTTTAAATAAGATATTGTCAGTTTGGTCAGAGAAAAACAAAATGCTAAATGATGCCCAAGTTGGATTTGCCCATCATTAAAAATATAGGCCGTGGATTGAACTTCTAGAAGAAGAAAAGTTTGGTTTTACATCCTCCCGGAATTAACCATGTGGGATTTGAACTTCTAGAAGGTAGGGGAACTAATTATACTGAAAGACCCCCCGGTATCCCCACTGGGGATGCCCATCATTAAAAATATAGGCCGTGGATTGAACTTCTAGAAGAAGAAAAGTTTTGTTTTACGTCCTCCCGGAATTAACCATGTGGGATTTGAACTTCTAGGATGGAAGTTCAGTTTAACGTCGTGTATCGGCTTTCGCCATGTACGACGGGCTGAACAAACCAACCAGGTATAAACAAAAATTTATGTTCCTGAATCACTGTCTTAGCCAAAAGGCCGAGAAGCAATCAGTTGTCTGAGCATTTTTCTAGGAGGAGGAATTTTGGTGTTTTACGTCCTCTCGGCCCGGGGGGGCACATATGGGACATGTGTATTAGTAGGGTATGGGTAAATGAAAATAAAACATCACAGGACAAAAATAGACAAAACGTGGACGAACGTGTAGTGGGGAATGGGAATTCTCTTAACTATCAAGTTTAAAATAATCATTTGAAATGATTGTGAACCGAGGTTCGGGTTTAAAATAACTTTGGAACCGAAGTTCGTGTTAAAGGAATTCTAAAATAGTAAATTGTTATATAAAATTTGAAATTCTTATCTGGGTCAACCGAAACAACCAATAAAGTTTAAAATTCAGGCCTACGGGTTTAAAAACTCCAAAAAGCTTTATTTTTATTATTAAAAGACAAAACTGTCCTTTATTTATATTAAAAGAATTGTATTTACAGATGTTTATTCAATCTATTTACAAAATTTGTGATCTATAATATAGATCACGGGGCGAAGGCCCTATTTTATAATTTTTTTAAAAATGTATCCAACCGGGGGAGAGAACTCTCTCCCCTGGGACTTCCCTGGGGAGTAGAGCAGGGGAAGGTATTTACAACTTGGATATTTAGTATTCATTTCTTAAAAAGGTAAAGTTTTATTTTTAGTTTATTATTTACATTATATTCCGGGAACAACATAAGAATAGGGGGGGGGGGGGGGGATCGGAGGGTCTCAGCTCACAATGAGGGGGTGAGACAAGCGAGGGGGGCGATACGCAGGCCATCCCTGCGTCAGCACCCCCCGCAGGACATTTTTCTAGAAGGTAGGGGAACTATTTATACTGAAAGACCCCCCGGTATCCCCACTGGGGATGAAAGATCCTCTTATATATAAATATTTGCTTTGTGATATAAAATCCTTAAAG
>CM065684.1:50059071-50161571 GCA_017654935.2 Phymorhynchus buccinoides
GGGGGGGGGGGGGCTACATCCACATTTTCGCCCTTGTGTGTGTGTGTTTGAGTGAACTACGCGCGTATGTCAGTGTGACGTGTTACTCATTGCGGGGAATGGATTGAAGTGAAGGAGTCTAGATAATATGGCGAAATGGCACTAAGAGGATGGCGAAATGGCACTACTGGACAGCACTCTTATCTAATCACCAAAAAGGGTCGTTCCCGGTCATGTGGCGAGATGGGAAATGGCGAATCGGTATGTACCCTCACTGATATCTGGAAGTTATACAAGTCAGACACTGTAACTGGCCGTGGCCGACGGGAGTATAGTTGATCGCGATTGGCAACGAACTGGCACACAATACAGAGCTTACTCCCCCTTTTCACATCCACCCCACCCCCTTCCCTCACCCAAGTCACGGTAGGCCTAATAACTATTTGGATTTGTGTTAATTTGTGACGTATTCATTTATTGAAGCAAGTCAGTGGTGTAAACTGTAAATTGTGGTTGAGTGTCTCACTATATCATTCTGTCCTAAAATTAAATAATACCCGAAATGTTGCCATGTCCGAATTTCCCCCAAATCCACAAAATGCTTTGCAGTGTGTTGTTGGTGACGTTCTTAGCTGTTGACGTAATGTGTGTGGACTCGAAGAAATCAAGTTCTTCTTCAGACTTTAGGCCTACTACTACTACTACTACTACTACTACTATGCTTACTACTACTACTGCTGCTACTACACAGAGAGAGAGAGAGAGAGAGAGGCAGAGAGAGAGAGAGAGAGAGGAGAGAGAGAGAGAGAGAGGGCACGTGCATCGCTGATCCTGCCAGCGCGCGAGATCTTTCTTTGCAATCAATAAGGGAACTCCAGACAACTAGGCCTACTGACTACGCTGCCCGAACTGTTATTATAGCCGGCCTATATATGCCTACTTGTAGTCAGAAGATCGAATTGTGCTTCTTGATCAGACACTAGACATGTGCTTCTTTTCGTACGGGTGGATCAAAGCCATTAAGTTTTTTCTTGTTTTGTCAACTTGGATCTCTGGATTCACAAGCGGTATCCTTTTTGGGAAAATTGCAAAACTCTTCCAGAGCAACTGTTTGTTGTATGCCAATGTGACATTCAGTCTTCTCACGAAAGCGTCTGATGTGGATAATAAAACACACACTGATGTGCATGTGGAAACCGCCACATGGGGAGATAAGGAAACGTGTAATTTGGTCACCTTCGAGGGAGTTGTGGTATCCATCACTTCTTTCATCTGGATATGGTTCTTCTTGAATATGGACATAGGCAGGTGAGGTCAATTGATCAAATAAATCGAGCTTTCAAAATAAGAAAATATCTTGTAGTAGGCCTAGATCTACATTCAGAATCTAGTCTAAACTTAAAACTAGGTATAGATTTAGATTTTCTAGTCGATTCTAGGCCTACTCAAAAGAATTCAAGGTAAGAAAGTTCATTGTCATACTATGACTCATAGCACAGCATAATTATAGCATACATTACATAGCACTAGGCCTATACGACTTGTATTAATATATAGGCTTCTATTTCTAAACCTTTTGGTCTCTATCATTTTCAACGATATCTGATCATTATTGTTTTCAGTGACATCAGCCTCAGTGGAAGGCTTCAAGTCCCGGATTTAAATAAGCAGCGCCCCCCCCCCCCCCCCCCCAATCATTTCCCCAATCCCTCCCTCCACAACCCCGCCTACCCTTCCCAACCCCGGACCCACCTCCTTGCATCCCTTCTCCCCCCTCCCCCCCCCCCCCCCCCCATTACATCGAGGCCGACCATCGGGGCGGCTACATTTTTGCTTGCAGCCTTTCTGCCTGACGGAAGTCCCCCTTTAGTACAACAACAGAACTATCAAAAAGATGATAGTGGTTGTTTAAAGAAAGAAGAAGAAGAAGAAGAAGAAGAAGAAGAATGTTGTTTTCTTTACCCGTGAACTAGGTCTACGCTTTTGTGACTTCCATTCTTTTAATATTATTTAATATTTTCTCCGAATTTGTGGAGAGAGAGAAAAATAGAGATTTAACGCCTTCTGGGCCAAAGGGCCATTTGGGGCACTTGAAATTATAAAGAACAAGAATTTGTGGAGTAACGTGCATCACACTTTTATATTATTGATCAATATGGTGGCGTTGGTCCGACATGTTGTAGTGCGGGCATCTCTCTCTCTCTCTCTCTCTCTCTCTCTCTCTCTCTCTCTCTCTCTCTCTCTCTCTCTCTCTCTCTCTCTCTCTCTCTCTCTCTCTCCCCCCTCCCTCCCGCCTCTAGGACCCTCTAAAATGTGAGTGAAGGAGTCCCTGGGACCCCTTGTTTTGCGGGACGATTGGGAGGCCTTCTGGTCAAAGAGTTTGTGGAAAAGCAGCAACAAATGGCGGTAAAGGTAAAGATGTGCCACCCCCCCTACATTTCTTGGTTAATTATATTTTTACGTTTTTTAGTCCAGGAAAATTAGGCATGAAGGTAGAAAAAAAAGTTATAGTTTTCATTTTGGGTACACATACAGATGATGGGTCATACATTTGTATGTCAAAAGTCCTGAAAAATCCAATGTCAGCAACATGGTCATTTCTTTCTTTCTTTTTGAGCATATTAAATATGGCGCGATTTTAGGGGGTAGAAATAGAATATCCTATGCCATTCAAAAAATAAACAAAATCAGAACACAAATCACGTAAAATTAAAAGAATACACATTTATCTCTCTGATGAAAATATTTTGACAGAAGCACAATTATGTACGATGTTAAAAATAAACACACATTTACTGAAAATCGGGTTTTTTCACTCAAAATCAAATAGCAAACAAAGAAACTAAAAACCATTTGGTTGTTTTACAGAACATCATTGATTTGTTTGGTTCTGACATTTAAATCCCAAATTAACTCTGAAAGTGGCAGAAAGCAATATTCGTATCAATTTACTGTAAATTGTTGTCAGCTCTCCATTATCATTGCTCTCCAACTTCACTGGCTGCCAATAATCTGCCATTCTTGTCATCAGTCTTCCAAGAATTCAGTAAGTTCCAGGGCGTTGCTGCAGGTCAGTCCCATGCAGTTGCAAAGGGAGGAGCAAGGCATGCCTGCACGTCGACAGCCACAATTAGTCGCACAGCCAGCCTTGCAGCCACAGGAGACGATCCGCAACAGTTTATCAGGTGCTGAAGGCAACTATGTGGGCACAAGCCGAAGTGAACCATCGGACAAAAGACACCCCCATTTGGTTGGATCATGTCATTTTCCAACCACTGCTGGACCTGACAGTATGTTCTGAAAGAATGCTGACAAGCAGCAGCGCTAGTTGGTGGTAGGCTTGCCATTTGAAAAATCCCACTTGCCACCTTTTTGGCATTCTTTCTCTTGAATGATGCCAGTCTGAAACTGTCCAGGCCGTTGAGAGTGGAACACCATAGAGACGCAGCAAAATTCTTCGCCAGCTTTCGCAATATCCTCTGCAACTGCATCTGCGATGTTGAAAACTGCCACAGTTTGTGCAAGATTGTCATCAGATTTGAGCACTTTGTACCCTTTCCGTTTCCCTTGTTGGTATGGTGCCAATGTTGTGTCACAGCCTGTTACAGCATGAAGAAACAGCAAGCTGTCTTTCAAATGTCCAAGAGCTTTCTGGATAGCAGAGACATCTAACTCTTTTTGCTGAGTCTTTGTGTGTCCAGGATGGATCTGATATATCCGGCAATCTGACGGCATTCTGGCCACTAGCATCACAAGGAGGTCAGTGTCTGCTCCCATGACAGCCACTTGATGACCCTCCGCAATGTGACGAAGGGCAGTGGACACAATCAGAATGTCTGCATCATTGTCTGCTTGCTTTACATTAATGTCAGCAGCTCGAAGACTTTCACAGAGAATTGTTTGTAGCCCTTGCTTGTTGTGCTGGTTTCCTAAGAAATCAGCCTGACTCACCAGGCTTTGATATGGCAGGCTACGTCAATGTTAGCTGATGTATGCCTTGCTGCTCTTCTTTTATGTTCCTCAGACTTTGTAGACAGTGAGCCAGCATAACCATCAAAACCCACTGTGGCATTCTTTCCACAGTAGGTGACTATGTGTCTCACATATGTCTCACAAATCTCTTCATAAGTTGCTGGGCATGGCCACAAAACGCTGTGGAGTAGATGGCCTCCATCGATTACATAGACCAGATCTTGAGGCAAGTCATTACACCCAGGTGAAAGAAGCGACAGCAAAAGAGATGCCAGTGCAGCTTTTGAAGGTTGTCGCAAGGAGATGTCATCAAACAGTGAGGGTGGTCGAGAAGCAAGTTCATACTTCATGTATGTAGCTAAATCAGTGGCCGAATCCACAATGGAAGGAATGCGATTAAGCATCTGCTGTGGCTGAGCAACCACTTCTTTTCTCCTGGTCTTCACTGAACCATTCATAGAAGCTAGAGACTTCACTTTGGTTTTCCGCTGCAGCTTCACCTCAGCAAAGCTCTTGCCAATCATGTTCTCTTGTGAGCCACTCCCAACACATAATGCATTGTCACAGTTGACAGAATCGTCAGCAATCACACCAGTTGATAAGCTGACCAGCATGCTGGAAGGCCTGTCTTCAAAGGGCATGTGACATGAGAACCACTGAATGAAAGTGTCCACATCATGATTGTCTTTCACTTGTCTTGAGGATCAAAGCTCTTTGTGTTGCTCTGATGTTTCATGGACAACACCAGCAAAGTATTCAAGGCTGTTGCACAGCGCAACTGTCAGAGGCAGCGACTGGACCCAACGAGCAAGGGTGCTGTCAGAGATTCCTCGTCTACTAGTGAGTCCTCCTGAGGTTTTCATGGCCCTCATCAAGACTTGTTCTATCGTTATGTCAGACCACACCCCACTCCAGAATTGTTCTGAGCGGCGGATTGTGAAGTAGCCTAACTCCACAAACATGCACTGGACATCTAAGGGAAGCTCTTCCATCTGCTGCACGTAAAGGTGGGCTGATTTGGCGTAGGCAAGATGTCCTGCAGCATGCAGGTAGGGAAGCATCTGTTTCACTACATACACATGTAGATTCCAGTCACCAGTTCGCTCTGCACGGACAAAGAGTCTCATGATTTGCACAAGCTCAAAATATTGTATCCACAGCTTAGCTGTCCGGTTGGAACCCTTCATGTGTTCATAGATTTGTTGCAAGCTGTCAAACACTCGTGTAACTTCTTCTGAGGAAAATACATCTTTGAGGTCAGAATCTCTCAAAAGTCTTGAGTACATCTGGCGAAGACTTTCTTTGCAGGTATCGTCAAGCACATTTGAATTCTTCAGGAGTATGCTTGCCAGTGCTTCTTAGGTCAAATTTTTTGTTCTAAGTGCTCTGGAGTAGGCGTGGCCAGAGATCATGTGTGGAACAGATGATGGGGCATACACAATACTCCATAGTTCTTTTACCTTCTGTGCACCGCACTGATTCAAATATGAGTAGACGACAATACTTAAGCCATTAATTACTTATGATCATGACAGTCTTCATCCATACCACCATTATTGCTTAATTAGCACGATTTTGGCATCCGATCAGTATCATTTCGTAATATTTTTCATAATTTTGATGCCTTAATATATATATTTATTAATCATAATTTTCGAACTTATGATTATTCTTTTAAAAAACTCACACAGATTTACAGCCAAGGATTAGAATTTCGCTTTCAAGCAAGCCAACCCTCGGTAGCATCTTTTGCCTACAAGGGGAGGTGTAATCGGCAAAATATTTAAACATGTTGCTGACACTGGATTTTTCGGGAACTTTCAGAATGTCATTAGTAATAATGGTACTACCTGTGTACCAAATATAAAAACTATAACCTTTTTTTCTGGGTTGCCCTCTATTTTTCACCTAAAATGACTGGACTATTTGCCTTTCTTACCATACATGAAGGTGTATTTTAGGAACATTTTTAGCTAATAACCTTTTTGGAATACTAACCCTATCCCTAACCCTAGCCCTAAACCTAACCCTACCCCCCACTATGTACTGCAGTACACCGCGATTTGTCACAGTTGTGGTTCCTTGCGTTTTTCCGTCTTATAGGGTGGGGGGTAGGGTTAGGGATAGGGTTAGTATTCCCAAAAGGTTATTAGCTAAAAATGTTCCTAAAATACACCTTTATGTATGGTAAGAAAGGCAATCACGGAAAAATACAATTAACGGAGAAATGTAGGGGGGGTGGCACATCTTTACCTTCAAAAACAAACACAAGGTAGCGTTTATATTTCTTCTTCTTCTTCTCTTTGGAGTCCACGATCATTTAATTGATCATTCTGGCACCCTCAGGAAAAAAAGACTGAAAAAGGGGGGTCGGTTCCATTTGATAAAGAGCTTTGGCTGCTGCATGGACATAGGGGCGTTTAGGTTTTAGTGACCCAGCCAGCTCGCGCCCGCTGATCGGGTTTGAGCGTAATGCCGCGTCCTGGAAACAGAGTGTGGAGGGAGTGGGGGAGGGGGGAAGGGGAGGCTGGTGGGTTTATTAGTGATTCACCTGCACCGCTGACACATCAGGGGTGACGGCAGTGAAGGAGCAAAGAAAGTACAGAAAGAACTTACTGTTCGCTTCTTTACAAAAGCAACAAGCATTGCCATATAAACTTCACAACCCGCAAGGGATACTTTGTTCAGAAGATGACCAGACAACCGGACAAATAAAAGCAACTGTTTAGCATAAAACAGTCGTTAACCAAACATACAAATAAACGCGGCCACGCTCGAGCAGTCAGACATCAGCAGCAATGGTCAGCAAAACAGTTCATTAGGACGAAAGCCGAAAACCCACAAATAATTGATTAGCCCAGTCACCCTGCAGTGCTCATTACACGATATCTCCCGAGAGAGCTAATGCTTCAGACAGAATGCCATAGATTATATAGGCCTACATCGGTTGTTGTTTTTTTGTCCCTCGTAGGGGAAGACGGGGTAAAAAGCGCATGGGCGGGTAAGAAGCCCACCCCAATTATCTCATGAAATGAAGCAAATTTCAGTCTCATTTTGCCCATGAGACGAGCGTTAATGTCTAGCATTCGTCTCATGGGCAAATTTGACTGAAATTTTCTTTATTTCATGAGATAACTGGGGTGGGCTTCTTACCCGCCCATGCGCTTTTTACCCCGTCTTCCCCTATTGACTGGACTGCTGCTGGTTTACTCTCCAGCAAGGAAGAACACGGCCCCCAAACGGCCAAATATACGATCGCTTCTTCTTTGTCATCATCGATCGCTCAGTTTCCTGTCATACGAGTGCAGATCCATCTTACTGCCTTTATGAGCCCGACTGTAAATCTTGAAAAACTTTTAGAAAAACCCAACAACAACAGAACGGCAAAACAGAATGCGTTCTTATTTTGGAAATAGGCTATGTGCCATAGTTTAAGGTGCGAAAATTTGATCACCGGAAGTTCTAACCGGAAATGCCCGAGCAAAGGTCGTACAGTTTTCAGTTAGCTCACTGAAGGAATAGAAAGGATGTCACAAAAGTTCCACTTGAATGAAAATAGGGTTTAACGTCCACTCGGCTGCAAGCAGCACATATGAAACAAAGCCATCAACCAACCACCATCAACATTTGATATGGGGGGAGGGGGGGGGGGTGTATAATATGTATATGTGGGTGTTGCTGGTAAGTGGAACTTCATGGTTAAACGGTTAAACCATGAAGTTCCACTTACCAGCAACACCCACATAGGGTAGGTAAGACGGGGAAAAAAGCCCATGCCAATTATCTCATGAAATGAAGCAAATTTCAGTCAAATTTTGCCCATGAACACTCAAATTTGACTGAAATTTGCTTCATTTCATGAGATAATTGGCATGGGCTTCTTACCCGCCCATGGGCTTTTTACCCCGTCTTACCCTACTATGCACACCACACCACACCCCAACATACACACACACACACACACACAATACACACACACACACACGCACATGATTTTTCGATTAAATCGGCAGACTATGTCGGTTATGGTTCTTGGTTATGGTTCTTAGTTAATACGTTTTTGGTCAGGATTTATTGACAGTCGTAACACAGATAAAGTTTCGAGTAAAATGTACGCAATTTTATTCAGTTTCGTGAGAAATGTTGAAAAACAAAACATCTGTTACTTTGAATTGAACATGTTGAATGTTATTTCTAATATGAATTAAAAATTATTTTTTTTACTTGTTTGATAATGTGACCCGATGTATCATTTTTTGTGTTGCATCCTCCACGCCCCAATAGGGGTTAAAGGATTATACCAATCTTGAATTTTGTGTGTGTGCAGTGTCAGCCCCTCCGATATTGACATAGCCCTCCCTCTGAAACGCCATCAGCACTGGCGAGACTACTTCGGCCGATTCCACTCCATTTTCTATAGAAGGTAATGGTCATGAACAACTGGTGACCGCCTGAAGCTCTTGCACCTGTCTGTCTTTGTGTCTGCCAAAGTGTCTGTCTGTCTTATTTCTCTTTCTGTCTCTGCTTCTTTCATGTTAAAATGGAAACTCTCTCTCTCTCTCTCTCTCTCTCTCTCTCTCTCTCTCTCTCTCTCTCTCTCTCTCTCTCTCTCTCTCTCTCTCTCTCTCTCTCTCTCTCTCTCTCTCTCTCTCTCTCTCTCTCTCTCTGTGTGTGTGTGTGTGTGTGTGTGAGAGAGAGAGAGAGAGAGAGAGAGAGAGAGAGAGAGTGTGTGTGTGTGTGTGTGTGTGTGTGTGTGTGTGTGTGTGTGTGTAAGAGAGAGAGAGAGAGAGAGAGAGAGAGAGAGAGAGAGAGAGAGAGAGAGTGTGTGTGAGAGAGAGAGAGAGAGAGAGAGTGTGTGTGTGTGTGTGTGTGTGTGTGTGTGTGTGTGTGTGTGTGTGTGTGTGTGTGTGTGTGTGTGTGACACCAAGCAATAATAAAGCCCAGTTATTATGTCCAGATCAGGAGAGAGCACCGGATAAAGAAAGACGAACAGCCAAATACTTTTACAATATGAGGATAACAACAAATCTAAATTAATTATATAGGCCTAATAGTAATACAGTTATAAAATCAGATTATCTCTTAAAAGTACGTGATATGCTTTAAACATTAGTATTTTTTTCTGCTGATTGCTTCTTAGAAAGATATTTTATCTGTTTAGGAACGCATGTGCTAACGCTAATTAAAAACAAAAATAGTGTGTGTTTGAAACGATCAATGTTTTGTACGTTTCTTGAAACAGGCAACAATTTTGTTTATTTCATGATGATGATGCAATCTGAATCGCGTTACTTGTGTTATGGATGGACAGATAAGCCTACATCGACCATCGCTGTGATCTTTGGGAAACATCATTTTGTAGGAATCTAGAAAGAAGCCTCTGCTCAAAGGCTAAGCGATTTAATGCTGTAGATGGATGTCAGTAGAGTTGTGTGCCTTTAAAATAGAAAGGTTTTGTTCTTGTCCTTATTCTGTTACACCAAAGACACTTAGAGCTTGCGCAAAGACGGGGCACATGGTTCCCAGCTTTCTTCGTGGGGATACCGGGGTGGGGGTGGGGTGTCTTTCCTAAACTATAGTTCCCCCACCTTCTGGAAGTTCTTCTGTGCTTGTAACTTCCTTTAATCTGCCACTCTCTTTGACTGACTTTTCCCTTTGCTTTCTATCACATCTACTATCTTTCTGACTTATTGGCCAATTCTCCTGCCTTTTCAAAAAATCTTCCAAGTATTTGTTTTCCTTTTGAGCTCCTCCGAAATCGGAATGTGTCGGCTGTACGCAGCTGGGAGACCAGTGAAAACTAAAAACCGGACACATACGTACCTTACCCATTAGGGCTATATGGCCTGGGATTACGCAGAAGAAGAAGAGGAAGGCTCACAGCTTGAGGTAACATTTCACAAGCTGTTCATACCACTCACCCTTTAGCATGCCTAGGTCCAGGCGATGTAGCAGGATCAGCAGCAGGGCAATCAAACAGCTACCACTCACCCTTTAGCATGCCTAGGTCCAGGCGATGTAGCAGGATCAGCAGCAGGGCAATCAAACAGCTACCACTCACCCTTTAGTGTGCCTAAGTCCAGGGAGGATCGGCGGGTACTTCACTCACACTACTTCCGTGAGTGGTATAAGCGATCAGGCTGTGCTCAGTCTTTGCGTAAGCTTTGAGTGTCTTTGGTTGCATTTTTTACCGTCTTGCAACAGCCCCCGACATAACAGCAGAGTCAGGTGGATCATGGACGCTAATGTAGTGTCCATGGGTGGATCGAGATCCCTTGCCGTCGCCTCAAGCGCAGGCCGGCGCAGAGGGGACTGAGTGGGTGTAGTGGTGACAGTTCGTCCACTGCTTTTGCAGGGAGAATGAGATGCGCGAGTCCCGCAACTCGCTGTTCATCCTGCCGCCCATCGTGGTGAACAGCATCCTGTGCTCCATCTCCCTGTTCAGGGTGGCCTACGCCTCCGATGGATACCAGCAGTTCTGCTTCAGCCTCTGCACCGCCACCAAGAACATCACCTGCGACCACCCGTGAGTTCACCGTCGGTCCGTGTTCTGTAGGCCTATTAAGTTTAGAAAGTTGGAGCCAGGGCTCCCAGGGATGGGGGTCTATGAAGCACTAAAATTCTAAAGGACCCTCTAAAAGAATTTGCAGGGGGTCCCACGGATGCACTAGAAACATTCTTTTTAGCATTCATAATCCCACTGGGACCCTCTGTTCCGCCTCTAGGACCCTCTATACTGTAAATGATGGAGTCCCTGGGACCCCTTGATTTGCAGAGTGATTGGGAGCCCTGTGGGGCTTTACGCCTCTGCGTCCTAATGTATCAACTGTTTCGTTTCTTAGTTACATGGGTGCAACTTTTCCTGGTAGGCCTATACAAGGATATCCTGTTTTTGAATTTTACCAGAAAATGATTTTCCTGTTTTTAAAACTTATCAAACAAGATCTTTGTGTGTCTACTGTATTTTTCAAACACTTTAAAATAAGCATTTGTATATATTGTGGAAAAAGCAAACTACAATACCTTCATAAATCATTTTTTGTTCAGCTGCATGGGGACATTACCCCTAGACCCCGGCCTTTCATTTTTTTCATTTTGTGTAGTTGCACCCATGCAGTTAGCATGTTGAAACTATGCGTGGTTCAGTGAGTTAGGTCTGCGTCTGTAACGTCCGTTTCTTTGTTAGCAAGGTGATATAGTTCAGAAAATTTAGGTCTTTGCGTCTACAATGCCTTTATTTTGTCGTTCTTGTAAATTGCAAGATGAAACCACATAACAGTTCAGCAGTGAGTTAAATCTTTGCATCTAGTCTATAACGTTGTTGTTGTCTTTTTGGTAGCGAAATGAAACCACATAATTATAGCTCAGAGAGTTAAGTCTTTGCGTGTGTAACAGCTTTATTTTGTTCTTCTTGTTAGCAGGATGAAACCATATAAGGGAAGGGACCTAAATGTCGGACGGGTCGGGTCCTAAGACGGACAGTAGTGGTGTTTTTTTTAATGAAACAGCGAAATACTGTGGCCAAATGATGCCTTATAATAGGGGAAGACGGGGTAAAAAGCGCATGGGCGGGTAAGAAGCCCACCCCAATTATGTCATGAAATGAAGCAAATTTCAGTCTCATTTTGCCCATGAGACGAGCGTTAATGTCTAGCATTCGTCTCATGGGCAAATTTGACTGAAATTTTCTTTATTTCATGAGATAATTGGGGTGGGCTTCTTACCCGCCCATGCGCTTTTTACCCCGTCTTCCCCTAATGCAGCGATATAATATGGGTTTATGTGTCAAAATTCATGGCTTAGAAAGACTCCCCCCCCCCCCCCCCCATGGGGATACGGGGGGGTCTTTTGTATAAATAGTTCCTCCACCTTCTGGAAGTTCTGTGCTTGTAACTTCCTCTAATCTGTCACTCTCTTTGACTCTGTCTTTTCCCTTTGCTTGCTGTCATCTACTGTCTTTCTGCCTTTCCAGTCCATTCTCCTGCCCTTTTTTCCACAAAACACTTTCAAAAAGATTTCCTCCAGCCGAAGCCGGACTTGCTAGGTCTAACTGTTTCTTAGTTAGGCGCATAACGGCAGCATGACGCATCTCCGCTCATAATTGACAGGAAACTGTCTGAGCGATCGAAGAAGAAGAAGAAAGACTCCTAGCGAAAACTATTAATATTCTTCAAAATGCAAGCTTCTGACACTAAATGGCGCAAATTAAATTTACATAATGTTGGTTCTATTTTGAGTCTTTTGTTTGGACAGAAAAATAATGCTTTTCTAAGCAAAAATACGACAGTGCGATAATTTAGCCTAATGTCTTCTTCATTTCTTAGTGCTTCTGGTCGATTTCAACCAGTCGTTGATTTACTTTAATTCTAAGTTCTCCAGGGGTAGGTGTCACTGTCCGGACTTTGGACCCCGGCCTTTGGGGCCGGCCTGATGTCGAACAGTTTAGTTTTTGAAATTTGCGTCGCGTTATTTATTTTGAAGCTTTTAACAAAATTTATTTTGGATCCGGACATTTGATACCCTTACTCTATAGCTCAGGGAGTTGGATCTTTGCGTATATGTATCAGCTTTGTTTTGTTGTTCTTGTTGTTATTTTTTCTTTTGTGATGAGATTAGCGTCCCATCGGTCGGAGACCCTTGTTGTTAGCAGGATGAAATCATATATAGTATAGCTCGGGGAGTTAGGTCTTTGCATCCATAACGGCTAGTTTTAATTCTTTGTTCTTTGTTAAGTTCTTTGCTGGATGAAACCACATTATTATATACTGTAGTTCACTGACCCTGTAGTCACGAGTGCGTCTTAGACATTCAAAACGGGGATTAGTATGTAAATCAGGCTAAACAGCCAATCGTTTTTTGGAGTTTAGTCTAATTTACATACTATTACCCGTGTTGACTGTCTTATAGTCGCTCTCATGGCTACAGGGCCAGGGAGTTAGGTCTTTGTTGTCTGTAACGTCCGTTTTTTTGTTAGCAAGACGAAACCAAATCATTTTCTAGTTCAGGGACTAAGTATATGTGCTCTAACACCTTTTTTTTTGTTGCTACTTTTTCTAGGGGCAAAAGTTCAACTCCGTGTGTCGTTGCGTGATTCATGTCCCGGCAGTTTCATCCGTTACGCAAGGAGAGCAGAGTTCAGTTAGTACTTTAGAAAATAACAAGGGTAAGAAGAGCCCGGTGTCATAATGAATAAGTAGTCCTATGAAATATTTACCTCTGCGCATGCGCATTAGAACAGTTACTTATCTCCCGTGATTACTACTAACCCTAACCCTAACCCTATCCCTAACGAAGTTGAAACAACGGAAAGAACCAAGAAATAGAGCAGGAGAGTGTAAATCTACATATTTGCAGAGAAATCGATGTACAAAGTCATGCACTTAGTTTCGTAATTATTCACAATGGCGGACAAACAAACGATTCTGATTGGCTACGCGGCCAGAGGTAAAAATCTCATAGAGGTAAAAATACACTGCCACACCGGCACTTTGCGCAATTCCAGTCTGGAGGGGAGCTGTCGAATGGTTTCCAGACAGCCATGTTTTTCTTAGACTGTCTGCAGCTGCGTTTCTGGCGTGAGAAAAGGGGACGTGCTACTCCCTCAAGGATAACGATTCCTGTATCAGTAGCTATTTGCTACTTGCAACCTTTTTTTCTTTAGGCAATCGTTGTAGGCCCCCAACATTTTCCCCACTTAGTCCTTTCCTGTTAAAGGGAAAATTCAATGCAAATTCGAAAAATAAATGGGCTAAGTTGTACTTTATATACCCCCCCCCCCCCCCCCCCCCCTCATATATTACGACCCTCAATCTCAAAGTCTGCTTCTTTCTGCTTCTAGCCCTATCCTTTCCCAATAATGGCAGAATGTTGCTTCTCAGCCGTGCGAAAAATTGATGGACGTAAAATCCAGTATAAAAAAATGTGCATGCATTAGGGGAATACGAATGTGTTTTTAGATTTTTCTTTTCACTTTTCTGTAATAGTCTAGGCCCATCCAGAACCAATGACAATGTAGGCCTAATATTTTCCTTTAATAGGCTACTAAAATGTAGGCCTAATTACCCATAACTTTATGTGGCTAGTGAATCTTCGCCTGCGGTTTCATCTACGTCTTTTGCATTGGGATGTACGAGCTCGCGCGCGCGCACGCACGCGCACGCACGCACACGCACACGCACACGCACACGCACACACACACACACACACACACACACACACACACACACGGCGCACACATGCGCATGCGCGCACATGGTGCGCACGTGCATCAACTAAACCAAGCTACACACCCACCCAGGAAATATAATCCATTCCTTCTCCTTTCAGTTCAGACTGACAGATTTATTAATCTTTTCACCTAGTCTCTCCATACTAACTACCCCAACTGAACTTTCATCCATCACTGCTTCTATCCTTACACCCCCACCCCCAGCCTTAGTATCCCTTGTGATCTTCCATCTCCATTGATTCACCTCGTTTCCCACCTCTTTAAATCCATTGTAAAGCATTGCATTTCAAAGCAAAATTGATTTTGTGTGTGTGTGTGTGTGTGTGTGTGTGTGTGTGTGTGTGTGTGTGTGTGTGTGTGTGTGCGTGTGCGTGCGCGCGTGCGTGTGTGTGTGCGTGGTGCACGTACACTTGAGCCTTGGGAGCAAATCGATCGATGAAACATGATGTGGTGAATGCTCAGTCTGAACAGCGCGGGCAAAGGAACACAAAACAGGGCACGTTCATAATTATGAAACATCTTTTGGGTGACTTGAGGTAATGGGGGCATCTTCGTCTGGACATCGTGAGCATCCTGCCAATTATGATTAATGATCAGTTCAGAATAATTCACTACACGTATTCACGGCCATTAAACGTTGGACTCACTGAAAATTCCATTATATGGCTTACCATTTGAGTAAACTAAGATAACAGGGATCATTGTTGGGACATCGGGGATAGGCTACTTCTGCCAATTTACATTATGATCGGTTAAGTAATTTAGGTAGTGGCAATAGGGCGTTTGCCACGTGAGGACGACCTTGAAATTCACTGAGTTGAATTTAGAGAGTTGAATTAGAAAGGTCAGCGTAACTCGGGCAGAACGAGTGCGGGCAAATTAGTAGTCTAGTATAGAGAACAAACACTCGTGGCGAATTCCCTATTGAAACAAATTTTCGTTCACGCACAGACAGACAATAGAGACAGAGAATCACCAAGTTCAGTATGTAGGCCTACTCCCGTTCTTACAGAATTAGCAATACATGTACAAACAAGGGCAACAATGAGAGTTCAGGTTATACTCTGTCCCGTTAAAGACCCACAACGCCCATGTGTGAAAATCAGCGTTTTCGCCTGTTTTTCCTCTTATCGCTGGTAAGAAATCTTAAGAAATTAGGCTGAACACTGTCTATAAGAGGCTACGCCTAACTAGACGTTAAACCAACCAGAAAGAGAGAGAGAGAGAGTCTTAACCTTCCCTTCTTGTCAACAATCTTAGAGAAAGTAGTTCTTTATCAGATATCTCAGCACCTTGTTACGAACAATCTTCTCAGTCCCCATCAATCTGCTTACCGTGCTGGACACAGCACTGAAACAGCTCTTATTAGTATCTTAAATAACATTCTGACTTCCCTTGACGACGACAAAATATCTGTTCTCCCTCTTCTTGATTTATCAGCAGCATTTGACACGATAGACCATGACATTCTACTGACACGCTTGACAACTGACTTTGGCATTTGCGGCACCGTACTAAATTGGTTTAAATTATATTTCTCCATTAGAAAGCAATTTGTTCTCATTGAAAATATGCAGTCATCTAAAATGTCTCTTGACTTTGGCGTTCCTCAGGGATCAGTACTTGGGCCTGTACTTTTCATCATGTACACAACACCATTGTCCAAGATAATCAATAGACATTCTGTTCAGCAGGAAATGTTCGCCGACGACACCCAGCTCGAACACTCTGACATACATGGAAACTACCATCCAACTTGTCCAAACACTTGAAGACTGTTTCTGACATCAAACATTGGATGTCAACCAACAAACTTAAGTTAAATGATGATAAAACAGAGGCTATCCAGTTTGTTCGACAAAATCAAGCTCAAAATCTCCCACCCTCAATAGAGCTTTGTTCTACCGAAATTACGTTTATGTCGTGCGTTCGTGATCTCGGCCTTCATATTGACTCTGATCTATCTTTGAAACAACACATTACCAAAATCTGTCAAGCCTGCTTTCTTGAAATCCGTCGCATTAGTTCAATTAGACCCTTCCTGACAGAAGATGCCACAAAGACACTTGTCACTTCCTGTATTCTGTTTAGATTAGATAATTGCAATGCCCTCCTCCTAGGCCTTCCTACAATCTCTCTCCAACCTCTTCAACGTGTTCAAAATTCTGCCGCACGCCTTGTATTCAGAGTACCAAAACGGCACCATACATC
The DNA here is from genome assembly GCA_017654935.2 of Phymorhynchus buccinoides. Classification (NCBI taxonomy): domain Eukaryota; kingdom Metazoa; phylum Mollusca; class Gastropoda; order Neogastropoda; family Raphitomidae; genus Phymorhynchus; species Phymorhynchus buccinoides. Next base: position 50,075,462 of record CM065684.1, read on the forward strand.
AGATCCTTTAATGAAACTACACTGGCTCAAAATTGAATACCGAATCAAATACAAATCTGCCTTCCTCTGCTACAAAATCGTTACAAAAGACGCACCAGCCTATCTTTACAACCTTTTCCAGATCTACGTTCCTGCCCGTAGCCTTCGTTCTTCCTCTGATGACCGTATTTTTCAAATTCCCTCTTACCATCGGAAACAACACGGCTCCAGAGCATTTTCCATTTTAGCTGCTACACTCTGGAACTCACTCCATTTCAGCCTTCGTCATGCCAAATGCTTTGTAGCGTTTAAGTCTGCTCTGAAAACCCACTACTTCAAACTGCAGCTGCAGAGTACATCTAAAACTTAGAAATATTGCCAGCCACTCTATTTGTCCATCTTGTTACGTGTATGTGTGTCATCACGTGTTCTGTGTGTGTGTGTGTGTGTGTGTGTGTGTGTGTGTGTGTGTGTGTGTGTGTGTGTGTGTGTGTGTGCGTGCGTGCGCGCGCGCGCGCGCGTGTGTGTGTGTGCGTGTGCGCGCGTGCGTACGTGCGCACGTGTGTGTGGTGTATGTGTGCGTGCGCATGTTTGTGTTGTGTGTGTGCGTGTGATGCGTTCATGTAGGCCCCTATATGAGTGTGTATATGCATGGTGTGTGTGGGTGTGCGTGTGCGTGCGCGTGCGTGCGTGCGTGTGTGTATGTGTGTGTGTGTGTGTGTGTGTGCGTGTGCTGGTTGTGTGTGTTGTTTTTGTGTGTGCATGTTGTTGTGAATATTATGCTGTTATTTTATGCTTGTGAATTGTGTGACAATGCATACGTGTATTAGGCCTATTATAAGTAGTAGTAGTAGTAGTAGTAGTAGTAGTAGTAGTAGTAGTAGTAGTAGTAGTAGTAGTAGTAGTGGTGGTGGTAGTAGTAGTAGTGGTGGTGGTAGTAGTAGTAGTAGTAGTAGTAGTAGTAGTAGTAGTAGTAGTAGTAATAGTAGTAGTAGTAGTAGTAGTAGTAGTAGTAGTAGTAGTGGTGTAGTGGTGGTGGTGGTGGTGGTAGTAGTAGTAGTAGTAGTAGTAGTAGTAGTAGTAGTAGTAGTAGTAGTAGTTACAGCAGTTGTTGTTGCTGATTGATATGTGTATTTTTACTGGCCAAACGAAGTCTGACCGCTATTGTTTTGTCTGTTCATGTTATTGGATTTTTGTTTTATGTTTTTATTCCATTTCAATTTTGTGTAAAGCGCCCTGTAGCCTGCATAGTAGGATGGGCGCTATATACATTTTCCTCATCATTATTATTTAGTAAGAAATCTTCCAAGCATAAGGGAATATACACGTGACGTGGTGGGTCTTTAACATCGGGCACAGATTCGGTCCTCGGACGAAGCCTATGTCCACGAGTGTGGCCTCAGGCTGGCGGTTTGTTGCAATCCCAATATCTGTTATGCGGAAGGCCCATGGGATAGGTGCCAGGTCAGTGCCGTGTTTACGTAGCCAATGTTGAATAATCCAACAGGCCCAACAACAGTTATTGCCAACGTGCACACGACCAGCCTCCACAGATATTTATTCAGTGCAGTATTCATTTTTTGGGGTGTCTGGCTTGGAAACAGAAATGAGTTTCACAAGAGCAGGCGCTTCGAGCGCTTCGGGAATTTGAAGAACAAAGAAGACGGCGAAACGCTAGCGTTTGCCGAAAAGTTAGCAAGCGCTCTCACTCTTCTTGCCGAGCTTCTACTCCCAAGACTATCGCCTGATTAATTTTTATAATTTTTAACTATTTTGAAGAGGAGATTCAAAATGGCAGCACGATAATGTATTTCTTGGTGTTGATTGGCCCATTAAAAATTGGTTAAAATAATATAGAGTACTAACAGGTTGGTTGGGTACGCGCGTAGCCCCCCCCCCCCTTGAATTCGTAGAGTTTGTAGAGAAATAACGTCGTATCTTTTTAGCAATCAGACAAGAGTGTGTAGCATTTTCCCGCTAAAGTTTTGTAAATTCGTTTCTTAGACCCCGTTTGTCACGAACGTTCTGCATGAGCAGGACACTCTTTTGTGAAACTGTTACTCGCCCCTGATCTGTTTCGGATGGAAATCGTGTGTGTGTGCGTGTGTGCGCGTGCGTGCGTGTGCGTACGCACGCGCGCGTGGGCCCGGGAGTGTGGAAAGGGATGGCATAAAGGGCATAATTAGTGATAATAATATTTGTTAATTAATAATGGTTACATTTTTCCTAAGCTTATACATGTACTCTACTTTTGCCGATTTATTGTGTGTGGGTTCATGCATACGTTTATGTGCGCGCGTGTATGTGGAGAGACAGACAGACAAGCACAGAGAGAGAGAGAGAGAGAGAGAGAGAGAGAGAGAGAGAGAGAGAGAGAGAGAGAGAGAGAGAGGGGGGGGGGGGGGAGGAAGGGGGGGGGGGGGCAGAGACACAAATTGATCCATAATAATCGAAACTGTCTGAGTAAACAGTGGCCCCCTGTGGCATGGCTGAAAGTGTAGATCACTCACTATGACTACCCCCCCTCTCCCCCATATCTCTCTCTCTCTCTCTGTCTCTCTCTGAGTCGGTGTTCAAATAGTGTGTGTGTGTATGTGTGTGCATGCGTGCGTGTGTGTATGTGCGTGCGCGTGCGCGCGTGTGTGTTTGTTTGTGTGTGCGCATGTGCCCGCGCGCGCGCGCGCGCGCGCGCGCGCGCGTGCGTGTGTGTGTGTGTGTGTGTGTGTGTGTGTGTGTGTGTGTGTGTGTCCATATGCGCGCGTGTATGTGTGTATGTGTGTGCCCAGACATAAATTTTATCGCGTTGGGCAAAAAACTTGACAAACATTGAAAGCACGAGAGCTAAATTGAGTTAGCAAACTCTGGAACACTGTATTATTACATTCTCCTTAATGTGATCCGAGGAATGGAGAGGGTGGGTGGGTGTGACCAGATAAAGGTGAAGAGGGTATACAAGAACCGCTTTTGAAGGAAGAATAAAAGTGGGGATGTTTAGCATGGTATGCATATTACTAGTTGTTGCTATAGCATATCACAACAGAACAGAAATGTTGCCCACACTCTGTTTCGTCTCTGTGCGCTATTTGCCAAAGGAAAAAGGCAAAACATAATTAGGATTCGGGGGGGGGGGGGGGTTACGAATAAATGGGGAGGTCCCTATTCTGTATTCAGCTATTACCTTTTCACCTCAGTACATGTATTCCTATCTCACCTATTCCTCTTTCAGCTATTCCTGTCTCAACTATTCCTGTTTCACCTACATTATCTGAGAGGGTCTGTTTCACCTACAGTAAGGAACTTGCTCGTTTGCTTGCTTTAAATTTTTTTTAATTTTTGCTCGTCATCAAGTGTGAGTAAAGTATGATTATGAGTATCATTCTAAAAAGCAAAACGGATAATTACAGTGTGTATCAAAAGTAAAAGAGAACTCAGTGGTGAAAACAACTTCAGAAAAATACAAACAGCGTTATTATGTTCATATCGTAGGTGAAAGAGGACGGATTGCTTCTCCTATAGAAAATAAAAGAATAGATGAGTAGGTGAAACAGGAATAGGTGAATAGGGACGCTCTCTAATAAATGCGGCCATCTTGCTCATTACCATAAGAAAGCGTAGGTGAAACAGGAATAGGTGAATAGAGACGCTCTCTAATAAATGCGGCCATCTTGCTCATTACCATAAGAAAGCGTAGGTGAAACAGGAATAGGTGAATAGGGACGCTCTCTAATAAATGCGGCCATCTTGCTCATTACCATAACAAAGCGTAGGTGAAACAGGAATAGGTGAATAGGGACGCTCTCTAATAAATGCGGCCATCTTGCTCATTACCATAACAAAGCGTAGGTGAAACAGGAATAGGTGAATAGGGACGCTCTCTAATAAATGCGGCCACCTTGCTCATTACCATAACAAAGCGTAGGTGAAACAGGAATAGGTGAATAGGGACGCTCTCTAATAAATGCGGCCATCTTGCTCATTACCATAACAAAGCGTAGGTGAAACAGGAATAGGTGAATAGGGACGCTCTCTAATGAATGAATTATTAGTTGCGTCAATATTTTATTGCGGATCACTACGGCATACAGGGGATTCTTTGTATCCGGCAGCTGGATGACTGTGACTTCGACACTACCTCATGGCACTCCTCCACCACAACTACGCTTCCCGTAACCACCGATGCAGGACGTGTGCATAATTTTTATGAAGTTCTACTAAAGCTTAAGTGGGAAACTAAACGTTGTTACTTTCTAAATTAAGTAGACCTTTAAGTGGGAAACTAAGGGTTGTTACTTTCTAAATTAAGTAAATAAGTCTACTTAATTTAGAAAGCAACAACGTTTAGTTTCCCACTTAAGCTTTAGTAGAACTTCATAAAATTATATATAATAATAATAATAAATAATAATAATAATAATAGTGAATCATTTATATAGCGCACTCCTCCACCAAATGTGGAGCTCTATGCGCTTAACAACAACAAAAATTAAAAGCAAGAAATTCAAAAACAAAAACGAGTAATCGCTCACACACATGTAAAATAGGCATGCATACACCCCCCCCCCCACACACACACACACACACATACACGCAGGCACGCACGTACGCACATATCCACACACACACACGCACTCACACACACATGCACACCGTTACCATCACCACCACTCAACCCACCCAAGAACACAATACAAAATACAATCAGTTGAAGAAAGCATCAACACACACACACACACACACACACACACACACACACACACACTCTCTCTCTCTCTCTCTCTCTCTCTCTCTCTCTCTCTCTCTCTCTCTCTCTCTCTCTCTCTCTCTCTCTCTCTCTCTCTCTCTCTCTCTCTCTCTCTCTCTCTCTCTGACTCTCTCGCAACAAAGCTGACGTAGACATTGCAGCCAACACACAGTGAAACTAATATGGGGGGATGGGGGAGGGGTATGGCATTCTACGTGTAAAGAAAGTCATTTATTTTTCAATATCCTAAATAATGCATTATTTAGCTAAATAAAGCATTATTTAGCTAAATAATGCATTATTTAAGCATATAATGCATTATTTGCAAATATTATAAAAAAAATACTCCTTAAAAGAGTTTGCTACTTTTGACAATTAAATAAAGTATCGTATGCTACAAATAAGACTTATTTACTAAATAATGATTTTTGTCTGCAAATAATTGATTGTTTATAAATAATTTATTTTCTTCAAAAACATCCACTAAACAATTCATTATATGCTAAATAATGCAACATATCTACCAAAGGAATGATTGTTTTCTAAATAATGATTATTTACAACAACATCGTCTAAATAATTCATTATTTAAAACAATGCGGGTACTGTGGCCTAAATAATTCATTATTTACAGATACGTCAACTAAAATACCAGCTCTCGCTTAGCTGGTCAACTTTTTTTTTTTTTTTTAAACTAGCAAGAGCTTTTATAATATTATTATGATGATTACAATGTCGGTTTTATTTTCACCACTATTATAAGTAGGCCTATGACCTACGCTGCTTACGCTTGACCTGCGTAAGTAGCAAGTGTTAAATCGACCATTTCTTGTGAAATTCCCATTTCTATTTTTAGTATCGATTCTATCCTAACATTGTTCCTTGTTTGAATGTTTCACGTAAAGATGTTAGAGTATTCTATTAGTTTTCAGTGCATTTGAAACCACAATGTATTTTAATTATTTCATTCTAGTATGGCTGCTTGCGTTCTTCTTCTTCTGTGGTGGTGGACAGCTTCTTTTCATAGAAGTAAATGCACACTTTACAGGGAGCTGACGGCAGCTACTAATTTTCACGTTCGCCCCCAGGAAGCTGGGAACTAGCCGACCCTAGCGCGCGCGCGCGCGCACGCACGCACGCACGCACGCACACACACGCGTACATGCACGCGCGGACAGCAGATTCAATCCCATACTCATGGTACTGATTGAAATCTATATTTAGCGCAGAAAGCTTCAGCTAGAGGGAATTTGGGAACTAGCCGACGTTCAATGGTAACAAATGAGTTGCATGGAGTCTACCGTTGTCTTTTAACATTAGGCCTAGTCATTAGATGATTGTCTGCACTTCTGATCGAAGTTCCCCATATCCGCGCTGACCAAGGTTTTGCACGCTTTTACGTCTCTGGAACTCTTAAAGATCTACATAGGCCTACTTCTGACCTAGTTCTTTCTTTAGGCCCACCTCAAGCCTCGTTTTCGATTTTGTTGCGTTAGCAATCGGGAGGATAGGCTGACCATAGCTTGGAAGGTCTGCTGTCCCCTTTCCCATTCCCCTTGTGTACTTAGCGAGTTAGCATTTAGAGCACGTCAAAGTTTAGGCCGTGGCTATTTGCCCTCCAGTGGCAAAACTTTGAACCCATAACTATAGATTTCAGTCAGTATCGTGAGTATGGCATTGAATCTGCTGTCCGCGCGTGCATGTGTGTGTGTGTGTGTGTATCTGTCTGTCTTTATCTTTCAATCTCTGTCACTGTCTGCTGTCTCTGACTTTGTCTGTATCTCACTGTTTCTGTCTCTGTTTCTCTGTCTCTCCTGTCTGTGTAGAAGCGCTTGCACATGCTCATAAACACATTTTTAAGGACAGATGCATGCACGCACACCAACACACACATCCATACACACAGACATACACACACATGCTGCATGCATGTACACACACAAAAAGCCTTTTTAAAACCCATCATTCTCTGTGTGTGCATGTGTGTGTGAGTGTGTGTGTGTGTGTGTGTGTGTGTGTGTGTGTGTGTGTATGCGTGTGCGTGTATGCGTGTGCGTGCATGTGTGTGTGCGTGTGTGCGTGTGCGTGCGTGCATGCGTGTGTGTGTGTGTGTGTTCAATTTTTACATCCTTCCATTAAAAGTGTTCCAGACAGTGTGTGTGTATGTGTGTGTATGTGTGTGCGTGTGTGTGTGTGTGTGTGTGTGTGTGTGTGTGTGTGTGTGTGTGTGTGTGTGTGTGTGTTGCGTGCGTGCGCGCGCGCACCCACGCATATGCACACACCTGTGTCAATGTTTGTGTGTGTGTGTATGTGTGTGCATGTGTATGTGTGTGTGCGCACGCATATAATAATAGTACATTTATATAGCGCTTTACCTCAAATCAGCCCAAAGCGCTTTGCAATCAATTATTCATCAACAAGTTGATAACACAAATAGTATTCAAGAATGACACAAATCAGCAACAACGCATACACAAAGCAACTCTCTCTCTCTCTCACACACACACACTCACACACACACACGCTGTGCGCACGCACGCACGCGGGCACATGTGCACACTCGCTGGCACCCGCGCGCGTGCATGGGCACACGCACACGGGCACGATTGTTTTTCTCCTCGGATGCTATGTTCATGAGTGTCTACCGTGTGTATGTGAAAACAGTGAAAGTGGGTGAGGGTTTGAAAGACTGGCTGGATTCTTTTGATTTCTACCTTAAATAACGTTGAATAATTATGTATATACTTCTTTTAAAATGTTTTTTGAAATTGTGTCTATAAAGTGTATGTGAAAAGGGGGGATGGGTGGGGGTGGAGGTGGGTATGAACAGCGTGAGCATTAAAAATAATATTTTTTTTTTTTATTTTTTTATGCTTCATAAAGTTTTGTAATAATGGGTTTTTTCTTGGTTGTTTTCTCTTACATTTGTAAAGCACACTGATGATGTTGTTTTTCATCGAAGAGTGCCATAGAAGCTTTATTTATTATTATTAGTATTATCAGTTGTATACAGTACACAAACACACACTTTGCTACATAGACTTTTACACAGACTTCTTTTTCAGTTTCCTGTCATATGAGCGAAGATACGTCACGCTGCCGTTATGCACCATATTAAGAAATAGCTAGGCCCAGCATGTCCAGACTTCGGCTGAAGAAATCTTTGTAAGAATGTATAGATAAAAGGCAGGAGAATGGACCAGTAAGACAGAAAGATAGCAGATGACAGTAAGCAAAAGAGAAAAGGCAGAGTCAAAGAGAGTGATGGATTAGAGGAAGTTACAAGCACAAAACTTCCAGAAGGTGGGGGAACTATTTGTATAAAAGACCCCTCTCCCCGGTATCCCCACGGAGGCATACACAGACAGAAATACAGACAGAGAGATAGAGACAAAGTCAGAGACAGAGACAGCACACGACAGATTGAGAGATACAAGCAGACAGACATACAGACACACACACACACACACACACACGCGCGCGCGCGCGCGCACGCGCACATACACACACACACACACACACACACACACACACACACACACACACACGGTAGTGAGGGAAAATAGCCTGGGTTGTTTTTGCCACGAGAGGGTGAATAGCCATTGCCTAAAGTTTATCCCAGGTCGTTGACTGACGCTATAATTAGCAACAGCTATTTATAATTGAAGTTGAATAGTATTGATATGGCAATGTGTTTATTGTCAGTCTACTAGTTAAATAAATCTTTATTTCTTTTTTTTAATAAACTGCTTGTCTGTTGTTTATGTTCTGGTTCCATTTATCTAAGAATTCTCCTTACTGTTCGCCTCTTCCCAGATTGGGAATTCCCACAGGCAAAGTACAAGGTTTGGTTCATCCTGACAGACGAAGCCTTGAGGCCGTTGTGCTCTGGCTGTGGGATGCCCGGGAGGTGATTAGGCTTGGGGGTACCCTACAATATGACAATGTGTTGAATTTTGTTAATAAAAACGTGATAACGTTTTTTAAAATTTCTTTTCATATCGGTTATGGATGATTCAAGGCGGACAGTGAAGTAAAGAAGAAAGTATCTGGCGGAGCAGACGAAAAGCTAAGCGAGAGCTGGCATTTTAGTTGACGTATCTCTAAATAATGAATTTTTACGGAGCTAAATAATGAATTATTTAGGTGACAGAACCCCGATTGTTTAAATAATGAATTATTTAGACGATGTTGTTGTAAATAATCATTATTTAGTAAACAATCATTCCTTTGGTAGATATGTTGCATTATTTAGCATATAATGAATTGTTTAGTGGATGTTTTTGAAGAAAATAAATTATTTATAAACAATCAATTATTTGCAGACAAAAATCATTATTTAGTAAATAAGTCTTATTTGCAGCATACGATACTTTATTTAATTGTCAAAAGTAGCAAACTCTTTTAAGGAGCATATTTTCTTTAGTATTTGCAAATAATGCATTATTTAGGATATTGAAAAATAAATGACTTTCTTTACACGTAGAATGCCATAGAGGGGAGGGTGTGTGTGAGAATAGGGTCGAGAAGTAATGTGGCCTAAAGGTTGTGATTAAATTAAGGGAAGAACTGGCATCTGTATCCGCAGGAGCAGGGCTCAGGATAAAAGGGAAAAGACAGAGTTAGGCTAACACACCAATCACAGTCGGTGGACAGCCCATGAGGGAGGTGGATTCCTTCGTGTATTTTAGCATGGAGTGGTTGATCAACATGTGTGGGGGTCGGGGGTCACTGACTGGGACGTCACAATCAGACAAAACGGCTTTTTGTGATGCTTAAGATGATCTGATCTGGGCCTCACGATGGATCAGCAAAATCCATATTTTAAACTCTTTTCTCAATTCAAGCCATATAGTTTTCTCCTTTGAGCTCCTCCGAAATCTGAATCAAAGTATCACAGCACAAGATTCTGCTGTACGGATGTAAAACTTGGAGAATCAGGACAACAACAAACAGCATCACAGCATCACAGCACAAGAATAACATTTGTCTGAGGTGCATCTATGACATAGTGGCGAGAAACCCACCGTGGGGATACCGGGGGTGGTGGGGTTGTCTTCCGTGATACCAATAGTCCCCCCACCTTCTGGAAGTTCTGTGCTTGTAACTTCCTCTAATCTGTCTCTCTCTTTGACTCTGCCCTTTCCCTTGCTTTGTGTCATCTTGACAATCTTTCTGACTTTTGGCCCATTCTCCTGCCTTTTTTTCATCCCAAACAGATCTTCCATATATAGTTTTCTCCTTTGAGCTCCTCCGAAATCGGAATGTGTCGGCTGAATGCAGCGAGGACACCTGTGAAAACTGGAACACGGACACATACGTACCCATTGTGGCCTTATTACAGAAGAAGAGATAATAATCATTCTTTGTTTGCCATAGGCGTGTGAATGGGTTGTCAGATCAATCAAGCAATCAATCAATATTGTTATTGCCCATTTTACAGGAAATTCTTTCTGCAGCGATAAAACAATCAACAAAACAACACAAGACAGAGACATAGTATGTAGAAAAGCCAAAAAATAAAATATGCGACTATTTTAAACACCGTGCGCACATTCAATTCTTGGCCACACACACCCACAACCACACACACACACACACACACATACACACACACACACATCATGCGCACGCATGCAACCATCTATCTACCCATCCATCTAACTTATACATACATACACATATGCTTACACATACATACACACATCTTGCATTCACAATTTATATATTATACTGATTGCAGAAGAAGAATCATTCTTTGCTTGCCATCGAGTGGAGGTGTGGGTAAGCTGTGAGATTGCACACTCAGATAGTCAGTCATTCAGTAGCGGGGACTGTACCTCACTTGCTGTTGTAAATATTTGATGATGACTTTTTTTTTGTGTGTGCAAAGTTTGCTCCTTCAGTGTTGTGTGTGTGTGTGTGTGTGTGTGTGTGTGTGTGTGTGTGTGTGTGCGTGTGCGTGTGCGTGCGTGCGCGCGCGTGCGCGCGCGTGTGTGTGTGTGCGAGTGTGCGCGTGTGTGTGTTTGTGTGTACATACGTGTACTGAACAGAGTACGGCAAAATAACACCCACTGGATATACAAATCGAAGCTGTCTTTCACAAACTTTGGCACCACTCCAACAGGGGGGGTTGTTGTCACAATGAAACAGGGTCTTCCTATACTCTCACCCCCACCACCCCTAATGCACTCACAATTTCCCGGTGACTTAAAAAAAAGAGTTTCATTGAACACAGGAAGGGTGGAAAAAGTTGGGAAAGAAAGAAGTGAAAAAAGAAAGAAAGTGTAAGTACGAGAGAAGGGAAAGGGAAGGGGGAATGGAGAAAGGGAGAAAGAGAAAGGAATGAATGGTACGTAGAGGCCTGGGTTGGGGTGGGGTGGGGTGGGGGGGTCAACAGAGAGGGGTGAAGTGGGAGCATAAACAGTTGTTACAACATTTACTTTCATGTCTATTTTTCTTCATTTGCCTATCTTCATTTATCGCTATATTATAGATAAGATACGTTTATCACTTAGTGCTGGAAAGAAGACAGGCAGATCTTATAGGTGGGTTGTTGATAATGGTTGGCACATTGATTAGTCTACCACTTGCCGATATCATTAACGACAACAACGATGAGGAGGAGGAAAAGGCTGAGAAGGTGGACGACGATGATGATGCTGGGGACGAGAAGGAGGTGGAGGAAGAAGAGGGTGGGTGAGGAAGAGACCGAGGATAATGATGATGATGATGATAAGGAGGAGGAGCAGGAAAGAGACGATGACCACATGATAACGATTGAGAGGAGCAAAAATAAGGTGGTGATGATGATGGTGGTGATGAAGATGACGACGATGTTGCTGATGATGTACTGTGACTGTGTGCAGGAATGATGGATGCCGCAAGCTGCAGTATCACCGCTGGGTGATCCTGTCGTCAAAAAATGCCAAGCCTCAGGCATTTCCCTTCCACAATGCCATGAAGGCAGCTCTGGTGAGACCGGTTTCTTACTTTATGCCTTTGTCACACTAGGCAGGAGACCGGCTTCTTACTAACCTTTGTCACACTAGGCAGGAGACCGGCTTCTTACTTTTATACCTTTGTTACACTAGGCAGGAGACCGGCTTCTTACTTTTATGCCTTTGTTACACTAGGCAGGAGACCGGCTTCTTACTTTTATACCTTTGTCACACTAGGCAGGAGACCGGCTTCTTACTTTTATGCCTTTGTTACACTAGACTGGAGACCTGCTTCTTACTTTTATACCTTTGTTACACTAGGCAGGAGACCGGCTTCTTACTTTTATGCCTTTGTTACACTAGACTGGAGACCGGCTTCTTACATGTATGCCTTTGTTACACTAGGCAGGAGACCGGCTTCTTACTAACCTTTGTCACACTAGACAGGAGACCGGCTTCTTACTTTTAGGCCTTTGTCACACTAGACAGGAGACCGGCTTCTTACTTTTATACCTTTGTCACACTAGGCAGGAGACCGGCTTCTTACTTTTATACCTTTGTCACACTAGACAGGAGACCGGCTTCTTACCTTTAGGCCTTTGTCACACTAGGCAGGAGACCGGCTTCTTACTAACCTTTGTCACACTAGACAGGAGACCGGCTTCTTACTTTTATACCTTTGTCACACTAGGCAGGAGACCGGCTTCTTACTTTTATACCTTTGTCACACTAGACAGGAGACCGGCTTCTTACTTTTAGGCCTTTGTCACACTAGGCAGGAGACCGGCTACTTTTAGGCCTTTGTTACACTAGACAGGAGACCGGCTTCTTACTTTTAGGCCTTTGTCACACTAGGCAGGAGACCGGCTTCTTACTTTTAGGCCTTTGTTACACTAGACTGGAGACCGGCTTCTTACTTGTATGCCTTTGTTACACTAGGCAGGAGACCGGTTTCTTACTTTAGGCCTGTCACACTAGACAGGAGACCGGCTTCTTACATTTAGGCCTTTGTTACACTAGACAGAAGACCGGTTTTTTACTTTTAGGCCTTTTAGCAGACGGGGGCTGTGGCAGACATATTATGGTAGGCCTATGTGTCAAGACTGGTGCTGCAACTTTCCAGGAGTTGCACATCACTTTCTCAGTGGTTGTGGCTCATGTGTCGTGTACATGTAGTACTTAGCTATACTACGCTGTGAAGCACGAAAACACTGTGGGCACTTGAGCTAAAAATTCGCTCCAGTACTTCCAAGAGCGAGTCCTTTGCTTAGTAAGACAATATGGTTCTAGAGGAGCAAAGACGCCAGTATAATCAAACCAACAACAAAAAATCAATTAGGTTTAAAAAAAGAAGAAGTTTCAGAGTATCCTTCCAATTTGGTTGAAAAAAGCCTTGCTCCTCGCTGGGTGACATGCAACAAGTTAAGAGCCAAATAAAAGGAAAGCGAAACGTTTGTTATTTTATAGCAAATTCAACAGCAAATTTCCTTTAAGATGTGCCACCCCCCCTACATTTCTCGATTAATTGTATTTTTCCGTTTTTGCCTTTCTTACCATACATAAAGCTGTATTTTAGGAACATATTTAGCTAATAACCTTTTTGGAATACTAACCCTAACCCTAGCCCTAAACCTAACCCTACCCCCCACTATGCACTGCAGTACACCGCGATTTGTCGCAGTTGTGGTTCGTTGCGTTTTCCCGTCTTATAGGGTTAGGGTTAGGGCTAGGGTTAGGGTTAGGGTTAGTATTCCAAAAAGATAATTTGGTGAAAATGTTCCTAAAATACAGCTTTATGTATGGTAAGAAAGGCAATAACGGAAAAATACAATTAAACGAGAAATGTAGGGGGGGGGGGGGGGGGGGGGGGGGGGGGGGGGGGGGGGGGGGGGGGGGGGGGGGGGGGGGGGGGGGGGGCACATCTTTACCGGAAAAGCACACCAATGTAATGACTGAATTAACTTGCACTTGGAGTGACGGTTCTTCTTCTTCCAGTTGGGGATGTTTATCCTGCCCCGTGCTCACCGGTCTTCATTCAGACTATTAATAGCGCACAGGGTGCGTGCTGTGTGAATTCGTGTCATCCATCCCACCGGCACACACGGCCTACTCGTACCGAATAGTGGGATGGGCTTTAACGTGTGCGCAAGATCTTGTGCATGCGTTCACACACGGGGCCTCGGTTTTTGAAAAGTCTCACCCAAAGGACTTTTCCCCCAACTGACGTCAGGTACTCATTTACACCCGGGTGGAATGAGGAAAATAGGAGTAAAGTGCCTTTCCCAAGGACACAGCTGTGAACCGAGCTGGGTTCGAACCCGCGCACTCACAAACCTGACGGATTACGAGTTAGCGACTCGGACTTACCAACTGAGCTACAGCGGTTATTGGTTTTGGAACAAAAAGATATAGGAGGGAAGGAAGGAGGTGGCAACCGCTTTGACTCTGAAAAGCGAGATATAAACTGGAAACGTGGGCTTTGAGCTGATTGATCCACTTGCTGGGTCTATGCACCTTGTCAATACCACAGAGACACTTGTCCTGTGTTCCCTTTGGGGTTTGTGATAGATTATTGCTGTTTCTCTGTTGGCAGTTAAGGATTAGTCTTGTGCATCCCTATATGATATGGGCTGTGGATTGCGAAACACAACATTTATCTGATTTTGCTCTCTCTCTCTCTCTCTCTCTCTCTCTCTCTCTCTCTCTCTCTCTCTCTCTCTCTCTGTATATTTGTAATCGACTTGTTCTGGCTAATTGATTAACCATCTGTTTCATCGACTCAATATCATATTGGATTATTTGTTGTTGTTTTTCTCTTTAATTTACCTATTTATTTATATAAATATGTTCATTTATTTACTTACTAATTTGTTCATTTTTGCTTAAATGTTTAAATCCACAAGAATTTGTGTTATTTTCTAGTTTTCGATACAAATGTTATGTGTCTTTATAACCCCCTCCCCCAGCCTCCCTATGATACGGGCAGAAGGCCTAGTCATTAACATTGTTTGAATCTCTCTCTCTCTCTCTCTCTCTCTCTCTCTCTCTCTCTCTCTCTAACTTCTCTTTGTCTCAAATACTTCTTCCACTCCCCCCCCCCCCCCCCCCCCCCCACCCCCTATTATAATAAGTTTTTCTTTCTCTCCATTGTTTCTCATGTTGCTTTATTTTGCCTAAAACGAGGCTTTTTAAGTGTTTGTTTCGGTTTCTTTTAGTGTGAATGCCCCCGCCCCCTCCACGAGCCTCCCCGTGGGGATACCGGGGGGGCTTTCATAAAAATAGCTCCCCCACCTTCTGTCCTTGTAACTTCCTCTAACCTTCCACTCTTTGACTTTGCCTTTTTTCTTTGCTTACTGTCATATCTTTCCGACGTATTGGCCCATTCTCCTGCCTTTTTTCAAAAATATCTTCAAAGTACTTTTCTCCTTTGAGCTCCTCCGAAGTCGGAATGTGTCGGCTGAACGCAGCGGGGAGACCAGTAAAAACTGAAGACGGACACATAGGTACTTTGCCCATTATGCATTATGGCCTTTTGGCCTGGGAATGCAGAAGAAGAAGAAGAAGTACTTTGTGTTTGTGTTGTTGAGGTGATGTCGTGGATCGAGCCTCTGCTTCTGGCCACCCACGTGCTGGTGATCATGGCCCAGGTGTACCTGGAGGCCAACCCCATCGACACGGCGTCCATGGAAAACAGCCCAGAGTACTCCGACAGCAGCAGAAGGTACTTACCTAGTAGGTTATGCTGGTGATCATAGCCCAGGTGTCCTACCCTATTGACACGGCGTCCATGGAAAACAGCCCAGAGTACTCCGACAGCAGCAGAAGGTACTTACCTAGTAGGTTATGCTGGTGATCATGTGTACCTCGAGGCCAACCCCATCGACACGGCGTCCATGGAAAACAGCCCAGAGTACTCCGACAGCAGCAGAAGGTACTTACCTAGTAGGGTATGCTGGTGATCATGTGTACCTTGAGGCCAACCCCATCGACACGGCGTCCATGGAAAACAGCCCAGAGTACTCCGACAGCAGCAGAAGGTACTTACCTAGTAGGTTATGCTGGTGATCATGTGTACCTTGAGGCCAACCCCATCGACACGGCGTCCATGGAAAACAGCCCAGAGTACTCCGACAGCAGCAGAAGGTACTTAGTAGGTTATGCTGGTGATCATAGTCCAGGTGTCCAACCCCATTGACACGGCGTCCATGGAAAACAGTCCAGAGTAATCTGACAGCAGAAGGTACTTAGTAGGTTATGCTGGTGATCATGTGTACCTGGAGGCCAACCACATCGATACGGCGTCCATGGAAAACAGCAAGAGTACTCCGACAGCAGCAGTAGAATATGCAGGTGTTACAGCAGAAAAATGACCGCCCTAGAATATTCACTCCCTGGTTTGATAATCTATAGAGAAAATTGGACCGTATCCTTATTTGTATTTAATATAAAGTACATTGTGTGTGTCTGTGTGTGTGTGTGTGTGTGTGTGTAGTGTAGTCTGTGGGTTAATACGTGGCAGCCTGATGAGGGTGTGTAGGAAGGGTGTAGTGATGGTGGGAAGGGGTCAGTGTTCTGTGGCCCTCGATGTACAAATGGGGGATGCAGTGATCCATATACTGACTCGTTCAAATCATAGCTTTCAAACGCATTCGAGTCAACCCAAATAACTTGTCTGCCTTATGTTCGTCTTCTGCCTTATGTTCAAGCACTGACTATGTATCTGTAATATACAAGTGATTGGATTTGATAAAAGAAAGGATTGGCTAAAGCTGTGAAATTGTATCAAGTGTGAATGTAACTGTAATATTGTCTTAAAGCAAACCAACAAAATACTATTTTGTGTACGACATAAATATACATATATAATTTTTGTATACATATGCCTAGGTAAAGTTCCTAAAAAAATAGAAATAAAAAAACCATGTACATTTTTATGTACTCTGTGTGTATATAGGATATCTGACTGGACCACCAAATCCAAAGATTCGGTTGACTTAAATGGCCCAGCCCGGTACGATCTACCCACTGCGCTGCCTGAGCAACTGCAACTACCACAGGCTAAAACCGCACATTCTTTCCAAGCACCTGTGGAAACAAACCAGAGGGAAATCAAACCTCGTCCATCGATCAGCCTTCCGCCATTCAACATGTTTGAAGTCAGCACCGAGAATGCTGCAGCATCTGAGATGAAGCCGACCAGGGTGAATAACATGCCGATCCCTTCAGCTTCAGTCCCAGAGGAGTCGCCCCCAATGGATTATTCACCTGACCAGGCCACAGCAGTGGTTCCCCAAATGCCAGACATGATGAAGTCAGAAGCGGCTGTCTTCAAAAGGCCCAAAAGAGGCAAGAAGCCAGAGGAAACGACAACGGACTAAGCGTGCAAAGTAGTGCACATGTATCTCAAAGATTTTCAAGAAGAGGTGAAAGTGGCATGTGTATCATTTACAGATGATGAGATGGGAGTAATGTTGAACAGTTTATCAGTTGAATTGCATGAAACCAAGGGTTACTGACACTTTGTTGTGTGTTTTTTGCACAGTAGTGCACATGTATCTCGAAGATTTTCAAGAGGTGAAAGTGGCATGTGTATCATTTGCAGATGACGAGATGGGAGTAATGTTGAACAGTTTATCAGTTGAATTGCATGAAACCAAGGGTTACTGACACTTTGTTGTGTGTTTTTGAAGTTAGTTAAACAGAAGTTAGTTTACATCCTTGATAGGATGACATCTGCTTTAGATTTACTTGTTTTTAGTGTTTAAAATAATATGGTATCCATAAAATAAACTCTCTCCTTGTGAGTATGTGTGTGCGTGTGCGTGAACTGTCAAGTAATGGGGGTGGGGCGGAGAATGGGGGGTGGGGTAGAGGGGAGGGGTGTGTGTGAGGCTGTTTATAGTTTGCTTTTTTGGAAACTTCATTTTCTGTTCTGGTTTGTTCTTGGCCATTTGCTTTCAGTTATATCCTCAATACCTCCAAAGGGAGTGAAAAAGGAAATAAACATTATGTTCTGTTCTGGTTTGTGTGTGTGTGTGTGTGTTTGTGTGTGTGTGTGTGTTTGTGTGTGTGTGTGTGTGTGTGTGTGTGTGTGTGTGTGTGTGTGTGTGTGTGTGTGTGTGTGTGTGTGTGTGTGTGTGTGTGTGTGTGTGTGTGTGTGTGTGTGTGTGTGTGTGTGTGTGTGTGTGTGTGTGTGTGTGTGTGTGTGTGTGTGTGTGTGTGTGTGTGTGTGTGTGTGTGTTTGTGTGTGTGTGTGTGTGTATGTGTGTGTGTGTTTGTGTGTGTGTGTTTGTGTGTTTGTGTGTGTGTGTGTGTGTATGTGTTGAGGATAAAATACACATCTCAAAATGACTCAAGTCAAAAATTGGTCCTTCCAATTTTTGCTGCCCCCCCCCCCCCCCCCCCCTCTTATTTGCTTTAGGTAAATGAATACTATAGTCTCAAAGTATTTTGTTCTGGAATTAAGAAATCACTCAGCAACAATTATATTTAAATTAGTACGTACTGTACTGATGATGTATGAACCACGGTTAATAAATTATCCATGCACAGAGGGTCAACTACAATATGATTATGCACCCCCCACTAAAACATGTCCCTCGATAAGCAAAGGGGACTACAATACTTACAGCTGTATATGCACACACATCTTTTCCCTCAAAACTTAACACTCCCACATAAAAAACATGCACAACACTTTAAAGAATGAAAGAGATTCTGTTTTGTTTAATATTTCTTTGATGATGATTATGATTATTCCACAGCCCAAAAATGAGGCATACAAATCCACAAGGAAACAAGTCAAACCAATAGTGAATATCATGGTCATAATTATCAAGTCACTGGAATTGTAGTTGTACCCTGTCTTAAAGACTCCAGGGATCATCCCAACAGCCGAAGCACTTGAACACTATGGTACAAATGCACCAGCTAGGGATGAGAACATTACGTGTGTGACCGTTTTTTATTAACCCCGCCACGTGGGCAGCCACATTTCGGATACTGATGATGCTATGCTAGGAGTTTGGCATGGCTAAAGGCAATCCCTGCATAACTAGGCAGAGCATAACAACATTTTGATGTAGCCTTGGTGTTCTAGCCTATGTCAATTGGTCTGACACAGTCTTAAGCAAGACATTGGAATGACTTTTCATTGCAATAAAGCTGTTGGTCTCACACAGTTTATAAAAAAGAAGAAGTAATTAACCTTTATAGCAGAAAATCTTATTAAAAAAACCACACCCACACAAAAGCGATAAAAACTACACAGAAAAAGGACCCCCCACTATCCATGATATCATGACATGTTAATGGATACACAGTACTTACTAAAACATTTATGATGGCTCCAGCTCTAAAACATCTAGTACAGTGGACCTCCCTTATAAGACTCCCTCCCACATAAGACCTACTTCTCTGAGACATTCACCTTCTTTGTAAGTATTAAAATTACCTCCCTTATAAAACCACTCCTTTATAAGACCTCATTTTGGATGTTTTTTAAAGGTCTAATAAGGGAGGTTCCACTGTACATAAGTATAAACAATTTTGAATCCTTCAGTTCTGATTTTGTTCCCCAAAGGAGCCAGAATGGTCAGCATATTGACCATTGGCCCTCGACAGAAGAAGAAATCCTTAGTAAATCTCCAGATAATTACCAAAAAAACCTAATAAATATCTACAAACGATTTGAAAATGCTTAGTAAATATGAATGAACAATTGCTAAACCCCTAGAAAATGTGTACAGACAAATATCAAAACTCTTTTACATAAAACCCTCCACACAGACAACTGGATTAATAAATAATTACAAAGAATTTTTTGATTTAAATTTAGCCCCTGAAAATGTTTTTATGCAAAAAAACTACGTTTTTCCCCCGATTAAATTTTGACTTTGTTCTATTTTCTTTTCTTATAAAAAGTATATGACTAATTACAAAGGCATTAGTAAATATGCATGCACAATTTTAAAACCCCCCAATAGATATGTAGGAACAATTTTGAAATCCCTAGTGTAATAATGCATGGATAATTTCAACTCTCCTATTGTATCAAAAAGGCAATTAAAAATGTTCGATGAGACTTTCTCCACATAATAAATGTTCATTGATTAATTGATCTAAGTTGTGCACAACTCACTCAAACCCCCTTAACATAATTGTGACCCAACACCACGAAAGGGACATTAAGTAGCTGGGCTAGTTTCTCACAATAGGCTTGCAAAGTCAGAAATCTCATTTTTTATCACTTTTGAGCTATGTGTATTTTCGTGCGCTCGAACCTCTCATCTTTCATCTTTATAAAGGTCAATCTTTGTTACGGTCTATAAATACTCCAAAAAGTGCTTTAAAATGAGTAGGTTGAAACGTTTTCTTCAGCTAGGCTAAACTTTAGACAGTAATTTCTCAAAATGGCCGACAGTCACCCTACCAACTTTAAATGCTCATAACTTTATAACAGAAAAAGTTACTAGAATGGTTCTTATATCATTTGAAAGAGAATTGTCTGAAGTTTCAAACTGCATCATTTTCTTAGAATTGTCATTTTGACACTTAATGTCCCTTTCCTGGTGCTAGGTCACATAGGCATTGACAAACACCAGTTACAAACACTATCAAGACACCCTCTGTGGCCTTAACAATATGAAAGTTGAGAACAACAAATAAATACGAATGATTTCCTAATAAAGAAAGGGCCGAATTAGAATCTGAAATACCTCACCCACTATGGCCTGGGAACACAGAAGATGAAGAATTTGAAATGTAATCATAATCATTATTAACAGATGAGTATGGTCCATAATCAATCTCTCTCTCTCTCTCTCTCTCTCTCTCTCTGTGGTCTCCCTCCAACTCGAACATTCCACAAGGTTCAATTATGATAATCCAAAGTCTATCTACATGGTGTTAGTGGCATATTTAAACAGTGCAGTAACAATACAGCAACAAGTCCTTTACCACAATAATTACCAGACAGCATACATCAGCAGTAGGCAATAGACCATCATGCCAAATTTGAAGTGATTCTGTACAGTGGTTCTCACACTTTTGCATAGACAGAGAGAAACAACAAAGAAAGAGTCGACCAGACAAATGCATGGGTGCTACTTTTTCAGTTTTACACTGATTATAAGAATTTTTAATTTTACCAGAAACTGAACTTCAGGTTTTGTTTTAATTCATCAAAAAATTTTGGGAATAAAAGCGCTTTGTAGCGTTTTGAACTTAGTTGTTCTATCTTGGAAGTTGCAATAATTTTACACGGCTTATATCAGACTCAAACTGTCTCTAACTCTCATTTTAACTGTCTGTCTCGTTATCTCTCTCTCTTAAGTTGTCCCACTGAATTGTCCGAAGGGGCTCTGCCCCCGTACCCTGCCGGGGCCATGGGTCCCTGGACCCCTGCCTTTCAGTTTTGTTCATTTTGGGGAGTTGCACCCATGCAGTATGCAAATGAATGCATTAGCCCAGCAACAACAATAAAACTAGAGAAGATCCTTTGACTATCTTCAGCTTTACGCTCCCAAGGATTATTTAAAAAACCCTGAAAGAAGCAGACTTTGAGACTAAGGGTTGTAAGTAAACATGAGTGTGTGTGTGTGATTTCAAAACATGGTCACACAGAAAGACAATTAGAGCAACAAGCTCGAAGCTTATACTGTGCTATCATCTATGACATCAAAAGTTATGACACCATCAATGACATCACACAGCTGATATTAGACAAGAGGGCGGGCACTGAAAGGGCTAAATATGTGAAATAGGGGGATGGGAATGACGAAACAGTGTAATTCCTAACATGTGACCAGATATGCCATAGAAACACAATTAAGTTTGTATTTCAACAAGTACGCCTTCAATTTCAAATCAGCCTTCCACTTCAGCAAGTCTGCCTTCTATTTCAAATCTGCCTTCCATTTCAACAAGCCTTCCTTTTCAAATCTGCCTTCCTTTTCAAATCTGCCTTCCATTTCAACAAGCCTTCCTTTTCAAATCTGCCTTCCTTTTCAAATCTGCCTTCCATTTCAACAAGCCTTCCTTTCATTTCAACATATCTGCCTTCCATTTCCGCAAGTCTGCCTTCCATTTCAAATCAGCCTGGCGAATCTTAAACAGGAGAGAAATTAATACTGACTTCATTTGCACTGTTGCTATGACTAGCACGATTGACTGCAATGAACTTTTGACTTATGTGAAAACAAAACTGGTAAAGGTCAAGATGTGCCACCCCCCCTACATTTCTCGGTTAATTGTATTTTTCCGTTTTTGCCTTTCTTACCATACATAAAGCTGTATTTTATGAACCTTTTTAGCTAATAACCTTTTTGGAATACTAACCCTATCCCTAACCCTAACTCTACCCCCCACCCTATAAGACGGAAAAACGCAACGAACCACAACTGTGACAAATCGCGGTGTACTGCAGTACATAGTGGGGGGTAGGGTTAGGGTTAGGGATAGGGTTAGTATTCCAAAAAGAGAATTAGCTGAAAATGTTCCTAAAATACAGCTTTATCAAGTTTATGTATGGTAAGAAAGGCAAAAACGGAAAAATACAATTAACCGAGAAATGCAGGGGGGGTGGCACATCTTTACCTTTACCACAAAATTAATACCTGTAAATCTCTGAGGAATGAATAACAGATATATGAGGAACGAATAACAGTCACTTTACCACTCTTAATGCACTTGTGACAACAAACAGTTGAGAAAAAACACCAAACAAACCCACTAACAACATGATGAAAACAAATTGATGAAAAAAAAGTATATCATTTGCTTATTCAATGTTCCATCTGGAAATGAAAGTTTGACTTGACTTGACTTGACTTGACAACACAGTTTACATTCTTTACATTGGGACAGTAGCAATTAAAAGCAACAACAAGAACACAAATATGATGGGGAAAAAAAAAGAAGAAATCACTCAATATTGAGAAAAATTCATGAAATGGGGTTTTCGTTCGAAGATGCACACAGTACACTACCACTGAACACCTTACACAATCATCACCACTGTTCAAAATCCCACCATTTTATCATTTAGTTACACTATTAGTACGTGTTGAAAGATGCAAACAGAAACAATGTCAAATATTGCCAAAGCACAAACAAAGAGGCAAAAGGGCCATGATGACATCAAAATAGCAGTAAACACACGAACATGTAAAAGGATAACATTTCTCGGAAGTCCATACACAATCAATGCCCTAAGCAAGCCATACAGACAAACCTCTATTTTAAGACTTCCAAAATGTCCGGAAAAATCGGTCGTAAATTGGAGGGGTCGTATGACGGAGGTTTTCACTGGCAGAAAGAAAAAGTTCAGCACAGTTCATACTCTCTTCTTCATGCACACATACAATGACATATTAAAACTGGATTTGGGTCTTTCCAACTCCATAGGATTGTGCAATCGATGTATTACAGTTTCACTTCGCCGACTTCTGTTAATCACCTCCACTCTTGTCCAAAGTCAGTGGTTTTCTTTTTCAAAGTCAGTGGTTTTCGTGCTTTTCCTACACTCTCCGCCATCTTTTCTACAACAAGGGAAGCGACTCCGCTTTCAGGCCCTTGACCGTGGTTGTTTCCCTTTGCTCGAAGTCTATGCAGACGACAGCAACGGTCGTAAAAACCAACAAAATGGCGGTCGTAAGTCGCGTTTTAGAGGAAGTCGTTTAAGAGAGGTCGTTTACATAGTAAAATGCATCTGTGCCAACAAATCCGGTCTCAAATGAGAGGTGGTCGCTTAACAGAGGGTCGTAAAATAGGGGTTTGTCTGTAATGCATACATTTGGAGTGTGTTCTCAAAGAACGAACACAATTTACATTCATGCAAACATGTTTTTTCAGCGATTGAGATTCTCAAATAAAGTCTTAAAAACATGTTATACCACCACACAAATAAAACAAATGTTATAAAGTCAATAGGAAAAAAGTCCTGCACACAAATAATGAATTACAAGATCATCCATATGCTGATAAAAGATTACGGTAGTTTTAAAAGGCCAATAACAATACTACTAATAATAATTAATAATGCTTATATAGCGCATAATCTTGCTAAGCAACTCAATGCGCTTTTCACTCACCATTCGCACAAACATTTCTACACACTGCATATAATCATAACACAACACACTAACACCCACCTCCCTCCCTACATCCCCCCCCCCCCCCCCCAAACCTTACTCACCACCCCCCACACACGCATTAATTAACCTCATACTCAACGTCATTGAGCTGGATGACAAGAGTGGGGAAAGGATCATAGACTTTACAGAGAGAAAGCTTTCCTGAAGAAGTGGGGTTTTAGTTGGGACTTGAATGAAGGAAGAGTGGACTGGTTACGGGTATAGTCAGGGAGAGAATTCCAAACGCTTGGTGCAATGAAACTAAATGCCCTCTCACCTGAAGATTTCAAGGACTGCTTAGGAACTTTAAGAAGAATGAAGAGTGCGAGAGCTTTGGTAGGTGCAGAGAGAAGAAGAGAGGTAGAGGAAGAGTTTTGTCAAAGTGACAGAAAACGAAAGTAGCCATCCTGAACTGCCAGCGGAATTTGACAGGAAGTCAGTGGAGCTCAGCCAAAAGAGGTGTGATGTGATCACAATTTCTTTTGCCAAGAACAAGCCGAGCAGCACTGTTCTGCACTCTTTGTAAGCGCAAAATCTGTTCTGGAACAATGGACCTAAAAATAAAAAATTAACAAGTTTACAGGATCTGATTCACACAACCTAAATATTTAATAATTAAAAACTGGTACTATACCTGTTTTTTGAAGCTCAGTATGGGAGTAAAACCTGGTCAAAACAAGATTTCTTTCCAGTTATAAGAGGGAAAACATGTGAAACCTGTGATTTTGACACGTGATCTGGTGGATCTTTAAGGAAAAAATCAACACAAAAACTCACTATGGACACATTTTTAAAACAATCGAGCATTCTTCTCTTATCACTCCTTCCTACTTAGCATTTAGGGGGAAGGGGAGGGGGGGGGGGGGGGGGGGGGGTATGAACTTAAGATTTGTAAGTGTACTTTCATTCCCTCTCTTGCAACAATCTATGTGGGGCAAATATAAGTGACGACTTTATTTATTTATTTATTTATTTCCATTATAGTCCCGTCAACAGCTATGGTCATCTCAGGACTGTCACCGCGTAATGTTCGACCACTTATTACAAAACACTCATCAATGTATCTGACCAACGTTCAACAACCTGTAAACAAAACATACAGTACAATTCATAACATGACACTTCCCACATTATACCCTATAGCATGATTTCCCCCCCCCCCCCTTCTTTGAAATGGTGTCAATAATGTGCATGTGAAAGGGGTGAGTGGGATGAGCGGCGTGAGCATTTTTTTTTTTTCCCTCCTTGATTGTTTTCTCTCGTAATATTTGTAAAGCGCTCTGAGGATGATTTTTTTTTTATCATCGAAGTGCGCTATAGAAGCTTTATTTATTATTATTATTATAAGTCCACACAGTGCTGGAAACGTGTGAGCCACTCTACTCTATTTATCGGATCCAGGTTTAAAAAAAGTAAAAAAAGGATTGGTATCTAATGTTTATCACCTCCCCATATCTACTATTGGAGAAAAAAGAAGTGCTTTCTAAAGAACTTGACTTTACTCAAGTAGAGTTTAGTTACAAGGTTCCCAGGGCTTTCAGCTATCCCCAAGAAAGGACCTTGTAAGGACCTGTCGGCCTAAGGATAATGACGAAATGTCCATGTTTTAGCTAACGATCTTGAAAGGAACACTTTCCCAGCATTGTGAACAATGTCTAAGCAGATGCAAAAACTATGGCTGACACAGATATACGCGTTTTCTCGCAAAACACCACCAGAACAAAGAACAAGATTTCAGTCCAATTTCTCTTGACAACTCGCGGTGCATCGTTCGTCTGCTAAGCGGTCAGTTGAAACGGGAAGGTGGGGGAGGGGGGTAAGGTGGAGTAGGTGCTGAGTGATGTTTCTCAAGTGTAAAAGTGCTGCTTCTGCGATCTATTTTGAGTATGGTCTTGCTGCTCAGGGCAGTTTTGGGCAGCTGTCAGGACTTGTAAGGACCTTGAAGTGAATGTAAGCACTTGTAAGGCCTTACTTGGAGATTTCAATTGGTCAAGACTAATAAGGACTGGTAAGGCCCCTATGAACCCTGAGTTACACTTTTAGTATGCGTAGTAAATACTAACGAAAGCAGAACATGGCTGATATACAGTGGCTTGACATGAAAACACCCAAACCACAAATAATATGAACAGGAACACCGCAGCCTATGAATTTACAAACAAAAAAAGACTTAAAAAATCAAAAGAAACACCCCAAAACCCAAAGACAAACAAAACCAAACAGCCAACCAACCAACAAGAAATAATTCCAAACTCCTTTTTTGTAAATTCTTATACCTCTTTGTACCTCTTATACAAAAAGATACCGTCAATCAGACTTACACATTACAGCAAATGGAATTTTAAAAAATGTCCATAACATAACATTTCAGTTAAAATATTAATGGAAAAAATTCTCGTACAATATTTATATCTATATAAAAAAAGGAAGTTAAATCAGAGCAATCATCACACAGTTCATTTTCTCATGTTTATTTAAAAAAAATCTATACACAAGTTTGTTATAAAAGTGTATATATAATTTTTTTTAAAAGACAAGGCTTCTTTTATTATCCCTTAATTTCTCCTTTCATTTACACAGAGATACACACAATGTCATAAAAATAGATAACAGCTGAATTTCAAAGAAAAATCCAACTTCAAATGGCGAAATGCTACCAGTTGAACCCTCTTCCATTCAAGTTGGCCCAAACCGGCCATCCGGAAGTTGCCTCCATGTATTCATGTTGGTCCAAATCAGCCATAGCTTGTCCCCACTCTGAGTCCCCTTCTGATGGAATTTCTATCACACACACAAAGTTCTAGTTTGAAGAAGCTTGCACAGATGCTATGGCAACTGTGTGGTGCTCTATGTGTTTCAAAAACGATTTTTTCAAAATTGTGTGAAAGAATCTGAATACAAGAAGAGGCTTTTCTGTAACATATGTGACCCAGCACCACGAAAGGGACATTAAGTGTCAAAATGACCATTCTGAGAAAATTGTGGAGTTGGAAACTTCAGACAATTCTCTTTCAATTAATATAAGAACCATTCTTGTAACTTTTTCCAGTTTAAGAGTTATGAGCATTTAAAGTTGGTAGGGTGACTGTCAGCTATTTTGAGAAATCACTATCTAAAGTTTAGCCTAGCTGAAGAAAATGCATCAACCTACTCATTTTAAAGCACTTTTTAGAGCATTTCGAGACCATAACAAATATTGTCCTTCATAAATATGAAAGATGAGATGTTAGAGAGCACGAACATACCCATAACTCATTAAAAAAAAGAGATTTTTGACTTTGCAAGCCGGTAGTGAGAAACTAGCCCTGTGACTTAATGTCCTTTTCGTGGTGCTGGGTCACATATGCGATTGCAAGAGGTTAAGGAGTCCTGGAAAAAGGGCTATGCCTGAAACTGATAGCATTTCTTCCCATTCAAAGTTGGATGTTCTTTTCATCAGAATTAATGAACTTATTCTGAACACACACAATCTTAATATGCGCATGCACTGATGGCACAGATCATGCCAAAAAATAGATTATTGTTATTATCAAAGGCATTTGTGATATGTGTACAAATATTATGCTGACATTGCATTATATTCAATATTTAACAATGGATAAAGTGTTAATTGCTGTGCAAAAACTTCTCTTCTTCACACATTCAACAGATTTGAAGAAGCGCTACTCCAAATCATCATTGAACTCACATGAAAGAAACATTCTCTAGTCTACTACTGTACATACAGGCCACCGTCAGACAAGTTATGTATTGTTCCATCAGACATACTCAGACAGTCATAACCCATGCTCCCCCCAACCCCCTCCATTATTATGATTTCATGAAAATGAGACACATTTATTAGAACAAATTGAATACAATCTTGGAGTTGCAAGTTTCAGGATAACGTGAATTAAATGTTGACTTTCTTGTGTTTGTTCATGATTGTAGATTTGACTCTAATTTGAAACATTAAAAAATTGTTAGAGAAGATCATCATCCATACATTCATTCCCACGCTTCTCCTCTGCCCCCTCCCCTCCACTATATGATATAAAGAGAACATTAAAGAAATTCATTCGAACAGATTGAACACAATCTTTGGAATTGCAAGTTCTAAGATAACATGGATTAAAATAAGACTTTGTTTTTATATGCGTTTACGATTGTAGATTGTTTCCAATGTGGACACACATTCCATAAAGCTAAAGGAAGATACTTTGCTCGAGACACTCAAGGACGCATGAACCCACAGGAGCCAGGCCGCATCAGAAGTCCCACGACTCCAGCCATCGCAGGCCGTGCATTGTGCCCCCTTCAGCGCTGGGTGGGTCCCCTTGCATTCCGTACGTCAGAGGGTGGAACAGGTAGAAACTGAAACAGAGGTGGCCAACGTCTGGATACATTTAACTCTTTGAGTTATTACCATGGGTGGATGTATTTGCCCAGTACATCACACTTCACTCCCACCAACTGCAAAGACATTCACTGCCAACACAGCACACAAATTCCCCACATTTTTTTCGTTTGATAAGTTTTGGTTCCCACTCGGAGTCAACAAATAAAGAAAAACAAAACAAAATAAAAAGAAAATACCTTTGGGGATTTTTCGACCAGCTACTGCTGATCTTTTTCAACCTAGAGTGACTGGCAGTTGTTTTCTTCTGAGTTGACGTCAGTGTCATTTGAAGTGTGAACCGTGTTCAGTAGGCTATTGTACATCGGTGGTAGGTCATATCCTAGATCCCTGTTTAAGCTTGGTTTTCTTTCTCTAATTTCTATGGCCTCCTTTATTTTTATTTTTGTGAACTGTGATTCAGCTGCCAATATGCTAGTTTGGAATTTGTTAGTACGGTGGGGTTTTGTTGTTAGATCTTCAAAGTATGCAGAAGTAGTTCTGGTAGTACGTTCGTTCAGTCTTGTTTTCAAAGGAACTTGAGCATCTTTGAAGGCATGTGAAACCCAATCACATATCCCATCCGCATATTTCTTCCTCTCTTTACTTTATTTGCAGAATGTGGCTGGGATATATACGTATGGGTTTCTGTGCATATGTGCACACGCTCCAACGCTCATCACAGCAAAATACAGACACAGAATAACACACATCCTTGTAAAGCAAGGAGGGAGTGTATGTGCATCTTCACCTGTAGAGCACGGTTCCCATGACACCAGCAGATAATAACATTTATCCATGGATGCAACTGGAGAAAATGCAAAAACAGGCACGGCAGGGGTCCAGTGCCGCTTAGTTCCCTGGCAGGACCCCTGGGGGGTCAGGGGGGCAATTCCCCCCCTGAAGCTGAAGAAAAAGCAAAATCATACTCAATTTGAAGCTTATTCCAGGCTTGTAAAGTGATAATTCAACACTTTTTTTCCCCTTGAACTTTGAATCAAATTTGTTTTGGTGATCAAAATTTTGAAAAACAGGCACCGCCCGAGGCAAGGTTGCATCCATGTTTAACCTGGTAAAGCGAGGAGGGAGTGTATGTGCATCTTCACCTGTAGAGCACGGTTCCCATGACAGACACCAGCAGATAATGATAACATTTGTCCTGGTAAAGCGAGGAGGGAGTGTATGTGCATCTTTACCTGTAGAGCACGGTTCCCATGACAGACACCAGCAGATAATGATAACATTTGTCCTGGTAAAGCGAGGAGGGAGTGTATGTGCATCTTTACCTGTAGAGCACGGTTCCCATGACAGACACCAGCAGATAATGATAATATTTGTCCTGGTAAAGCAAGGAGGGAGTGTATGTGCATCTTTACCTGTACAGCACAGTTCCCATGACAGACACCAGACACCAGCAGATAATGATAACATTTGTCCTGGTAAAGCGAGGAGGGAGTGTATGTGCATCTTTACCTGTACAGCACAGTTCCCATGACAGACACCAGACACCAGCAGATAATGATAACATTTGTCCTGGTAAAGCGAGGAGGGAGTGTATGTGCATCTTTACCTGTACAGCACAGTTCCCATGACAGACACCAGACACCAGCAGATAATGATAACATTTGTCCTGGTAAAGCGAGGAGGGAGTGTATGTGCATCTTTACCTGTACAGCACAGTTCCCATGACAGACACCAGACACCAGCAGAAGGCGGACAGGGACAGCCCCTCAGGGACCATCATGCACACCTGAGTCACCAGGTAGTCCAACACCACACCTGAACACACACAAACCATGATACTAAACAGGTAACGCAGGGACCATCATGCACACCTGGGTCACCAGGTAGTCCAACACCACACCTGAACACACACAAACCATGATACTAAACAGGTAACGCAGGGACCATCATGCACACCTGGGTCACCAGGTAGTCCAACACCACACCTGAACACACACAAACCATGATACTAAACAGGTAACGCAGGGACCATCATGCACACCTGGGTCACCAGGTAGTCCAAGACCACACCTGAACACACACAAACCATGGTACTGAGCACGTGGGGATACCAGGGGTCTTTCATACAAATAGTTCCCTCACCTTCTGGAAGGTTTTTGTTTGTAACTTCCTCTAATCTATCACTCTCTTTGATTCTCACTTTTCCCTTTGCTTACTGCCATCTGCTACCTTTCTGCCTTACTTGTCCAATTCTCCTGCCTTTGTTCTAGAAATTCTGTCAAAGATTTTCTCCAGCCGAAGACAGACATGCTGGGCGGAACTATTTCTAAGCTAGGTGCATATCAGCAGCATGACGCATCTGCGCTCATATGTGCTCAGTGTGTGTGTATGTGAATGTGAGGGATATGGAGGGGGGGGGGGGGGGGGGCAGGGAGGTAGTATGTCTGTGGATGTATGTAAGGGGTTGTTTTTAACATGAATCACTTTAGTGTAATTGTAAAGCGCTTAGAGCTTAAAAGGTTAACCGCTGCATGCATTTTCATAATAAATAAATAAATAATGACAGGGGGTTGTCCGAGTGATCAAACAAAGAAGAAAAAAGACGGAAAAAAAAAGAAGAAAAGTTGTGGTTGTTACCGCAGAACATGGCACTGAAGAGGAAGGCGAGGGTGGAAGTAGAGCACAACGAAGAAAAAAGAAGAAGAAAAGTTGTGTTTCTTACCAGAGAACATGGCACTGAGGAGGAAGGCATGGAAGTAGTGGTGGAAGTAGAGCACAAAGAAGAAAAAAGAAGAAAAAAAGAAGAAGAAAAGTTGTGGTTGTTACCGCAGAACATGGCGCTGAAGAGGAAGGCGGGGAAGTAGTGGTGGAAGTAGAGCACCCGGGACATGCTCCAGAAGGGCAGGTAATGCAGGGCCCATCCACACAGCAGCCACCAGCACACCCGGAACATCTTGTCACTGTACTCTGAAAAAACCAACCCCAGTACAATGCAGTAAACATCCTGTCACTGTACTCTGGGAAAAACCAACCCAGTACAATGCAGTGAACATCCTGTCACTGTACTCTAAAATTATAGTAAAAAACCCAGTACAATGCAGTGAACATCCTGTCACTGTACTCTAAAAAAACACAGTACAATGCAGTGAACATCCTGTCACTGTACTCTGAAAAAACACAGTACAATGCAGTGAACATCCTGTCACTGTACTCTGAAAAACACAGTACAATGCAGTGAACATCCTGTCACTGTACTCTGAAAAACACAGTACAATGCAGTGAACATCCTGTCACTGTACTCTGAAAAACACAGTACAATGCAGTGAACATCCTGTCACTGTACTCTGAAAAACACAGTACAATGCAGTGAACATCCTGTCACTGTACTCTGAAAAACACAGTACAGTACAATGCAGTGAACATCCTGTCACTGTACTCTGAAAAACACAGTACAATGCAGTGAACATCCTGTCACTGTACTCTGAAAAACACAGTACAATGCAGTGAACATCCTGTCACTGTACTCTGAAAAACACAGTACAATGCAGTGAACATCCTGTCACTGTACTCTGAAAAACACAGTACAATGCAGTGAACATCCTGTCACTGTACTCTGAAAAACACAGTACAATGCAGTGAACATCCTGTCACTGTACTCTGAAAAACACAGTACAATGCAGTGAACATCCTGTCACTGTACTCTGAAAAACACAGTACAATGCAGTGAACATCCTGTCACTGTACTCTGAAAAACACAGTACAATGCAGTGAACATCCTGTCACTGTACTCTGAAAAACACAGTACAATGCAGTGAACATCCTGTCACTGTACTCTGAAAAACACAGTACAATGCAGTGAACATCCTGTCACTGTACTCTGAAAAACACAGTACAATGCAGTGAACATCCTGTCACTGTACTCTGAAAAACACAGTACAATGCAGTGAACATCCTGTCACTGTACTCTGAAAAACACAGTACAATGCAGTGAACATCCTGTCACTGTACTCTGAAAAACACAGTACAATGCAGTGAACATCCTGTCACTGTACTCTGAAAAACACAGTACAATGCAGTGAACATCCTGTCACTGTACTCTGAAAAACACAGTACAATGCAGTGAACATCCTGTCACTGTACTCTGAAAAACACCAGTACAATGCAGTGAACATCCTGTCACTGTACAATGCAGTGAACATCCTGTCACTCTGAAAAACACCAGTACAATGCAGTGAACATCCTGTCACTGTACTCTGAAAAACACCAGTACATGTACCGTATTTTCCGGACTATAAACCGCCACTTTATTCTTCAATTTTGACCCCTGCGGCTAAAACAACGATTGCGGCTAATTTGTGAATATCTCCCCTTTCAAATTTCCCCAACTGATTGGCACACACATGTAGCATATTCTATGGACTATTAGGTGCACCATATCATAAGGCGAAGCCCCCATACTTTACCAAAAATCCAGATTTTGTTGATACAGTTTCTTACTAGATGATAAATGGCATCATTAGATACACAGATCTCAGTCAGGCGAAAAGTATCGCATTATAGTCCATCAAATATGGTGTCATAATTTTTGTATTATAAAATGATACTTTTTTCTTCGAAACTGAGACCCCTGCGCCTAATAATATAACTAGTAATATATCAAGAAAGTATTGTAGCAAAATCTAAAATATGTGTAAAAATTGGGGGCGGGTGGGATTTTATAGTAAAACAATACAGTAAGTGACAGTCTCACCAATGAGTGCAGGGTGCATGTCGGCGCGTCGCTTCCTTCTGACGGTGTGCACGGTGTAGCACAGCAGGAAGACCAGCTTGAGGCCCAGGGCCCACCAGAACAACACAGGGTTACCCAGCAGGTACACACGATGGTCCTTGCCAGAGAAGATCTGACCCTGCACACAGTGATCATCATGATGATGGTGGTGATGATGATGATGATGGTGATGATGATGATGATGATGGTGATGATGATGATGATGATAACACAGGGTTACCCAGCAGGTACACCCGATGGTCCTTGCCAGAGAAGATCTGACCCTGCACACAGTGATCATGATGATGATGATGATGACAACACAGGGTTACCCAGCAGGTACACCCGATGGTCCTTGCCAGAGAAGATCTGACCCTGCACACAGCGATCGTGATGACGATGATGATGATGATGATGATCATGATACTGATAACACAGGGTTCCCTAGCAGGTACATCCTTGCCAGAAAAGGTCTGGCCTTACGCCACAGCCACCACTACTGTGCTGGGAAACATCTAGAGGTAAAGAACATCCAGCTTACAGTCCCTCACCCTCACAGATACGTCTTTATCCGGTGTAGAGAGAGATATATGGTATCATAGGAGAAACTAAAATAGACAATAAAAGATGCAACAGATTACCAGAATGAAAAACAAATGACAAAGTCAAAAGAGAAAGTCTTTAGATAGTCCATTGACATATTATTGAACATTATTGTGAAAACTAATAACTTGTTTCAAAAAAAGACTGCAGAAATAGAAAAAGCATAATCCCCATATTACATTAATTGCAGTCTTTTTTTTAATACAAGTTCTTAGTTTTTGCAATAACATCAAAAATAAGTCAATGGACTATCTAAAGATAGTCCGTTTCGACTCTAAGCCATATTTAATAAAAAATAAAACATAATTGTTTTTTCAACTTCTGTGCCTTTTTATAAAAACCTTTGACTCAAGTTGATCTCAGTCGTGTTAATTACTTACTGTTGGATCAATGCATGTCTATGCTTTGGTGGTTTTCAGTAAAGAACACTGAGTGCACATGGATGGTACATTCACAAGCAAATATTGCTGTTATTGGGGGGTTTGGGAGGTAAGGCCCACCAGAGAAGCCTCCCAAGTGACACAGCAGCAGTGATGCCTATCCTTGGGGGGTTTGGGAGGTAAGGCCCACCAGAGAAGCCTCCCAAGTGACACAGCAGCAGTGATGCCTATCCTTGGGGGGTTTGGGAGGTAAGGCCCACCAGAGAAGCCTCCCAAGTGACACAGCAGCAGTGATGCCTATCCTTGGGGGGTTTGGGAGGTAAGGCCCACCAGAGAAGCCTCCCAAGTGACACAGCAGCAGTGATGCCTATCCTTGGGGGGTTTGGGAGGTAAGGCCCACCAGAGAAGCCTCCCAAGTGACATAGCAGCAGTGATGCCTATCCTTGGGGGGTTTGGGAGGTAAGGCCCACCAGAGAAGCCTCCCAAGTGACATAGCAGCAGTGATGCCTATCCTTGGGGGGTTTGGGAGGTAAGGCCCACCAGAGAAGCCTCCCAAGTGACACAGCAGCAGTGATGCCTATCCTTGGGGGGTTTGGGAGGTAAGGCCCACCAGAGAAGCCTCCCAAGTGACACAGCAGCAGTGATGCCTATCCTTGGGGGGTTTGGGAGGTAAGGCCCACCAGAGAAGCCTCCCAAGTGACACAGCAGCAGTGATGCCTATCCTTGGGGGGTTTGGGAGGTAAGGCCCACCAGAGAAGCCTCCCAAGTGACACAGCAGCAGTGATGCCTATCCTTGGGGGGTTTGGGAGGTAAGGCCCACCAGAGAAGCCTCCCAAGTGACATAGCAGCAGTGATGCCTATCCTTGGGGGGTTTGGGAGGTAAGGCCCACCAGAGAAGCCTCCCAAGTGACATAGCAGCAGTGATGCCTATCCTTGGGGGGTTTGGGAGGTAAGGCCCACCAGAGAAGCCTCCCAAGTGACACAGCAGCAGTGATGCCTATCCTTGGGGGGTTTGGGAGGTAAGGCCCACCAGAGAAGCCTCCCAAGTGACATAGCAGCAGTGATGCCTATCCTTGGGGGGTTTGGGAGGTAAGGCCCACCAGAGAAGCCTCCCAAGTGACATAGCAGCAGTGATGCCTATCCTTGGGGGGTTTGGGAGGTAAGGCCCACCAGAGAAGCCTCCCAAGTGACATAGCAGCAGTGATGCCTATCCTTGGGGGGTTTGGGAGGTAAGGCCCACCAGAGAAGCCTCCCAAGTGACATAGCAGCAGTGATGCCTATCCTTGGGGGGTTTGGGAGGTAAGGCCCACCAGAGAAGCCTCCCAAGTGACACAGCAGCAGTGATGCCTATCCTTTAACCCTTTCGCCGCCAGCCATTTTTTAGCCAAAATTATCCAATAAACTTACATAGGTAAAGAAAAGATTTTGTCTGAAATATTGGGGATTCCTTTACTACATATTTAAAAAAAGGCCTATCCTTGACTACCAAAATCAAGAACACAAAAATCATTGGATAACAGACCCTGAATTCAAGTTTTTTAATGACATGGGTGCTAAGTCATTGTGGTGCAAAAATGCGACGTTGGCGGCGAAAGGGTTAACAAGTTGCCCCTTTTGCTATATTTGCTGTTTGCTTGTTTGTCTCTGTTGATAAAGGCGCATTTGTCGAAATATCCAGTAGTTTTGCTTTGTCTCTTGTGAATAAAATCACGTCACTTTACACTTGTCGTGTAGTTGTTAGTTTGGTGCATGTTCCAGTGACGTTGCAGTCTGTTTCAGTTTTCTGCTCCTTTGAGACTTGAGATAGATATTGTTTCGCGAGATCTGCAATTGTCAAGAGTGTGCGCACGTTAAGGCCGGGTTCACATTAGACGCGTAAGTTCCGTACGGAAAACCCTAAATAAGTGGAAGAAAGAAGGATAAAAGTTTACGCATATAGGGGAAATTCGGACTCGTGCGCAAATCATTTTTCCCGTCTTTGTTTCACTTATTTATGGATTGCGCACGGGTTTCCGCATGGAATATCTGCTTATGTGTGTACACGGCCTAACTGTGACTGACTATGTGGTAATTTAATCCAGACATAGCCAGTGTTTGGTGCAGAAGATAAAGCAGAAAATGGAGACTTACTTTAAAGGTAATGGGCCACTGCCAAGGCTGGGAAGTGACCTCCCATTCTTTGGGCTTCAATCCGCTGTTTCCCTGTTAAGTAAAGCACATAATACTGTATTAAAGACCCACCAGATCACGTGTCAAAATCACAGGTTTCACGTGTTTTTCCTCTTATAGCTGGAAAGAAATCTTGTTTTGACCAGGTCTGACTCCCATATAAATGCCCCCAAATTCAAACCAAAACAATTTTAAAGAGCAGCCTCAATTTGAAGTTGGGGACATTTGTGTGTGGGTCACAGCTACCCAGAAAAAAACAAGGGACATAATCGTGGTGCGTCAGTGTGTCTTTAAGAATGTTCACAAGGAAAACAAGTAGTAGTAGTAGTCATTCCTATGGGCCACTATGTGGATGGGATGACTACGCTTGGTGTCTTTGTTCCTCACGCTGTAGCCAACACAAGGAAAACAAGTAGTAGTAGTAGTAGTCATTCCTATGGGCCACTATGTGGATGGGATGACTACGCTTGGTGTCTTTGTCCCTCACGCTGTAGCCAACACAAGGAAAACAAGTAGTAGTAGTAGTAGTCATTCCTATGGGCCACTATGTGGATGGGATGACTACGCTTGGTGTCTTTGTCCCTCACGCTGTAGCCAACACAAGGAAAACAAGTAGTAGTAGTAGTAGTCATTCCTATGGGCCACTATGTGGATGGGATGACTACGCTTGGTGTCTTTGTTCCTCACGCTGTAGCCAACACAAGGAAAACAAGTAGTAGTAGTAGTAGTCATTCCTATGGGCCACTATGTGGATGGGATGACTACGCTTGGTGTCTTTGTCCCTCACGCTGTAGCCAACACAAGGAAAACAAGTAGTAGTAGTAGTAGTCATTCCTATGGGCCACTATGTGGATGGGATGACTACGCTTGGTGTCTTTGTCCCTCATGCTGTAGCCAACACAAGGAAAACAAGTAGTAGTAGTAGTCATTCCTATGGGCCACTATGTGGATGGGATGACTACGCTTGGTGTCTTTGTCCCTCACGCTGTAGCCAACACAAGGAAAACAAGTAGTAGTAGTAGTAGTCATTCCTATGGGCCACTATGTGGATGGGATGACTACGCTTGGTGTCTTTGTCCCTCACGCTGTAGCCAACACAAGGAAAACAAGTAGTAGTAGTAGTAGTCATTCCTATGGGCCACTATGTGGATGGGATGACTACGCTTGGTGTCTTTGTCCCTCACGCTGTAGCCAACACAAGGAAAACAAGTAGTAGTAGTAGTAGTCATTCCTATGGGCCACTATGTGGATGGGATGACTACGCTTGGTGTCTTTGTCCCTCACGCTGTAGCCAACACAAGGAAAACAAGTAGTAGTAGTAGTAGTCATTCCTATGGGCCACTATGTGGATGGGATGACTACGCTTGGTGTCTTTGTCCCTCACGCTGTAGCCAACACAAGGAAAACAAGTAGTAGTAGTAGTAGTCATTCCTATGGGCCACTATGTGGATGGGATGACTACGCTTGGTGTCTTTGTTCCTCACGCTGTAGCCAACACAAGGAAAACAAGTAGTAGTAGTAGTAGTCATTCCTATGGGCCACTATGTGGATGGGATGACTACGCTTGGTGTCTTTGTCCCTCACGCTGTAGCCAACACAAGGAAAACAAGTAGTAGTAGTAGTAGTCATTCCTATGGGCCACTATGTGGATGGGATGACTACGCTTGGTGTCTTTGTCCCTCACGCTGTAGCCAACACAAGGAAAACAAGTAGTAGTAGTAGTAGTCATTCCTATGGGCCACTATGTGGATGGGATGACTACGCTTGGTGTCTTTGTCCCTCACGCTGTAGCCAACACAAGGAAAACAAGTAGTAGTAGTAGTAGTCATTCCTATGGGCCACTATGTGGATGGGATGACTACGCTTGGTGTCTTTGTCCCTCACGCTGTAGCCAACACAAGGAAAACAAGTAGTAGTAGTAGTCATTCCTATGGGCCACTATGTGGATGGGATGACTACGCTTGGTGTCTTTGTCCCTCATGCTGTAGCCAACATAAGGAAAACAAGTAGTAGTAGTAGTAGTAGTCATTCCTATGGGCCACTATGTGGATGGGATGACTACGCTTGGTGTCTTTGTCCCTCACGCTGTAGCCAACATAAGATGAAATAGAACTCTGATATCCTTTTAAAAAAAAGAAGTAGTAGTAGTAGTAGTAATCAGGGCTAGAAGTGGGCCTCGCTGCCCTTTTATGCCCTTTCTCGTTTGTGACAAGCCAAAGGGAAAAAAAACCTGTGATCAAGACAAAAGGCTGAGATAGATCATAGAGCAGATCTGGAGATTAGACAAAGCACAAACCGCCAGTTTGCTGATTCTGGTTACCTTTACATACTTGAAAGAAGATGAAGATGATTTCAGTGTAATTATATGTAATGCAGATGTTTTGAGCACCTAGTATAAGCTTTAAGCTTGTTGTGCTCTATGATCGTCTTGTTGATGCTGCTTTGTCATATGTTAGCTAAAGAATACATTTCTTTTAAACCAAAGAAGATGAAGAGAGAGAGAGAGAGAGAGAGAGAGAGAGAGAGAGAGAGAGAGAGAGAGAGAGAGAGAGAGAGAGAGAGAGAGAGTTGCTTTGTAATGTATGTATGCGTTGTTGCTGGTTGCTGTCATTCTTGAATGCTGTTTTTGTTGTCTATTTGTTGATGAAAAATTGATTGCAAAGCGCTTTGGGCTCATTTGAGGTAAAGCGCTATATAAATGTACAATTCTTATTATTATTATTCGTGAGCAATTCAACACAGATGTTACCATCCATTTGTTATCAACAAAATGAAATAAAACAAAATTTGATGTTACTAGGGAGCGTGATATAAGCAGTTACAATGCTTTTTCACCCAGCCCTGGGAAAACAGCAAGTTTAATGTAGAAATGCTATAAACTACCCACAACTAAAACATTTAGTAATTAACAATAACATGAAAATAAAATTTGGAATATATAAAATGCCTTCAAAATGACTGGAGGATATAAAAAAAAAAAGCAAACAACTTCAGTGTTATACTGTCTGTTCCATACTTGCATGGCTGCAACTCCCCAAAATGAAAAAACAACTAAAGCTCATGGCACCGGCAGGGTATAGGGGCAGAGACGATTCTGAGGGGGGGCAACTTAAGAGAGAGAGATAACGAGACAGACAGACAGTTAAAATGACAGACAGAGACAGTTTGAGTCTGATAAGCTTTGTAAAATTATTACATTGCCTTTGTAAACTTTCAAGATAGAACAACCAAGTTCCAAACGCCCCAAATCGCTTGTGGTCAAATTTTATTTGATTTTTGATTTTTGATGAATTAAAAGAAACCTGAAGTTCAGTTTCTGGTGAAATTAAAAATACTGAAATCAGTGTAAAACTGAAAGAGTAGCACCCATGTGCTTGACAAGATCCTCACAGTCTCTGTTGCATGTCAGTGGCATTATTATCCACATTGACGTTTTCTTTGCCATGAAAATCACTGTATCTACAGCAGAACTAGATTAGCGTGTTAATACTTACCTGCATCATCACCGCATGGCTCTCTGTCAACTTCTCCAGGAAGGTTGGAGAGTACAACTCAAAGCTGACATTTGGCACTGCAATAGCGTGAATTGTGTGATCAGTAAGGAGCAGGAATTACATGCGCACACAATGACACATGCATATTCACACACACACACATGCATGTTCAAACACACACACACTAAATGATAATACACTCAGGTTAACCACCCTCACACACACCAAAAAGTTTAAACGCTTACAGCTATATGTATTGGCCACTGCAACGACCACCTTTTGCAAGAGTGAATGCCCTTGGTGGGTGGGGGAAGATGCTTGAGTACTGACCAAACACTCACCAATAACCCTATTTGAGGCCACTGAATGGCTGCCTTTTGCAAGAGTGATTGCCCTTTTGGATACTGACCAACAGGGGATTAACTCTTGCCATCAAGGGAGTTAATAACCCTAATTGCAGTGGCCAATATCAATAACCAAGGTTTGTACAGGGAGAAGTGGTAAAATCTTACCAGCGTATTGATTGGTATGGTGATTATGACAGGGACTGGTTTCTAGTTGTACAGACATATTTTCAAATAACATCATGTCGAGTCATATTAGATTTGCAATTTAAAAAAATTGCTCTCTAGAGCCAGAGTTCAAAGACAATGCCATTCCAGGCTGGAACACCTCACAGGCAAAGCTTTGACTTTCTCAACCAATAACCATACTTTCCAGCTCTCAGTCAGTTGTTTGCAATACAGTGTACATTGGGATTTTTTCTCTCTTTAGATTTAACATTGGTTGTGACTCCACTCTTTTTTAAATCCTTCAAAATGAAAATTAAAACCCAGGTTTTGTATGCGACACAATCACACATACACACCTTCTGACGCATACATTAAACAACATGCCACATATATCAAAAGGTTGCTCTTTGAGGGATATTAAATAAATGCAGACCTTAGGACGCTGAAACCAAGCCTGTCAAATAAAACAATTAGGCTATTACAGATTAACCCCTTCACAGCCAGAGGAAAACAGAGAAATGATCTATAAAATAATATAAGAGACCTGTTAGACTCAATCTGAAAAAAATGGTCTAGAGATAATTATATCTTTCCTGACTTGTCTAAACCAAAAACCATCATTCCTGGGCAATGACATCACACATCTCGCAGTAAACACACGCTGAACTGAATTATTGAGAACAGACACAAAACTGAACAACACAAAGAGCACCCCCCCCCCCCCCCTCTCTCTCTTATATTACAGTTTTGTTATATCCTTATCTGTCCCCCTCTCTTCATTGTCAGTCGGGCGTTCACTCACATCGAGAGTCGCGCACCTCCTCCACGCTCCATCGGCTGCGGTGGTCGCGGGTGTTGGTGGTGCACGTGGCCTCCAGCTGCTCCCAGCCCCTGGAACGTCCACACACACCGCGCATTCATTGGGCGATGGTGGCGGTAGACTTAAACTTGTGCATTGCCTCTATCACTCCTGGTAATCCTTACAGTGGTAAGAACTGTTTTCTAACTACCTTTAACCCCTTGACTGCCACCAACGTACTGACCAGGGCCTGTATTCACATTGAGATAGCATGAGACTTAGCATCATGCTAACTTAGAACCTCTTCCAAAAGTCCTATTAAATCCTATAGGACATTGGAAGAGCTTCTAAGTTAGCATCATGCTAAGTCTCATGCTATCTCAACATGAATACAGGCCCTGATGACATCATTGATGATGTCATCAGATGAAGAGGAATAACCCTGATATGCTGGCTTTTGCTCTAACATAATCAAGAGAGTAATATTCCCAGACCATTTTCTCAGATTGGCTCTATCAGTTGTCTTTTTCATGTTATGATTTGCCCAATTATTGTTTTCTTTAATTTTCTCTGGCAGTCAAGGGGTTAAGACTTCTTTTCTTTCTCTCTCTTGCATAACACTTAATAACACACTGATGCTGGCAGAAAAGAAGGGAGAAAACAAACAAAACAACAACAACAACAACAAAAGCTTCCTTGTTGTTCAAATTTTCCTCTTCCTGGAGACTTTTTTCAATGTCAGACAGACAGACAGACAGACACACACACACAAGTCTTTCTCCCTCTCTCCCTCTTACACACATACAAACACACACACTCTCTCTCCCCCTCACACATAGACACACAGGCACATTAACACAAACACTTCTAAAACTCTTACCTCTTATAAGCTCAAGAGATTTCCACAATAACACAACTTCCTTCCCTTTCCCCCTCCCTCTCCATCCCTTTTGCTCTGCCTCCACTACCTCCCCCCCCTCCCCTCTCTCTCCTTCCCGCTTCACTTTGAGCTCACACAGCACACGAATCCCCCATGTTCTGACTGATTTTATTTTCTCCCAGTTCAGTTCAGTTTTGCCTGTTGCCCCTCCCAGGGCATAGGCCGCCAACAAGACCCCTCTAGCTGCTTCTGTCCTGGGCAATCGTTTTTGTAGACCAGAAAAGCATAAATCCAAGTATAAATAAAGTCCAAAGTTCTTTCCTTTCACACAGCCAAGTTCTTTTCCCATCGGTTAGGGAAAGACCTTACACATGATGTACTGAAACAAAAGAGGGGATGAATAATCTTTGATCTGGGTTATTCTGGTGGTGATCCCTCCCCCCCCTCTCTCTCCTTCCTGTTTTACGCGGAGCTCACCATTTGGGCAGTTTTTTGTCGTGGGAGAAGAGGGCGCAGCGCACATAGTAGTGCACTAGGCGTATCTGGGAGCGCACGGTCTGCAGCGGCGCCCCCTGGGGAGTGTCCACCACCTCCACCAACCACACATCATTGGCGTCCCCTGAGCCATTCTGCAAGGGACACAACCGCGTGCATTAACTCATTCGCATCGCAACGATTTTGAATTATTAAAAAAACTTACAAATCACTCCAGCCATGCACACAAACAAAACATACATAAACAACAGGAGAAATGAAGGAAGATTACAGGTTTTTACTTCAGGTTTAGACATAGGGAAGTGGTAGATCAGACTTTTTTTTATATATAGACTTTATATAGAAAAACTCTCTACACCGATTGGTTCCCACAACAAACCACTACAAAAGCAAAGTCAGAGGCAAAATTGTAGTCTAAGGGAGCGAAGCGAGTTTAGAAGTGACCAAGGTATGGCTTGCACACATATTTACTTCCCTTGAAGCAAATTAATCAAATTGACAGCTATCTATTAATTCCGGACATATATGGCCTGAACGACTTGAATGAGTTAATCTCGGCACATGGTATTTTTCAGCATCTCTGCCCCTGTCATGAGTGATCTCAGTCCATCCCCATCTTTGCTCATGGCAATGATCATCTTGGCCCAAGGCAAAAGTCACCTCGCCCCATCCCAATAGTTCCCCACTTCTCTGAAAGCACTAGTTTGTGCACAACTGTAAAGAACCCGTTTAAGTTTTGATACAAGTTTTACTTAAGATTTCTCTTTCACCTAAAAATAGTTTGAAAATACTGAAATATTGATTCTGTTCTCAAGTTCAATATCAA
This sequence comes from Phymorhynchus buccinoides, assembly GCA_017654935.2. NCBI lineage: Eukaryota > Metazoa > Mollusca > Gastropoda > Neogastropoda > Raphitomidae > Phymorhynchus > Phymorhynchus buccinoides. Next base: position 50,118,522 of record CM065684.1, read on the forward strand.
TTGAAAATTACCACCCCAAAATGCAAGCACTGTATTTTTTGGACTATAAGGTGCACCTCATTATAAGGCATTGTCTTTCATAAAAATAGTTCCCCCACCTTCTGGAAGTTCTGTGCTTGTAACTTCCTCTAATCTGCCACTCTCTTTGACTCTGCCTTTTCCATTTACTTTCTATCATCTACTATCTTTCTGACTTATTGGCCCATTCTTTTGGTACCTTTAGGCCACATTACTTCTGGACTCTATTCTCACACACACACTCCCCTCCCCCCATACTAGTTTCACTGTGTGTTGACTGCATTGTGTACGTCAGCTTTGTTGCGAGAGAGAGAGAGAGAGAGAGAGAGAGAGAGAGAGAGAGAGAGAGAGAGAGAGAGAGAGAGTGTGTGTGTGTGTGTGTGTTGATGCTTTGTTCAACTGATTGTATTTTGTATTGTGTTTTTTTTGGTGGGGTGAGTGGTGGTGATGGTGGTGTGTGGTGTGTGTGTGTGTGTGTGTGTGTGTGTGTGTGTGTGTGTGTGTGTGTGTGTGTGTGTATGTGCCGGTACGTGCGTGTATGTGTGGGTGGGGTGTGTATGTGTATGCCTATTTGCATGTGTGTGAGCGATTATTTCGTGTTGTTGTTGAATTTATTGCTTCTTAATTTTTGTTGTTGTTAAGCGCATAGAGCTCCACATTGGTGGAGGAATGCGCTATATAAATGATTCACTATTATTATTATTATTATTATTATTCTCCTGCCTTTTTTCAAAAAAATATTCCAAATAATTTTTCTCCTTTTAGCTCCTCCAAAATCAGAATGTGTCGGCTGTACGTAGCGGGGAGAACAGTGAAAACTGAAAACCAGACACATACGCACCTTACCCATTATGGCCATATGGCCTGGGAATGCAGAAGAAGAAGAAGAAGATCTACTACAACAGGCAGTAAAAAATCATATCTTCGGAACACTGTGACGAGTTTTCTCATTTTCAGGGACTTCTTCTTTTTCGTCGATCACATCAGATGGACATGGAGATGCCAGCAGCCCGCACGAATGCAGCAGTCGCCTGGAGATTAGTTAGGCTTCCGTGCAGCTTTTCCCTCAGTGGTGTTGGGTCTGGACACATTTCTTGTCTGGGGACATTGTGGAGTGGGCAATTATCATTATTTGGTACTTTATAGTCACAGAGGCGTCTCTGTGAAATTCGGGTTGCTCCCACCTGGAGAACTCGTCGCAGCCAGAGGCGCGCCACCCAATTTAAATTTTTTTTTTTTTTTTGCATGCGATTTTTGTGTGACTGATGAGGAGGGAAAAGGGAGGGGGGGTAAATTTTGACCCAATGAAAACTTTTTCGTTGCCACTGGGATTAACGTGTGCTAAGTGCATGGGCACACGGGACCTCGGTTTATCGTCTCATCCGAAAGACTCCACGTTCAGACCGTAAGGCCTAGTGCAAAGCGAGAGGAAAAATCCCCTGTACCCAGATTCGAACTCGGGTTTACTTGACTAGCACTGTGCCACTCAATGTTGAAGAACATGAATTTTCAGGGACAATTACAGGCCTGCCTTGACGACGACAGACATCTCTGCAACGACAGACAACTAGGCCTGACTCACCACGCCGTATCCCGACACCTGGTAATGCCTGCGACTCAGCGGTGCCGGCTCCTTGTGGCTGTGCAGATTGCGCCGTGTTCTGCAGGGCAAAGGAAGCACATTTCTACATTACAAAAATGTTTTTAACCTCTTCGCTGCCCACAACGTATATATATACCAGACCTGTTTACCCCTATTTTGCAAAGTTGTAATTTCTGAAACAAAAAAACGTAATTTTTGAGAAAAAAACTGTAATCCAACGCGTGACCAATGAACGTCGATATCGTACTGACCTGAGAGTGCAATACTAATGTCCGTTGAGCAGTGGACACAGAACACATGCTCATCACCTAGTGCTGAACGACGTATTCCTGGAATTTTGAGGTCACTTTCCCGGAATTTCTGTGCCACTTTTGATGTCTTTTCTTTTGATTTTTTCGACCAGAAGATACAGAAGCTTCGGAATGCACTCGCTTGGACGCCATTTTGGAACAGAAAAGGAAATGGCGTGAAATGACTTTTCACCGCATCGTTTCAAAAGCTTCGCTTACCGACGCAACTGTAGTGGGTTTTTTTTATACTTAGGATTTTGTTTTCCCGTTTTTTTCTTTTTCATAGCCGTAATTACCGTAATTTGACTTTTCCCCCGTAAAAATGACGGCAAAATCGGGATGGTATACGTCCTCTATAGCGCTTCAGTACTTGCCACTGAGGTATATATACGTCACCACTAAGTAGCGTTATTGCCGCGTTCAAAAATCGTGCGGCAAGCCGGCGGCGCATGTGCAAGTAGTAGGCGGCAGCGAAGGGGTTAAAAAAACCAGAAAAAAGATTAGTGTGCTTAATAAAAAGCTTCTCAATTTTATTACAAGCCATTTGCATTACATGCTATTTTTAATTCATTATGAGTCACTCGCATATTTATTCAAATTTTTAAGTTACTGACATACATATTCATGTGAACCCGCAGCACAAACAACAATGCAGCATTTGAACAACTGGAGCGTTGCAGGAACAGGGATGGAATCGAAGTATTCGTAAGCATACGGTTCTGTTTGATAATGAATCAATATCAAGGTACATATTTTCTATTATTTTTGCGTTGATCACCTTAACCGTAATGCCCACTGCACGCACACACACACACACACACGCACACACAAAGAATAACAACAACAACAACAACAACATGCAGTATTTATACGGCGTTAAATTTTGATAGAAATCAAATTGAAGCGCACACACACACGTTGAACAATCACAACGCATTCAAAGAGAGACACTATACAAAGACGAACAAGAAGATAACAGACACACGCGTATGAGAAATAGACCTAAAGGGAAGAAAGAGGATGGAAAGTGAGAAGGATCTTCAATGATGGGGAAACACACATATAGGTTAGGTTAGGTTAGGTACTTTATAGTCACAGAGGCGTCTCTGTGAAATTTGGGTTGCTCCCACCTGGAGAGCACATCGCAGCCAGAGGCGCGCCACCCATTTTTTTTGGTTTACATTTTTTGCATGCATGCGATTTTTGTGTGACTGATGAGGAAGGAAAGGGAGGGGAGTAAATTTTGACCAGACGACTTTTTCGTTGCCACTGGGTATAACGTGTGCTGAGTGTATGAGCATGCGGGACCTCGGTTTATTGTCTCATCCGAAAGACTCCACATTCAGACCGCAAGGCCTAGTGCAAAGTGAGAGGAAAATTCCCCTGCATCCAGGTTCGAACTCGGGTTTACTAGACACGAGGCGAACCCGCTACCACTGTACCACTCTACACTCTAACCAAGCACACAATCACTCACACACAAACACACGCACCCCCCTCCACACACACACACACAGTGTACAGCACAGACTCACATGACATGCTCCAGTCGGATGAGGTCCCCGTTCTTCACCAGCACAGCGGGCTCGTCCAGGCCAACATCGCGGTCAGCTGGCTTGACCCTCCACAGGTTGTTCTCGTCCTTGTGGCTGTACGTGGTCACCTGCATGGTCACAGCAAGTAAACAGCCATCAGAACATCAACATTCCCCAGCAAAACCAGCTACTGACGGCGATCCTTCTTCCCAGGGACCATCCGTGAATGGAGCTCCCTTCCACCAGAGGCAGTAACATCAGAACATTCCCCAGCAAAACCAGCTACTTCTTCCCAGGGACCATCCGTGAATGGAGCTCCCTTCCACCAGAGGCAGTAACATCAGAACATTCCCCAGCAAAACCAGCTACTTCTTCCCAGGGACCATCCGTGAATGGAGCTCCCTTCCACCAGAGGCAGTAACATCAGAACATTCCCCAGCAAAACCAGCTACTGACGACGATCCTTCTTCCGTGAATGGAGCTCCCTTCCACCAGAGGCAGTAACATCAGAACATCCCCCAGCAAAACCAGCTACTGACGACGATCCTTCTTCCGTGAATGGAGCTCCCTTCCACCAGAGGCAGTAACATCAGAACATTCCCCAGCAAAACCAGCTACTGACGGCGATCCTTCTTCCCAGGGACCATCCGTGAATGGAGCTCCCTTCCACCAGAGGCAGTAACATCAGAACATTCCGCAGCAAAACCAGCTACTGACGGCGATCCTTCTTTCCAAGGACCATCCGTGAATGGAGCTCCCTTCCACCAGAGGCAGTAACATCAGAACATTCCCCAGCAAAACCAGCTACTGACGGCGATCCTTCTTCCCAGGGACCATCCGTGAATGGAGCTCCCTTCCGCCAGAGGCAGTAACATCAACCTCGGTGGAAGGCTTCAAGTCCCGGATCTGAACAATGCCCCCTCCCTCTTTCCCTCCCCTCTCTCCATCTCCCCCTCCTTTTAGCCCTGCCCACCCACCACTCCCCATCCCTCAAAACCCTTCCCCACAACCCCACCCAAACCTGCCACACGCCGTGCCCTCCACCCTGACCCCCATTTCCACCTAACCCCATTGTATGCCAACTATATAAAGGCCGAACATCCGGGCGGCAATGACATCATCAGTTTTTCTGACTGACTGGAGTCCCCCAGTTCTAACAACAGAAGCGTCAAAATGACAACAGTGGTTATTTAATGAAAGAAGAAGAACAAGGTTCAATCCTTTGAAGGCCACAGTACCATAATTTACGGCCTGTAGATAAGATGCAACTTTTTTTCCCAGCACTTTGACCCTTATGCCCTGTCCCTGTCTGCTGCTAGTGCCTTATCTATACCCCAAAAAGAGAAAAATAACAAAGTGGCCAACACCTAAAATAAATAACTTGCTTACATTATTACAGAAGTGTCAGGGGTGATGGCTTATGCACTGTAATGCCTTATATGCAAAAACATTACGGAAAATTGTACTTTCAATAAAACGTGCGCGTGCGCACACACACACACAACACAACACACTTCTCAAAAACTCAGAGATTTCTCGTAGAATGTCAACGATAAACACCTCAAAGCCCCTTGTATGGAAGTAAAATGTTTTCCTTTGACGAAAAACCACCATGGACTGACGACAACATTGACGACGACGAGTTATGTAACAAAAAAAGACGTAAACATTGAACTTGGTAACATTTCTCGTAGAACTGGGAGTACAGTGGAACCTCCCTTATAAGACCTTAAAAAATCATCAAAAAAGAGGTCTTATAAGGGAGGTAATTTTAATACTTACAAAGAAGGGCAATGTCTCAGAGAAGTAGGTCTTATATGGGAGGGAGTTATTTAATTATTTTATTAGATTATTAGGTACTTTTATAGTCACAGAGGCATCTCTGTGAAAATCGGGTTGCTCCCACCTGGAGAGCGCATCGCAGCCAGAGGCACGCCACCCATTAATTTTTTTCAAAAATTTGCATGTGATTTTTTGCGTGATTGATGAGGAAGGAAAGGGTGGTGGTGGTAAATTTTGACCAAATGACAACTTTTTCGTTGCCACTGGGTTTAACGTGTGCTAAGTGCATGGGCACACGGGACCTCAGTTTATTGTCTCATCCGAAAGACTCCACATTCAGACCATAATGGGGGGTCTTATAAGGGAGGTTCCACTGTACCACAAGCAGCCGCAGAAAGGACGCACCTGTTGCTGCCTGGGCCCCAGTTCCTCAGGATACAGGTGGGCGTGAGAGTGCAGGTAGGCCCCGCCCGTCCTCCTCTGCTTCAGCGTGATCACACTGCCAAAGGCCACGTCTGGAGAAACAACCCCCACCATCAAACACAATTACCGCAAAAACTGGACTATAAGACGCACCTGTATATAAGCCGCATCCCTTAAATTGACAAAATATTAGGTATTTATTCACATATAAGACGCACCTGTATATAAGCCACATCCCTTAAATTGACAAAATATTAGGTATTTATTCACATATAAGTCGCAGCAGTTTATAAGCCGCAGAGAAAATTAAATGTGCACAAAGAAACAAATATATAAATTCTTTTATCAGAACATGAGTCTGTAATGCTCTCAGATACTTTAAACATAAGATTTGAATCTATTGATTACCAAAACCAGTTTTGAATCTCAAAAGCTCAAAATAGGCTGAAGAATGTGGCCAGAAACAGATTTAATCATACTGATAAACATAGAATGGAAAAACACACACAGATAAGCCGCATCAGTCTATAAGCCGCATGGGCCAAAGTTGAGGGGAAAAGTAGCGGCTTATAGTCCGCATTTTACGGTAGATGTCGCATGTACCATACCACTATGGGCTAGGAAAAAGACCTAGGAACATGGGTTTATTTTGTGTGTGCTGCACACCAACACTAAGGCTAGGAAACAGATGTGGGAACTTGAGTCAAACAGGGACAGGGTGGTTTTTGTTTGTTTGTTTGTTGTTGTCTTTTGCTGCACATAGTAGATCATGCAACTGTACATATCGCCCCCCTCATGCAATACAGACGTAAGTCGAATGACGTCACTTCACATGAGGTATGGAAAACTCAATATTTTGGTCATTTCAGGCCACATAACGTCATTTTGTGTTCCTTTAGCGTCACCATCAGTGTTTTATCTTTGCAAATTGTTGTTTTACAGCTTTGTTAGATGGTGCAGCTTGTCTAGATCAACTGGTAAGTCCAACACATCGAAGATGACCAATTTTGAGTTACGTTTCTTTTGCATGCGGACGGCGATATGGTTTCATTACTTTCCATAATTTACTTGTATCATAGCAAATGATTCAACCAAGCTAATGGACTATTTGTTTATGCGTGTGTTTTAAAAACATAAAACAAATATGTTGCAATGTGTGTTATATTGCACACATTTGTCAAAATTTAACGAATCAGCAGTCACTGTGGTTTAACTTGCCCAGATATAAGATTTTCTTTTTTCTTTTTTTTGGCGTAAATCTGGAACTCTGCACACACGTACGAAAAAGGCACACAGGCACAGACACACACCAAAGTGCACACGCAGACACACACACACACAAAGTTGTACAAAACGTGCGCACACACACAATCCCGCACAACACTTAACAAAAGCTGCACTCACTCTGTGGCATGCTGACGTTGTACAGCTTGTTCCCTATCAGCTGGGACTGGAAGGCCGAACTGAAGAAACCGTCACCACTCCCACTGTCACACACACATCGTGTCACAGATCAATGGTCACACACACCACCACCACTCCCACTGTCACACATACATCATGTCACAGATCAATGGTCACACACATCGTCACCACTCCCACTGTCACACATACATCGTGTCACAGATCAATGGTCACACACACCGCCACCACTCCCACTGTCACACATACATCATGTCACAGATCAATGGTCACACACACATGTGCCAACTGTCACCACTCCCACTGTCACACATACATCATGTCACAGATCAATTGTCACACACACATGTACACACTGTCACCACTCCCACTGTCACACATACACCGTGTCACAGATCAATGGTCACACACACATACCAACAGTCACCACTCGCACTGTCACACATACACCGTGTCACAGATCAATGGTCACACACACATACCAACAGTCACCACTCCCACATACATTGTGTCACAAATCAATGGTCACACACATGTACCAACTGTCACCACTCCCACTGTCACACATACATCATGTCACAGATCAATTGTCACACACACATGTACCAACTGTCACCACTCCCACTGTCACACATACACCGTGTCACAGATCAATGGTCACACACACATACCAACAGTCACCACTCGCACTGTCACACATACACCGTGTCACAGATCAATGGTCACACACACATACCAACAGTCACCACTCCCACATACATTGTGTCACAAATCAATGGTCACACACATGTACCAACTGTCACCACTCCCACTGTCACACATACATCATGTCACAGATCAATTGTCACACACACATGTACCAACTGTCACCACTCCCACTGTCACACATACACCGTGTCACAGATCAATGGTCACACACACATACCAACAGTCACCACTCCCACATACATTGTGTCACAAATCAATGGTCACACACATGTACCAACTGTCACCACTCCCACTGTCACACATACATTGTGTCACAAATCAATGGTCACACACATGTACCAACTGTCACCACTCCCACTGTCACACATACATCGTGTCACAGATCAATGGCCACACACACACATATATTTTTTACTATAAGGTAAGACTCTGAGTCTTATGACAAATAATATAGTAAGAAAGTATGACAATGAATCCTGAGTTAAAATTTGTGTGTGTGCCTTATAAGGCAAACAAAGAAGAAACCTAAAGGTGTGCTCTACGACTACCAAGGAGCTAGCCTACAAAGCTATGGTCAGGCCCATTCTTGAATATGCAAGCGCAGTATGGGACCCACACACCAACAGGCAGATCTCTGACCTTGAGAAGGTCCAACGCAGGGTGGCAAGATACGTGCTGAACAGACACAGAAATACTTCCAGTGTCAGCACCATGCTCCACCAGCTACAATGGCCATCTCTGGCTGAGCGCCGCCGTGCTTCCAGGCTATCCATGATCTACAAGATCACAAATGGACTGGCCTGTGTGAGATGCAGCGCCCTCAAACCCCTGCCCCCCAGCAGCAGAAGACAAAACCACAACAAGCAGTTCCAAAGAATCCCCTCTAGAACTGACTCTGCAACAACTCTTTCTTCCCCAGAACCGTCCGCGACTGGAACTCCCTACCACCAGAAACCGTCCAGTCCCCCACGCTCAGCTCCTTCATCTCGAAGATGCTGAAGCTCCCTGAATAAAAACACACTACCCTTTTTCTTTTCTTCGTGTCCAGCTGGGTGTTCTCAGACTAGCCAGGGGTGCTCGGCCGTGCACGCCCTCTTATCTATCTAGTTTTACCTGGATCTGGATTCGTACGTCGAAGGAGCCTATGAAGGATATAAATTTATTTCTAGGCTGCATAATTCTTTGAATCCCAGTACATGTCAGTAATTACTGACAGGTGGACATTACTGGTATAAGAAGAAGAAGATGCACCTGATAGTAAACAAAATATGATATATATATCCTGAACATGTTGTGAGGTAGGATTTACAATGGTTAGAAGTGTAAAAGCATCACCCTAGCAATGGTGAACCTTGGAGTTCTAGTCGCAGAAAAACAAATACAAATTCTAAAGTTGCAAAGAAATAAATGAATAGGACTTTACTGAGTGAACTTCATACACTATTATGCTCGCTTGAAGACCTACCTACACACACACACACAATGTCACACACACACACACACACAATGTCACACACACACACACACACAATGTCACACACACACACACACAATGTCACACACACACACAATGTCACACACACACACAATGTCACACACACACACACACACACACACACACAATGTCACACACACACACACACACAATGTCACACACACACACACACACAATGTCACACACACACAATGTCACACACACACACACACACACACACACACACACACACACAATGTCACACACACACACAATGTCACACACACAACACACACACACACACACACACAAATGTCACACACACTCACACAATGTCACACACACACACACACACACACACACACACACACACACACACACACACACAATGTCACACACACACACACACACAATGTCACACACACACACACACACACACAATGTCACACACACACACACACAATGTCACACACTATTACACACATAGTGGTAGAGTGGCTCAGAGATAATCCATACACATTGTAAGCAACAAACCTGGACACACACACAATGTCACACACACACACATATAGTGGTAGAGGGCTCAGAGATAATCCATACACATTGTAAGCAACAAACCTGGACACACACACAATGTCACACACACACACATATAGTGGTAGAGTGGCTCAGAGATAATCCATACACATTGTAAGCAACAAACCTGGACACACACACAATGTCACACACACACACACATAGTGGTAGAGTGGCTCAGAGATAATCCATTCACATTGTAAGCAACAAACCTGGAATCATTTCTGGCCACAGTGGAAAGCTTTTCCACTGATTCACCACTGGATCTAATTATGGTCTGAACGCTTAGTCTTTCGGGTGAGGCAACAAAAAGCCGAGGCCCCATGCGCTCACATACTTCCTGGCATGTTAATAAACAAAACCAATGACAGCAAAGAACTTGTAAATAGGTGAAACTTTACCCCTTCCCCCCTTCCCCTTGAGTCACACACACAAAATAAATACATGCAGGGGCAGTGGGTGGATGCCTCGTGCCTCCATATGGGGAGCTGGACGACCCCGCGCCCTCCACGAGTCTCTCCACGTGGGGATACTGGGGGGTCTTTCGTAAAAATAGTTCCACGTTCTGGAAGTTCTGTGCTCGTAACTTCCTCTAATCTGCCACTCTCTTTCACTCTGCCTTTTCTATTTGCTTTCCATCATCAGCTATCTTTCTGACTTATTGGCCCATTCTCCTGCCTTTAAAAAAAAAATCTTCCACATAATTTTTCTCCCTTGAGCTCCTCCGAAATCGGAATGTGTCGGCTCTACGCAGCGGGGAGACCAGTGAAAACTGAAAACCGGACACATACGTATCTTACCCATTATGGCCATATGGCCCGGGAGCGCAGAAGAAGAAGAAATGCATGCAAATAAGGGGTGGCTCTGCATAAGCGGGGATGCTCTCTCCTGGATAGGGCAGCCCAAATTTCCCAGAGACAACTCACCTGTGACTCAGGACCATGAAGTAGAAGAACACTGGTGACTACAAATGGGTATAGTCTTCTTCTTCTGCGCTTATCAGGCCATATGGCCATAATGGGTAAGGTATGTATGTTCCCCGTTTTCAGTTTTCACTGGTCTTCCCGCTGCATGCAGCCGACACATTCCGATTTCGGAGGAGTTCAAAGCAGAATATTATCTGGAAGATTTTTTGGGAAAAAAACCAAGAGAATGAGCCAGTAAGTCAGAAAAATAGTAGATGACAGTAAGAAAAGGGAAAGGAAGTCAAAGAATGATAGATTACAGGAAATTGCTAGCACAGAACTTCCAGAAGGTGGGGGAACTACTTGTAGTGCTGAAAGACACCCCCCCCCCCCGGCATGGTTTAAATAGCAGTGTTATTTTGAAAGTCACAGACAAAATCAATATTCTTTAGAAAGGGCAACAAGAAAACGTATATAAAGCCCTATCTTAAAGAAAAAAAAGTACACAGACAAAATTGTGTACACAGGGAGAGACTTGTGGAGGGGGCGGGGGCGTCCAGCTCCCTGCATGGAGGCTTGAGGCACCCCCCCCCCACTGCCCCACTACAGGTGGGCAGGGCCATCAAACAACTCACCTGTGAGTGAGAACCAAGAAGTGGACGTAGAAGAACACACCGTAACAGAGGGTGGGCAGGGTTATCAGACAACTCACCTGTGAGTGAGAACCAAGAAGTGGACGTAGAAGAACACACCGTAACAGAGGGTGGGCAGGGCTATCAGACACGCTGCTCTGGCCACAAGGTGTTTCACCACTTGGCTCTGAAATTGGGGGAAAATAAGTTGATCATGCGCACTGCTACTGTCGTCTACAGTGTTATTCCATAGCTTTTAGCTTGCCAAAAAGATATTGTAGTCTAGAAAAGACTGCCTAGGGGGGTGACATGGCAAAAAGAGACGTTTTATGCAGCATGTGCAATGGTTTTTACATCTCATTATTTTTTTTATTATGATCAACACTAACAAATTCTGTGGGTTTTTTTTAATAATCTAAACTTTCGAAAAAGAAGACTGTGCCATAACCTGATTCGTCTCTTTTGGTGTGCTTTCTTCCAACCCCTTCAACACTTTTGAAGTTTTCAGTTCAAAGTTGAATATTCTCTGAATCCTTCCCCCTTTAGGTTTATCTGCTTGAAAAGCTTGGAAAGAATAATCATAATAATAATAAACGGATACTTATATAGCGCTTTTTATTCATCACAAAGCGCTTTATAATCAGCATTGAAACACTCACAGACATACACATACACACAACAGACACATGCACGTATGTGCACGCACGCGAGTGAACGCGTTCTTGCACACAGACATGTATACACACACAGACCCACACACATTTCATCAAACACACAGAAAACACATTCTCACTGAAACGCACACACACTTACATAAACATACACTTGTACAAACACGCGCGCACGCACACCAACACACAATCGCAATCACAAACACACACATGCACTCACACTCACAGACACATACTCCCACACACTCCCCCCCCCCACCCCCCTCTCTCTAGCTGAACACAATCTCTCCTGCACACACATATACTCATAGTTCTTTATTTAAACCTTGGTGCATCCCCACTCTCTCGGCAATGAGAACTTTGGAACTGGAGAAAGCACTAAGCGCTACAAACGCCTGCTTGCATGAGAGCATTATTCATTCATAACAGACTAAGCTACACCATGATTTTCCATTACTGTAGAAAATAAATTATCATCCAGCCGCCACTCTCACTTTGCTACTGTGGCCCCAACTTCAAACTAATGCCAATCGCTGATTAAAGCCATTTGAGAAAAGGGGACTGCAAGTGGTCACTAAAGGCAGCGTCACACCCGACAGCAGGCGATTCAAATGATATGCAAGTGGTCACTAAAGGCAGCGTCACACCCGACAGCAGGCGATTCAAATCATATACAAGTGGTTACTAAAGGCAGCGTCATATCCGACAGCAGGCGATTCAAATCATATGCAAGTGGTCACTAAAGGCAGCGTCACACCCAACAGCAGTCGATTCAAATCAAACACAAATGGTCACTAAAGGCAGTGTCACATCCGACAGCAGGCGATTCAAATCAAACACAAATGGTCACTTACTAAAGGCAGCGTCATATCCGACAGCAGGCGATTCAAATCAAACACAAATGGTCACTTACTAAAGGCAGCGTCACATCCGACAGCAGGCGATTCAAATCAAACACAAATGGTCACTTACTAAAGGCAGCGTCACATCCGACAGCAGGCGATTCAAATCAAACACAAATGGTCACTTACTAAAGGCAGTGTCACATCCGACAGCAGGCGATTCAAATCAAATGCTGTCCATAGTCCCACCAGCAGGATGACAAACAACCCCACAAACTTCACCCTGAAACAGAAATACACACTCACTGGGATCATGTATCTAAACACACACACACTGTAATTTCACATAACATGACTTGTAATAAAGTATTTTTGACACACACACACACACACACAATAGTGCACGTGCGCACACACACACACCTGCGCGAGCGCGCACACACACACAGAGTCACACACACACCTGCACACACATTCATGCACGTACACATGCACGTGTGCACACACACAAAGTTTTCCCTGAAAAGTACATAAAAATCAATTAAACCTGTTTATTTTCACCATACAGGCAACTGAAATCCCTTTTTTTTTTGGTTTAAAAAAAAAGAGATTACGGTAACATAAGAACAAGCTGATTAATGTATATATATTGAGTCTTTCGGATGAGACGACAAACCAAGGTTCTGTGTGCCCATGCACTTAGCACACTTTAAACCCAGTGGCAACGAAAAAGTTGTAATTTGGTCATAATTTACACACCCCACCCCCACCAGTCACACAAAGAATATTGCATAAAAAAAAAAAGGGTGGCATGACTCTGGCTGCGATGCGCTCTCCAGGTGGGAGCAACCCGAATTACACAGACATGCCTCTGTGACTCATGTATAAAGTACCTAATAATACCTAATAATATATATTATAACATTACCATTATTCAATTTCTCCTTACACTTACCCTCAGCCCCCACCCTGCTCTGTCACAGCCCTCAAAATAGGAGAGGATACATTTGGTCAAATAATAGTAAACTAGTCCTGTACTGCACATTACCCTCAGCCCCCACCCTGCTCTGTCACAGCCCTCAAAATAGGAGAGCATACATTTGGTCAAATAATAGTAAACTAGTCCTGTACTGCACATTTACCCGATGGCTCCAGACAGACTGATGCCAGTGGCAGCCATCCAGAACCACCAACTCATGGAAAATGGCCTGTGACACACACACACAACCACTAACGCATTAAACTATATGTAAAGTATTTTATTTCATATTCATAATGTGTCTGTGACACACACACACACACACAGTGACACACACACATGACACACAAAAACAAGGATTATAAAAAGTTTTGTTACATACAAAGTCGCGAATCTAGCAATCAAACAGAACTACTAAACAATCTCATATGGGGCAAAGATTATTCTTTAAAAAAAAAAATCAATTTGAAATTATATGTGTGACATACATACAAACCAATACAAACATTAAGTTTTGCTTCATATAAAGCCGCATCAAGAACCCAAACCACTTAATCTCACAGAGGGCAAAAGATATTTCTTTTGAAAAAAACAAAAAAACAAAAAACAAACAAATCAATATGAAATTAGAATACCAAATACAAAAAAACGCACAATCAGGTCTCCTATGCTTTGTTTTTAAATACTGAATGAAACAATAAACATCCACTGATAAAAATAGGGAACAGTTACAGCTAAAAACAAAACTTAAAACTCTACAAGGTAGTAAAACGAGTTCCTTTCTGCTTCTTGTCTTACCATAGATTAGCATTATGCTATTTTTTCCCACGACTTTTTTTTATTCCTACTTAATTTGTATATCATAGTTGAAGTTTTTCAATAAAATATTCGAAATTCTTCTACCCTTTCATCGCCACCTTTTGGCACCACAATGATTTAACACCCATGTCACTGAAAGGCATCAAATGAGGGTCTGGTATCCAGTGATCTTATGTTCTTAATTTTGGGAAGTAAGGATATGTCCTATTTTATGCATGTCACAGAGGAATCCCTGATATTGTAGACATAATCTTTTATCTACCCAGGTAAGTGTAATGAAAGGCTTTAGCTAAAAAATGGCTGGCGTTGAAAGGGTTAAATTCTGATAAACTACAACCTCAGCAATCCACTATCTTAAAACAATCTCACAAAACATCAAACATTTCACCGAGATAAAAAAAAAAGTGTTTGCTTGACATGCTTATAATATAAAGCAGAAAAAATATTAAAAGTTTTAATTCAATGGATTCTTTATTAATATTAGATGTTCTTCTTTTTGACTGACCTGTCTTTGAAGGAGAGAAATTTCAGTTTACAGTAGGTGGCTGCCATGATGAAAAACAACAGGGGCGGGTCCAACAGAATGTATCGTGACAATGTGCTCACACCTGTGTCTGCAATTAAAAGAAAAATGCAACCAATTAATCAATCAAGTAAATGAATTAACTAATCAATCGATAGAAACTAAACAGCGGACAGATAAAAGACTAATGCACTGTACAGTGTACACTCAATTACAAAAAAGGTATATACATTATATAAAGGACAGATTTTTAAATCTCTTACATACAATGGATAAATGATTAACTCTGTACAAATTATGCACAGACTACTGTACATAATACATAGGATAAATGTTTTATCATATACATAGTACACAGATCACAGTACATGGTACATGATAGCGCCCTTCCATGTAGTTATACAGAACTATAAGTGCTAAACTTGCTATTAAAAAAAAAGAAGACTAAAATATGACAAGTTTAGCCTCAAAGAGTCTGAATGTCAGAGGGTTAATACACACATTACACAGATCATTCACAATACACAGAGAGCGCCTTATCATAGACACAGTACACAAATCATACACACAACATAGTACATCATTGACAGCACACAGAGAGATCACAGGACAGATCACACAAAGCACACAAAACATCATGCTAAGTGCACAGGGGATACTTACCAAACAAGACGAAGGAGGCAGCAAAGACAGACGCCAGCAGGGACTGTGTCAACAGCCACACAATCTGAAAGGCCAGTGGCACCAGTGCCGAACCCAGAACAGCACAGAACTGACACAAAATGCAGAGCGCTCAGCTTCACAGTCATGTCATTTTAAAATGAATGGAGTTTACTCACATTTCATATATCAACAAAATGGACCTTTCTCAAGTTTCGCCTATACACAGTCAAAAATTTTAAAAAAAAGTTCATAGGCTTAGAGCAAAAGTACACATAACTTCATGCTAACTTTACAAAAAATACTTACCAAACAAGACGAAGGAAACAGAAAACACAGACGCCAGCAGGGACTGTGTCAACAGCCACACAACTAAAGCAAATGGCAGATGCCGAACCCATAACAAAACATAAATGTTCTTTGATCAAAAACTCAGTTTCACAGTCACATATTTTGAAATGACAGTTTACTCACAATAGTCATCAAATGACACCTAAACAGAAGTATATGGTCAAATATGTGCATACAAGTTTCTAAAATAAAAGCATAATTTGTGGAATTAAAAAAAAGAATTAAAAAAGATTATGCGTCAAGACAGAGCACTGATCACATTGTTAAGCTTAGTGTATTGTATTCAACAATAACAAAACATAAATGTTCTTTGATTAAAAAATACTGTATTCTGAAATACAGTATACAAATGTATCAAAGACTAAACAGAAGTCTATGGTCAAATATGCGCACAAAGTTTTAAAATAAAAGCATAATTGGTGGAATTACTAGGAAGAATTATTTTAAAAGAAAAAAGTCAAACAAAAAACTCAGCAAACCAAAGTCACATACTTTATACCCAAAGCTTAGCTTACATAATTATTACATGGAGTTTAGCTTACATGTCATATTCTTAGACTAATTTCATACTCACTTGACTGTCAATGATCAAGACCAAAATAATTCATTTGAAATTGAAACAGCATACATATAACTAGTAAACTACACACTTGCAAAATAACAATAAAACTATAGCACAGATCTTTTTTGTAAAAGTATATTTTAATGCTCACAAATGTTTTACCGGTACATGCATCATATAAACCAATGAATCATTGAATGAATGAATAATTTAACATGCATAAATGCTGACTTCAGACTTACCACTCTCATGCCCACATACTCGGTATCGCCATACTCATCCCCTGGTTTGGCAAAGTGAAATGATCCATCGTAACCAGTCAGGTACCCAGACAAACCAATCAACATCTGCATGGTAAGAACACATTGAATCCTTTAACCCTTTTGCATGAATTCGCATTTATTACAGAAACAAACTGCTTCTACTGTTCAGATTCTTTAACACATTTTCGGGATAATCTGTCTTTTGAAGCACACAGAGCGCCATACAGTTACTATCACATCACTGCAAGTGAGAAGCTTCTTCATAGTTTGTGCATAACAAGCCAGAACTTAGTGCCTGATGAAAATGCCATCAGAGGGGGTCTCAGAGTGGGGAGGGCAAGCTATGGGCGGTTTGGAGCGGCTTGAATACACAGAGGCAACTTCCGGCTGGGTGGTTTGGGGCGGAATAAATGAAAGAGGGTTAAGTTTAATCATCTTGACCAATCTTGACCAAGACAAAAAGAACTGCCGCCCTAAGGATTGCCCTCTCCTTCTTTATGACCGTTGAACACAAACACATATAATACCCCACTAATCCCTTTAAAATAAAATAAAAGAAAGAAAAAACCCAGGATCAAGACAAATCATATGACAAAAAAATAACAATTCATGACCAACAACCAGAAGACATCAGATTATAGTTTAGATGAAATATAATTCTGCAGCTTGCAATTTATATACAACCTTAAAGTATCTTTCTCATTGGAGTAGAAATACTTTAAAGGCAAGTCCAGTAGTACAAACAGAATTTAAAAACCCCTTTGATTGCCAGAGAAAAATCAAGAAAAAAAGGTCAATTATGTAAAAGAGAACTTATACTTATAGCTAAGCTAGTCAATCTGGCTAAATGGTCTGGGGATATATATATATACCCCCATGACTGTTTAGAAGTAAACAAACTATATTTCAAAGTTATTTCCCTTCATCTGATGACATCAGTAGTGATGTCATCAAGCGCTTTTGCAGCAGTCAAGGGGTTAAATAAAATGTTAATTATTAATTTTAAATTAAAAGCAGCTTCCTCACCTTTCCCAAAGGAGGGTGGACATCAAAGAAAAACGTTCTGTTGATATACCAGCTTCCCATCTTGCCAAAATGCGTTTCGTCCCAGCTGCCAAAATCAGACAATAATAAATAAGTGTAGGAAGTTAATGTAATTGTTACAAAAGTATACAATTTGATTATAGTAGTGTGCGAGTCTGCGACAACTTCGTCCACCATGCAATGTCTTCCTATTTGCATGATTATTTGTTTTGAAACTGTACCTTATCTGTGAATGAAAGGTAACTCCCTGTAATTAACTCCCTTCATCAAGTTATTTTCAGCACCAAATCGCCTAGCAAAGCATAAGCAGCAGCCACATTGAGACAGACCCAGTGGATGCCTTTTTTTGTGTTTTCACATCACTCAGAGATTATCTTAATAAAATAAAAAAGAAGACAATAAACACATGCAGCTGTTCTTTATTTCAAGCTACAGTTCACTGTGTTCTGCTCTAAGTTGCGTTTGGATGAAATTGCATTGTATGCCTGGACAAAATTGTTTGGGGTATGGACGAACTTGTCTGGAAAACACATGTAAATGATGTATGCATGACATATTTTCAGCCATTTTCTGATAAATATTCATGAGAAAACCGCAAACGGCTTAGTTAAACTGCTTTCTGATTGGTCATTCTATTTTAAGGATTGAAAATATGTCTCAGATGCTGCATATCTACTTAGTACTAGCCGGAATGTGTCCAAATGTAAGGTAAATGTCAGAATTGGATGAAATTGTAACAGTTTACCTTATTTATCTTTAAGCCTGTATTTCATTTATCATTTACCTTGCCTTTAGTTGGAAATAGATAACAAGCAAAAGTGATCTTTTAATATGGATTCTGACGAAGTAAGCACCTTCAATTTGTCAAACCATATCAATTATCAGTCACATCTGCATACAGTCGAACATGTAACTTTTTTTGTTGTTGTCAGTATTCTGACCACCTTTAGAACTGAGTGGCCCGAACTGTCCGCAATTGTCAGGTGATCGCTTTATTGAACTGAAAACTCTTTTAATAACAAAAAATCGAGAAAAGACTGAATAAAACTGTCCTGATTATTGGGTTGCCCATTAGGCAGGGTTTGATTATTTACATACATGTACATTACTGTCATTAGTTTATGGAGGTATGGAGGCTCTGAGGTAATATGTTGTCTTTGGCAGTAGTTATGGGACAGGGTTCATCTCCTGGTTCATCTCCTGGCTGCAGCAGATTTTCTGCTCACCCTTCACTTGACTTTAACAGATAAAGTCTGAATCAGTGAAAGCAAGTCATTTGGATGAGACGACAAAAAGGAAGGTTTCATGTGACTTCACGTCTTCAAATTCTCTTTGTCACGCCATCTCATATTAGACATTAGCTAAGTGACTATATGTAATGCAGGGGATACCTTTATTTCGCAGTATCCAGGCAAGACCAATCTGGCTAGTGTAGCGCTCCCACTCCCAGGGGGCAAGCCCTGACCGGCACAGCTCCTGCCCTTCACTTACCACTACTTTTCTTGCGCTAAAGAACCCGGTGACAAAGGAGTACTTAGTCATTTGATAAAAATGTTTCCTCTCCCATCCTATTAGTAAATTTAAGTAATTAATAAAGACAGGGGGAAAAAGTGGCACTGTAATAATGGTAAGAGACTAAGACACTCTCCAGGTGAGGGCAGCCCAAATTTCACAAGGATACATGTCTCTCTGTGACAATAAGTTATTTAATATGATTCAATAAATGAATGCAACACAAATTACAATAATACACTGGAGAACTGATCAAAAACGGATATAACTCAAAAACACCGAATAACTCACAATAACTTTTGGGTCCTAGATAATAATCTCTAAGTCTATGTTGAAAAGTCTTTTTAACTCAAAATATTGGCTAAAGTCAGTAAAGATCTCAAAATCAAATTTCAGTCCCTTCAATTTGGACTTACGCGATTTTTACTGTACATACAGAATACATACACACTGGCCGACTGGGTCCGTCTAAACACCGAATGGTGCCGAAAAATGCCAAATGGTACCGAATTGTGAGATTAATGAAAAAGTGAATGGTCAAAACACTGAATGGTAGGGCTGAATGACCAAAGCATTAACCTAAACTCTAAAAAGTCGCCCAAAACAACAACGTGAATGCTAAGACCGCCATTTGTCTTCCTTTCGACAAAGTATATGACACTTATTTAGCTGACTTTGCAGTGGTGGACAGCACGATTGTTGAACGAAATAGGCTTTTAGTTCGTAATTCTTTGTTGATTTTTTTTAATCATTCTTCTTCTTTGATGAAAATAGCCACAAAACCAATTCTAACCCTGTCTATTGGTCAGGTCAGGTCAGGTAGATTAAGACGACTAGGCCTTGCGGCCTCTCAAGCGTCTTTTCTTTTTTTTCTTTTCCTTTTTTGGGGGGTTGGCACAGCTGTTACGGTTTTGGTAGACTATTCGTCATACTGGTATTTTAATATACTAAGGTTTGGGTCTTTGTCCAGGAGGTTTTTGAATTTGTTAGTATCAGGTGCAAGTTTTGTCTGAGCAGGAAGTGCGTTCCAATAGTTAGTCACTCTGTTACTGAAAAAGTGTCTCCTGATGTTAGTTCTTCTACTATACTGTGTTAGTATTTTTAATTCATGATTTCTAGTCTTTGAAAAATTTGAAATCTGAAACAAACTTTTGTTAGTATTGTCAGGACCATTAAGAATTTTATATACATTAATTAGGTCACCACGAATTCTTCTGTATTTCAAGGATGGTAGATCACATTTGTGTAGCCTTTCACTATAATGAACATTTTTAAGAACTTTTATTAATTTAGTAGCTCTCCTCTGTACACGCTCAATTGAAACTGATTGTCGTTTAAGATATGGATTCCAAATTTGGTTCCCATACTCCAGATGTATTACTCGATTCAAGGTGAAACTTGCAGGAAATTGGCCCAACCATTCACTGTTTTGACCATTCAGCGTTAACCATTCAGTGTGTAGTCACACTGCATACAGTGATACACACTCACTATGTTCACACAAAAGATCTTACCAAACATGCTCTGGAATATCGATGTTGTACAGTCTCATGTACACAGCGAATAAGGTGAAAAATGTCAGAAAAAGATAATATACTTTTTGGCATTTTCTCCCATCACTCGTCTTTTCCTCTGCAATTTGGTTTGGCTTCACAGCTTCTGCATTCTCCTCATCATTCTTGGAATTGTCATCCGTTTCTGTGACTGTTTTTTCACTCTTGTCACTGATGTCAGAAAACCTGTTATCAGTGTTAGAACCCTCCATTTGACCGTTCCTTCCACGACTATCCACAGCAGACGATGAAACCTGGATGTATTTCTTCAAGTTGTTGTCTCCATCTGCGTAGATTTCATTGCCTGAAGTTGAACAAGACGAATCACACACATTAGTCACTTCAGCTTTAGACAGTTTGAAAGATTGTTCCTCGGCCGATGTTCGGCCAGTAGGCCGGTTAGCAGCTTTTGTAGAGCTTAGCCCAGTTACAAGAGAAACTGGTTCACTAGGTTTTGTGAATGGGACACTCGTTGCTTCAGTACTGGTAGTACGAGTTGAAGCAGAAGGGCTTTGAGTGCTTTCCCGTACGCCCAGGTTCTTTGTGTTTCTTTTCCTCAGCGTTGCCTCACCTGATTCCATGACTTCGTCCCATGCAGTTTGTCATTAAAAGCTCTGTTCAGAAAAGTGGTTACGATGCTGGCCACATTGAATAATTAATTATTGAGTAAATGACACCACTAGAACCAGAACGTTGATCGAAGCGGTCAGTGTTTGTTTCACATACCATCTCATCTAAACTAAACTTTTTCAGAGTGATTTCCCTTGGGCTGTTAGGGGCGTGGCTAAAGTGCCCCCGCCCCCCCCTAAACCGTCCCATCCCCGGACAATAAGTGGAGCGTTTGTGCTAGGAAGGTGGCGTGTGTGTGTGTATTAACCCTTTCACCGCCAGCCATTTTTCAGCAAAAAAATACCATTAAGGTGGAGAAAAACATTTATCTGCAACACTGGGAAGTACTCTGCAAAATGCATAACATTAAGAGAATTAGGGGCGACCTAATTCAAACTTATAAAATATTTAATAGTGTAGATGACCTAAATGTACATGACTTATTCACAATATCAGATTATGACAAAACAAGGAACAGTACTGACAAAATATTTATTCAATATTGCAGGACTAATAATATAAAATTTTATTTTACCAACAGAGTTGCACCTGTGTGGAATAAATTACTACCTAACATGAAAAGAGCACAAAATAGTAACATTTTTAAAAACCTGCTCGACGAATGGAATGACTATAAGGCAGTTATGTATGATTACGATGAATAATATTAACAAAAACTGAGTGTGCGACAGACCGAGACAAATAATTAAACAAAATGAAAGATGGGACAGGAAAGCCTTACGGCTATGTTTTGAGTCCCAAAATCCTAATCCTTAACTCCCAAAAATTAAGGAAATAGGGTCTTCAGATTACAAGCCCTGCTTTGATGCCTTTTAGTGACATAGGTGTTAAACCATTGTGGTGCTAAAATGCGACGTTGGCGGTGAAAGGGTTAAAGGATGCATAATCATTTTCTGTTTGTGTGA
The DNA here is from genome assembly GCA_017654935.2 of Phymorhynchus buccinoides. NCBI lineage: Eukaryota > Metazoa > Mollusca > Gastropoda > Neogastropoda > Raphitomidae > Phymorhynchus > Phymorhynchus buccinoides. The sequence continues at coordinate 50,141,204 of CM065684.1, forward strand.
GGAATGTGTTTGTGGGCACATACCTGTCTGTGTGTCATGTTTATGAACACTTATCAATGGCTTTAAGGTGTTCTTCTTCTTCAAGTCAATCAGCCAACTTCATCAGGTTGAAGATATTTGCTGATATAATGAAAAAACAAGAAAAAACGGAGGTCACCATGCAGCGCCGAGACAAAGCAGAAAGGAACAAATAATAGATAGATAAATAGAAGTAGATAAAGAAATAATAATTCATAACTTTATATATTTATAATGATTAGAAGAAAAAAAGTGTTAGCACTAGTACTTGAATCAAAGAGAGTTGATGCATAATCTATATGAGACTGGATGCATGCGTGGAAGGAGTGTTGAGAATTCTGATCGCTTCTCGGCCTTTTGGCTAAGACAGTGATTCAGGAACATAAATGTTTGTTTATACCATGGTTGGTTTGTTCAGCCCGTCGTACATGGCGAAAGCCGATACGCGACGTTAAACTGAACTTCCATCCTGGAAGGAGTGCTTATGTGCATCAATATTAAGAAAATTCTTTATCTTAGAGAGTTGGAAAACTTTTTGAGATACTCCTTTGCTTAAGCTACTAATAACAACCAAGTAAGGTTGTTATCTAGAGTAATCCCTAAAACTCCATTTGTGTTGACTTCTTCTACAGGCTTATTGCGAATATATATTTGGGGAATAGTACTTGTTATATTTTGTCGCCTTTGCCCTGACGTTACAATCATATACTTAGGTGTGTTTGTTTTTTTATCATTTAATGCCATATGATCAAGTTCTGTCCAGTCAAGTAGCTGATCTACACTTTCTTGTAAACTAAAAGATAACTGATTGAGATTAGTATGGATTGATGTGTCACCAGAGAGAGAGAGAGAGAGAGAGAGAGAGAGAGAGAGAGAGAGAGAGAGAGAGAGAGAGAGAGAGAGAGAGAGAGAGAGAGAGAGAGAGAGAGAGAGAACACTGAATTGAACTTGACATGTTTATTGTGCATTGGCTTTAGGTCATAATACACAATGAGGGGGAAGGCTGGAGCTGGGAAAAGAAATAAGTATTTACAAAACGAAGAGAGAGAGAGAGAGAGAGAGAGAGAGAGAGAGAGAGAGAGAGAGAGAGAGAGAGAGAGAGAGAGAGAGAGAGTAGGACACAATGAGATACAAGTAACTGGATGGATGTTGTGTGTGTCAGCGAGTCTCTTGTTATATGATGCAAGGGATCTTAATTTGTACTTGTGTTAGTGAGCAAATATTATCTTCTTCTTCTTCTTCGATCGCTCAGACAATTTCCTGTCAATTATGAGCGCAGATGCGTCATGCTGCTGTTATGCGCCTAACTAAGAAATAGATAGGCCCAGGAAGTCCGACTTCAGCTGGAGGAAATGTTTTTGAAAGAGTTTCGTGAAAAAAGGCAGGAGAATGGACCGGCAAGGCAGAAAGATAGCAGATGACAGTAAGCAAATGGAAAAGGCAGTCAAAGAGAGTGACAGATTAGAGGAAGTTACAAGCACAGAACTTCCAGAAGGTGGGGGAACTATTTATACAAAAGTTCTCCCGGTATCCCCATGGGGGAAGCGAATATTATAATAACCATAAATCTGGTTCTGTTTTGTGTTTGCTTATGTGTGGGGTTTTTGTTGTGAAATTGCGAAAAGTGTAGCGTACCTGATGTGGCAGATGAGTTCCATTATTTGTTTGTCTGTCCCTTCTTTAATGTGAAAGAAATAGATTCCTACTTTTTTGTGCGACCAAAATAAATTTAATGCTTTGTTTTCCTCAAAAAATAAGAAACTTTTGATTAAGCTTAAGCACTTTGTTACAGTTATAAACAGTTCTTTTCGATGATTTGTATGGACAAAATGTAACATGTTTGTTTGTTTTTTGTAATAATGATATAGGTATATTTGTCCTAGTTATTTCCTTGTCGTTCATAATATAGACATCACTCTGTTTTGATGTTCGATTGTTTATCTATGTGTGTACTTTGTTTTATATTTCTGTGCCCCAAGTGGGTATGGAATAAAACATTTGCCTTGCCTTGCCTTGTTATTGTTGTTGTGTTTTTGTGTGTGTTTTTTAATCAGTGTATTATTCTATTAAAAAACCTGACACTTCATAAAGAGACCACCAAATAAAAGACACAGCTCAGTTTGGTTTCATAAATATAGCTAGCTCCTTTATTTCATAATTTCATATACATAAATACATCACCCGTTATTCTCGATGTAAAATAACAGGCACAGATCTACAACTTCTAAGTTAGGGCCCATTAACTTGCTTTTAAAAACCCCAAAAGCATGCACAACACAAGATAAATAATAATAATAATAATTAATAATGCTTATATAGCGCATAATCTTGCAAAGCAACTCAATGCGCTTTTCACTCACCATTCGTACAAACATTTCTAACAAACTGGCCCACGCATCCTCACCATACATCTCTATGAAAATGAATACATATTAGAGAATGCATTGCATATAATCATAACACAACACACCAACACCCACCTCCCTTCAACACCAACACCCCAACCATCCCCCCCCCCCCCCCCCCCCCCCCCCCCCCACCTACACCTGCCCCCCTACTCCCCACCCCATACATACACGCGCACGCGTTAACCTCATACTCAACGTCTTCAATGAGCTGGAAAACAAGAGTGGGGAAATGATCATAGACTTTACGCTATATCATTAAGATCTGTCATTTCCCATACCATAACATAATTGTATGGAAAAAAAAGAGAGAATAAAATGAGAATAAAATGAAAGAAAAACTTCATAATAAATAAACCATGATTAATATGCAGAGAACAGATATACCAAGAAGTTTCACTGAAGAGCAAGGAAACAATGTCCCAGTTTGTCATGTTTGACAATTACACCAACCTCAGACAAGCAGAGGAGTTGGTTGATATTCTGGAAAGTCAGGCTGGAATATGTTCCCATTGGAAATGCCTTGCCCAGGCTACATCCCCATTCTTGCCTGTGCGGACTTTGCTAGAAAGTTGGGGAGGGTCTGCATAGGCCAATTACCGGTAATAGGAATTGTTCGGAAATAATTAAGGGGAGTAATTTCATGGTGTGTGGGAGTGATCTCGCCTAATTCAATCGGTCAAACAGGGGAAGTTACTCTACCTTCAGGCAGATCCCCAGCCCTCGCTTCGTGTGCTTGAGGAGACACACAGCATGTAGAACGCCTTGCGTCATTCTAAATTTGATGTAATATATATTTTTACATCACAGGTTGCAAGTTTTATCACTTTGTAGCAACTGGCCACCCCTTATTTAAAAAAAAAAAAAGTTTGCAAGTCGCTGACTGGCATCCTGTGGTTTTAAGCTTCAACGCCATTGTTGCAATGGTATTTGACCGAGTAATGGAGGTAAACAACTCTAATTTTAGCGACGTGCTCTCCCATAGGTTTTTTTTCTGAAAATCGTCTATTCCAAAGGTTGCAGCACAGAGCCAGAGCTTCCAAGTTTGAGAGTCATAACCAGGCACAGAATATTAAAGTGAAATAGGATTTCCCGTTTCAGAAACAAAATGATGATAATAACACAGCTTATGCTCTCCCTTTCTCTCTCCGCAGCTCTCCATCTGTCTTTTTTAAAAACTGGCCTGAAGACACATCTTTTCAGAAAATATCTCTGTTAATTTCTGTCTGTCCATTCACCGTCAGTCAACCCTGTAAAGAATTTTTTTTTTTTTTTTTAAATTTGTGTTTTATGTAGGTATTTTAAATGTGAGTTGTGTGAGTGCGATAATGTTTTTTTTTAATGTAAAGTGTTTTTTTCTAAATAATTTTAAATACACGTATTTTGAATATCTTTTGTGTGCGTGAGATAAAGTTACTTTTATCATGTAAAGCGCGGTGAGTCCTGCTGTGTCAGGAGAATAGTGCCATAGATGAATTATTTATTTATTATTATTATTTTACACGTGGCCCCAGATTTCAGGGTAACATCAGCAAATGAACAAGGTGGCAGACATATAAACTGTACTCCCTTAAGCAACACGTTTTTAGTACCTACTATTTGTGGCGGTGCCATAGCCGATGAGGTTTAACCGAGGCGTGGTCGCCGCTACAGCTATCTGTATTAATAAAAAAATGGTGACTTTACTGGTTTCATACTGCCTCCGGGCATTGCCTCCAGTATTGTTCCAACCATATTTGTATTTACAAATGTCCCATATGTGTCTGATTCAGACCAAGAGGACGTAAAATTCCATTTTCTCTCTCTAAACTGTACTCCCACTTACTGATGGAAGTCCAGGGAGATAATTTTGATTCTTTGGTCAATGTGGGTTTTTTGTGTTAAAATAAAAGTCCTGTATCGGTATATGGCAGTACTGAGTAATAAAATTATACCAAAAAGCTTTTTGTGTGATTTTTTTTTCCACATACCTATTTTAGTTTAAATCCATCCATTATGTTTGAAACAATCAAATTATTTTTATTAGTGTAAAATTCAAATCTGATTCACTGGGATTGCGTCGATATGGCTTGCCATTTGGTAAATTTGATACCACAGTCCACAACTTGACTTCTTAAGAAACCATTCTGACAAGTTTAGTTATGATTGGTTCAATGGTTTAGGCACTGTGACATGTAAGATGTTTTGATCACACACAGATGCGCACACGGACAGACAAAGAAGTGTACAGGCCCTCGTTCCAATACCAATATACTCTGGACAGTACTTAAAGAACTGGAAGAATGAAAAAGCCACTTTGAGTGAATACCAAAGTTACCCCAGGGAAAACAAAGACCAGGATTGAGGACTGATGCTTTGTTTGATTGAAATTGTTGTCTCCAATCTCAGAATATTTTTTCTTTCTTAAATAAATGAAGGATTTAAACAAAAAAAGGTAAGATGAAATTCTAAGACATATTTATACAGAAAGAATTCAACTATATCATTAATTTCTCAAGATCTATAATCAACATTGCAAACTGTTCTTTCACTGGCAATGTGTACAGAAAAGACCAAAGCAGTCTTAAGAAAAAAAGAGAGAGAACTCATATTTACTATTTACATGTATAACATTTTGTTCACAACATTCCCAAAATAAGAATTATTCATTCAATCATAAATTTAAATATCACAGAACAAGATAAACATGCCAAGATGATAAAGGAAGATCATGGAGATGACTCTGTGTGTGTGTGTGTGTGTGTGTGTGTGTGTGTGTGTGTGTGTGTGTGCATAGCAGCTTGAAGCATATGAGAGAGAGAGAGAGAGAGAGAGAGAGAGAGAGAGAGAGAGAGAGAGAGAGAGAGAGAGAGAGAGAGAGAGAGAGAGAGAGAGAGAGAAAACTTGAACTTTATTTTTCAAGGATAAAGATTTTAGTCAACGCCTAGTCTTCCAATCTGTCCAGAGAGAGAGAGAGTGAGAGAGAGAGAGAGAGAGAGAGAGAGAGAGAGAGAGAGAGAGAGAGAGAGAGAGAGAGAGAGAGAGAGAGAGAGAATACGAATACGAATGTTTATTGAGGGTTAATAGATAAGCATAAGCTTTTTTACACCATGCCCTCGAAAATATAAAAACAAGTCCAAATGAAAAAGAAGTTGAAAAAACATGAATAAAAGGAGAGGAAGAGAGAGAGAGAGAGAGAGAGAGAGAGAGAGAGAGAGAGAGAGAGAGAGAATGAAACGATTTTGAAAGAATGATTACAGATAACGAACACACACCAACACACACACACACACACACACACATTTCCAATCACACATTGTATGGAAACTCGCCATCAAAATCTACAGATATACACATGAGCTAAATGGGAGAGAACATGTTTCCGAGTGACACAGAAGAAGCAGCACTTCGTTAACAGGCACTCAGTGGACGGAAGATGAAAATGCAGGACACGGCAGTCTGGTCATCACTGAACATCGACCAAAGTTCTAGCTTTGTGACACCTGCACACAAAACAAGACACAATTAATGTCACTGTTTTACATATATATCTGAATCATTTTACATAAATGCACATGCAGCATAAATAATAATATACTAGCGCAACGCCGAGTACCGGTAATGCCTAGTACCGGTAACGCCTAGAAACGGTAACGCCAAGTACTGGTAACGCTGAGTACAGCAAATTTGAAGCGATTTGGTTAAGAAAAGGTGGAGTTATAAGGCCCTGTTTCCCGTTGTCGCTGCTCTGAGAGTGATGCGCTCTCCCTAGTAATGGTAACGCCTAGCAACGGTAACGGCAAGTACTGGTAACGCTGAGTACAGCAAATTTGAAGCGATTCGGCTAAGAAACGGCAGAGTTATAAGGCCCCGTTTCCCGTTGGCGCTGCTCTGAGAGTGATGTGCTCTCCCGATTCTCTTCAAATTTGCTGCCAGGCTTTGCCCCGGCCACAGCAAGCCTGACAGCGATTCGGTTAAGAAACGGCGGAGTTATTTGTGAAAAGGTGAAGCGGCATATATCACGCGCGTTTCTGATTTCGATTCGCTTCCAATTTGGCACATCGATAGTCACCGTCCCCGGTCATCTACCTGCCAAATTTGAAGGCAATCGGTCCAGAAATACCGGAGATACGGGCGCCGAGAGGCCGGCGGATATGCGTTTCGCGCATTTGCCAAACCGCGCAAATGACACGGCCGCCTCGGTTGCCGTTGCCATCGCCCCGTTAGGGCTCATAGCAAATTTGAAGCGATTCGGTCGAAAAACGGCGGAGTTACAAGAGGCCCGTTTTGTGTTTCACACACACAGCCACACACTTGCCTTTTATTATATGATTCCTTGTTCAGGGAAACAGAAATGTGCTAAACTAAGCAAATAAACAAGTTTTATAAAGTGTTGTGTTAATGACAATGCAACATTTTGTTGTCTATATGTTTGATGTGTGTGTGTGTTTAGGTCATATATGTTACAAAGAACATCTGTTATTAGGCTGGAATATGTTCATTTTGTGATTACATTTTAAAAATTTGATTTTGTAATACAGGATAAAAGGTAAGATGTAAAATTCTGTAAAATGAATTTCAAATGGATGGGACGTTTAATAAGCCGCGAGGCTTGAAGGCTGAAGCCTGTCCCTACCTAACTACCTACCTACCTACCAGGATGTTACCCCCCCCCCCCCCCCTCCACACACCACATATCTTATAATCCCTTCACACAAAAATATTCAGATATTTCCTCACCCATCTACCCAAAGCTCATCTCTCTACACACTGACATACACACTCAGAGACACACACATACACAGAGTGGTCACCATACTGACCATGACAAGCTTAGTGAGGCAGTGTGGGCCCAGCACATTGTAGGTGACTTAACACACACACACACAGAGTGGTCACCATACTGACCATGACAAGCTTAGTGAGGCAGTGTGGGCCCAGCACATTGTAGGTGACTTCACACACACACACACACACACACACACACACACACACACACACAAACATGGAGTGGTCATCATACTGACCATGACAGGCTTGGTGAGGCAGTGTGGGCCCAGCACATTGTAGGTGACCTCACTGAGGTCAAAGGGCTGGAACAGGATGTCCGACGACAGGAGAATGGCCAGCGCCGACTGTCGCTGCTGCTTCATCTCACGGAACTTGTTCACCTCTTCTCTGCGGGCCTGGGAAAACACAACACTTTGTCAGCATGGTCGGACATCAATGCTTCATCTCACGGAACTTGTTCACCTCTTCTCTGCGGGCCTGGGAAAACACAACGCTTTGTCAGCATGGTCGGACATCAATGCTTCATCTCACGGAACTTGTTCACCTCTTCTCTGCGGGCCTGGGAAAACACAACGCTTTGTGAGCATGGTCGGACATCAATGCTTCATCTCACGGAACTTGTTCACCTCTTCTCTGCGGGCCTGGCAAAACACAACGCTTTGTGAGCATGGTCGGAAATCAATGCTTATTTCTGCTATCGAGTTGGTCGGAAATCAATGTTTACTGTATTTTAGGCGATACATTTTTTCCCCAGACTGAGACCCCTGCACCTTATAATGTGACTGATAATATAGTAAGAAAATAGAGTAACAAAATCTCAATTTTGTGTTAAATATTTGGGGTGCGCCTTATTATCAGGTGCGCCTTGTAGTCCGTAAAATATGGTATTTCTGTTTCGAGTTGTTGTTTTCATAAGCTTTCTGCTTCTAACCTTTTGCATGCAAGGGAAAGCACAACGGTCAACATCGTCAAAAATCAAGGTTTGTTTTTGTTGTTGACCTTTTCATAAACTTTCTGCTTTATGAAACTTGTGCATGCAAGGGAAAGCGCAACAGGCAGCGTCATCAAAAATTAATGTATGCTTTTGTTATGGAATTTTTCTTCAGGATTTTTAGTCCTTCTTTACAGAGGAATGACTATTGCGATACTTTTTGTCTGTTCCTTTCTTATCTTTGTCTGTTTGTCAGCCCATTATGTTGTGTACCACAGCGCAGAATCACTTCAAACTTTGTACAGTGGTATATAACTTAAAGACCCCCCACGTCACGTGTCACATTCCCTCTTATACTTGGGAGATTTCTTCAGATTTCTTACCAGCTATAAGAGGGAAAACACGTGAACACCATGATTTTGACACGTGACGTGGTGGGTCTTTAAAGCAGGCGTCTCATTTTGAGTAACCTGTTGACCTCGACTTTGACAAATGAAATGATTGAATATAATGTCAAATTTCTTGTATTTTAAATCTTCACAGTTAAACGCTTTGTCCAGCCAAAGACGGACATGCTGGGCCAAAGTATTTCTTAGTTAGGCGCATAACAACAGCATGACGCACCTGCGCTCACACGGCAAGGAACTGTCTGTGCGATCAAAGAAGAAGAAGAAGACAAAGAAAAAGAAAACCTTGCCTTCCAAAGCCTTATTTACCTGGGCGTTCTCAAAGTCTCCCGGCCTGAAGGTGGGCAGGGTGGCTAGGTGCTGTAAGGGGTACACCGTCTCCATGAAGGTCAGACGGAACTGGTCCTTCAGGTGCTCCTCATCTCTCTGAGCACACACACACACAATCAACAATTTCAATCTCTTTATACACGCTCATTTTCCCTTTAACTCATTCAAGTCGTTCCAGCCATATATGTGCGGAATTGCTGTCAATTTGATGCATTTGCATCAAGGGAAGTAAATCTGTCACTTCTTAACTCGCTTCGCTCCCATAGATCACACGTTTGTCTCTGACTTTGCTTTTGTAGTGGTTTGTTGTGGGGAGACCAATCGGTGTAGAGAGTTTTTCTGTATAAAGTCTACATATAAAAAAGTCTGATCTACCACTTCCCTATGTCTAAACCTGCAGTAAAAACTTGTAATCTTCTTTCATTTCTCCTTTTGTTTACGTATGTTTTGTTTGTGTGTATGCTGGAGTGATTTGTGATTTTTTTAAAATAATTCAAAATCGTTGTGATGCGAATGAGTTAAACCCCTTCAATGCCCATTAACAGACATTTTTTTTATGAGGTTGGTGGGAGGAGGCGTGAGGGAATTTTTCAATGGGAATTTTTTACGAAGGCATGCAGCTTTTCTAACTTATATCTATAACGCTTTGTTCAACGGATAGTGTGTTCATTAATCTTTAAAAACAGTATGGGTTGTGCCTTCTTAATTCGATTTATATCATGCTAGATGTTTGTTGTTGCTTTGTTAATTTAATTACCCCCCCTCCCCCTCTCCTTGAAATCAAAATGGCCACCACAGTGAAGAGGTTAATAAAGACAGTGTGTATTTTTTCATAACCATAATCAAAACCCTTCATGCATCACGCTTGAATAATGTGTTCATTTTACGAGTAAGAAATAAAGATATATTTTATGAATATCAAAACACAACTTATATGAAACTTAGTAACGTAGTCATAATTTTCACAAAATGTGTGTGAAAAAAATTTAAACATTAAATCCTTTGAAACAAACAAACCAAAAGTGATGATTTTTTTAGTTTACAAATTAACAACAGTTTCTCAGATCTATATTATCTCCAAAATACTGATACTACTCCCTCAAATACTTCTACTTCCTAAAAAAAACACCCACAAAACAACCAATAAACAAAACACATATACACAAAAAGTTTTATTCACATTTTAACTATTAAAAATCAGATAAATAAATGTAACATTATCTCATTGTTAGAACCATTTTACTATCATAGCATTATACTCTAAAAATGGACACAGAACATTAATAAAAACAAAGATAAACATAAAACCTCATCTGTTTAAATTTGTACCTTTAATATTGCTCGCTCTCTCTCTCTCTCTCTCTCTCTCTCTCATCACGTACACACATACTTGTGTGTGTGTAATTGTGCTTGATCATGTTTTGCTATTATTATTGCTTATTGTATTTATGTTTTTTTCTACGGAGTGCACGTGAGAGGGAGGGGGTACATGTGTGTGGGTGCATGAGTATGCTTGCGTGTACATGTATGTCTATGCGTCCATGTATGTGCGTGCGTGCGTGCGTGTGTGTGTGTGTGTGTGTGTGTGTGTGTGTGTGTGTGTGTGTGTGTATTGTGTGTATGCGTGTAGTGCCTGTGCTTGAGCGTGTGTGTGTGTGTGGGGGGGCATGTGTGTGTGCGCGCAAGTTTGCGTCCTTGAGTGCGTGTGTGTATGAGAAAGAGAGAGAGAGAGAGAGAGAGAGAGAGAGAGAGTGTGTGTGTGTGTGTGTGTGTGTGTGTGTGTGTGTGTGTGTGTGTGTGTGTGTGTGTGTGTGTATGCATGTGTGCGTTTATGTGTGCATGTGCGTGCCTGGGTGTGGGAATGTGCGTGTGTGCGTTTGAATGTGTGCGCATGCGTGCCTGGGCTGTGTGCGTAAGCATGTGTTTGTGCATGTGTTTGTGGGGGGGGGGGGGGGGGGGGGTATGAAAACATTGATGTATGTCTTTGTGCTATTGTCATGATAGGGGCTGTTGGCCTAGATCATTAAACATTCCGAGTCCGAGTCTCTCTCTCTCTCTGTCTGTCTGTCACGCACACACACATAAACAAGCACACACATATAATCACATGTGCATGCACACATTGATTAATACACAATCAAGACACAACAGTAACAGCAATATCAGTTAGTTCACTCATAATGTGCATGCTGTTAGAATGTGTCTAAATTAATCAATTTATAGGTGGGGTCTTACAAAATCAATGCAAGCATGCTTAAAAACATATAGAGAAATTAAAAATTAAAACAAGCAGGAAACACTAGAATACCATACATTTAAACAGTGCAAAGTTTTGAATTGAACGAATGAATTAACCTTTCAAAGTTTCCATGAAAAAACATGCACATTTCAGATTATGTATCAGGAAAGAAAATCTGTAAAATTGACAGTCTGACAAGGGTTTGCATTGTTGTCTTTAACCCCTTGACTGCCAGAGAAAATTAAAGAAAAAACCCATTGTACAAATCATGCTATTAAAAAGACAACTGATAGAGCCAATCTGGCAAAATGGTCTGGGGATACACCGTATAGTTCTTTTGAATGTTAGAGCAAAACCCAGAATATCAGTTATTCCTCTTCACCTGATGACATCATCAGTGATGTCATCAAGTCAGTACGTGATACGTTATATGGCAGTCAAGGGGTTATGCCTTCAGACCTTTACAGTTTTGTTTTCAGATTCTTGTGTCCCAAAGTGATAGAATGTTTTCGACGAATTTGAAAATCGGTAGAAGTTTTCATTAAAAAAATTATTATGGGAAACAGTTTTATAAACCAAATGCAGCAATTTCATATGGTTTGAAATTTTGGATAATACTACTCATGTTGACAAGACCATCACGTGGGTGACGTAGGAGTATGTGTGCTGAACAGCAGTTTATTAACCCTCTGGGCATGATGAGCCCTGATCGGGGCTCCCCTGGACGAGCACGATGGGCTACGATCGTGGCTCAGTTCGGCTCAGTTCATATTTCGCGCTGAACTTTGGCCAATCCAATAGGCGAATACAGCTAACCAATCAGAAAGCTCGTAGCACTCGTATGACTTCCTGCTGTCTGAATCTAGCCATTTTATTGATCGGTTTGCAATTTTGTGTATGAAAAAGATTATGAAAGTGGTGATTGTGAGGATGAGGATGACACCAGTGATGAGTATGTTGCCCATAGCTACTCTGGAGACTTGGAAGGTAATTAGGCTTGTATTTTGGTTGCAAAGTGAAGGAAAAGGGTTCGACTATATGGTTTTGTGATGTCTAACACAAGCATCAGTGAAGGATCATCGTGGGATGGGGGTGGGGTGGGGTTAGCTGCAGCCACTTTGAAAGTGCTTTACTAGATTACTGCTGTCACCATTGCCTTGAGCAAGTTGTTTTCTTTACTTTCATTGCAAAATTCAAGCTTTCTTCTTTCTAAATGTGTATAGGTTTCCCAGTCAAATGTTTGTATGAGAGATAAAAAGTGAAAATAAGAAGTACCGGTTGACGTTTCTGCAGTCTTCAATTTTACGCCTGTCTCTTAGCTTACGTTTTTAACTTTTCCGTAGTGCCCAGAGGGTTAAAGATCCCTTGGAAGTGGGTCACTATCCACAATTGGGGCATGTGCACATTTACACAAACGTCCGCACAGAAATTCATCTGCAATCCACAAAAGAAAATCTGGAAGTACCAAATATGAAAGAGAGTGCACATTGTTCGCCTGCCAAATTCAATGCGTGACTGCAGCGCGAGTGACCCGGGTTCAAATCAATCTGTCAGATACAATCATCCAACAAAATAAAAACGAGGGAGTGAGGAAGATGGAGGGGGGTCAGAGGGGGTGGGGTGAAGTGGGGTGAAGGCTGCAAGAAAGTCGTGTGGCTTGTGCGTAAACATAAGACACAAATTTAAATAGTGATGGTGCGCCACATAGGTGTTGTAATAAAGAAGATGAGAGCGATGAACAGATGGCATCGTTTTGCTAACTGATATATCTCATCCAGAGGGACGGAGTTTAAAAAATACCCCCCCACCCCCCCCCCAATTTGTTATGACAGAGCCAAACAACATAAAGAATAAACAGCTAGAAATCGACATTTTATAAATGATTTTGAAGCTATATTAGTCACTTCTGAATGGTGTAAAACAACAAAAATCTTATATGAAAACAGAAAAAAAGGAAATCAATTCATGCATTAACCATTTCGCCGCCAGCCATTTCTCAGCCCAAATCACCATTAAACTTAACTGGGTAGAGAAAAAAAAATCACCTGCAATATTGGGAATATGTATATCTGTGACATGCTTAACATTAGGCCTATCATTACCTCCCAAAATATAAAAAATAGGGTCTTCAGATAACAGGCCCTGGTTTGATGCCTTTTAGTGACATGGGTGTTAAACCATTGTGGTGCATAAATGCGACATTGGCGGTGAAAGGGTTAATTCTTTTTTTTTAAATTTGATACAATGCAATCATTCCTTACATAGGTGAAACCTTGCTCTCAAGTTAAATATAATTCTATGAGATAAAATCTCTAATTAGTGATTAGCTTGCAATTTTGTGCAAGGTCTGACACGGATACAGAAACAGAGTAATTAGAACTGGATTAACCCCTTCACTGCCAGAGAAACTTTGAAAAAACATTGATTTTATTATTATAAAATTTAAAAAAAAGACCTGTTAGACTTAAACTGAGAAAATGGTCTACAGTCAAAGATATATCTTTCCCGACTTGTCTAAACCAAAATCCAGCATTTCAGGACTATGACATCAGAAGTTATGACATCGTCGAAGACATCACAGACTGCAGTAGATATGGGGCAGGCAGTAAAGGAGTTATTCACACACAAAAAAACACTGCAGCAGGAACATATTCTGAAAAACAGAGAGAGAGAGAGAGAGAGAGAGAGAGAGAGAGAGAGAGAGAGAGAGAGAGAGAGAGAGAGAGAGAGGGGGGGGGGGGGACAGGATGAACAGAGAAAGAGAGGCACTGACAGAAAACAAACATATCTAGAGTAAGAAGTATTGTTAATGTATTCTCTGGTTCTGGGAAATTATTTAATAAATGGATTTCTCTCTCACATACTTTACACACAAAGCCCAAGAAAAAGGAAAGGGAAACAAGTTTGGTTTATACAACATTTTGCAAATCAACGACACTTTTAAATGAACAACAGCACAAGACTAACACTATCTCTCTTCTCTGACTCCAAGTTCAACTGACTTGACCTTATAATCACACGGAACTCTTTGGCGGACAAAAACAGCAACACGACACAAAATGATGATGACAAAATGAAAGCGGAAGCAGCTGAAGAAGTCAGTGAAGGGAACAAGAAGCGGCAGCTTGCAAAAAGAAAGATTACAGGTGGCACAGCCAAAGCTTTGTAAGCCCACAATATTCAGGTGAACCTAAACAGAACAACAAAAAACACACACAAAAGTGGGTTGCGGTGGAAGTCACACATACACAATTCGTGAGTGCCATAAATTATTTTAATTTTTAAAATGAAAGATGATACTTACAATCTTCTCCTAACCATTCATTAAGGAGAACAAAAAGGCCATTAATATAAATGATGGTGAAAAAAACACCCAAAAAAAAACCACCCAGCCAGTTCAAACAAAACAACAATAAAGGGTGGGGTGGGTGTGAGGGTGGTTGGGGTTAATGAAGATGAAAAGGGAAAGAAAGACAGGCAGAAAAGAAGAAGAAACAAAAGAAGGAAAACATATCAAAAGGAGAAATAAAGAGGATGAAGAACAAACATACATATAATGACCATCAGATTGCAAGACAATCTGTGAACATGCTTTATACTGCATGAAAGAAAAACAAATACTGTTTTCAGATGTCCGTAACTGAAATGCAGTTGTTGTTGTTGTCGTTGTCATACCCTGGCTTAAAGACTCCAGGGATCATCCCAACAGCCGAAGCACTCGAACACTATGGTACAAATGCACCAGCTAGGGATGAGAACATTACGTGTGTGACCGTTTTTGATTACCCCGCCACATGGGCAGCCACACTCCAACTTCAGAGGATTTTGGACTGATGATGTTATGCTAGGAGCTTGCCATGGCTAAAGACAATCCCTGCATAACTATTAAGAACATAACAACATTTTGATGTAGCCATGGTGTTCTAGCTTATGCCAATTGATCTGACACGTGAAATGCAGTAACATTTCACTATTTTCCGTATAATAGTCAACAAAATGGGTTCACAAAGATTGACATGCATAGTAAATCAGTGCTTTAAAAACAGATGTGTGCCTTGGGCATTATTAGGATCATTACTCATAATGCATAACAGTGTTCCCTTCAAAACATTCACAATGTTTCTGCACTAAAACTACAATTAACAAAACCTCTGAACTGTCATAATCTTTCAGCATAATGGTTCATGCCTTAATCACAAAAGCATCACAACCTGCCACAAACTCTAAAATTAATCTTGTGGAAACAGCAGGCTATACACTGCTCTGACAACAAAGCAAAAAGGGGCTATACATATATGCTATTGTCTTTGCAAGGGTCAAACCTGACAATTTTCAAAACAAGGTCACGAGACAACGCCCCCCACGAAGCTGAGCACTTTTAATCAATTTAAAGCAATTTGCATGCATAATCGGGGCTCTTATACAACACCAATCAGGTTTTCGCTTACAGCAAAGCTGGGTTTTTTCCAGTTGTTTTTGTTGTTGTTGAGAAAAAATGGAATTCCTTCTGTACCGATTTTTCAAAAAAAGGATTTCCTTCCTGAGAAGGAATCAGTTTAAGCCATGTCTTTGCGGTAAAGCAGCCACAACATAATCCACTCTTCCGTCTGAACAGAAATGCTTCCCACCCCTCCCCCTGCCTCATTCCTTTCCCCCCAAGAGTTTAAATAAAACAAAATAAGCAGGAGTCAAGAAGAAGGGGCCAACCTGCAAACAGTTTAGTCCGTTAAACAGAACCAAGCAAACACAAATCAGCACAACAAACAAAACATCTAACCTAAATAATCTGAACAACAAAAAGGAAATTGTCTTAAAGCATTGATGCAAGAAATTCATTCAAAATCGAAACACAGAACAGGAAACAAAAAATGTGAACATTGCAGTACCCAGGTCACCAACGGCTTCTGGTCTGATCTTAGGAAGCGAGAGGAGTCTTTCTGAACCCCATAAGGTAAATGTAAAGATGGGCAATGTGATCAGCAACTCATGTTCTACACTATTTATTAAACTCTAATCTTAGGAAGCAAGAGGAGTCTTTCTGAACCCCATAAGGTAAATGTAAAGATGGGCAATGTGATCAGCAACTCATGTTCTACGCTATTTATTAAACTATTTATTAAACTCTAATCTTAGGAAGCGAGAGGAATCTTTCTGAACCCCATAAGATAAACGTAGAGATGGGCAATGTGATCAGCAACTCATGTTCTACGCTATTTATTAAACTACTATTTATTCAACTCTAATCTCAGGAAGCGAGAGGAGTCTTTCTGAACCCCATAAGGTAAATGTAAAGATGGGCAATGTGATCAGCAACTCATGTTCTACGCTATTTATTAAACTATTTATTAAACTCTAATCTTAGGAAGCGAGAGGAATCTTTCTGAACCCCATAAGATAAACGTAGAGATGGGCAATGTGATCAGCAACTCATGTTCTACGCTATTTATTAAACTACTATTTATTCAACTCTAATCTCAGGAAGCGAGAGGAGTCTTTCTGAACCCCATAAGGTAAATGTAAAGATGGGCAATGTGATCAGCAACTCATGTTCTACGCTATTTATTAAACTCTAATCTTAGGAAGCGAGAGGAATCTTTCTGAACCCCATAAGATAAACGTAAAGATGGGCAATGTGATCAGCAACTCATGTTCTACGCTATTTATTAAACTACTATTTATTCAACTCTAATCTCAGGAAGCGAGAGGAGTCTTTCTGAATCCCATAAGATAAACGTAAAGATGGGCAATGTGATCAGCGACTCATGTTCTACACTATTTATTAAACTCTAATCTTAGGAAGCGAGAGGAGTCTTTCTGAATCCCATAAGGTAAACGTAAAGATGGGCAATGTGATCAGCAACTCATGTTCTACGCTATTTATTAAACTCTAATCTTAGGAATCGAGAGGAGTCTTTCTGAACCCCATAAGGTAAACGTAAAGATGGGCAATGTGATCAGCGACTCATGTTCTAAACTATTTATTAAACTCTATCACAAATTCTTTCTTTGCAACTTCAAACGACTGTTTGCTGGTTAACAGCTACGATACCAGCAAACAAACACTGGTTGAGCAGATGTGAACTAAATTAAACAATACAGAAATACTGAGTCACCATACTAGTACTATATCTACATAGCAGTAGAGTGATATGATCACTTTGTCATTTTGACACTAAGTTCTTTATTTAACACATAAATATGGAAATAGAACGCAAAAACGCTGGATCAACCAGCGGCGTGGCAGCATTTTTGGCTCCAGTTACCTTGACCTTTGACCAATGACCTTCTATCTCCTAACTTGGCCTAGATATCCAAACTACCTGTCCGCATGCAAAATTTGAGTGTCCTATGTCCCTCCGTTCAAACGCTATCGTGTTATCATAGTCAGCCAGCCAGGAACAAACAGACAGCCGTGAAAACATTAACCAGCTTTTGCTTCATCGCTGGTTAAACATGTGCTTAGGTGCATCTACACTCATACACAACGCACCCAAAGGCATTATTCAAAAGCAAAAGGGAGGAAGGTGGCAGAGTGATTAAGATGTTCATCCGCCAATTTCAATGTGTGAGTGACCCGGGTTCGAATCTCAGCCTCGCCCTTTCTAATTCGACGGGAAAATCGAACTGAACGTCAAGTCCTTCAGATGGGGACTTAAAGCTAGTCTGACCCAAGGTGCGCTAAACACGTAAAAATCCCACAGCAGTTAAGTCAATAAGAGCAGGGAGAAATCCTGCTGCCTGGTATGACCAAATTGATAGGTTTCTCAAGTCCGCCCCCCCCCCCCCTAAAAACAAAGTGTGGTGCTGTGCTTGCGGCGACACACTCTCCAGGTGGGAGCAACTTACATTTCACAGAGATAAGTCTCTGTGACTAGAACATACCAAATACCATTAACAATATATTTTACGAAACTGTATCAGACACCTCAGCAACAGGCAGCATTCATCACTACCTGTCTACTCTAAAACAGAACATGGACAGCACTACTTCTATCAGCAAAATTCATGAGCTTCGCTGCCTAAAACTGGAAAGAAATGATTACAGAAAAAAAATGCAAGGTTCAGTTTGGTATTTGTGTTTGAGGCAATGGTTCTAATCTACATGCAACATAGCAACAAAGCGATTGTCATGAAAGCTGGCATTAACGGTGAGGAAGCCCACTAGTCTACAACAGAAATCCTTGCGTGGTCTTCCGAGTGCAACCTGACAATACCTCAGCCCACAAACACCAGCAATGATACAGCGTGACTCAAGCTGACATGGCAAGCTACCATAAAAGAGAAAAGACCAGCAGTAGCGTCTGATTCTTTCTTCCCGCACCAGTGCAGAAATAAAGTGATGTAAAAGCTGAACCATCATGTCGTGACAAGAGATGAGAGGACGAGTCAACATTAATGAAGACAAGAGTCATACTGATGCTTAGATTATTATCTAAAATAAAAAGATTTTCAATTACCATTAAAATTTGGTCACAAAAAAATAAATTAAAAGTCCACTAAAATTTGTAAGTTTATGTCCACTGGCTTTATATCAGGAAATAAAATTTTTTTTACATAAACAGTTCGGTCACAATCTTCTACATGACTGAAAAAGGACATATTTGAAAATTAAGATAGCATTTCATTACTCTGCCTAGCCGTCCGTCACTATTATTGTCTGTGCACTTTTTTCTTTAAGATAGGGCTTTATATAAGTTTTCTTGTTGCCCTGTCTAATGATCATTGTTGATTTTCATTTGTGACTTTGAGAAATAAAATGCTAACCAAAAATGACTAAAAAGCTTACAACCCGAAGCTATCACATTTCAGAACAGCTAGTAGTAAAAGAGTATTTTCAAACAAAACATGAAGCAGTATGAACTTGGCAAGTAGAAAAAAAGACTGCATTGGACAACAAGCTATGCACAAACAGCGATTATATCTGTGCACATGCTATCAGCAAAGCAAATGCTTCTGACATTCTGCTTGAATCAGGGTATAAGAAATGACAAAAAAAGAGATGAATACTATTGGTCTAAACAATGACCGAAAAACTAGACATGAATACTATCACTTCCAAAAGAAATTTTGCCTGTGATAAATGGCATAAGAAGATAAGCGTTTCCGAGCTACCACCTACCTTTTCCACTCGACGGATAGTGCGTAGTCTCTCCAGCCATGTTGTCTGTGGATAAAAAACACAACAAAATTACTGTATTTTTCCAAGAGGGAAACCAATGCGCCTTATAATGTGACTACTAATACAGTACGAAAATATGTGACCCAACACCACGAAAGGGACATTAAGTCGCTGAGCTAGTTTGCAAAGTCAAAAATCTTGTTTTTTTGTTAATTTTGAGTTATGGGTATTTTTGTGTTCTCTAACATCTTATCTGTCATATTTATAAAGTATAATCTTTAATATGGTCTCTAAATGGTATTATAAATGCTTTAAAACGAGTCGGTCAATGTATTTTCTTCAACAGGCTAGACTTTAGACTGTGTTTTCTCAAAATGGCTGACACTCACCCTACTAACTTTAAATGCTCATAACTATGGAATGGAAGAAGATACAAGTGTGGTTCTTGTATCACTAGAAAGAGAATTGTGTAATTTTCTCAGAATGGTCAATTTTACACTTAATGTCCCTTTCCCTGGGTCACATGCAATAATAAAATCTGAATTTTGTGTTAAATTTCGGGCATGCGCCTTATAATAAGGTGTGCCTTATAGTCAGAAAAATACGGCATTCATGTTTGTCAAGGTGTGTTGTGGTACACAGAACTGCATTGTACTGCATTGGTTCCATACTATTTTGCAATTCTGCTTTGTATCATATTGGGTTGAATTGTGTCGTATTGATTTAAACTGTCTTGCATTGATTTCTGTTGCATCATACGAAATTGGACTATATCACTGTCCAAAATACATTGCATTCTTTGATGTGTAACATCATACACACAGTAACTTCATTTTATTCCTGTTTTAATCATTCATAATATTATCTGATATACACGAAATTAAAAGGTATATAGTGGGTGAGCGAGTGTACATGCACCTGTAAGTGCATATGAGCATGCCAGATAGAGAGTCTTTAGTTTAATATATATATGTGACCCAGCACCACGAAAGGGACATTAAGTCTCAAACTGACCATTCTGAGAAAATTATACATTTGAAAACTTCAGACAATTCTCTTTCTAATGATACAAGAACCATTCTAGTATCTTTTTCCGTTCCCGAGTTCTGAGCATTAAAAGTTAGTAGGGTGAGTGTCGGCCATTTTGAG
>CM065684.1:50174325-50181825 GCA_017654935.2 Phymorhynchus buccinoides
TCTCTCTCTCTCTCTCTCTCTCTCTCTCTCTCTCTCTCTCTCTCTCTCTCTCTCTCTCTCTCTCTCTCGATTTTTTCCCTTTTTTTCTGTACATCATTTTCTTCATTGATTGTTTTTATTTTGCTTTAAGGGCAATGGTGTTAAAAGCTACCCAGCTTATTTGTTCTACACTCATTAAAACATTCATATTCGTACTCTCTCTCTCTCTCTCTCTCTCTCTCATGGAGGCAGTGCAACACCAGTAAAGTCCCGAATTTTTAACAATACAGATATGTAATAGAGTGACCCAAAGCAAGAGACCCAATCAGTAAACCAGTGCACTATTGTTTTGTTAGAAGAGTTATGTTTTTCTTCACAAAACACTTAGCTACTATAAATGAAGTATCGTTGCAGTTGGGGGTAAAAACTGGGCCACACAGTAATGTGTTTGGCCATTTTGTTGTGTTCGGGCCTTTCTTGTTTGGCTGTTGTCATCTTTTTGTTTTCTTTACAGAGAGTTGGATAGGGGGTGATGGTGAAAATCCGTTTATAACGTCCTCCGGTCTGAAACAGACACATATGGGACATTAGTAGATATAAAGATGGTGGGAATTATCCTGGAGGCAATGCCCGGAGGCAGTGCAACTCCAGGAAAGTCCCGAATTTTTAACAATACAGATGTATAAGTATTGGATAGGGGATGGGGCAGGATGCTCAGCTATGTAATACATGGGTGCAACTTTTCCTGGTATACAAGGATTTCCTGTTTTTAGTGTTACCATTTTTCCAACACTTTAAAATAAACATTTGTATAAATTGTGGGAAAAGCAAACTAAAATACCTTCATAAATCAAATTTTTCTTCAGCTGCAGGGGGACATTGCTCATAGACCCCGACCTTTCAGGTGTTTTCATTGTAGTTGCACCCATGATGATATCAATTTCGAAATTATGATCAGGTATCCAGTCTTTCAGTACTTCATCAACACTCTGATTGTGTGTTCTGGTGGTGATGACGACCAGAATGATGATGCGCCCCCCGTGTCTACCATTATTTGTCTTGTCTTTTCTCTGTTTTGTTATTCTGCACCCCGTCACTTCTCAAAAATGCTCTTCTCTTCTTTCCCCCCAGCAACATTTAATATATTTGTGTCCATCCAGGCAAAACAGGGGACTGGAAAACAATGTTCACGGCCAAACAGGCCGAGCTTTTCGCCAAAGTCTACAAGGAAAAGATGGCCGACCTGAAGGCTTCGACGTCACCATCCCATGACGTCAGATCCGGCCACACGCCATTGGCCGCCATGTATGACATGGGAAAGGACTGAAAGAGGACACGAAAAAGAAAAAAAAAGTAGAGAATTGTCTTTAAGAACCCTACGCAATGTTGTGCCGAAGCGATTCTTTCGGTTTGCAAAGTACTCGGTAGGTGCCATTGGGAAGATTGGTTGAGAGGAATCCCAATTCTGCTATTCCAATATGATTGTAGTTGTTTTTGTTTTTCTTTGCTTTCTCTGTTTTCTTAGCTTTGGCGTTTGATCGTTCTAAATTCACCCATTTTCGTATATGCGCTAGGCTAATAGCCCTTGTGTGGTTCTTTAAGTTGTGAGAATAGCTAAAAGAAGTGGACAGAATATCCATTAGAATATCGAGTTGAATGTGAATGAATTCAATGAAACTAGTTTTATTAGTGTCTTGACTTTTAGCATTGTGATGTGAATTTGACTGGTTTTCTACATGGACACTACATTAAGTAAATAAATGTAGCATCCACGTTTTCTAGTTGTGCCCACACAGAGAGGGAGGGAGAGAGAACGAGAGAGAGAGAGAGAGAGAGAGAGAGAGAGAGAGAGAGAGAGAGAGAGAGAGAGAGAGAGAGAGAGAGAGAGAGAGAGAGAGAGAGAGAGTATGCAATATGTAGGCTCATTATACTTTTGTTTTGTTTTCATACTCTGGCACGACACGACGAGAGAGAGAGTGTGTGTGTGTGTGTGTGTGTGTGTGTGTGTGTGTGTGTGTGTGTGTGTGTGTGTGTGTGTGTGTGTGTGTGTGTGTGTGTGTGTGTGTGTGTGTGTGTGTACGCGCGTGCGTGGGTGCGTACGCGCGTGCGAACTTGGAATTGTGTGTGCATGCATGCAATTGCGTGTGCAATCATGTATGTCTATAATGTTAAAACAAAATGTGTTCCAGCGTGTTTAAGATGCAAAACTAATCGCGACGGTTTGAGTTGATGACTCCTCTTGTGCGAATAGAAGGATGACAACCGGTTCAATTTTATGTACATCAAAGCTAGAGAAACAACGGGACGCAACTCGGGCAAACACAATCGTGTTGTCCGAGTTTCACCCCCTTTTCCGGGAAGCCACCTCTCTTTGCTCTGCTTCGCAAATATATAACAATAAGTCTCTAGTTTTTAAAAAACACACCGCTTTCTTCTTTTTCTAAGACGCAGAACTAGGTCAGGTAGTGCAGTAGCAAATAAACGCAAAGTTTAAGTGAACTCAGTTACCTGAGGTATGCATGCATAATAAAATGATTCAGTTTTATATGCGAGTGAAATAAAGTCACTATGTACGCATATTAATGAGTCCGCACATGTGTATGAAAGTGAAAGATATGCAAACGATATTTTGGCGGGTTCAAGTGTGGGTTGTGAATGCAGGTAATATGCGCGTGTCAAGAATGCAAGAATGCGCACGCGGTTTTGCGTGTGTATGTGTGTGTGTGTGTGTGTGTGTGTGTACAAGCGTATATGAATGTTCGTCTGTATGACCAAACGCGTGCTGGAGACTTTGGAAGCTGCAGAAAATGCACGTGACAATGGCTCGAAGTTGGTGTTGAAGTGCAATGGAAACTGTGATCTCCCTTTATTGGTTCAAATTTCGTGTACATTCCAAATTTCGTGTTTTACCTATGCTTTTTATATATTTTTTAAATTTATCGTAGGCCTACGCTACTCAACTATTTATCAAAACCTATGTGTGTGTGTGTGTGTGTGTGTGTGTGTGTGTGTGTGTGTGTGTGTGCGTGTGTGTGTTTTATTCGTTCGACTGACTTGCACATACAAAACTGTTCGCGTGTGGATAGTGTAGAGTGGCACAGAGGTAACGCGTTCGCCTTGTGTCAAACCTGGGTAAGTGTACAGAGGATTTTTCCTCTCACTTTACACTAGGCCTTATGGTCTGAACGTGGAGTCTTTTGGATGAGACGATAGACCGAGGTCCCGTGTGCCCATGCACTTAGCACATGTTAATCCCAGTGGCAACGAAAAAGTTGTCATTTAGTCAAAATTTACCCTCCTCCGTTCCTTCCTCATCAGTCACAAAAAATCGCATGCAAAAAAAATAAATAAAAAATAGTAATAATATTATCTGGCTGCGACGCGCTCTCCAAGTGGGAGCAACCCGAATTTCACAGAGACGCCTCTGTGACTATAAAGTCCCTACATGTAATACCTAATCGTGGGTTGACACTGTAATCTAACACTGGGGTTGACACTGTAATGAATAATATGTTTCGGTCTTCACATGATTCCCGATTGACTCATCTCGTTTGTTCTTTTTCGTCTTCTTCGATCGCTCAGACAGTTTCCTGTCAATTATGAGCGCAGATGCGTCATGCTGCCGTTATGCGCCTAACTAAGAAATAGCTAAGCCCAGCAAGTCCGACTGCGGCTGGAGGAAATGTTTTTGAAAGTGTTTCTTGAAGAAAGGCAGGAGAATGATTGTACTGGTAAGGCAGAAATATAGTAAATGACAGTAAGCAAAGGGAAAAGGCAGAGTCAAAGAGAGTAACAGATTAGAGGAAGTTACAGGCACAGAACTTCCAGAAAGTGGGGGAACTATTTATACAAAAGACTCCCCGGTATCCCCATGGGGGAATCTCGTTTGTACTTCTCAATGCTAACTCAAAAGAGGAGTTCCATCTTGTTCAAAACTATTTACCCAACGACAATTCATAGTATTTTGACTGGTCGTCAGAATATCTTTTCCTTTCCACCCTCCCATCTCAGACCACCCCGAACGCTGCTGACCTTGTCACTTGTTTACCTTCTGGCGCGGTCGGGTGGGCTAGCTAACAAAGCCACTGTAGCTGCCCCAGCGCCTTTGCCTTACTACTTTGACTTGGGTACGTAGACACGCAGCATGTAGTTGTGTCTGTGCTTTTTCATTACGGGCAATACGGGTGTCATTAGACTAGTTTAAAACACACGCGTTTGTGATATCGCAATAATGCGTACACATTCATTTGTGTGTGTGTGTTTTGTAGGCCTACTCTCCAAAATGTTTAAGCTCAGCTTTGGTACTTTGGTATTTTATGCTTCATAGTCACAGAGGCGTCTCTGTGGAAATTCGGGTCGCTCCCACCTGGAGAGCGCGTCGCAGCCAGAGGCGCGCCACCCATTTTTTATTGTTTGTTATTTGCATGCGATTTTTGTGTGACTAATGAGGAAGGAAATTTTGACCAAATGACGAAGAGGAAAAATCCCCTGGCCCAGGTTCGAACCCGGGTTTACTGTGCACGAGGCGAACGCGTTACCTCTGTGCCAGTCTACACCTCTTGTGTGCCAAGGAGGTGGAGGCAGTACAGCCATCAACACATTGAGCACGTTAACACACAAAGAGACATGCGCACACGCACAAACATGCATGCACGCACGCACGCATTCAGTCACACACATGCACATGCACATGTGACATGCGCGCACACACGCAACTTCAGAGCACATACACGCACACATGCATGGATGCACGTGCGCGCGCGCACGCACACGCACGCACGCACACACACACGCACGCACGCACGCACGCACGCACACACGCACACGCACACACACACACACACACACACACACACACACACACACACACACACTCTCACACACACAGAGGGAGAGAGGTTTGCTCTCTAAGTTATGTACTGTGGCATAGTGCACTTTGACACTGATTAATACCCAGCTTACCTTTTTCTGCAATACCAGTGAGGCTTTACATGATTTGATTAGAAACTGAAAAAGCAATGCACAATCATGAATATAGAAATTCGTGGAAGCCTTTGGCTCGCATCCTGCGGTTTCGAGCTTCGACGCCATTATTGCATTGTCGCTATGGTATTTGACCGAGTAATGGAGGTAAACAACTCTAATTTTTACGAAGTGCTCTCCCCTAGTTTTTTGGGGAAAATCGTCTATTTCCTTAGAGCCCCCGTTTCAGCCTGACCACTTCTAGAAAGCTTGCTACGCCCCTGAAACAGGAATAGCCATCCAAGAAATAATTATGCGTTTGAAGTCTTTATTTTAGCTACTTGTACAACCAGAAGAAGAACAAGATTTTATTGTCATAGAAGCTGTTCACAATAAACAAACAAAACATAAACCACAACGATCGAGCATCAAATCACAGCAGCACCTATGGTTGCATGCTGCGTGTATTGGTATCAGCAACAGTGTACGTTGCGCCACCGCGAACAGGCGAAGTCTTGACGACACACAACGACGACGAGCATTGGTGCTGAGCTGTGACCTCTAGGTCAGCACACACAAAAGACATTCCAAGCAGACGACAGTTGGTAAAATAATATATTGTGACAGATAGACACGGCGATGTTCAGTGAGTGATAAAACGTGTCGCCTATAAGGCTCTATCCTGTTTTCAGCAAGTGTGTGTGTTAGGTGTGTGTGTGCTTCACAAAGAAAAATTAGAACAGGTGTACTGTAGTAAATTTGTGGCGTTCCTATTATTCTTTCCAGTTTTCTGCTCGTCCATTCGAAGTTCTCGCGTGCTAACCAGCTAAAGTGACAACGTTCACATCATCATTGACACAGGTGAGCTATCAGA
Source organism: Phymorhynchus buccinoides (assembly GCA_017654935.2). NCBI lineage: Eukaryota > Metazoa > Mollusca > Gastropoda > Neogastropoda > Raphitomidae > Phymorhynchus > Phymorhynchus buccinoides. The sequence continues at coordinate 50,180,141 of CM065684.1, forward strand.
ATACAAAGTCCGTGTGCTGTTTGTTTTGTCTTGCACTTATTGTTTGCCTTAAACTACACCTTTGTCCCAAATCGCAGGTTTTGAGACACATTGTGACCTTATTTTGACGCCCACTTTGGCTCTTTTTTTAAAAACTGGGCTTTAAAACAAATAATTTTAAGTATGATGCGATGGTTTAGTTCTGATTGATGGCCTACACGAAAGAAGCTTCTTTTTTTTCCAGAAAGACGTTCAGCAAAATAAATGCTGTAATAATCAGGACCGGACCTGGGATACATTAGAGTGGGGGGGGGGGGGGGGGGTGGGGGGGGGGGGGGGGGGGGGGGGGGGGGGGGGGTACAAACAAGGGCGGTGGTCAGGGGTCCAGGGTCAACGCCCCTGGTGTGGGTCAGGGGGCGTTGCCCCCTGAAGCTGAAGTTTTTTAAAAGAAAATAAAGTGCCAAACAAAATTAAATTGTGCCTAAAAACAATTAAACAGCAATAATGACTTCTTTCCCAATCCCCCCCCCCCTCTCTCTCTCTCTCTCTCTCTCTCTCTCTCTCTCTCTCTCTCTCTCTCTCTCTCTCTCTCTCTCTCTCTCTTTTCTTCTTTTTCTTTTAGGCAGGAGGGGGGTAGGGTTACGGAACCTAGGCAACACACCCCCCCCCCCCCCCGGATCCGGTCCTGAAGTAATGATTTTGCAGTTTCAAGAGTATAACCAAGGAAGGTAGGCATAGTGAGCAATCAAGTTTAAATTCTCCAAATCAATCATCACGACGAGACAGAGAGAGAGAGAGAGAGAGAGAGAGAGAGAGAGAGAGAGAGAGAGAGAGAGAGAGAGAGAGAGAGTCACATGCACACACGCGCACACACACAGTCACACATACGCGCACACAGTCACACACACAAACACACACACACACACACACACACACACACACACACACACACACACACACATAGTCACACACACACTGTTTCAATCACAAACACGCGCGCACACATGCAGGCAAGCACACACATGCACGCACGCACGCGCGCACGCGCACACACACACACACATACACGCACGCACACGCACACACACACACACTTTTCAAAGACATGCCTTATCTGGCAGCGATTTCATGAAATCCTTTGCATTGGCAACGTCAATACGCTTGTGCAAGATCATTTATCAAGTAGTTAGTGAACTAAGATAACGCGAGAGTGGGAGCTTTTATGACCAATGCGTTTTGACAGTTACTAGCGCAACGCCTAGTACCGGTAACGCCAAGTACCGGTAACGCTGAGTACTGGTTTCGCTGGGTCCGCGACATATATTATTACTTTTGTCTCTCTCCCTCCTTCCATCTTCTTCTCTCATCCCGTTCCACCCCGTCCATCGCTAAAGTAATCTCCGCTCTCACTCTGTGAATAGCGGGATATTGTACCTCGCTAAAGTAATCTCCGCTCTCCAACCCTTTTCTTGCCCCCCCCCCCCCCCCCCCCCCCCCGCGCGCAGTACTGAGTTATTTATGTGTAAACTGTTTGTTGTGGACGGCTTGAAATGCTGGGTCCGCGCTAATGTAAATTGGCTCATATCGCGCGCGTTTATGAATGGATACTGTTGAAATTTTGCACCAAGATAGTCACTATCCCTGGTCATGCACGTTCAAAATTTCGAGTCAATGTCGGGTCTCGTTTCGCCGCGGTTTGTGAAAAG
>CM065684.1:50192325-50252325 GCA_017654935.2 Phymorhynchus buccinoides
GATTGTAGAGGGGGGTCAAAGATCGGAATGTAAACTTTTCCTTCTTTTTATGTGTTAGCTGTTTTCGTCAATAGGAAACAAACGACGAAGAAAAGGAATCTGATATTTTACGATCGTTTAGTGCATGGTGTTGCTAATCTTTTCTGAAAATAATGATGCCTAACTCTTCATAACTTGGTTTTGGTAATTATTTTACGAACCTAGTCAAATGCCCCTGGCGGTAAAATGCGCATCCTAAGTTGCTCATTACCGGGAGCTAAGAGCACCGAGTTATCCATGATATGAGAACTTATTGAAGTCAACAATGCAATAACTCACTGTCTGTGACTGAGGCAAACTCCACAGCACACAGTGACACACACACACACTCACTGCCTTCTGGAAGGTCCCTGGTCCCCGTCGCCAGCCATCATGAAGTCTCCTTCCTGGTCGACCAGGTGCGAGGCGCCGTCATTGTTGGAGTAGTAGCTGCCTCGCCCTCGGCCGCGGCCTCGCCACGACCCCCCTCTGCCGTACTGCTTGTTGAACTTGCGTCTGTTGTTGCTGCCTCGGCCTCGGGGAGCCCAACGGTCATCATGTTCTGCCATCATAAAGCCTACATTCAAAACCATTTTTACTTTGCACAAAGATTTTCTTAAAAGTTACAAATGATCTTTAAGCAGTTTGGGCGATTAAATTTATTGCCTATTGAAAATGAAAATAAAAAGCATGTTGTTATAATATTAAAATACACACCAAAAAAACCCGACGGTTTTACAGTAATTGCAAAATGGGTCTTAAATTTATCAATTAAAATGCTTACTAATTCTAAAAATTAGTAAAAAGCAATATTTCGTCTTGTTTACGATTACAATGGATCAAATAAAATAAAATCAAATCATCTTTATTATCTCATTACAGAGAAATTGCAGCCAGGTGCACATAAGAAAAACAACAATAAACACATTTATCAACTATTCAACAACAATTAAAGAATATAAACTAATAACTAATAACTAATAAGATAAGCGCACATACACACCATCTGAGCCTGCAACTACTGACCACTAGGGAATTTTTGTATTTATTATTTTTAATTTTGCTTGCTTCTGGAAGTGGGGCCTGGGCCTTCCCGGCTGAACTATGGTGTTCAATGGTCTTAATCAGGGTAAGCAGTAATCTTCAAATGTATTAGTCATGCCGTCTAAAAAGACTAGAAGTGACTTGAGGTTGCGCAATGCTTCTTTTATTACAAAAAAGAAGAAGTCTATTTACACTCATTTCCTGTTGTGTGTGTATCACTGTATGTGTGTATGTATGTGTGTGTGTAGATGTGTATTTATGGACCATAGACCTTTGTTTCGCAGTAGCCAGGCAAGACCAATCCGGCTACCGTAGCGGTCCCCAATGCTTGTCCTGTCTATTTATGGAAGACGGGACCGGGGAGAGAGAGAGAGAAAGAAAGATAGGGTGAAATGGGAGAGTGCTGGGTGAAATGGGAGACAGGCTCACGCACTCGGCAGATTTATAGTGCGTCTCATAACCCTTGAGTAGTAATTATACCACGTCGTTTCACCCCCAGTACGAAGTTTTAATGCGTCTGTCACGCACATTTGACGCACAGAATGGGGATAGCAGCCGGTTACATATCTTGCTGCTCTTCGCTGCACAGCTTCAACTTTCTTAGTCATTTCTTTAGTGTGGATACGATATTGTAGAACAATACTTGAGATGGTGGTGCACAAGAGAGCTATATCAGTATATGCGTTTTATTTTGTTGTTCTGTTTGATGTTTTTAGATTTCTTTGAAGGAATCCTACCATGTTGTTACTGTTAGCCTTCTTTGTGATCGTATTTACATGGGCTTTCCAGCTAAGATCAAAAGAAATCTCTACTCCAAGATGCTGGCGTTTTTCTCTAGGCAGTGAAATTTTAGGTGGTACTGGTAGTCAAAGGTCACTGGCTTGTGGGACCTGGAACAAGTTATGCTGGAACATTTCTGTGGATGGAATTCCATGCCCCATCGTTTATCCCAAGTAGCTAAGGTGTTTAGATCTTCTTGGAGGGTTCTACAGTCGTCTTTGTCATTGATCTCTCTGTATGTATACGATACAATCAGCGAAAACGGCGGAAAAGGCGTGTTCTGGATTTCATTTTCAGCTGGTCGGGTAGATCATTGATGTACATGGACTACATCAGGAATAATAGACATATAATATATATAGTTTGCTTTGATAAAACTTTTATGTGTCCAATGTCTTTATTTGTGAACCTCAGAGGTTCACAAATAAAGACATTGGACACATAAAAGTTTTATTTGTGAACCTCAGATTTCATATACATCCAAATTGGTAGAAAAAGTATATTTTAATAATTCTTTGTCAATACGATTTTTAAATGCATTTACTGAAGGTGCATTGACGGTATCAAATGATAAATTGTTCCAAAAATGTGTTATTCTATTAGTAAAGAATGAATGAAACTGTCTGGTGTTGGTGAGTATTTTGGTTAGTTTAAAATTGTGTCCCCGAGTAGTATTATGACTAGATAATGTTTTGGAAACCTGTTTTGACATGTTTTGGAAACCTGTTCAGATGAAAAAGACTTAGGAGTCATATTTGATTCTAAACTCAAATTTGATAAACACATTACAACAGCAGTAAACAAGGCCAATAAAATATTGGGTTTAATTAGAAGAAGTTTTATGGAATTAAATACAGAAGTTTTTTGGAACCTATATAAAAGTTTAGTAAGACCTCATCTTGAGTATGGAAATCTAATTTGGAACCCTTTTCCTAAAAGACAATCTACACAAATTGAAAGGGTACAAAGGCGAGCAACCAAATTAATAAAATCAATACAAAATTTGGAATACGGGGACAGACTTCATAAGTTAAGTTTACCATCCTTAAAATTTAGAAGATTAAGGGGAGATTTGATAAATGTATATAAATTTTGTAATAACCCTGACAAAACTAACAAGCATTTGTTTCAATTGTCTAACGATTTGAGAACCTGTAACAGTGATCTAAAAATACTAACCCAATACAGAACTAATATGAGAAAAAACTTATTTTCTAATAGTCACCCAGCACTGGAACAATCTCCCTGCACAAACTAAACTTGCTTCCAACATTAACCATTTGAAAAACCTCCTAGACAGTGACCCCAAAATTAATGTTTTTAAATACAATTATGATTAAGACGACAATGATAGTTCAAAAAGCGCCACAGCTATGTAGTAGTAGTAGTAGTAGTAGTAGTAGTAGTAGTAGTAGTAGTAGTAGAGGGACTGGCTTCTGCCTAAGCCTCGCGGCTTATAATATGTCCCATCCAGAATGTTTTCTCTAATAAGGTTGCATTTGCATGCGAAAAACAATCAAACTATGATTGCAATATCAATCATCATAATTATAAAACATTTCACTAAAATTTTCATTTTTGTCAACTAGATTTTTGAAGGCGTTAGTAGATGGTGCATTTTTTAGTTCAGGTGGCAGTGAGTTCCAGGAGTTAGCAACTCTGTTACTAAAACAATGCTTTCGTTTGTTAGTATTAAACCGTTGAACTTGTACTTTCCCCTCTTGGTTTCTAGTTGTGTCAGACAAGGATGGTGAGAAGAGAGACTCAAAACTGATAACTAAGTTATGAAAAATTTTGTACACAGCTTTAATCTATCACTGTAGGTTAAATCTTTACAACATTTTACTAATTTTGTTGCTCTCCTTTAAACTTTCTCAATTGATAATGATTGTCTCTTAAGATATGGGTACCACTACCAGATAACGTTACCATATTCTAAGTGAGGGCGAACCATAGACATACAATAACAAAAAAGTGTCCTTATCTATTTTCGTAAATGTTCTTTTAATTATACCCAACATCTGGTTTGCTTTGCTAACTGCTTTTTGAATATGAATATCAAATAATAATAAAATATCAAATGTGACTCCGAGATCTTTTTCTTCTTTACATGGCTCTATCTTTTGTACATCATTTTCAAGTTTCATAAAATAATCATACTCAGGGTTATTTTTGCCAATATGCATTACCTTGCATTTTGACACGTTAAAGTACAGATTCCAATCCTCTGACCATTTCCGTAATTTGTCTAGGTCACTTTGTATGACACTGTTCTGTTATATAACGTTATAAATTTTCGTGTCATCAGCAAATATTTTACATGTACTTTGGACAAAATCAGGTAAGTCATTTATAAAAATGGTAAATAAAACATGCCAATCTGATTGATGAACAAAACCACAATAACAAACAATCAAAAGATAGGGCACATCAAGAGGCCGCGAGGCCTGGCTGCCCTGAAGATGAAAAATGTGAAAATTAGTAGCTGCCGGCAGCTCCGTGAATATCCCTATCCCAGTCCAGAAATAGGAATGTTTTTATTTTGTTTGCTGCATCCTCAATCCTGTATTTTTCTACTGGACCTAAGTAAATTTAAGTAGACTGTGTGTGATAGCTGATTTCTGTCTTTGCTTTGCTTTTCTCTCTCTTCTGCTTCTTTTTCTTTGGTCACCCCCTAAAGTGTGTGCATTTACTTCTATAAAAAGAAGCTGGCCACCACCACAGAAGAAGAAGAAGAAGAGATCTGACCTGAGAAACAGAAACGTCAACGTGCTCTCAGCTCTGGACATCAAAATGGAAAGATCACAAAACGTGGTCAAAAATTATTGAAAGGTCTCTAACACTAGCTCAATTGTAACCAAACAATACCTCTAAACGTTCGTGATCCATCCCGTCCAGTTGTGATGCTAAACTCGTTGTTTGAACGCTGCATTTTCCCGAATTTATTAATTGTGTCAATTTCTGCCGGAGTTGTCTCAACAAAATGGCGTTCAACAAAACTCGCAGTAACTTCCGGTTAAAGAGAGCTATTTTTAGTTCTGTGAAGCCAGGCAATGACGTCACTGTACAAATATTTTGATCATAATCTTGGACCTATCCGTAGCTAAGCTTATCCACAGAATTTTGTTATTGTTCTAATAATTTCCACCTTTACGTTCTGCAAGTGCCTAATTGATTCCAATTCGGGATAGATGATTTGAAACCGCAGGTCCGAACTTGCATCTTTTTACCGAAAGGCAGATATATGTACTCGATGTCAGTTTCAGGGGAAGTAGGCCTACACGTGTTTTTTTTCCTTTCAGTTTCACGTCTCTTCTAATTTCTATTCTCAAAAATTCGTCATCCCGTTTGCCGATGATTTTGATATAATAGTCTATAATATATATTCAAATAGTAATATTAAATAATAATAAAGTAATAATAGTAATACATATAATATATGTTTTAGCCGACAAAGCATAATAATGCTTATTTGATACAAATGGTGAAGTTCCCAACTAGGAGAAGAGAAGGCCAAAGGTCAAATATATTGGATTTGGTTATTGTCAATGATGTGCAACTTATTTCAGACATTGAGCACCACTGTCCTATAGGGAAAAGTGACCATGAGGTACTAATTTTTGATCTATATGTTAACACATCTACAAAAAATGAGTGTAAAGAAGATTTGTATAGATTTGATTGTAAAAGAGGTCGCTTTGACAAAATGAGGGAGGATTTGAGCCAGGTAGATTGGTCAGTTTTAGACTCTGCTGATGTTGATGAAGCATGGGACTCTATTAAAACAAAAATAACTCAGTCTATGGAACAGAATATCCCTAAGGTTAAAGTAAATCAAAGGGAGAGACCCAAACCCATTTGGTTTGATAAATCAGTGTGGAGGTTAATAAAAAAGAAATATTATGTATTTAAAAGATTCTTAGAAACTAAAAGTGGAAACGATTACCTTCATTATATAGCAATAAGAAACAAAACAAATAAAGAAATAAAAAAGGCAAAGAAAGAACACGAAAAAACCATAGCAAAGGAATGTAAATCGAATCCAAAAAGATTTTGGAAATATGTACGTACAAAGACTAAAGCTAAAACAGGCATAAGTCCATTAAAAAAAAAAAATGGTGATATTGCGTCAACAGACAGTGAAAAGGCAAATACATTTAATGAATACTTTACAAGTGTGTTTACAAAGGAGAATTTAGATAACTTACCCCCAGTAAACGAAGCTATTTGGTCAGAAGGTAAAACTTTAACTGAAATTTTGGTTACACCAAAAGCTGTTGAAATCAAATTAAAAGAACTGGATGTAAATAAGGCCCAGGGACCAGACAACATACCGCCTAGAATATTAAAAGAATTAAGTAAAGAGTTATCTGTACCCCTAAGTATCCTTTTTAATAAATCAATGGATAATGAAACTGTCCCTAGTGATTGGAAAGTGGCAAATGTTATTGCTTTACTTAAAAAGGGAACAAAAAGTGATCCAGGAAATTATCGGCCTGTAAGCTTGACATCTGTTACTAGTAAGGTTTTTGAGTCTATAATTCGAGAAGTAATTGTTGATCATATGTTAATTAATAATCTTTTTACAGGGTGCCAGCATGGTTTTAGAAAGCATAGATCTTGTGTTACACAACTACTGCAAGTGATGGAAGACTTTACAAAACTATTAGATAAAGGTGAAAATATTGATGTAATTTACTTGGATTTCAAAAAAGCATTTGATACTGTACCGCATAAAAGATTAATTATTAAATTACAATATTACGGAATAACAGGTAAAGTTTTAGCATGGATTGAAGATTTTTTAAAAGAAAGACAACAAACAGTAAGGGTGGGAAATGCATACTCTCAAAAAACAAATGTGTTAAGTGGAATACCTCAAGGGAGCATTCTTGGCCCAGTTCTTTTTACAATTTTTATAAATGACTTACCTGAAGAAATAAAAAGCTATTGTAAAATTTTTGCAGATGATACGAAAATGTATAATATAACGAAAAATCAAGATGTATTACAAAAAGACTTAGATTCATTGGTTAGGTGGTCAGAAACATGGTGTCTGTTTTTTAATGCTTCAAAATGTAAAATCATGCATTTGGGAAAAAGTAATCCACGCACAGACTACAAAATGCATAACAATGGTGTAGAAAACGTTATTATGAAATGCTCTGAGGAAAAAGACTTGGGAGTAATATTTGATGATAAACTGAAATTTGATGAACACATTCACAGTGCTGTAAGTAAAGCAAATCAGAAAATTGGTATAATTAAACGAACGTTTTCTTTCTTGGACAAGGACACTTTTTTATGCTTGTACAAAGGTTTAGTAAGACCTCATTTAGAATATGGAAATTGTATTTGGTATCCAGGTTTAAAGAGACAGTCAGCTTTGATAGAAAAAGTACAGAGACGAGCAACTAAGTTAGTACAAGGTCTTCAAAATGTTTCTTATTCAGACAGGTTGAAAGAATTAAATTTACCTACATTAAAGGCAAGGAGAATTAGGGGTGACCTAATTCAAACTTATAAAATATTTAATAGTGTAGATGACCTAAATGTACATGACTTATTCACAATATCAGATTTTGACAAAACAAGGAACAGTACCGACAAAATATTTATTCAACACTGCAGGACTAATAATATAAAATTTTATTTTACTAACAGAGTTGCACCTGTATGGAATAAATTACCACCTAACATGAAAAGAGCACAGAATACTAACATTTTTAAAAACCTTCTCGACGAATGGAATGACTATAAGGCAGTTATGTATGATTACGATGAATAATATTAACAAAAACTGAGTGTGCGACAGACCGAGACAAACAACTAAATAAATTAAAAGATGGGACAGGAAAGCCTTACGGCTATGTTTTGAGTCCCTAAATCCTAATCCTAATCCTAATCCTAAAAGCCGCGAGATAAAACCCACATTGCTTTGTTTTAGGCCTTACCGGGTGCTCTTTTTCAATCACTATCGATTTTGTTTTATTCTTTTCAGTTTTCAGTTTTGCCCCGTGTAGGCCTAATATTATTTAGCAAGACTGAAAACATAATTGAGACAAGAAAGTAAGTGTGTGGGGAAAGCATGAACTTCCGACCCCAAATTTCGCATTTCAGATAAAAATAATTATAGACCAAAAAAAATTCATATTTCAGATAAAAATAATGATAGAATGAATTTGGGTTTTACGTCCTCTCGACCTGGGAAGGCACATATGGGACATAAATAATGATAGACATGGAAATGAAGACTTTTGGAAATTGTTGTTTCAGTGTTCAAAATGATCAAGTAAACATAATTATTTTCAATGGATTTCCAAATAATTTTCAGGCACAATAAAAAAAAAATCTCAAAAAATCAAACTGCTGTTTTGTTACTTACCATATGTCATGATGTTTCAAAAATGATCAATCCAACAGAATCCGTAAAATTCTTTATCCGTAAAAAGAAGGATAAACCACACTTCGATGAGAGAAATAATCCGAAACACGCACGTGACGCCGATGAAACAGTAGCGTGGCAAAGATCTCAACGCTCTGACTTCTGTGAAATGCTAGGCCTAACCACGGATTCTATATTCAATGTGTAGTGTCCATGGCCTAACGTCGACTGAACACAGCTGACTGGACCGGGCGCGATCGAAGGCTGATTCGATCGAATGGTCATGTGACAATCAGTCAAGGAAATGACCGATGAGGCATTCTCAAAATGGATTTGTTCTCAACATGTCTGCGCATGTGCGAAATCGATCATGACGTAGGCCTACCATCAAATTTTTATCTTTTGTGTATTCGACACTAAATTTACCCTAAAGATATCCCTAACCCTATCCCTAAACCTCTCCCTAACTCTTCGCACATGCGCAGACATGTTGAGAACAAATCCATTTTGAGAATGCCACACCGGGCGGCGTCGCAATCGAGGGCTGATTACAACATCGAATGGTCATGTCAAAACGATGACCGACACTGACGAGAATATGCGTATAGGACCATCTTTGCGTCAAAAGATCTAGGTTTAAGAGATGAACACCCAAAACGCAACACTGTTCATTGCAAGCAAGCTTTCGTCAGTGACCAATCGACTGCACTTGCATCTCAAATATCAGCAATTTATAGGCCTCCCCCAAAAAAAAGGTTTATTATTATTAACTTTCCTGGTATTGCAGTGCCTCCAGGATCGTCCCACTATCGTTATAGTTATTAATGTCCCATATCGGTGCCTGTGCCTTTCGCTGGATGAATTAAAACAATGATTAATTTTAACACACACACACACACACACACACACACACACACACACACACACACACACACACATACACACACACACACACACACACACACACACACACACGCGCGAACACACACACACACACACACTGTGACACACACAACCAAAAAAACACATTTTTGTTTTAATCCCAAATAATAGCAATTGTTTTCATTTTTATTTTGAATGAGTTATCAGGATATAGCCTATCTAACAACGATATTTTCACAAAATAAACAGCATTCTATCTTTTGTTTGTATTCCTTTCTATCCTGAAATAACACAAAAACCGTTGGGTTTAGAAAGCTTGAAAAAAATGGTGTTCAGTCGTGTGTTTACTTTGAGGAACAAAAAAACAAACAATAAATGATTTTGTTAGTTTTGTTGTCATGTAGTATTTTCTCCTGCTATGTGCAGCTACCTTCCCTGGTTGTAGGGGGAAAAGGTATCAGCTAAGTTTGAGTGAATGGCGTGTGTGTGTGTGTGTGTGTGTGTGTGTGTGTGTGTGTGTGTGTGTGTGTGTGTGTGTGTGTGTGTGTGTGTGTGTGTGTGTGTGTGTGTGTGTGTGTGTGTGTGTGTGTGTGTGTGTGTGTGTGTGTGTGTGTGTGTGTGTGTGTGTGTGTGTGTGTGTGTGTGTGTGTGTGTGTGTGTGTGTGTGTGTGTGTGTGTGTGTTGTGTGTGTGTGTGTGTGTGTGTGTGTGTGTGTGTGTGTGTGTGTGTGTGTGTGTGTGTGTGTGTGTGTGTGTGTGTGTGTGTGTGTGTGTGTGTGTGTGTGTGTGTGTGTGTGTGGTGTGTGTGTGTGTGTGTGTGTGTGTGTGTGGTGTGTGTGTGTGTGTGTGTGTGTGTGTGTGTGTGTGTGTGTGTGTGTGTGTGTGTGTGTGTGTGGTGTGTGTGTGTGTGTGTGTGTGTGTGTGTGTGTGTGTGTGTGTGTGTGTGTGTGTGTGTGTGTGTGTGTGTGTGTGTGTGTGTGTGTGTGTGTGTGTGTGTGTGTGTGTGTGTGTGTGTGTGTGTGTGTGTGTGTGTGTGTGTGTGTGTGTGTGTGTGTGTGTGTGTGTGTGTGTGTGTGTGTGTGTGTGTGTGTGTGTGTGTGTGTGTGTGTGTGTGTGTGTGTGTGTGTGTGTGTGTGTGTGTGTGTGTGTGTGTGTGTGTGTGTGTGTGTGTGTGTGTGTGTGTGTGTGTGTGTGTGTGTGTGTGTGTGTGTGTGTGTGTGTGTGTGTGTGTGTGTGTGTGTGTGTGTGTGTGTGTGTGTGTGTGTGTGTGTGTGTGTGTGTGTGTGTGTGTGTGTGTGTGTGTGTGTGTGTGTGTGTGTGTGTGTGTGTGTGTGTGTGTGTGTGTGTGTGTGTGTGTGTGTGTGTGTCAACAAAATAAATTGCATTGTGGTCTCATGATACAAGGGCAACAGAAAACAAAATATCCATGCATTTGAACAAAACAAAAGGAACATCGAACAAAAATCAAGGTACACCAAAAACAATAATAAAAGCAACCCCCCCCCCTTTCCCATCATCTTCACATCCCCAACCATTCTACACAATCCACTTAAATGAACAACTTGAAATTAGATAACACACAGAGCCAGTATACTTTTGAGTCTTCCCCATTCCCCACAACATGCTCCCGCTTCATACACCATTTGCTCTTTACACCCAACCGCACTCTTCCTCACCCCACGTGTGTGTGTGTGTGTGTGTGTGTGTGTGTGTGTGTGTGTGTGAATAATGTTTTATGTGTTACTTTTTTCCCTAGGCAAATGATGACATTTGTTTTACGCCCTCCGACCTTATAACAGGCACATAATGACGTGTATTAGGCTAATATGAAGCAAAACAAGAAAGGAAAATAATTCCTATTGGTAAACGTGTTACTTTTTGTCCGATCCCCACCTTCCCCAACCTACCCCACCCTCTATTAATTGTGTATTCGTAAGTGTTAGTTGCTTGTTTATTTGCAACTGCTATATCTGTTTATATTAAAACAAAATACATGTTGTTGTTCTTTTTCTTCGATCGCTCAGTTTCCTGTCAATTATGAGCGCAGATGCGTGAAGCTGCTGTTATGCACCTAACTAAGAAATAGTTATAGGCCCAGCAAGTCCGACTTCGGCTGGAGGATTTTTTTTTTTATTATGTCAGTTTCGTGAAAAAAGGCAGGAGAATGGACCAATAAGGCAGAAAGATAGTAGATGACAGTAAGCAAAGGGAAAAGGCAGAGTCAAAGAGAGTGACAGATTAGAGGAAATTACAAGCACAGAACTTCCAGAAGGTGGGGAACTATTTATGGAAAAGACCCCCCCCCCCCCCCCCCCCCCCCCCCCCCCCCCCCCGGGAGAGTTCACATGTTTACGGCCTATTATCCTTTCTTGTTCCTTGGTAGGACTTGTATGTTTACTTGTATTTTGCTTACTCCATTACCCCCCCCCCCCCCCTCCTCCCCCCCCCCCTTTTTTTTCTCTCTCTCAATAAAACGGTATCTACAGTACAACAGCCTTGCTTTTCCGGAGATTCTTGGCGTTTTTGTAAATGCTTTCTTTTCTATTTTCGACGCCAACATTTTCCTGTAGAAAACGCGACGCGGGCCTTTTTTGTGTGACAGACGTTCCCACGGGTCAGGCGAGTCGTGGATGATGTCACAGATGGACACAACTTACTTGGAAACACTCCATACAAAAAGTCTGAGTCAATGATTACTGGTTTAGTACTGCCTCCGGGCATTGCCTCCAGTATTGTTCCCGGCCACCATCTTTGTATTTACAAATGCCCCACATGGCCGAAGAGGGCGTAAAACTCTATTTTCTACATTAGATCGGGTTGGTTGATGGTTTGTCCCATATATGTGCTGTTTTGCAGCCGAGTGGACGTAAAACCTGAATTTAATTCGCGGGAAACGCACGCGGACATGATGATACACAATGAACGCACGCGCGCTTGCTTACACACACACACGGACACGTGCACAGAGAGAGACTGAGAAAGAGAAAGAGAGAGATATGTTAGAAAACATGACAGAGAATGTCAGTATTTTAAATGAAGAACTTGAAGTAATTTTTTCAACGAACTTCCAGGTCAGGTCAGGTAGTTAGGACATTTTTTTAGGTCTCGCGGCCTCTTCACTGTCCTGTCATTTTTGTTTGAACTTTTTTGGGCACAGCTGAGAGGTATCAGGATCAATACGTCGCAGGTGCCAATACTGGTCGCGACGGAGGTTTTTCTATTTAAAAAAAATATTTTGTTGTTGTTGCAAATCTGCCTTCTAGTCATGTTTTTTTGTGCGGCCTCAGTTCCATAGTGGTAATGTTTTCAGCGAGTTCTGTTTGTTCCTCAGTGGCTATCTATATATCTATGTGACTATTGAACGAAGGAACCTATATAGGATGCTCAAATTTTGCATGTGGATAGGTATTGAGGATATCTAGGCCACTTTAGAAAATGAAGGTCAAGGTCACTGGAGCTGAAAATGCTGCTGAGCATTTGGCACGATAACGTTTGAACAAAGGCACCTAGGACGCTCGAATATTGCATGCAAATAGGTACTAAGGATATCTAGGCCAGGTTCGTAAACAAAGGTCATTGGTCAAGGTCACTGAAGCCGAAAATGCTCTGTCTGTCTATGTTACCACGATAATGTTTGACTGGAGGGACGTAGGACGCTCAAATTTTGCATGCGGATAGGTACTAAGAATATCTAGGCCGAGTTCGAAAATGAAGGTCAAAGTTCAAGGTCACAGGAGCCGAAAATGCTGCCGAGCCCCTGGCACGATAACGTTTGAATGGAGGGGCCTAGGACATTCAAATTTTGCATGTGGATAAGTACATGTACTAAGAATATTTAGGCCAAGTTCGAAAATGAAGGTCCCTGGTCAAGGTCACTGGATCTGAAAATGCTGCTGAGCACCTGGGCCTGTATTCACATTGAATTAGTATGAGATTTATCATCATGATGTCTTAGAAGGCCTTCTAAAGGGGTTGGGTAGTTCTAAACACCGGAACGGACTCTAGATAGCAACCTTTATTTTGAGCATTGATTTCTTTCAATACATGTAAACACACACACACACGCACATATTCTCTCTCTCTCTCTTGTGTGTGTGAGGGAGAGTCCCCACCTGCCTTACCAACACAAGAGCAACCCTTCACCCCCCACCAGCCCTACCAACATAAGAACAATCCTTCACCAGTCCCACCTGCCCTACTCACACAAGAGCAGGCCTTCACCAACTCCCCTGCCATACTAACGCGCACATGCACTCGTCAGACCACCACCATCGATACCATAAGCATAACACATGGACAATGACAATCACACCAATTTCCTGATTCCTATTGGGCCTTGGACCTGAAGGAATCCTCCAAATTTACATTTAGGTTCCGTTGTGTCCCAGGCTTTGGGGTCATATCGGACACAAAGGGATCAGCCAGGAATGGGACATGTCGGGCCTGGCACACAATGGGCCTGGGACATAGCGGGCTTATCCAGAGATGTACTACATGGGGGCATGTGCATGGCTGTGCCCGAAGCCTGAATTCAGGCATTTTGATGCAGTGTCAGGCAGCTGACTGCCTGAAGATAAGGCTCTTCTATAATATTATGTTCACCGTACATCGGGTTTCAGACAGATATTTCAGGCAAAAGTTGGGGTCACTGCATGCACCCATGGTACCAGTCTACACCTTGCTGTGGTAGTCAGTCATTCCTGCATTTGCGTCAAGTTTAAAGCTAGTGTTCCGAGTCAGTCATCATTATACTAAAACCAGATATTGCAAGCACACACACACACACAGGTTATAATTCCAACCGTTATGTGCTGTAACTGTGGATATAACTGTGCTTGTAAAAAAAAAGTGGGGGGTGGGTAGGTAAGGATGTGGACACTGGAGACCTAGCTATCAATTTGATACATACCAGGCAGTAGGATTTCTCCCTGCCCTTACCAACTTTTAACTGCCATGTGAGTTTTAAGTGCATGGGTCAGACTTGCTTTAAACCCCCATCCGAAGGACTGTGATCAGTTCGATTTTCTCTTGTGCAATGAATTTAACTATCCTGCCACTTTTCTTCCTTTTATCCTGAATGTGAGCTGAGTTGGTTGTGCATTGACTACAGCACATCATATAATGTGCTTCTCACAACATGAAGACATTAGTGATTACTTTGCGAGTACTGTTTACTTTCACCAACATCAACAGCAGTTACAAAAAAGGGAGGTAATATCCCAATCAAGTTCTAGGTTGAACAACCAAGTGTTATTTCCCCTTCTTCAATGTGAGGTAGCCTGCTTCATAAGTACATGTTTGGATATCAATGTTTAAGCATAACACTCAGACAACTCATTAGGCTCAGGACAAATCAGGTACTAGTACGACGATCAGCTGCAAAGCTGTGTTGGCATGATCTTCAAACCAGCTTTGTTGAGTCGACAGAAGCATGTGGAAATGTGACTGTACATCTTTTCTTAAATGTGACTTCTCCTTTGTACATCTGTTCTTAAATGTGACTTCTCCTTTGTACATCTGTTCTTAAATGTGACTTCTGATTTGTACATCTGTTCTAAAATGTGACTTCTGATTTGTACATCTGTTCTAAAATGTGACTTCTGATTTGTACATCTTTTCTAAAATGTGACTTCTGATTTGTACATCTTTTCTTAAATGTGACTTCTGATTTGTACATCTTTTCTAAAATGTGACTTCTGATTTGTAGATCTTTTCAAAAATGTGACTTCTGATTTGTACATCTTTTCTAAAATGTGACTTCTCATTTGTACATCCTTTCTTAAATGTGACTTCTGATTTGTACATCTTTTCTTAAATGTGACTTCTCATTTGTACATCTGTTCTTAAATGTGACTTCTCATTTGTACATCTTTTCTTAAATGTGACTTCTCATTTGTACATCTTTTCTTAAATGTGACCTCATTTGTACATCTGTTCTTAAATGTGACTTCTCATTTGTACATCTTTTCTTAAATGTGACTTCTCATTTGTACATCTGTTCTAAACTAGTACAGCAGAACCTCCCATTACAACACTCCCTCCCACATAAGACCTACTTCTCTGAGACATTGCCCTTCTTTGTAAGTATTGAAATTACCTCCTTTTTAAGACCCCTCCCTGATAAGACCTCATTTGGGATGATTTTTGAAGGTCTTATAAGGGAGGTTCCACTGTAACACCAAAAAGCCTAAATGTCACAAAGAGTGATAACTTCACAGCCTAACAATCTTGCAAAGAATGAAGCCAACTTTCTAACTTCTCACCTGGAAGGTGGGAAGTGTTAAGTATGGTAACAGGGGCAGTGAGTGAGTTCACAATGATCCCCACCTGTAGGGTAGGTGAAAGGGAGGGAGTAAAAAAAACCAACGGCTTCAGTCAGCTGCAGAGTGCAAACTCTTTGTCTATTCAGGCTTTTTGGTATCACTTCAGACGAGATACAAGATACAAAAGCATATTGTATAAGCAGACTGTGTGCGTATGTGTGTGTGTGTGTGTGTGTGAGAGAGAGAGAGAGAGAGAGAGAGAGAGAGAGAGAGAGAGAGAGAGAGAGAGAGAGAGAGAGAGAGAGAGAGAGATTTATATTGTACAGTGGAACCTCCCTTATAAGACTTCCCATTACAACACTCCCTCCCACATAAGACCTACTTCTCTGAGACATTGCCATTCTTTGTAAGTATTAAAATTACCTCCCTCATAAGACCCCTCCCTTATAAGACCTCATTGTGGATGAATTTTAAGGTCTTATAAGGGAGGTTCCACTGTATTGGGGGGAAGCCAGATGGAAGTTCAGCTTAACGTCGCGTATCGGCTTTTGCCATGTACGACGGGCTGAACAAACCAACCAGGGCCTGTATTCACATTGAGATAGCATGAGACTTAGCATCATGCTAACTTAGAAGCTCTTCCAAAAGTCCTATTAAATCCTATAGGACATTGGAAGAACTTCTAAGTTAGCATCATGCTAAGTCTCATGCTATCTCAACGTGAATACAGGCCCTGGGTATAAACAAAAATTTATGTTCCTGAATCACTGTCTTAGCCAAAAGGCCGAGAAGCGATCAGAATAAAAAAAAAGTCAAATGACAGTATCAGCCTTCTTTATACAGATTTTCTTCAGTGATAATACCTTCTGGCTTTCACCCAAAGACTGTACCACTGATTTACCTACTCCTTGGCATGAGGCTGTGTCAGACCAGTTGACTTGAACACCAAGGCTACATCAAAATGTTATGTTCTGCATGGTTGTGCGGGGATTGTCTAAAGCCATGACAAGCTCCTAGCATAACAGCATCAGCCCCAAATCCTCCGAAGTCGGAGTGTGGCTGCCCACATGGCGGGTGTGGTGTGTGTGTGTCATTTTCAGTTTGATAATTATAGTGTGTTTGCATGTACGTCTGAGTGGTGTATGTATGTGGCTCAGTGCATGCACATGTGTGCCTTTACTTTGCATGTGTATAAGCTCGTCTCGACGAAACAGACACTAGTTAGAACATTGACTCAAGGAACACACTTTATTCCATCATTCATTAATTTTATTTTCTCAAAATCATTCAATTTGATTCAACAACAGTCTGTTTTGACACTTTTGAAAATGACGCTGCCTCTGTCGACAAATTCCCTTGGACTGAACACAAGCACTCCCACAACAATGTAAAATGTCTGCGCAGACAATTGTCTTCCACAAAACACAGCATAGTCCTTGCATTCATACAATGGCGTACTGTTCATACAACAGCTCTCGGATCTTGAAGTAGTCCTCACACAGCGTGCCTTCCACCTTTATGCGGCCTGCCTCCTGCACACAGAGAAAGACGATAGAAAAATGGTGCAAACATTGCTTAACTCTGGACACAATATTGTACATGTACAGTGCATAGGAACACTTGATTTATTACAGCCAAAAAAAAGGAAGAATTGAAGGAGACCAAGAGTAATACCATTCTGAAACAACAACAACAACAAAGAGGGAGAGAGAGAGAGAGAGAGAGAGAGAGAGAGAGAGAGAGAGAGAGAGAGAGAGAGAGAGAGAGAGAGAGAGGAGAGAGAGAGAGAGAGAGAGAGAGAGAGAGAGAGAGAGAGAGAGAGAGAGAGAGAGAGAGAGAGAGAGAGAGAGAGAGAGAGGGAGAGAGAGAGAGAGAGAGAGAGAGAGAGAGAGAGAGAGAGAGAGAGAGAGAGAGAGAGAGAGAGAGAGAGAGAGAGAGATTAAGATTAAAATTATAGCCCCGTCGACAACCAAGGCCATGTGAGGGCTGTCACCATGTTAAATCTTACCACGTATTAAGAGAGAGAGAGAGAGAGAGAGAGAGAGAGAGAGAGAGAGAGAGAGAGAAAGAGAGAGAGAGAGAGAGAGAGAGAGAGAGAGAGAGAGAGAGAGAGAGAGAGAAGAAAGAGAGAGAGAGAGATAAGTAAAGAACAAGGAAATGCAATGCTTTGAGGCTAGAAACAATTAAAACAATATTTGAGGTAAACATAAAAATGAGTGATCAATGAATCAAAAATATGAACCAGCAAAAGTTAAAGATCAAGTGAAACTACTTTAACATTTTGACAATCCACAACAACTCATTATTTCAGAACAAACACATGAAATAATTTGCTCCCCAGAACATAATGCAAAAAAACCCAATGTCAGTCATTTAAACAATGATTGTTGATGAACTCAGGATTACAGCCAGGCCGGCAGAGTTCAAAGTAGTTTCACTTGATGTTTTACTCTTGCCGGTTGACATTGTTGATACAAATTAGGCCACTGATGTAAAACGCCATAAATCGACATGTTGTCGTTCACACGTACCCTGGCTAAAAGACTCCAGGGGTCACCCCAACAGCCGAAGCACTTGAACATTATGGTACAAATGCATCAGCTAGGGATGAGAACATTACGTGTGTGACCTTCTTCTTCTTCTTCTGCGTTCCCAGGCCATATGGCCATAATGGTTAATGTGTCTGTTTTTCAGTTTTCACTGGTCTCCCCGCTGCATACAGCCGACACATTCCGATTTTGGAGGAGCTCAAAGGAGAAAAACTATTTGGAAGATTTGGGTTTTTTAAAGGCAGGAGAATGGGCCAATAAGTCAGAAAGATAGTAGATGATAGAAAGCAAAGGAAAAGGCAGAGTCAAAGAGAGTGGCAGATAAGAGGAAGTTACAAGCACAGAACTTCCAGAAGGTGGGGGAACTATTTTTACAAAAGACCCCCCCCCCCCCCCCCGTATCCCAACAGGGAAACATGTGTGACCGTTTTTGATAACCCTGCCACATGGACAGCCACACCTTGTCTTCTGGGGACTAAATGGATATAAAGCCACATGGGCAGCCACACCTTGTCTTCTGGGGACTAAATGGATATAAAGCCACATGGGCAGCCACACCTTGTCTTCTGGGGACTAAATGGATATAAAGCCACATGGGCAGCCACACCTTGTCTTCTGGGGACTAAATGGATATAAAGCCACATGGGCAGCCACACCTTGTCTTCTGGGGACTAAATGGATATAAAGCCACATGAGCAGCCACACCTTGTCTTCTGGGGACTAAATGGATATAAAGCCACATGAGCAGCCACACCTTGTCTTCTGGGGACTAAATGGATATAAAGCCACATGGGCAGCCACACCTTGTCTTCTGGGGACTAAATGGATATAAAGCCACATGAGCAGCCACACCTTGTCTTCTGGGGACTAAATGGATATAAAGCCACATGAGCAGCCACACCTTGTCTTCTGGGGACTAAATGGATATAAAGCCACATGAGCAGCAGCCACACCTTGTCTTCTGGGGACTAAATGGATATAAAGCCACATGGCAGCAGCCACACCTTGTCTTCTGGGGACTAAATGGATATAAAGCCACATGAAGCCACACCTGTCTTCTGGGGACTAAATGGATATAAAGCCACATGAGCAGCCACACCTTGTCTTCTGGGGACTAAATGGATATAAAGCCACATGGGCAGCCACACCTTGTCTTCTGGGGACTAAATGGATATAAAGCCACATGGGCAGCCACACCTTGTCTTCTGGGGACTAAATGGATATAAAGCCACATGGGCAGCCACACCTTGTCTTCTGGGGACTAAATGGATATAAAGCCACATGGGCAGCCACACCTTGTCTTCTGGGGACTAAATGGATATAAAGCCACATGGGCAGCCACACCTTGTCTTCTGGGGACTAAATGGATATAAAGCCACATGGGCAGCCACACCTTGTCTTCTGGGGACTAAATGGATATAAAGCCACATGAGCAGCCACACCTTGTCTTCTGGGGACTAAATGGATATAAAGCCACATGAGCAGCCACACCTTGTCTTCTGGGGACTAAATGGATATAAAGCCACATGAGGCAGCCACACCTTGTCTTCTGGGGACTAAATGGATATAAAGCCACATGGGCAGCCACACCTTGTCTTCTGGGGACTAAATGGATATAAAGCCACATGGGCAGCCACACCTTGTCTTCTGGGGACTAAATGGATATAAAGCCACATGGGCAGCCACACCTTGTCTTCTGGGGACTAAATGGATATAAAGCCACATGGGCAGCCACACCTTGTCTTCTGGGGACTAAATGGATATAAAGCCACATGGGCAGCCACACTCCGTCTTCTGGGGACTAAATGGATATAAAGCCACATGGGCAGCCACACCTTGTCTTCTGGGGACTAAATGGATATAAAGCCACATGGGCAGCCACACCTTGTCTTCTGGGGACTAAATGGATATAAAGCCACATGGGCAGCCACACCTTGTCTTCTGGGGACTAAATGGATATAAAGCCACATGAGCAGCCACACCTTGTCTTCTGGGGACTAAATGGATATAAAGCCACATGAGCAGCCACACCTTGTCTTCTGGGGACTAAATGGATATAAAGCCACATGAGCAGCCACACCTTGTCTTCTGGGGACTAAATGGATATAAAGCCACATGGGCAGCCACACTCCGTCTTCTGGGGACTAAATGGATATAAAGCCACATGGGCAGCCACACCTTGTCTTCTGGGGACTAAATGGATATAAAGCCACATGTCTTCTGGGGACTAAATGGATATAAAGCCACATGGGCAGCCACACCTTGTCTTCTGGGGACTAAATGGATATAAAGCCACATGGGCAGCCACACCTTGTCTTCTGGGGACTAAATGGATATAAAGCCACATGGGCAGCCACACCTTGTCTTCTGGGGACTAAATGGATATAAAGCCACATGGGCAGCCACACTCCGTCTTCTGGGGACTAAATGGATATAAAGGATATAAAGCCACATGGGCAGCCACACTCCGTCTTCTGGGGACTAAATGGATATAAAGCCACATGGGCAGCCACACCTTGTCTTCTGGGGACTAAATGGATATAAAGCCACATGGGCAGCCACACCTTGTCTTCTGGGGACTAAATGGATATAAAGCCACATGGGCAGCCACACTCCGTCTTCTGGGGACTAAATGGATATAAAAGCCACATGGGCAGCCACACTCCGTCTTCTGGGGACTAAATGGATATAAAGCCACATGGGCAGCCACACTCCGTCTTCTGGGGACTAAATGGATATAAAGCCACATGGGCAGCCACACAGCCACACTCCGTCTTCTGGGGACTAAATGGATATAAAGCCACATGGGCAGCCACACTCCGTCTTCTGGGGACTAAATGGATATAAAGCCACATGGGCAGCCACACCTCCGTCTTCTGGGGACTAAATGGATATAAAGCCACATGGGCAGCCACACTCCGTCTTCTGCAGGATATAAAGCCACACTCCGTCTTCTGGGGACTAAATGGATATAAAGCCACATGGGCAGCCACACTCCGTCTTCTGGGGACTAAATGGATATAAAGCCACATGGGCAGCCACACTCCGTCTTCTGGGGACTAAATGGATATAAAGCCACATGGGCAGCCACACTCCGTCTTCTGGGGACTAAATGGATATAAAGCCACATGGGCAGCCACACTCCGTCTTCTGGGGACTAAATGGATATAAAGCCACATGGGCAGCCACACTCCGTCTTCTGGGGACTAAATGGATATAAAGCCACATGGGCAGCCACACTCCGTCTTCTGGAGACTAAATGGATATAAAGCCACATGGGCAGCCACACTCCGTCTTCTGGGGACTAAATGGATATAAAGCCACATGGGCAGCCACACTCCGTCTTCTGGGGAATAAAAGGGTATTTTTGTTCTTGCAAAATTTGTCTATTATAAATGGTTATGTAATTGGTATGTCGATGGCAGTATGATTTTATTTCAAGGTGCAGTATTGTATCCAAACTTGATTGAGAATGTGAATGTGGTCCATGTTTCTTCTTAGAATTTTCATATTGTAGCTATATATTACTCTTGTATAATTAATTGTGTGTGAGTGCGTGCGTGCGTGCATGTATGTGTGTGTATGTGTGCGTGCATGTGTGTGTGTGTGTGTATGTATGGGTGTGTGTGTGTGCCTGCATGCATGCAGGCGTGCGTGTGTGCGTGTGCGTGTGCGCGCACGCGCGTGTGTGTGTATGTGTGTGTGTGAGGAAGTAAAACAACGTTGCGTGCAATCATCATGTTTATTTTACTTTCTAATGATTCATTATTTGTTTGCCTTTAATGTTCTTGCTATCAATGTAAAGCACACTGAGCTCATGTGAGAAAGAGTGCAATATAAATTCCGGTAAAGGTCAAGATGTGCCACCCCCCCTACCTATCTCGGTTAATTCTATTTTTCCGTTATTGCCTTTCTTACCATACATAAAGCTGTATTTTAGGAACATTTTTAGCTAATAACCTTTTTGGAATACTAACCCTATCCCTAACCCTAGCCCTAAACCTAACCCTACCCCCCACCCTATAAGACGGACAAACGCAAAGAACCACAACTGTGACAAATCGCGGTGTACTGCAGTACATAGTGGGGGGTAGGGTTAGGGTTAGGGCTAGGGTTAGGGCTAGGGTTAGTATTCCAAAAAGGTTATTAGCTAAAAATGTTCCTAAAATACAGCTTTATGTATGGTAAGAAAGGCAAAAACGGAAAAATAGAATTAACCGAGAAATGCAGGGGGGGTGGCACATCTTTACCTTTACCTAAATTCCCATTATTATTATTCTTATTACTATTATTAGCTGGCCATAAAGGCCAGGCCACTGACCCTGCGCACAGCCACCAGGTTGTTGCAGATGAGGACCCCGGACACAAACTCGCAGTGGATGCCCGCCTTGGACAGGGTCAGCTTGAAGTCCGACAGCCGGGGCTCGTTGACAAACACAGCAACGTGAGGCGGGATCTGAACAAATCGCAAACACAGCGGAGAAATGATTAACCCCTTGACTGCCAGAGAAAATCAAAGAAAAAATCATTGGTCAAATCATGCCATGAAAAAGACAACTGATAGACAATCTGGCAAAATGGTCTGGGGATATTACTCTCTTGACTGTGCAAGAGCAAAAGCCAGCATGTCAGGGTTATTCCTCTTCATCTGATGACATCATCAGTGATGTCATCAGGTCAGTAAGTAATATGTTGGTGGCAGGCAGTCAAGGGGTTAACTCAAAAACGCAGGATAACTCACAATAATGTTTGGGTCCCAGTACAGAGGAACCTCCCTTGTAAGACCTTCAAAAGTCATCCAAAATGAGGTCGTATAAGGGAGGGGTCTTATAAGAGATGTAATTTTAATACTTACAATGAAGGGCAATGTTTCAGAGAAGGTCTTATGTGGGAGGGAGTCATAATGGGAGGTCTTATAAGGGAGGTGCCACTGTATAATAATCTCTATGTTGAAAAGTCTTTTTAACTAAAAAATATTGGCTATCTTAAAATATAATTTCAGTCTCTTCAATTTTGACTTAAGCGATTTTTACTGTAAATCCGCATCAACGCAGAATTCCACAGACATTGGTCAATACAAAATAATTTGAACTATACACAGGTATTTGTGTGGACACAGGCATTGGTCAACATTTAACACATTCCTCCCCATATCCACGAAGCAGCGCTTATCTTCCCTGGCCCAGCTGTGCTGAGAGCTCTGAGCTCAATAGGAATTGTTCGGAAATAATTAAGGGGAGTAATTTCATGGTGTGTGGGAGTGATCTTGCCTAATTCAATCGGTCAAACAGGGGAAGTCACTCTACCATCAGCTCTCGTAGCCTATTGACTCGTGTGTTTGAGGAGACATACAGCACTTAGAACACTGTGCGTCATTCTAAAAAATTATGTTATTTTAATTTTTACGTCACATTTTGCAAGTGTTATCAGTTTGTGGCCACTGGCCACCCCTAATTTTTCAAAAAAAATGTTTGCAAGTTGCTAACTCGCATCCTGCGGTTTGAAGCTTCAATGCCATTGTTGCATTGTTGCTATGGTATTTGACTGAGTAATGGAGGTAAACAAAATTTTCACAAAGTGCTCTCCTCTAGTTTTTTTCCGAAAATCGTCTACTGTGATAATGCTTAGAAAAATAGCCATAACTTTGAAATAACTCATAGTATTTAGTGTTACTGTCAAGCATACCTTTTAAAAGTTAACAAAGTATCATGGAATCTGAAAGATGCGTTGTAGTTCTGTTGTTGTTGTTGGCTTACTCCGGCTAAAAGACTCCAGGGATCATCACAACAGCGGAAGCACTTGAACACTATGGTACAAGTGCATTAACTACGGATGAGAACATTACGTGTGTGACCGTTTTTTATTACCCCACCATGTGGGCAGCCACACTCTGTCTTTGGGGGAGCTTTGTAGTTCTAAAAATAACTCTTACATAAAATCAGCTATAGAGAAAATGTTTGTTCACTATGTAATCATCGATGGTACAGCTTTCTACATCATCTAGATTTGCTACAAACTCAATATAATTGCTAATTTCGCCATTATCATAGTCCTTGATCCGTTCAAACTTGGTGTTACTTGCCGTTTTATTACTCAGACATCTTGGTTATCAATCCATCATCGAAAAAAACCCCACAGGGGAAAAAAAAATCTGCTCCAAAATTGATAAAATCTAAGTGTCACTGCAAAGGAAGCACTAGCAAACAGGTAAAAGCTACCAAAGTGACCAATTTGAGAATGAGAACCAAGCTAGACGCTTCAGTTTGAAGATGGGTTTGTGCTGCCAGTTAACTCATAAATGGGCAGATATGGTTGGGGCGAGTTTACTCGTAAACAGAGTAGAACGAGTTAAGCATCCGAACCACACACAAACTCCATCAATACAGATAATTTAAACTGTACACAGGTATTCATGTCAACACAGGCATTGGCCAATGTTTGATCATCTGAACCACATGCACAAAAAAAGTCATCTACATCGATACAAACAATAGGCAGCATGTTATTTTCTGAACCAATCACACAGGCAACTGCATCTAAGCATAATATTGTTTATTATGTAATCATTTGAACCACACATGCAGGCATGTACATCAACACAGATGTTGTAATCAAGCGAATTACACACACAGGCATCCACACCAAGACAGACATTGCTTATTTCATATTATGTTATCATTTTGTACTATACACAAAGAGACAGAGACTGAGAGACAGCCAGAAGACAGAGAAACACACACACACACACACAGATGAACTGACAGAAGAAGACTAATGATGTCTTTGCAATGCTCACTGACCAGAGCCAGGGACAAGGGTTCCAGCAGTGTGCATGGGTACAGTGTCAGAGAGAGAGAGAGAGAGAGAGAGAGAGAGAGAGAGAGAGAGAGAGAGAGAGAGAGAGAGAGAGAGAGAGAGAGAGAGAGAGAGAGAGTACGAGAGAGAGAGAGAGAGAGAGAGAGAGAGAGAGAGAGGGAGAGAGAGAGGGGGGGGGGGGTACAGAAGGACACTTAGGCAGAGAGAAAGAGAGGTGTGTGTGTTCACTGACCAGTGCAGGGGGCAGTGGTTCCAGGGTGGGCACAGTGTCTGCCACAGGGGTCAGCTCCTCTGTGACACAGAATGGGCAGCAGTTAGTGATCGTTAGTACTTCTCTCCCCACAAAATGGATAACAGTTAGTGACAATCAGTACTTCTCTCCCCACAAAATGGATAACAGTTAGTGACAATCAGTACTTCTCTCCCCACAAAATGGATAACAGTTAGTGACAATCAGTACTTCTCTCCTCACAAAACGGACAACAGTTAGTGACAATCAGTACTTCTCTCCTCACAAAACGGACAACAGTTAGTGACAATCAGTACTTCTCTCCCCACAAAATGGACAACAGTTAGTGACAATCAGTACTTCTCTCCCCACAAAACGGACAACAGTTAGTGACAATCAGTACTTCTCTCCCCACAAAATGGACAACAGTTAGTGACAATCAGTACTTCTCTCCCCACAAAATGGATAACAGTTAGTGACAATCAGTACTTCTCTCCTCACAAAACGGACAACAGTTAGTGACAATCAGTACTTCTCTCCTCACAAAACGGACAACAGTTAGTGACAATCAGTACTTCTCTCCCCACAAAATGGACAACAGTTAGTGACAATCAGTACTTCTCTCCCCACAAAATGGACAACAGTTAGTGACAATCAGTACTTCTCTCCTCACAAAACGGACAACAGTTAGTGACAATCAGTACTTCTCTCCCCACAAAACGGACAACAGTTAGTGACAATCAGTACTTCTCTCCCCACAAAATGGATAACAGTTAGTGACAATCAGTACTTCACTCCCCACAAAATGGACAACAGTTAGTGACAATCAGTACTTCTCTCCCCACAAAATGGACAACAGTTAGTGACAATGACTTCTCTCCCCACAAAATGGACAACAGTTAGTGACAATGACTTGTCTCCCCACAAAATGGACAATAGTTAGTGACAATGACTTGTCTCCCCACAAAATGGACAATAGTTGGTGACAATGACTTGTCTCCCCACAAAATGGACAATAGTTAGTGACAATGACTTGTCTCCCCACAAAATGGACAATAGTTGGTGACAATGACTTGTCTCCCCACAAAATGGACAACAGTGACAATGACTTGTCTCCCCACAAAATGGACAACAGTTAGTGACAATGATTTGTCTCCCCACATCCAGTCTCTTACAACAGAGAAAAGGGCTGCTTTTTCAGTTGGCATAACAATGTCCACCAATCTCTGCTCTTTAGCACAGCAGCCCATCTTTAAAGTTGTATAATCACTCAAGGTTCAATGATACCAAATCTTCACATCTGTATGGTATTCAATCTTCACATCTCTATCACATTCTAATAGCTCTGTGATATTCAAGCTTCACATCTCTATCACATTCTAATAGCTCTATGATATTCAATCTTCACATCTCTATCACATTCTAGCTCTATAATATTCAATCTTCACATCTCTATCACATTCTAGCTCTATGATATTCAATCTTCACATCTCTATCACATTCTAGCTCTATGATATTCAATCTTCACATCTCTATCACATTCTAGCTCTATGATATTCAATCTTCACATCTCTATCACATTCTAGCTCTATGATATTCAATCTTCACATCTCTATCACATTCTAGCTCTATGATCTTCACATCTCTATCACATTCAATATTAATAGCCCTATGATATTCAATAAACTTTGCTCTATGCATCTCCCATTAGCCTTTTAAATGTTTGTTTCCAATACTGATTTGAGATGTCGGAGCAAGACAACACATACACAAGACCAGTTTAAAATTGAAACAACAAAGTTTACCAAGGAACCCATTGCTCAGCTACTATTCTAGATCTTTCTTCCACCCTCTTGATCCCTGTAACGGGGCAATGGGTGGATGCCTCGTGCCACCATACGGGGAGCTGGACGACCCCGCCCCCTCCACAAGTCTCTCCCCACGGGGATACCGGGGGCGGTCTTTCATAAAAATAGTTCCCCCACCTTCTGGAAGTTCTGTGCTTGTAACTTCCTTTAATCTGCCACTCTCTTTGACTCTGCCTTTCCCCTTTGCTTTCTATCCTCTACTATCTTTCCGACTTATTGGCCCATTCTCCTGCCTTTTCCCCCCAAAACATCTTCCAAACAATTTTTCTCCTTTGAGCTCCTCCGAAATTGGAATGTGTCGGCTGTACGCAGTAGGGAGACCAGCGAAAACTGAAAATGGACACATACGTAATTGACCCAATATAGCCTGGGAACGCAGAAGAAGAAGAAGATCCCCAAAAATAACATTTTCCCATGAACTGATTTTTCAATTTTCGCTGAAATCGCAGACTATTTGGTGCCCCGCGCCCCAGCTCTATTCCATACCCTCGTCCTCAGCTCCTTTCTCCACGGCGCCGCTGCTGGAGGCTGTGCCCGAGGGCTGGCCGTTTGCTGCGGAAGATTCCAACGCTAGTGCTGCTTCCTGTGGCAGGATGGCGGCGCCAGCCTTGTCCTGGGCCATGCTGATGGTGCCGTCCACCCACGCCAGCTCCATGTCCCCTGCCCTGGAG
Organism: Phymorhynchus buccinoides; assembly: GCA_017654935.2. NCBI lineage: Eukaryota > Metazoa > Mollusca > Gastropoda > Neogastropoda > Raphitomidae > Phymorhynchus > Phymorhynchus buccinoides. The sequence goes on from CM065684.1 coordinate 50,219,830, forward strand.
AACCTGAGGGAGCTCACCAGGTGGTCCCTCAGACGAACCTTCAAATGGTTTGATGCCAGTTCACATTAGTAGTGTGTGGATCAGGCATGAGAGAATTCTCCGAATTCAGAGAAAAGTTCACATAGAGAAACAAATGTCAGAGGGGGTATTAAATGCACAGCCGGCATATATAAAGCTTTCATGCGAGGCACGCACCATCATTTTAATCGCGACAGAGACGGTTAAACCGTTCTTTTTTCCCTGTTGCCTGAGCCACTGCGAGGCAGAACTTCGCAGCGACTAGCCTAGCAGTCTATGCCCGATCTCTGGGATCGGTTGTTTTTCCTTTAAGCTTGAGGAGATGCCCTTTACCTCCTCAATTTTTACCAGTTTTATACATTCATCTTCCAGAGGACTTGCTCTGCATCCCTTCACCACACCCAAAGAAACGTCTTATGAGCCCCCAGAATATTTTCAGAGAAAAATGTTTTTCCTCCGGTACCATGCCTGGTGATAAGATTCACAAAAATGAAGAAACATTAAATGCTATGAAAAAAGTAAGTTATGGACAACAGCACATGAATGTGGGTTTTATTATTATTATTCTTTTTGTAATGCTTAAGTGTGTGTAGTAAATGTGCGTCTGGGCGAGAGAAAAACAGACAGTGAGACAGAGAGTGAAAAACAATTTTTAAGAGTATAAAACTAGCAGTAGAGCCCTGCTTCGTGTTGCACAAGTTCTTCCCTGGCGGAGGTTTGCTCTGGAGGTCTAAAATGTCCCCCGATACCTTCCTTTAGTCATGCTGATGAAGAAATAGGGGTTTTCAAACTATGCTTTCAGAGAGATGCTCAGCTCTCACTCTCACTTCACTATTGGCTTCTTCAAAATGTCTTCCACTGCATAATATATATGGCTATAGGGGTGTGCTGTCAACAGGTTTGAAAGTACAGTCACTGGCTCTTATTTTCACTCTAAAATTCCTTCTAGTGGTTCTTACATAGGGCCCACTTTCATATAACAGCCCTCGTGGTCAAATGTCAAAGTTAAGGTCAAATGGCTTCAAATCTCTCCCACTGCATCCCTTAGGTCATGCTGATCAGATTAAAAATGGTTATCTTGGGTAACGCAATGTTGCAGCCTCAAGGTCAAATGTAAAGGTCAAGTGGCTTCAAATATCACCCATTGCATTTCTGAGGTCAAACTGATGAAGAATATATATGGTTAAGTAGGTGTAAATGCAATGGTTTCCAAACTACATTCACTGCTAAAAAAGAGAAGTGCAAAAGTCAAGGTCAAGGTCATTAAGATAATCAATACTTTGCACCACACATGATCTTCAGCAAGTCTACCAACCTGCCAAATTTGAAGCCTGTAAGTGTAACTGCAAAAATGCGAAAGATATGTCCGAAACACCACTACATTTCCAAGGTCTATGTGCTTGATGATGACCTTCTTTGGCACCCAATATTCAGAATAACCATTAGCCAATGCACCCCCATACCAACTTTGAACATTTTAAGTCCATGGATGTGAAAGACATGGCCCCAAGAAGAAATTTCGGTTTTCAAGATCAAACTTCAAGGCAAAGGTCAGCACAGATATAATTTTTCTACAGGACCATCCCTGGCCGTGATACACCCAGACACAAAATTTGAAGCCAGTCTGGCCACTGGTTCATGAGATACAGCTCGGGCATGAACATGGGTGCAACTACACCAAATGAAAAAACCCTGAAAGGCCGGGGTCTAAGGGTAATGCCCCCCTGCAGCTGAAGAAAAAAAAAGATTTATGAAGGTATTTTAGTTTCCTTTTTCCACAATTTATACAAATGCTTAGTCTAAAGTGTTTGAAAAATACAGTAGACACACAAAGATCTTGTTTGACAAAAAAAAAGAAGGAACTTCCTTTTCTGGTAAAATTCAAAAACAGGAAATCCTGGTATACCAGGAAAAGTTGCACCCATACATGAAATATATAGCGTTAAGAAGAAAACATTCAGTTTTTCAAGGTCAAACTTCAAGGTCAAAGTTAATACAGTCACAATTTTTCCTGTGAGACCATCTGTGTACTACCAGGATACACCATCACATACAATTTGAAGTGTTTCTGTCCACTGGCTCGTGAGTTACAAGGCGAAGAAACAAACGCACAGAAGCACAATAACTTTTTGTCATACAGGTATAGATTTCCCCTAGTGCCAGTGTTAGTACCTGGTAGATGTGCATAGATTTCCCCTAGAGCCAGTGTTAGTACCTGGTAGATGTGCATAGATTTCCCCTAGTGCCAGTGTTAGTACCTGGTAGATGTGCATAGATTTCCCCTAGTGCCAGTGTACCTGGTAGATAGATTTCCCCTAGTGCCAGTGTACCTGGCAGATATATTTCCTCTAGTGCCAGTGTACCTGGTAGATAGATTTCCCCAAGTGCCAGTGTACCTGGTAGATAGATTTCCCCTAGTGCCAGTGTACCTGGTAGATAGATTTCCCGTAGTGCCAGTGTACCTGGTAGATAGATTTCCCCTAGTGCCAGTGTACCTGGTAGATAGATTTCCCCTAGTGCCAGTGTACCTGGTAGATATATTTCCCCTAGTGCCAGTGTACCTGGTAGATAGATTTCCCCTAGTGCCAGTGTACCTGGTAGATAGATTTCCCCTAGTGCCAGTGTACCTGGTAGATATATTTCCTCTAGTGCCAGTGTACCTGGTAGATAGATTTCCCCTAGTGCCAGTGTACCTGGTAGATATATTTCCCCTAGTGCCAGTGTACCTGGTAGATGTGTCTCTCTGTGGTGGCGTCGATGGTGTCCCCCACGGAGGGGCAGAACACGTGGCCCTGCACCACCCCCGTGCTGAGACTGAACTCCTCCAGACAGCTGGTGGCCTCCTCTGTGCCGTGGATCAACACCTGCGCATACAAGTGGAAAAACACACCAGGCATTAAAAACCCACCACGTCCATGCTGAGACTGAACTCCTCCAGACAGCTTGTCGCCTCCTCTGTGCCGTGGATCAACACCTGCGCATACAAGTGGAAAAACACACCAGGCATTAAAAACCCACCACGTCCATGCTGAGACTGAACTCCTCCAGACAGCTGGTCGCCTCCTCTGTGCCGTGGATCAACACCTGCGCATACAAGTGGAAAAACACACCAGGCATTAAAAACTCACCACCCCCGTGCTGAGACTGAACTCCTCCAGACAGCTGGTCGCCTCCTCTGTGCCGTGGATCAACACCTGCGCATACAAGTGGAAAAACACACCAGGCATTAAAAACTCACCACCCCCGTGCTGAGACTGAACTCCTCCAGACAGCTGGTCGCCTCCTCTGTGCCGTGGATCAACACCTGCGCATACAAGTGGAAAAACACACCAGGCATTAAAAACTCACCACCCCCGTGCTGAGACTGAACTCCTCCAGACAGCTGGTCGCCTCCTCTGTGCCGTGGATCAACACCTGCGCATACAAGTGGAAAAACACACCAGGCATTAAAGACCCACCACCCCCCGTGCTGAGACTGAACTCCTCCAGACAGCTGGTCGCCTCCTCTGTGCCGTGGATCAACACCTGCACATACAAGTGAGAGAAACCCAGGCAGAGCCATTAAAGACCCACCACGTCCATGAGTGAAAATCACGATTTTCATGTGTTTTCCCTCTCTCGCTGGTAACAGGCATAGTAGACCTCCGCGAATCGTGGAAAATCCGCGAAACAGTTTGAAACAAAATTATTAAAAAATGCATTGAAATGGCATGAAAAAGTGAAAATGTCACTCATTTATTGAATTTTATTGAATTTTCTTCGGCCCCCTGGACCCCCGGCCATTTTCCTTGAAAACCACTTTGCCCCCACTACCATGCCTGTGGTAAGAAATCTTAAGAAATCTTTTAGAGGGAGAGAGGGAATATATGTGGTGGGTCTTTAAATGTTCTCCCACTTGAATAGCAATGAACTATGCAACTGTCGGGTGTTTCATATTCACACCAGGGCTTAAATTTGTTTTTCTTTTAAAGATTTACATGAATACAAAGTTCTGCTTAACCCTTTCACCGCCAGCCATCTTTGAGCCACAAATTTCCATTAAAGCTACTTGGCTACAGAACAGATTTTTCTGTAATATTGTTGGATTTCTGTGTGACACATTTAGAATGGGGTCAATCCTTACTGCCCAAATTTAGGACACAATATCATTGAATAACAGACCCTGATTTCAAGTTTTTATGACATGGTTGTTAAATCACTGTGGTGCAAAAATGCGGCATTGGCGGTGAAAGGGTTAAGTGAAATAATGTTCAAGCACATCACACACATTCAAACAATACACACACACACACAACCCCCTACACCTTCTAACGCGCAGACACACACTCAACTTTCCACCCACACAGACTACTGACCAGCTGTCGTGGTCTAATGGTGGAGAGGTAGCGACGTATGGCGTCCCCGTCAGAGCGTCCCTCAAAGTCAATGTACTGGACACTGGCGTTGATGTCCAGGGTGACAGTGGACGACACACACTTGGTCGGCACATCCGACATGTCTGAAACACACAGATCGTGTCAACTACACAGCACAAACATCCACCAAGACAGAAAACTCAGTTTCTGTTTGTAATTACAGGATGTAGATACCGTATTTTTCGGACTATAAGGCGATACTTTTTTCCAAGACTCAGACCCCTACCCCTTATAATGTGACTGATGAAATAGTAAGAAAATATAGTAACAAAATCTGAAATTGGGATACAATTTGGGGAGTGCGCCTTATAGTCCCCCAAAATATGGTACTTATAAATTGAACTACAAAGGATTAAGTAATAAAACAGAGCCTTTTTTTTTTTTATCGAGCCTGTGAATGTGCATTGTAATTTCCTCAGGGATCACTAAAGTTATTGATTGATTGATTGAACAGTGCAAACCTCCAACAAGGACAACTTAGACTCAATATGTCTCAAGCAAACGATCGACGCGTGGAATCTAGATAAATTAGAAAACAATGACACATGGCAAATATCTTCCAGGACAAAGCGCTTCTTTGTTTCAAGACAGCCAGTGAACATGGGACTCCAGATAAAAATAACTTGAATAAGAAAACACTGACACTAAGTGTGACCATCGCCCATGACAGGACAACGCACACTTGGAGGAATAGCCAACTAAACTCCTTACTCTTTAACTCTTTCTATACTAACCTGCGCTCTCATCGCAGGGCATGCGCACAACGCCTCGTTACTAAGGCAACGGGATATCGCATTTGGACTTTAAAAATTCATAGTTCATAGGTTAACAGTCATGCGTGCTTCAAAGTGGCTCAGAGGGCTACTACTACGTTTCATTCATGCCTCTAACACTGATTGGCTGGCTGCCGGTTATTTTGGGACCTTAAAATTATATTTTCGCTATTATGAGTGTGCCTGGCTTGACAAAACATGTATTTATTTTAAAATATCACAAATCAAAACTAATCAAGTGGATGCTTTGAAACTGTTGCAGGTGTTAGTACTGTATATTGTGTACATATTGCCTAAATGTCACGTTTGTATCTGTTACCATTATTTAGAAAATAATTTGTTTGCAACCTATGCAAATCGGCCAGTACAGAATGTTTGCAAAGGGAAGCAACTGGCCAGCATGGAATGAGTTAAAGAAGACCCCCAAATAAAAAGTATGCACAATGATGCAAAATTGAATCGGATCATAAATTGTGAGTTTATTGGAAGTCACAAACATATATACATTTGAACGTGATCAAGCCGATAGCTTATAATTTGCGAAAAAGCATGTTGCCGTTTGCTTTGTGCATCGTCTGCTTTCATGAAGTCTCATTTGGAGACGAAAGAGCTGTGACATCATAGTTAGACAAGTTCCTAAAGTTAAAAAGCCTGTCACTTTGTCTAACTTTGATGTCACAGCTGGTCCAAGGATTTTCAATATAGCAGAAGTCACGTTCCGTGAGACTAATGGCCAACTGAACCCTGGCTCTAGATCTGCGGCAACACGAGTGATTTTTTAAATAATAAAGGTATGCGTGCTCGCTTTATCTTGAAGAACGTAAGTTATAGTGATAGTGTTTGCAGTCTGAGCCTGTCTACAGTCTAAAACAATGCTGTGGTGTTTTCCAGAACATTTTTTCATATTCAAATCGGGGATGTGAAGTTTCATTAAGATTTTAATGGGGGGAAAAAAGAAAAGAGAGAGAGAGAGGGAGAGAGAGAGAGAGAGAGAGAGAGAGAGAGAGAGAGAGAGAGAGAGAGAGAGAGAGAGAGAGAGAGAGAGAGAGAGAGAGAGAGAGAGAGAGAGAGAGAGAGAGAGAGAGAGTGAAAGATACAGGGGTTGGGGGGAAGTCTGGTATTTTAGCAGTGTGTATCAGAGGGTGATCCAAGATGTAATCAAATGATTCATCAAACATGTTCCAATTCTTAAACAATCCATTCTAAATTTCCTGTCAGTGATAATAAAATGCATTTCTATAGTTTTTCCTCTTCTTCTGGTATTTTATGAAAATTTCTATTTTTATTTTTATTTCTTAAAAAAAAGAAGAAAGAATCATACCCAACTTTCGCATGGACCCAAATTTCACTCTTCAAGCGGATTCCCTTAAAATGGTTCAGATTTTTTCTTTGCTTTCTCCCATATGGCCTTCGGCCGAGAGAACATAAAACATTGATACTCTTTGCTTAGAAAGGAATAACTACAAAATAAACAAACGGCAAAACCACAAACAAGTAATAGGGATGAAAACTTAAGAATGCAATGGAAATATAAACACTGTTTTGACAGAAAATTTAAATGTGCATGCACGCACACACGCACACACACACATTGAGATGAACCAATCAAAACACAAACGTTAAACCTTTGCATTTTCCGCTACATTCATGGATGTTGCAGAATAATGACCTGAAGCCATAGCCCGATTGGTTTGTAACCTTAGAAAGGAAATGAAGAGAGATGCACGTCCATTGTTCAGGTCATGCCCTGTTGACTCAGTTACACCCTTCACAGTGCTCCATGCATAATTCTAACTAGATCACTATAACAGAAACAGCACTGGAGGGAGACACGAGAGAGAGAGTGAGAGAGTGAGAGAGAGAGAGAGAGAGAGAGAGAGAGAGAGAGAGAGAGAGAGAGAGAGAGAGAGATAGCCAGAGAGAGACACTGAACACTGAAAAGCTTTATTTAAACAAAGATAAAGAGAGAGAGAGAGAGAGAGAGAGAGAGAGAGAGAGAGAGAGAGAGAGAGAGAGAGAGAGAGAGAGAGAGAGAGAGAGAGAGAAGAGAGAAAGAGAGAGAGAGAGAGAGAGAGAGAGAGAGAGAGAGAGAGAGAGAGAGAGAGAGAGAGAGAGAGATAGACACAGAGAGACACTGAACACAGAAAAGCTTTATTTAACAAAGATAGATAGATAGAGAGAGAGAGAGAGAGAGAGAGAGAGAGAGAGAGGAGAGGGAGGGAGAGGGAGGGAGAGAGGGTGGGAAGGAGGGAAAGAGAGAGGGAGTGGAGGGAAGAGATAGACAGACAGATGCACACATACACAAAGAGAGAGAGAGTGGGGTGTGCATTATTGTCACTACCTATTAAGCTGCTTTGACAACAGAGCTTTTAACAATAATGCATTTGGAATTATTGTACTTTCACAAATTACAGAATTACTGCAAAATTGTTAAAACTGATACTAACTAAATATTGACCAGAAAAATAATGGCCTCAAAATACTACCTCCCACATCACATAATCGCAGCAAACATAATAAAAATCAAATGGAAGGCAAAACTACTGGGTTAGTTATTCACATTCACTTAAATCAAAAACTCATGATAAAAACAAAAATAAAATAGCTAGAAAATACCATTTTTCACATCATTTAAGCAAAACAAATATCATCGTAACAAATTAAATGATAGGCAAAAATTGTGGGTTTGAATATTTATGTTCACAAACATTCATATAATATTAAGCAGCTTAGAATCAACAACAAAACCTAATTTTACCTGTCAGATGGTCTGTCAACTGCGTTTTATTACTACATATAATATAAAAAAAATTAAAGCGAAAATTAAATGAATTTGAAAATTAAAGCTAATCAGGCTAATTGGACAAGCATACTTTCTATAAAAAAAAATTCTCAACAAAACTGACATCAACAAATGACAATAAAAGCAATTCTTTAAAACAATGTTGACATCAACATTTAATAAAGAAAAAAAAAGAGAACAAAAAGTGGCTCTGATTTCATCCAAAGTTTTAGTAACCGAGTAACCATTAGTGAAGATTGTCATTTTTTTTACCGATCGGTTTGTGTGTGTGTGTGTGTGTGTGTGTATCGATTATCTTAAAAACTACTGTTTGGACTTTGATTAAAATTGGCAGAGGGGTAGACAGCTTGAGAAGGAAGCTTTCTTTCGTTAATCAACACCGTGCTGACCTTGACCTTGAAGTTTGACCTTGAAAACCGAAATTTCCTTCTTTGGGCTATGTAATTTCCCCCCAGCTTTATTTCGTGAACTAGTGAACAGAATCGAACATGAAGGAAGTTTGTATAAAAGTTCGCTGTATCTCGTGAAATGAACAGAATTTCAAATTTTGGGCTATGTATTTTATGCGTTCTGTAAGGGTGGAAAGTGGTGTGTTTATTGGGGGTTGGGGGGGGGGGGGGGGAGAGGACATAACTCGGTGCAAGGAAGTTTGTATAAAAGTTCAGCTGTATCTCGTGAACTACTGAACAGAATCGCTTCAAATTTTGGGCTATGTATTTTATGCGTTCTGTAAAGGTGGAAAGTGGTGTGTTTATTGGGGGGTGGGGGGGGGGGGAGAGGACATAACTGTGGCCGGGTTTGCATTGTCACAATGCGTTGCTGCCGCTTGGCGATGCCCTTGTTTTTCTTGTTTTTATTCCTTTTTTTCAAATTCCTGTTTGTATTCTAATCTTTTTTAAAAACTTTTAGCAAATCCCTCTTTAATTTTCTAATACAGAGAAAAGCGCTTAAGTCAAAATTGGAGGGACTGAAATTTCATTTTGAGATAGCCAATATTTTGAGTTTTAAAGACCTTTTAGCATAGAGATTATTAAACTGGAACCAGAACAGTATTGTGAATTATCCAGTGTTTTTGAGTTATCCATTTTTGAGTTATCAGTATTCCACTCACTTAATCCAGATTACTTCTTATTTGCTCAGCTGACAACAATCTCACTTGAATTAACCCTTTCATTAAGCCATCCATTTTTCAGCGAAAACTTTCCATTAAACTTACTTGGGTAGAGAAAAGATTTTGTCTGCAATATTGGCGATTCTTCTCTGACATGCATAACATAGGGCCTATCCTTTACCTCACAAAATTAAGAACACAAAGTCACTGGTTAACTTTGATGCCTTTCAGTGACATGGGTGTTAAATCAGTACGGTCCCAAGAGGCGACAGTAAGAGAGAGACAAAGAGTCTGAGTCAGCAAGAGAGAGAGAGAGTGAGAGAGAGAGAGAGAGAGAGAGAGAGAGGGAGAGAGAGAGAGAGAGAGAGAGAGAGAGAGAGAGAGAGAGAGAGAGAGAGAGAGAGAGAGAGAGAGAGAGAGAGAGAGAGAGAGAGAGAGAGAGAGAGAGAGAGAGAGAGAGTCAGAGTCATTTACTGATTAGGCCTTAGGCCCATTTCAAAGACTGAGTACATAAAAGGAACATACATCCACAAAACATTAATTAACGAAAAGGATGAAATAGAAACAATACAATATAACAAGGTGGCATCAAATGTCAAAATAGAAATCAAATAAACTCATGAATTCTATAGCCACGAAACAGATACATAATAAAGACCACAATGAAACATAATACATGCCTTTTAGTAAGAGAGAGAAAGAGAGAGAGAGAGGGAGAGAGCGAGAGGGAGAAAGAGAGAGAGAGAGGGAGAGAGAGAGAGGGAGGGAGGGAGAGAGAGAGAGAGAGTTTTTCGGTCAAGTGTTTGATGCTCTCACAATCTGCTGTCAAAGACAGAACATAGTACTGTGAATGAAAATGCAAATTCAGTGGAGTAATGAACTCCTTAATGCCCCTTATGGCTTGGGAGCCTATATGTCCTGGACCAATAAACCATCCTGTATCGGGTCGGCCCAATAAGCTGTCCTGAATCGGGTCGGCCCAATATAAGCTGTCCTGAATCGGTTCATCCCAAAAAGCAGTTCTGAATCGGGCCGGGCCAATAAGCTGAGTCCTGTATTGGTCTAGGTTGGTGGTTGATTCTTTTAATTAGTCTGTGAGTGAAGATGGCTGCTGGGTGTAATGTGTGGTTTATATGGAGACCTAACACCTGGACTGGTCAATACCAGACAGATATCAGAGGAACAAAATCAGGGGATATAGTGTACCCTGTACTGGATGACGTCTGTGTGTGTATGTGTGTGTGCAAAGGCGTGTGTGTGAAGGCGCGCGTGCGCGTGTGTGTTTTGTAGGCGTGCGCGCCTGTGTGTGCAGATGCATGTGACTTCATGTGTTTATATCTGTGTGTACAGAGTTCTTGATGAGAATATAGAACCACTAAATTTCAGTTTTTGATTTTTTTGTTTTTATCAGACTGACTCCTGCCCCTTATTCTTCTTTTTCTTCTGTGTTCCCAGGCCAAAAGGCCACAATGGGTAAAGTATGTATGCATCCGTTTTCAGTTCTTACTGGTCTCCCCGCTGCGTACAGCCGACACATTCCCACTTCGGAGGAGCTCAAAGGAGAAAAGTTATTTGGAGGATCTTTTGGAAAAAAGACAGGAGAATGGGCCAATAAGTCAGAAAGATAGTAGATGACAGTAAGCAAAGGAAAAAGGCAGAGTCAAAGCGAGCGGCAGATTAGAGGAAGTTACAAGCACAGAACCTCCAGAAGGTGAGGGAACTATCTTTTTTACGAAAGACCCCCAGTATCCCCACAGGGAGAGACTTGTGGAGGAGGCTCCCCGGATGGAGGCACGAGGCATCCACCCACTACCCCAGCTTCCCCTTATAATATGAACAATAACATATAGGAGGATAATTAAAAAGAGAAAACAAAAACAATTTTTTTTAAACCAGGGAACATGAGATAAGCAAGTTACATGCTTAAGCTTTTTTCCACACACAGAGAGAGAGAGAGAGAGAGAGAGAGAGAGAGAGAGAGAGAGAGAGAGAGAGAGAGAGAGAGAGAGAGAGAGAGAGAGAGAGAGAGAGAGAGAGAGAGAGAGAGAGAGAGAGAGAGAGAGAGAGAGAGAGAGAGAGAGAGAGAGAGAGAGAGAGAGAGAGAGAGAGAGAGACATTAGACGGTAGAGAAAGAAGGTTGTGGCAATTAAAGGAAAATGTTTTTATTGATAGTAATTTTGAAACGAACATCCTAGTTTGGCTGAACAAGCTGCCAAATGTTACTTTTCTCTTCGCAAACCAATCAATCTCCCCTTTGATTTGAAAGACATGCATGAAATGAGTTGGAATCCTAATTGCATCCTCCTTCCATAATACCCCCAACCGATTACACCAGTTCTGTGTTGTTCTCTTTTCTTCTATTGGGAATGTTTCATTAATGACCACCGTATCGAAAACCCATCAAAATTGAACGAAGATATAACGAGGGAGGTGGGGTGGTGGTGTTGAGGGAGGGTAGGGTGAGAGGAAGGGGAGGCGGTGGGGATACCGCAGAATCCCTTGAACAAACGGCTTGCAAGTTGAGGCCAAAAGATTAGTGACGAGCTTTATAAAAACAACAACAACATGCAGGGGTTTTGAATCTTGTTTGCAGTGAACAGATTTCTTAGGACCATGCGGTGTCAAATGAGTCGCAGATCACAATTTGGACACGCAAACAAGCAACTCGATAAACATGTGCCTGCATGCTCACGTTGGTGGCCATGAAATGGCCATCCATCACCTGACAGCTGACACCGATCATGACTTGACCATCCATCACCGCCCCCGCACACACACACACACACTACAAATCTAAGAAGACCCCTCCTCTCCATCCATTCTCCTTTTCCAATCTTTTTTTCTTGTTCAATAATTGCTTGTTGACAATTAAGTGGTGTAAAAAAACAATATGCCACACCACCACCACCCCTCCGACACACACAACCTACCCCACCTAGTACCCGAAACCTTCATGGCACAAAGATAAGAAATAGGCAACAAACAGATTACAATTCTAAAACAGCAAACAAAAAACAAACAAAAAAGAAAGAAAAACAAACAAACAAAATCCCCACCGCCCCATAAAATACAACTACAAACACGAAAAAACATAGGAAAAAATCAACAAAATCTGAGTCTAAAAAGGCCATAAAAACAATATGACAAGCAGTTTTCCAAAATGAAAGGCGATAGGATTTCTGCCCAAACAAACTGCAGCTTTCCCAGAGGGGGTAAGGAAAGGGGGACAACCTGTACAGTAAAACGCGATATGCATGTGGCCGAATCCTCGGAAAATAATTATGGGCTTAAACAGGATTGCTAAAGATGCAATCTTGTCAGCTTTTTTTGAGGGGGGGGGGGGGGGGCTATTATAATCTGACCCTTTTCCTCCACCAACCTAAAAATCAATTGCGGTTGTTTACTGTTTTAAGTGTGTGTGTGTGTGTGCGTTTGCGTGTGTGTGTGCGTTTGCGTGTGTGTGTGTGTGTGTGTGTGTGTTGTGTGCGCGTGCGTGTGTATAATCTGACCCTTTTTCGTGTGTGTGCGTGTGCGTGTGCGTGTGTGTGCGTGTGTATAGGTAGGTGTGTGTGTGTGTGTGTGTGTGTGTGTGTGTGTGTGTGTGTGTGTGTGTGTGTGTGTGTGTGTGTGTGTGTGTGTGTGTGTGTGTGTGTGTGTGTGTGTGTGTGAAAGCAAATTTTCTTTTTCCAGATGGAACACTGAGTAAGCAAGTACAAGTTGCATTTTTACACCAAGCCATCTGTGTGTGCGGGCATGTGTGTGTGTGTGCGGGCATGTGTGTGTGTGTGTGTGTGTGTGTGTGTGTGTGTGTGTGTGTGTGTGTGTGTGTGCTTAGGAGGGTGAGAGGGTTTGTGTGTTGACATCATCAAAATCAAAATGAAAAGAAAGAATGGCCTCTAACACAAGAGTTCTGAAGAAAATAAAACAAAAAACAACCTCCCCAAAACAGCAACATGGCCAACAACAGCAACAACTCCCACACTTGTAACAGGATAATAAATATACAGAAGAAGCAAAGCATAATTTAAAAAAGAAAACGAATGCAGCGATCAAACTGTGCCCATCTCTGAAAATAGCTGCAACACTTTCTTACGCTGAAATCCATTTAACACTAACAGTGTGCGAAGAAGACTAAAAACATTGTTCATCTTTCATTCTCTGGCTCTGTTAGCATCTCTCTCTCTCTCTCTCTCTCTCTCTCTCTCTCTCTCTCTTCTTGTCTGGCTCTCTCTCTCTCTCTCTCTCTCTCTCTCTCTCTCTCTCTCTCTCTCTCTCTCTCTCTCTCTCTCTCTCTTTTTCTCTCTCCTTTTTGTTATATTTCAGCTGCTCTGATGACTTAGTAGCACTGAGAAGCGTTAATTCTGGGAACACAAAATGACGGCTAATGATAGCTGTTAAGCTTCCCCCTTCAATTAAACTCACATCAGGCTGCAATAGAAGCTGACGGCTTGGAACTAACGGCAATCAACCAATGTCCAATCATTACACACACTGCCGTCACAAATTCAGTGGACAAAACGCCAACACGTCAAATGCTGGAATCAACATGTAAATCAGTATATGTTTTTTGGCTTGATTGTAAAATCAAAATATGCAAGGCTTGGCTTTTTGTTTGTCCTTTTCACTGAATTGTAGATTTTCAATGCAAAGCAGAATTGTTCTTGTCGGAATTATGCTTGAACACGCATCTTTACTTCTTCGACAGTGCACATTGTGTTAACAGCAGAGACAGTCGTTGTTGGAAAACAACAGATTTCATTGCAAGATGGTTTATTTTACCTTATTATTTTTTTTGTATATATAAAGAATGCTGGAGTCGCTGTTTGTGCCAAAGTCTACAACTGAAAATGAATACAAAAACTCTTTAAAACAGATTATCATCCTCGACAGATTTTTTCAGTATGTCAGTGCATGGGTGCAAATGCTTCTTTGAATTTATTATTTAATGGAGAACAATTAATTATCCAAAAAAAGGTAATTTACTTCAGTCAAATAACAATTTTCTTCATCTGTCACATCTATTCAAGCTAAACTCAAAATCACTTTATTATCTCTCACACAGAAATTTCTTTCTCAGGTGCCAGAATAACAGAAACATCGGCATTCAGCATGCATGAATATAAACACATTTTGACATAACCAAGTCACACAAGTATCACAAAGATGTATAAGAGGCATATGGACATCGGCATTCAGCATGCATGAATATAAGCACATTTTGACATAACCAAGTCACACAAGTATCACAAAGATGTATAAGAGGCACATGGACATACATTCAGCGTGCATGAATATAAACACATTTTGACATAACCAAGTCACACAAGTATCACAAAGATGTATAAGAGGCATATGGACATAGGCATTCAGCATGCATGGATATAAGCACATTTTGACATAAACAAGTCACACAAGTATCACAAAGATGTATAAGAGGCACATGGACATAGACATGAAGAATGCAGGAATAGAAGTACATACTTTAAGATTACATATAATACATGCTTAAAAATACACATTACAGGTGGATACATACAAGCGTAATGATAATCACGCACATGAGGTAGTTTCGTTCAACACAATGATCACCTATAAAAGGATCATGAGAGTAGGAGGTGGATGGATCTGGGGATGAAAGACTTCTGTGCCCTGGAGTTCACTTTAAAAGTCTTGTAGCGGCGTCCAGAAGGTAAAAGTTCATGTTTGTTCAAAACATGGCATTCGTAATCTTCCTGGCTTTGTGCCTGGTTCATCTTTCATACAGCTCATTCAAACCCGTCCCTCTCTTACTTCTTTCTTGCTTCTCTCGTGCATGTCCATGTTTCTCCCGTTCCTCCTTTACTCCTCCTGACCTCTTCTATTCCTTTTCTTATTTCTTTGTACAGTATTTTCATTTTCCTCCTTCTTCGATCATTTCCTCTTTTTCTTCTTCATATTTTGCTTAGCATTTTCTTCGTCCTCTTCTGTATTCTTCTGCCTTCTTTTTCCTCTTCTTCTTTCCTTTACTCCTTTTTCTTTCTTTTTTCTCTCTGTCCTCTTTCTCATATACATGTTTTTTCACTTTCTCCTTTCTTCTCCTCTGTCTTTTTTTGTTCTTCTTCTCCTTTTTCTTTCTTTCTTTTTTGTGTTTTCGTTTCCATTTTTCCTTTTCCATTCCCCCCCCCCCCCCCCCCCCGCGTTATGATTCATGATACTGCATTAATCAAATTGAGATTGAGTCCTGATGAAGATGATGCTGTGAGGTCCATTAGGGACTGAGACCTGTGACAGGGCTGTCCGCCACGCTCCCTATCAATTTTATCCCGGTGTCAACCAGGCCCAGGACGCACAGACACATGCAGTGCTGGTCAGGAAATTAGAGCAACGCTCTGAGTACACACATCCATCATGTGGATGAGGCTCAACAATGTCAAAGTAAGATTAAAAAAAATAAATGAAACAGCAACAATCATCAAAGTGATAACAAAACAAAGCAAAAACAAACAAACAAATAAAAACAAAACCCCCCACTAAGAAACAAAATAAAAACAAATCCAACCGACAAACAAACAAACAAATAAACAAGATTCTTTAAGATTCAAGATTCTTTAATCAGCCAATGCATCATAATACAAAGGAAATCGTTTTGGTTTTGCACACTGGAGACACAATCCAACAAAACGAAAGCATGCACATGGATGGACAACCAATATAAGAGAACAAAATGGTAACAAAATCAGATTACATCATCATGCATCAGTCTCTCCCTCAGATTCTCTCTTTCTCTCAGACAAGCCGAAAACAAAAACAAAACAACCCAGAATGAAATAAATCATCTGTCCATCAACAGCCTGCTAGTGACATCAGCCAACCAACTCACCTCACCCCCTACTTGAGATCACAGCCGTTAATCTTTAGTAAGACAACGAGATTTGCTCATTTTAATAGTCTGCTAGGCCAAACCAGGCTACTGACACAACGAGGATTCGCTACCTAGGTATAACATTCTTAAAAGATTGTGCAGAAACTGCCAGAATGCAGTAAACATTGAAAACTCATTGTTCATCTGTCCATCAACAGCCTGCTAGTGACATCAGCCAACCAACTCAGAGAAACAAAGAGACTAGCTGAGAGACATCACCCCTCTGTCCATTAGCATCTTGATCCGTCGTACAGTCAGTAACAACGACCAGACTTATCCAAGTCTAAATTCTTCAGGGAAATAAGAGCCAGGACTCTCTCTCTCTCTCTCTTAACTGAATTACTCCATCACACACTCAAGGCTTCTGAAAACGTAGAGATTGTGCGTATTTACACACTAGAGCTGCAGCTCTCAAATCACCCCCTAAAATGTCAAAACATGTGTGAGATTCACCCTTTAAAATCTCAAGTAGGGGGTGAGGCGATGCATTAAAACCATGATTTATGCGTAAACAGTCGTTAATCTTTAGTAAGATAACGAGATTTGCTCATTTTAATAGTCTGCTAGGCCAAACCAGGCTACTGACACAATGAGGAGTCGCTAACCTAGATATAAAAATCTTAAAAGATTGTGCAGAAACTGCCAGAACGCGCAGTAAACATCGAAAACTCATTGTTCATTGGCAGACTCTTTTCTCAAAATCCAATAAAATCGTTTCAAACACTTGATATTCCTTTCGTCAACATGCCACCAGTCTGGAAAGTGTTAAAGAAAACTTGAAGACAAAGAAGAAGAAACAGGTTGTTCGTCAAAAACAAAAACAAGCACCAAAAAAAGTGATCAGTAGGTGTGTGAGTGAAGAGAGTGTGTTGGGTGCATGTGTGCATGTATGTGCGCGTGTGTCTGTGTAAGTGCCGTTTACTTATGTAGGAAAAAGGTCTTGACCCTTTAAAATTTGAAACTTGGGGTGAAAATACCCCTTAAAACTGAGGGCTCCCAATCATCCCGCAAAACAAGGGGTCCCAGGGACTCCTTCACTTACAGTATAGAGGGTCCTAGAGGCGGGATAGAGGGTCCCAGTGGCATTGCGAATGCTAAAAAGAATGTTTCTAGCGCATCCCTGGGACCCCCTGAACATTCTTTTAGAGGGTCCTTTAGAATTTTAGTACTTCATAGACCCCCAAATGGGGGTTCCTGGGAGCCCTGAAAACTGTAAACATGGGGTGAGCGTACCCCTTAAGAGAAAGGAAAATCAGAATCCCTGACACTGATCAAAAACGGCATCCAATTATCACCAGCCAAGGGTCGTTAACCTCAGGCAGAATTATTGGCCATTGAAATACCACCCCTCAGCTTAGGTCTAAGAGCAAGCTGGACAACAGGAAACTTCCCTCTCTGCAGCCCCTCTGTGAACTGAGGCTGATTGCACTGATCCGAGAATGGCCACCTCACCACACACTTCTACAATACAGGTACAAGTCCCAGCATAACAACCACTCACTCATCCAAGTCAAAGTCCCAGAGATAGAAAACATCAGGGATACTTTCTTCTTCTTCGAAGCTGTGTCAATTATTCAGATGCGTCATACTGCCGTTATGCGCCCTATTAGGCCCAGCATGTCTGACTTCGGCTGGAGGAAATCTTTTTGAAAGTGTTTCTAGAAAAAAGACAGGAGAATGGGCCGGAAAGGCATAAAAATAGTAGAAGTCAGCAAGCAAAGGGAAAAGGCAGAGTCAAAGAGAGTGACAGATTAGAGGAAGTTACAAGCACAGAACTTCCAGAAGGTGGGGGAACTATTTATACAAAAGATCCCCTGGTATCCCCACGGGGGGGGGGGGGGGGGGGGGGGGGGATTTATTTTGGGTCTTTTTCGCACATATACTTCAACTGAGAAAAACAAGGAATATGATTTTTTTTTTAAAGCAATAAAAACAAACAACAATAACAACAAAAACAACCACAACTGTGCATCTCAAAGCTATTCCCATGTTACAGGATGATATGAATAACACCAACAATCTGAAAACACTGTAACGATGTAAGAGAGTGAATTGGGCAATCGGACTCTTCCAAAATTTAGCATTTTAACCCCTTGACTGCCAGAGAAAATTAAAGAAAAAATCATTGGCCAAATCATGACATGAAAAAGACAACTGATAGAGCCAATCTGAGAAAATGGTCATATTACTCTCTTGATTATTTAGAGCAAAAGCCAGCATATCAGGGTTATTCCTCTTCATCTGATGACATCATCAGTGATGTCATCAGGTCAGTACGTAATACGTTGGTGGAGGCAGTCAAGGGGTTAAGCACCATTTTTCGCCTTGGCATGAGGCTGTGTCAAACCAATTGACTTAAGCTAGAACACCAAGGCTACATCAAAATGTTGTTATGTTCTGCATGGTTATGCAGGGATTGTCTTTAGCCATGACAAACTCCTAGCATAGTCAGTCTAAAATCCTCCGAAGTCGGAGTGTGGCTGCCCAAGTGGTGGGGTAATCAAAAACAGTCACACACATAATGTTCTCATCCCTAGCTGGTGCATTTGTACCATAGTGTTCAAGTGCTTCGGCTGTTGGGATGATCCCTGGAATCTTTAAGCCAGGGTAAGACAATTTACCCTCTCTCCCAACAACTCCAAAGCTTCAAAGATAGAAAACTATCCCCCCTCCCCTTCCCCCTCGCCCCTGGACCCCACCACTTAAAAAAATGACAGCAAGTCATAAACAAAAAAACCTGTAATGGGTGGTCATTTTTATGATGATGCAGGCGAGGAGAGAGGGTGTGAGAGATCAGGGAGGGAAAGAGAGAGAGGGAGAGAGAGGGAGGGATGAAGAGAGGAGAGAGAGACAGATAGACAGATCACCAGCAAACCAGAGAGAGAGAGAGAAGAGAGGAGAGAGAGAGAGAGAGAGAGAGAGAGAGAGAGAAACCAGAGAGAGAGAGAGAGAGAGAGAGAGAGAGAGAGAGAGAGAGAGAGAGAGAGAGAGAGAGAGAGAGAGAGAGAGAGAGAGAGAGAGAGAGAGAGAGAAACTTAAACTTTATTTTCCAAGGATATAGATTTTAGGCAATGCCTATTCTTCCAATCTGTCCTTGATACATATAATACTAACACAGAACACAAACATGGCAAGGCATACTATTACACAAAGGTAGCAAAGCAGTTGATATTATGAAACATAGATTGGCTGAAATATGGGTTTATAAAACTTGCATAATGTTTAATACTCGCGCGTGACATACAAGCATGCAACCATACTTACACACTAGCGTGCATGTATATAAAGGAGAAAAGAGAGAGAGAGAGAGAGAGAGAGAGAGAGAGAGAGAGAGAGAGAGAGAGATGTAAAGAGACAGCATACAGAAGAGACAAATGCAACATACAAGTGTGCGCGCGCACGCACACACACACACACACACACACACACACACAGCACACTTGCTCCACCCTCTCTCCGCAGCTTGACGTCATGTTACAATTATTCTAATTATTTATGCACGACTTATGTTGTTTGTATGTTCCTAAAATTATATTTTTCTTTCTTTATTGATGGTTGTACTTTTTTGTGAGGGCAGGATGAAAAGAAGAAAGCTTTGTAAGCTTGTGCTTTAACCCTCAATAAAGATCGTTTTGACTTGACTTGACTTGACTTGACACACACACATTTATGGGTGCAACTCCACAAAATGAAAAATAACTAAAAGGCAGGGGTCCAGGGGCCGCCCAGGGCCCCGGCGGGGTACAGGGGCAGAGCCCTGTTGGACAATTCAGGGGGCAACACAAGAGAGAGAGATAACGAGACAGACAGACAGCTAAAATGATGGACAGTGACAGTTTGAGTCCAATAAACCTTGTAAAATGATTACATTGCCTTTGAAAACAATATGGCATCACCAAGTTGTTTTCAAGATTCCCCGAGAGACTTCCGGGATAGAACAACCAAGTTCAAAATGCCCCAAATTGCTTGTGGTTGATTTTTTTCTATGGATGAATAAAAAACAACTGAAGTTCAGTTTCTGGTAAAATTTAAAAAAGAACTGAAATCAATGTGAAACTGAAAGAGTTGCACCCAATTATTGCACACAAAACAGGAAATGAAGGGAAGCAATAGAGTGTGAAGAGAAAAAAAAGGGCAGTTTAGGTGGAGTCATCATCCTTAGTCCTTGATACCATGTGTCGTTTCATTTAGGGGCTGTTTCTCAGCAACGCAAAACTCGTTCTCTCTTTTCCCCAGTGTCGCTTTCTCTCCTGCCAGCACGAGGCAAAAGTAGATTTTGCCTCTTGTTAGACAAAGGGAAGTCATGTAGGCCAATAGACTGATCCCCCTTGGGGTGACCCGAAGCGCTCATTAGTGTCATTTACGACCTCTGCTGTTATGCCGTCTATGCTAACTCAGTTCTAACACATTGATCAACAAGCACCCTGAACACAATACAAGCAACTGTTTCCCCTCTGTGCTGTCACACGCACGCACGCACATGCACACACACACACACACACACACACACACACACACACACACACACACACACACACACACACACACACACACAACAAAAAGAAAACCCAAATAAGAAAACTGAACATGAAACATATTCTAATTTCTGACATGCTGATAATAAAAATAATTAAAAATAGCCAGCTTGCTAAAAACCGACCCAAATCCTGTTTTCTGATTGCATCCATCTCTTGACAGTTTCAGAGACAACGGCTCATTTCCATAAACGCAACAACAAGGCTAATACAGAGAGACAGCACACAGAGCAAATAATGAATAAATTAAAAACTCCATAGGAACACAAATCAAATTATAGATGCTTTCAGTTAAGAGAAAATAATGTTTTACGCCCTCTTTGGCCTTTCGGCCATGTGGAAGCAAGCCAGTCAGCTTATATATAGCACATATTAGGTATTAGGTACTTTGTAGTCAAAGAGGCGTCTCTGTGAAATTCGGGTTGCTCCCACCTGGACAGCGCGTCGCAACCAGAGGCGTGCCACCCAATTTTTTTTTAATGCGATTTTTGTGTGACTGTCACTGATGAGGGGGGGGTAAATTTTGACCAAATGACAACTTTTTCGTTGCCACTGGGTTTAACGTGTGCTAAGTTGCCACTGGGTTTATCGTCTCATCCGAAAGACTCCATGTTCAGACCGTAAGGCCTAGTGCAAAGTGAGAGGAAAAATCCCCTGTACCCAGGTTCAAACTCGGGTTTACTTGACACGAAGCGAACGCGCTACCTCTGTTGCCACTTTACACTAGGGTGTACGGGTGATCCTACTGTTTTTCTTTCTTTTCAATATATATTGAATGGAAAGAAAAGTTGATCACTGGGTCAACAAATCACAAAACAACACACAGAAACAACACATAGTTTGAAACAACTAGCTTAATGGGAAAGAAAACGAGACGTTTCCAGCCATAAGCTCTTTCTGAATGATTAAAATCTGTTATGGTTTTATGGTGTGTTCTGGATTTCCTACTAGAGATAAAGGATCATTATCAAACTGTATGTTTTTTAAATATATTTATTTAACATCACTTATACCATTAATTCAACTAGTGTCATGTATTTTACGATGTTCTTGGTTGTCAGTTGCATCTCAACCGACAAGAGGGCAATAACTTTTTTTTCTTCAAGTGCGCATGTGTTACTTTAAAATCTGTGACGTAAGCTCTAAAAATATACAAACACATGGCAGGGTGCTTTGATGCAAATGACTTTGCCGTTGGTGGGAGTGTAGTGTGATGCCTTGGGCAAATGTACAAGAAGAGTTAACTAGCACACAGAAGCAAGCCCCTAATTCTTCCCTACCCCTCCCTCGAAAAGATCATATTTACCGTAGTTTTTATATCATTCGATATTCTTATTTTCATTATTTAAATTCATGCCTCTTGGTTTAAACATATTTTTTTGTATTCAATGTCAAGTAATACATAAAATACAACAAGTAAAGCTTAAAGCTTATAGAATGCTCATTAAGATGCCTCATCATGCCTCTTGTGCATAAAGTCATGGGAACATACTACAGCAAAAAGGAAGGTGATCTTGTGCTAATAAAGTTAAGAAAAAGAAATCTCTACACAAAATAGGGATCATAATGGCAAAAGCATGTTTCAGAATTAACAGACCAGTTTACCCCGTACACAAGTCTTGAGTAGTCTGGATAGCTGAAATGAATAGTTTTGGTGCAAAATGTGTAGTTTTATTCATTAAACCATCAAATAATGTTCACTGAAAATGAGTAGTAATCAAGAATTAAAGAGCATTATTTTCAGTTTTGAAGAGTAGTAGAGGTCCAAATTGAGTAGAATGCTACTCGAAAAGAGTAGAGTAAACAGGTCTGGAATTACCGTGATCAAACTTGGGCATCATGTACTTCAGTCACCCCACTCATGTTTTCAGTTTACAACCCTCAATCTCAAAGTCTGTTTTTTTTCCAGTTTCATAAAAATAACCCTAGGCTGACCCTACTCAACTCAACTCAACTCAACTCAACTACCCTATCCCTTTCCCCCCAAATGACAGATGTCTCTTGGCTGGCTCTCCAAAATATCTTATTGATAAGCTACAGAGGGTCCAAAACAGTGCTGCCAGACTTGTGTTGAAGTCGTCTAGACGGGAACATGTCTCCCCACTTCTAAGGTCTCTTCATTGGTTACCTATTCAATCCAGGATTGACTACAAACTAGGGTCCATCTGCTTTGCCTCTGTCACTGGTGCAGGACCTCAGTATCTCAGAGACATTCTTCATATCTACACCCCATCCCGTCAGCTCCGCTCTTCTGCAGATACCCGTCTTTTGCGCATTCCGACAGTCAGAACCAAATCCTTTGGTCAGCGAGTTTTTGCCTTACAAGGCCCTTCTCTCTGGAACAACTTACCTTTCAATGTCTGCCATTCCCAGTCAGTCAGCTCTTTCAAATCCACCACAAAACCCCATCTCTTTCAGCTCACAAAAACACCCTGTCTTGTATCCTGTCGTTATATATGCTGGAAACACTCCATTTAGTATGTTTATTCAAGACGAGCTGTGTGCGTGCGTGTGTCTTCAGTTCGGTGTGCCCCAAGGTTCAGTCTTAGGCCCTATCCTTTTTGTTCTTTATACCCAACCTCTCTCCGCCATCATCAACCAGCATTCTATTCTACATCATAGCTTTTCTGATGACAATCAACTGTACATTTCTGCCCACCTGAGTCAATTAGATCAAATGATTTCTTCTTCTAAGTTGTGCATCTCTGCTGTTAAAACATGGATGTTTTACAACAAACTGCAACTGAATGCTGATAAGACAGAGATGATTCTTGTAGCCTCTAACCACACAATTAAAACTCAGGTTCTCCCAGGTTCTGTAGACATTGATGGCACTGAGATCAAGCTATCGGCATCCGTCCGCAATCTAGGTGTTACTTTGGACCAAACCCTTTCTTTCAAACAGCATGTTTCCAATGTTTGCTATCTAGAACTTCGAAGAATTAGTTCCATCCGCCGTTTCCTCTCTCAGGATGCCCTGAAGACTCTAGTATGTGCTTTTGTCCTGTCTCGCCTTGACTACTGTAACTCACTTCTTGCTGGCTGTCCATCAATTCTCATCTCTAAGCTCCAACGGGTCCAGAATAATGCTGCTCGTCTCATTTCTCGCTCCCCTAGGTACGATCACATCACTCCGGTTCTTCGTTCCCTACATTGGCTCCCAGTTCAATCACGTATTGACTACAAAATTCTCCTCCTTGCCTTCAAGTCACTGAATGATCACTGTATCTCTCTGATCTTCTTCATCTCTATGTCCCAGCTCGCCAACTACGTTCGTCTTCTGGTTCTCGTCTCCTTTCCATTCCCTCCATCCGTCTCAAATCTGCTGGCCAACGTTCTTTTTCTTGTCAAGCACCATCTCTGTGGAATTCTCTGCCTTCTCCTCTCCGACACTCCAACTCAGTCTCCTCATTCAAAACCTCTCTTAAAACCCATCTTTTTCCTGCTGCGCCCTAAATATTTGATCAGTTGTCTATCGTTGTGTGCACGTGAGGGAAGATTGATTTAAGAGGTTTGTGTGTGTGTGTGTTAGAGAGAGAGAGAGAGAGAGTTGCTTTGCATATGCGCTGTTGGTGGTTGGTGTCACTCTTGAATGTTGTTTTTTGTTATCTGTTGATGAATAATTGATTGTAAAGCACTTTGGGCTCATCTGAGGTAAAGCGCTATATAAATGTACTGTTATTATTATTATTATTATTATTTGTCCCTCTGCACACACACGTGTGTGTGTGTGTGTGTGTGTGTGTGTGTGTGTGTGTGTGTGTGCGTGTGCGTGTGTGCGCGTGCATGCATGCATGCGTGCATGCTGGGAGATCTATGAAAAGTAGGTCAGCTTGAGAGTGGGAGTGATTACAAAGCATAGAGTGAGGAAGAACATTGCTGTGTCTGAAAAACATTCGAAGTCCCAGCCTCTGCTGAACGCAGCGCCACCATTTTTGGGGGGCGGGGGGAGGGGGTCAGAGGCGGGGAGGTGGACTTGGGAAACACAGCTATCAATCTGGTTCATACCAGGCAGTGGGATTTCTCCCTGCTTTTACCGACTTTTTTAACTGCTGTGGTTTTATTATGTGCACAAATCACACAGGTCAGACTTGCTTTAAGTCCCCATCCCAAGGACTCTGCAGTTCAGTTCAATGTTCCTATCGAACTGAAAAGAAAAAGGGTGAGGTCGGGATTCGAACCCGGGTCACTCAGTCATGTATTGAATTGACAGGCAAACGCCCTACCCATCCTGCCACCTTCCTTCTTAATGAATGAATATGTCTAAAATATCATACAGGCTACCTCTCAGAGTACTCAGGCTCTAGCCTCACAGTACAGGCACAGTGCACACCATTGCTACCCTAAGCTGTGAGGTGTATACAAATAATGTAACGTGTGATCACATTTATAAAACTAGAAAGCACTGATACAATGCAACATGGTGCCGAAAGCACCTGAGCTTGGCCTGCAGTACTCCAACTTCCCCTGTCTTGTCAAAGGGGCAATACTCTGGATTACATTTTGTCAAATACCTGGAGTTGCTTCCCTTGGACCATTTTGGCAACATTTGAATGTTAGTACTTGAACAAAAACAAAAAACCCTTCAAGGTCAAGGTCAGCACATATTTTTTTTACAGAACCCTCCCTGCATGATACACCACTACACAAAATTTGAAGCGCTTCTGTTCACTGGTTCATGAAATACAGCTCTGAAATGAAATATATAGCCTAAAGAAGGAAATTTCGGTTCTCAAAGTCAAACTTCAAGGTCACGGTCAGCATAGCCACAAACATCGAAAGAAGCCTTCTTTTTCACGATGTCTACCCCTCTGCCAAATTTGATAAAAATCCTTCTGGTAGTTTTTGCTAAAATTGACGCAGTTACACAAACATGGAGGGCAGGATGAAAAAAAAGCCTTGTCAACTTATTCTTTAACCCTCAATAAAGATCATTTTGACTTCACACACACACACAAAAACAACAACAACAACAACAACAAACACACCATACAGGCACTAAGAAACATACTGTTGCCATTTCGGCACCAGAATAAACATTTCTGCATCCACAGGACCAATGTACGTGTCTTGCACGAAGCATTGACCCTTAAGAAAAAGCTTCATCAAAATTTCAATACGGAATCCCTTCAGCACGCGATTCAAAACCAATAAAAACTGGACCACCAATAATGCTCCGGTTAGTGAGCTGTGAAATGAAATGAAACGCAATGCGGAAACAAAAAACTATGAAAGAAAGGGACGAACGATTTCAACGACCCCCTTCAATGTAAAAAAAAAAGAAAAAGAAAAAAAAGAAGAAGAACAGTTTTGCAATGATTAGGAAACCTGAGAAGAAGCATTCTTCTGCATCATCCTAGAGCCTGTTTTGAAGCGGCGCCTAATCAACTTTCATCCGCAGAAACAAAACAACCGGAGGAAGCAGGGACAGGAAGGGGGATTCAGGGTCCATGAGCGGTGACATTCCCGAAGCCTCTGGGTGACACGAGGGGACAGAACATAGACGGGAATTGTGAGAGCGCTGCAGTGAAAATCAGCAGGGGAAATGGGTTAAAAAGGTTTTCATGCTCACCCTCCTCACTGCTATGGATTAAAGTGTCAGCAACTTTATGGGGCGAAGAGAGAGAGAGAGAGAGAGAGAGAGAGAGAGAGAGAGAGAGAGAGAGAGAGAGAGAGAGAGAGAGAGAGAGAGTGAGAGAGAGAGAGAGAGAAAACTTGAAAACTTGAAAACTTGAAAAACTTGAAAACTTTAACTTTATTTTTCAAGGATAAAGATTTTAGGCAACGCCTAGTCTTCCAATCTGTCCTTGGTACATATACGAACATAGAATACAAACATGGCAAGGCATGATATTACACATACAGATTTGAACATAAAGGTAGCACCTTTGTACATATACGAACATAGAATACAAACATGGCAAGGCATAAAATTACACATACATAATTGAACATAAAGGTAGCAAAGCAGGTATTAGAGAGAGAGAGAGAGAGAGAGAGAGAGAGAGAGAGAGAGAGAGAGAGAGAGAGAGAGAGAGAGAGAGAGAGAGAGAGAGAGAGAGAGAGAGAGAGAGAGAGAGAGAGAGAGAGAGAGAGAGAGAGAGAGAGAGAGAGACGAGAGAGAGAGAGAGAGAGAGAGAGAGAGAGAGAGAGAGAGAGAGAGAGAGAGAGAGAGAGAGAGAGAGAGAGAGAGAGAGGACAACCAAACACAACACAACAACAGCTAACACAAACACTACTCTTCAACACAGAAGGGGGGGGGGGGGGGCAAAAGATGGGGGGGGGGGGGGGGAGGAAAAGCAGAGAGGGAGAGAGAGGAAAAAGAGAGCGAAAGATTAATTGAATTGGTTAAAAGTTTGTGTTTCGAAGAAAAACATGCAAACACGTTTTTACTCCCAATAGGCTTTGTCCTTGAAGGGAGGAGTCAAGTTAAAGGCATGACAGGCATATAAAAGGAGGGAGTCGAGCAAAAACGGCGTTTTTCGCCACACGCTGCGAGCAAACCCTTCTTTTCTCCTCTTGCTGGTAGAGGCGTGTGTCTAAAAATAGCCAGCAGATTCCTAGAATCGGGGGTGCTGCGGCTTTAAAGATCCAGGCAAAGTATGAAAATATGAAACATAGACATTTGTATGAGGGGAAAAATGCATGTGCTTATTGAGGGTGTTTTCTTTGCGCTTGGTGCCCTCAAAGAGGACAAACACACATGTGCTTATTGAGCGCACGCACACCCTCACACACACACACACACCACACACAGAGAAACGCACAGGCCTCGTTCCCATTCCAATGTACTCCTGTTCTTTCAGAACTGGGAGTACATAAAGTGTCTGCGTCAAAGCAGCATTCTGTACTTATATAAATTGTACATAGTTGTCCAATGTGGCGGTACCATAGCCAATGAGGTTTTAACCGAGGCATGGTTACCGCTACACCTATCTATATTGTTAAAAACTCGGGACATTACTGGTGTTGCACTGCCTCCGGGCATTGCAGCCAGTATTGTTCCCAACATCTTTGTATTTACAAATGTCCCATATGTGTCTATGACCGAGAGGACGTAAAACATCATTTTCATTCATTCGCAGCATTCTGTACTCACCGGGAGCAGTTTCCTCTTCTTCAGCAGGTTCAGCCTGAAAACGCACAGTTAGAGTATCTCAGTACAGTGGAATCTCCCTTATAAGACCTCCCACTATAAGACTCCCTCCCACATAAGAACCTACTTCTCTAGACATTGCCCTTCTCTGTAAGTATAAAATCACCTCCCTTATAAGACCCCTCCCTTATAAGACCTCCCTCCCACATAAGAAGGTCTTATAAGGGAAGTTTGGCACTGTATCTGCATCAGGTCCAGATGTGAGTGCCATTTGAATATCTATGTGCCGACCAACCTTGGATTTGGTGCTCAAAGAGTTACAGTAAGCACAGGACAGATTCAGAATCCAACACACCCAAACAGACAGACTCAGACAGAGACAAAACACTCTCACACACACAGATACAGGCATGCATATTATAGAGACAGAGAGAGTCAGAGAGAAAGAATGGGCAGGCAATTACCCTATTTTACGGACTACAAGGCGATATTTTTTTCCTAGACTGATGTGACTGATAATATAGTAAGAAGCTATAATAACAAAATCTCAATTTTGTGTAAAATTTGGGGGTGCGCCTTATAATCAGGTGCGCCTTGTAGTCCGTAAAATACGGTACACCATGTTAACACACACAAACACAAATGCGCACACACAGGCATAAATGCAAGCACACGCATACACACTTGTTGAATGCAATGAATTGCAATGAATTATCATCAATTATTTGACAATTGATAATGCTTGACAGGTGAAATTACAGGATGACAAACAAACATGACAGAGCTCAAATTGGTAAACAAGCATAAAAAAGAAGAAAAACAATTTCAACAAGCAAACAAAATAATATGACACAAACAAACATATTATTCCTGTCAAGTGCAACAAATCACTAATAACATCAAAATACCCCCGTGGGTATACTGGGGGGGTGGTGTCTTTTGCATAAATAGTTCCCCCACCTTCTGGAAGTTCTGTGCTTGTAGCTTCCTCTTATCTGTCACTCTCTTTGACTCTGCCTTTTCCCTTTGCTTACTGTCATCTACTATCTTTCTGCCTAACCGGTCCATTCTCCTGCCTTTTTTCACGAAACACTTTCAAAAAGATTTCCTCCAACCGAAGTCGGAATTGCTGGGCCTATTTATTAGGCGCATAACGGCAGCATGATGTATCTGTGCTCATAATTGACAGGAAACTGTCTGAGCGATCGAAGAAGAAGAAGAAGAAGAAGAAATTAAAATTAGCATGCATTCTGAACAAACACAAATGAAAGAAAAATGTTCAAAAAAAAGCCAGAAAAAAAAAGCCCCCCAAAAAGCAGAAATAATAAGGAAATGAACAAGTGAAAATAGCAAGCATGGAGATGACGGAGAACAAAATAATACACTATTTCATAGATAATCTTATCTTTAAAGAGACGAAAGGGAAAGACGGAGTGACAGGGTAAAAGGAGAGAGAGAGAGAGAGAGAGAGAGAGAGAGAGAGAGAGAGTGAGTGAGAGAGAGAGAGAGAGAGAGATACAAACAAACACACACACAAACAAGCACACACGAGGCAGATAGATAGACAGACACAAAGAGAGAGAGAGAGAGAGAGAGAGAGAGAGAGAGAGAGAGAGAGAGAGGAGAGAGAGAGAGAGAGAGAGAGAGAGAGAGATAGAGAGGAGAGAAGAGAGAGAGAGAGGGAAAAGAGAGAGAGAGAGAGAGAGAGAGGAATAGTAGAGAGAGAAGAGGGAAATAGAGAGAGAGAGAGAGAGAGAGAGAGAGAGAGAGAGAGAGAGAGAGAGAGAGAGAGAGAGAGAGAGAGAGAGAGAGAGAGAGAGAGAGAGAGAGAGAGAGAGAGAGAGAGAGAGAGAGAGAGAGAGAGAGAGAGAGAGAGAGAGAGAGAGAGAAGAGAGAGAGAGAGAGACAGAGTGATAAATACAAATAGGGAGGGAGTGAGGGGATGGCAGAAGAGAGAGATGATAGAAAGAGAAAGAGGGAGACAAAAAGACAGAGAAGGGGAGAGAGAAAAGGGAGGGAGAGAGAGAGGGAGGGAGAGAGAGAGAGAGAGAGAGAAATAGAGAGAGAGAGAGGGAGAGGAGAGAGAGAGAGAGAGAGAGAGAGAGAGAGGGAGAGAGAGAGAGAGGGAAATAGAGAGAGAGAGAAAGAGAGAGACACAGAGAGAAATACAAATAGGGAGGGAGTGAGGGGATGGCAGAAGAGTGATAGAAAGAGAAAGAGGGAGACAAAAAGACAGAGAAGGGGAGAAAGAAAAGGAAGGGAGAGAGAGAGGGAGAGAGAGAGAGAGAGAGAGAGAGAGAGAGAGAGAGAGAGAGAGAGAGAGAGAGAGAGAGAGAGAGAGAGAGAGAGAGAGAGAGAGAGAGAGAGAGAGAGAGAGAAACAGAGACTGCGAGAGAGGGCCAGGGATCAGAGAGGAGAGAGAGACAGAAAGAGAAAGAGGGAGACAAAAAGACAGAGAAGGGGAGAAAGAAAAGGGAGGGGGAGAGAGAGAGAGAGAGAGAGAGAGAGAGAGAGAGAGAGAGAGAGAGAGAGAGAGAGAGAGAGAGAGAGAGAGAGAGAGAGAGAGAGAGACAAATAGAGACTGTGAAAGAGGGCCAGGGATCAGAGAGGAGAGAGAGACAGAAAGAGAAAGAGGGAGAAATAGGAAAGAGAGAGAGAGAGAGAGGGGAGGGGGATAGAAAGAAAGACAGATAGACAGACATACATATCAACAGATAGACAGACTGACTGATAGACAGACAGACAGACAGAGCATGCATTACCTCGTTTTGTGGTTTTTCCTCTTCAACGGCCACTGGTTCAGCAATCATGTAGTCCTCTGGTCTGGAAACATGAATAGAAGACAATAATGTCACACACACTACATCACACACACACACACACACATACAGACACCACACAAATACATGCACGCATGCACACACACACACACACACGCGTACGCATGCACACACACACACACAGACACCACACGCACACACAAATACACGCACGCATTCACGCATGCACGCACGCACACACACACACAGACACACAGACACCACACGCACACACAAATACAGGCACACATTCACGCATGCATGCATGCACACACACACACACAGACACCACACACACACACTACACACTCGCATCACACTCACAGATACAGATACCCCCCCCCCCCCCCCACACACACACACACTACAATCATGTGCATTATTATTTTTAGCAAAAAGAAAGTAATGCTCTAAAAACCATAGTCCAGTGAAGATAATAATCATAATAATAATAGTACATTTATATAGCGCTTTATTCAAATGAGCCCAAAGCGCTTTACAATCAATTATTCATCAAGTAGATAACAAAAATACAAAGCAAACTCTCTTTCTCTCTCTCTCTCTCGCACACACATACATACACACACACACAACAACGCGCACGCGTGAAAGGCAGAAAGGAAGGAAGAGACCGGTCAGTATGGGGAAAAAGAAATTAAAGACAAAAAAACAACCCACAATTCCAGAAGGACTGAATTATTGGTAAAGGTCAAGATGTGCCACCCCCCCCCTACCTATCTCGGTTAATTCTATTTTTCCGTTATTGCCTTTCTTATCATACATAAAGCTGTATTTTAGGATTTTTTTTAGCTAATAACCTTTTTAAAATACTAACCCTATCCCTAACCCTAGCCCTAAACCTAACCCTACCCCCCCACCCTATAAGACGGAAAAACGCAACGAACCACAACTGTGACAAATCGCGGTGTACTGCAGTACATAGTGGGGGGTAGGGTTAGGTTTAGGGCTAGGGTTAGGGATAGGGTTAGTATTCCAAAAAGGTTATTAGCTAAAAAGGTTCCTAAAATACAGCTTTATGTATGGTAAGAAAGGCAAAAACGGAAAAATAGAATTAACCAAGAAATGCAGGGGGGGTGGCACATCTTTACCTTTACCGAATTATTATATGCCAGTCAGTCTCATTTCCGACAATGACTGCCAGATAGCAGAGGGGGCAGATACTATTCTGGCGGGCTGGGCGACAATTTGTTTGAGATGCCTTGCCCAGGGTACACCCCCACTCTCTCGACCAAAGGGATTTGAGGACAGTGTTGAGGAAGGTCCCCAAAGGCCAGCCGATCCCTTTGGCTCCAGCACCAGAGCTGGTGCAAGAAACTACCGCATGCTTAAAAGACAATTGTGTAGAAGAAGGTAATTTCATGACAATTTTTCCGACATAGACATCTTTCGTGAATGCTTAAAAGACAATTGTGTAGGAGGTAATTTCAGGACAATTTTTCCAACATAGACACTAACCAAGTCTTGTATCTTTCGTGAAAACCCCCATTAAAAATATAAAAAATACACAGAAAACTTGACATATGTGACAGTGCATGGGAAAAACAGACATAATGGAAGTTTGGCATGAATTGAAATATTATTTTTTTCATGGTGGAGCAAACATTCCTTGTTAATACACAGAAAACCGAATTGAGTTGTCTTGTCTAGTTTTTATTGTATAATTATTTGAAGTTTGGCATTCGAAATAGATCATTTGCAGAAATTGGGCATAGAAGATACAATTTTGCCTCTTTGTTTCTATTGACTTGATTTAGAAAACAATCAAATAAACAAAGAAATCATTCAAAATTGTCTTTCATGTTGTGGATACTGGTAGAATGCATAAGGAAATAGACCTAAATATGCCTGAAATAGAAAATTGGTATTTTGTGTGTTGTTGACTATTTTTGGCTGTTGCTCAAAACATTCTGAGTGACTTATGTAGGTTTTTCCCATGCACCATCACATATGTCCGCATATTTTTCTTTCTTTTGTTAAACATTATTTCTTAGACAAACAGAGAGC
>CM065684.1:50257325-50267325 GCA_017654935.2 Phymorhynchus buccinoides
GCGCACACGCTTTGTGTGTCTCTTTCTGCTCTATGTCTCTCTCTCTCTCAATCATACTTCCCCCTCTCTCTGTAAATGTCTTTATTCCAGTACGTTTTGCCAGCCCTTCACTCAAGAAGCTGTTATCATTGGTTGAACTTAGCCTGAAAATGTAGGACAAGAGTAACATGAGAGCTGTACAATTAATTATTTTCTACAGTAATAGAAAACCATGCTACAGTTTAGGGGTTTTGGTGGGATTTTTTGGCGAAAGATTATGACCCTCAATCTAAGAGTAAGAGGCATCTTCACTGGTTCTTTGTGCCACAGCCAGAGGGACTGGTTAACTCATTCAAGTCGTTCTGGCCATATATGACCAGAGTTAATAGATAGCTGTCAATTTGATGCATTTGCTTCAAGGGAAGTAAATCTGTGCGCACACCATACCTTGGTCACTTCTAAACTCGCTTCGCTCCCTTAGACCACAATTTTGCCTCTGACTTTGCTTTTGTGGTGGTTTGTTGTGGGGTAACCAATCAGTGTAGAAAGTTTAAAGTCTATATATATATATATAAGTCTGATCTACCACTTCCGTATGCCTAAACCTGAAGTAAAAACCCGTAATTTTCTTTCATTTCTCCTTTTGTTTATGCATGTTTTGTTTGTGTGTATGGCTGGAGTGATTTTTGAGTTTTATGAATAATTAAAAATCGTTGCGATATGAATGAGTTAACCTTTGGGAATGTTCTCCAACACCAGCCGTCCTCACGGTTGAGAGAGTGGGGATATAACTTGGGCTCGGCATCTCCACAATAAACAAATCCCAGCCCAGCCCCCCCCCCCCCCATCCCACAATAGCAGCTGCCTTCTCTGCTATCCGGAAATCATAGTTAGACTGGCAAACACTCACACACAGAGAATTTCTTGCCTTTTTGTATCATTGCCAAAGGACGTCATTCTTCCGGATAATCAGTTATTCACTGGCTTGCACTCTTGCAGAGATCACACAAGCAAACCGACCCAAACAAGTAAAACAGCCAACCAACTAAGCAAATCAACAACAACAACAACAAAACGCAAACAAAAAAATTACGTTGTATATATGGATTTTGAAATGTTTCTAAACATAGGCTGATACAATGTACTTGGAATCACTAGCTACAGCTTCCTGTGGGGGATTGAAAGAGACGCATATCTAAACAGCTATCCATTTTGATGGAAGAACAAATAAATAATAAAGCAAACCTTCTAGCAATAATCTCTCAGACAAGAATGGTTGAAGCGCAATGGCATGGGTTAACACTGAGAACATGGAAACAAAAACAAACAAGAGGCAAAGCCTTCAAGGATCACTTGCTGTATTTTTGGAGATAGATCCAAATGCCAGAGATAGATCTAAATACCAGAGTTAGATCTAAATGCCAAACTGTTCAGAAAGGGTAAGGTTTCTATACCGGACTCAACAGCTTGATGTGATATACCAACCTACAAAATTTTAAGTGAATATATGCAGTGCTTCATGTGATATTTGAGACAAAAGTTCAAGGTCAAAGTCATCATGGTCCCCAAGGTCAGCAATACTTAGCACTTCTTATGATCTTAAGCCCTACCTGCTTGCCAAATTTGGGGACTCTTATGTCTGCTACGATATAAAAGATATGGCTATAATAAATAACTGATGATGTTCAAGGTCAAGGCTAAGGTAAAGAGTAAAAGTCACCCTAGATACCTTATCAACCTTAGGCTACATGGCCTTAGTTGTCGACAGGGCTATAATTTTAATCTTAATCTTAATCTTAACCTTAGGCTAATACACCAATATGCCAAATTTGGGGACGATAACTGCAAAACTGTGAAAGATATGGCCATGACAAAATGTACATGTTAAAGGTCAAAGGTCAAGGTCATTGGTTACTTTTTTATTATGCAAATGATGTTACTTGAAAGCTTGCATAAACATCTATATGCATGAAAAGTTTGAGCACGGAGCGCCTCATAGATCCCGAGAAAAAGACAATGTTAAAGTTACCACACACACACACAGACAGACAACCGAATTAACAAGCATGAGAATATAGACACACTTCGTTGAAACGAGTGAGCCCAAAATCACATTCTGTCATCATTTACCTACAGCTGAAAATGGATTCCATACCACACCTGACAAACTTCCCTATTTCAGCACTATAAGGTGCTTCACACCATAAGGCCTACCCCCCATAGCGTGAAAAAAAAAAAATCTTATTTTTGTAAAAGCAAAGTTACTTTGTAAATTATTAGTCATATTATAAGGCGCAGCAGAGGCTTTCATTCAGGGGGGGAAAAGTATTGCATTACAGTCCATAAAGCATGGTATCTGTTGACTTAAGAAAAGAAAAAAAACCCACAAAAAAAAACACACCAATAAATAAACAACAATACAGTGGAACCTCCCTTATAAGACCTCCCATTATAAGACTCCCTCCCACATAAGACTTACTTATCTGAGACATTGCCCTTCTTTGTAAGTATTAAAATTACCTCCTTTATAAGACCTCATTTTGCATGATTTTTTGAGGTCTTATAAGGGAGGTTCTACTATAATTGCCACAAACAATAACTCCCCCCAAATTAAAAAAAAATTGCAATAACCCAAACAAACACAATGCAAAGGTTGTTGTTCAATAACAATAATCCTTGACAGACAACCATTCTGATCAAGGGTGCAAAAACTGAAACCAAACAAACCCCACAATCCAAAGCACAGACACACTTAATCATGAGAAGGAGCATCAGAAGACCCAAAGGGGCCCTCTCTATGGGGGATTCAATTCCAGCCTCAATTCGTGGTCCAAAAAACTAGCAAAGTTTTGACAAATGTTTCCCATTAAACATCCATTCCACTGTGACCAAGAAAAAACGTGTCCCCTTCTGTTTCCTGTTGCTGCAATTTCACAAGTGGAGCGCTTTGCTCAAAGACGATCTACAAATAATGTTTTTCTTCGCCGCCACTTCATTTCTGATTATGTCTGTGGGTGAAGGAAGGTTGATTGAGCGTGTGCTTAAAAATTTGTGAGAAACAAAAGATGGACCAGGAGAGAAAGAGAGGTAGAGGTGAGGATAGGAGCATCTGTGTGTGTACGTGTGTGTGTGTGTGTGTGTGTGTGTGTGTGTGTGTGTGTGTGTGTGTGTGTGTGTGTGTGTGTGTGTGTGTGTGTGTGTTTGTGTTTGTGTGTGTGTGTGTGTGTGTGTGTGTGTGTGCATGTGTGTATATGTGTGTGTGTGTGTGTGTGTGTGTGTGTGTGTGTGTGTGTGTGTGTGTGTGTAACCTTCTTGTTTAGAACTCTCAAAGCCCAGCATAAGTTCAAAGGTGAGATGTTTGTATGTACATTTTATCACACTTTTTTTTTCCAAGGCAGCTGCATTCAGTCTCTATCAGGAAATATGTATTTGTCTGACATCCATGTGTAGTACACAGACTTTAATTTTTGAGTGCATTCAGACGTCCACATGGGTACAACCACACAAAATGAAAAAAACTGAAAGGCCAGGGTCCAGGGGTATAATGTCCCCCTGCAGCTGAAGCAAACATGTATTTATGAAGGTATTTCAGTTGCTTTTTCCACAATTTATGCAAATGTTTATTTTAAAGTGTTTGAAAAATACAGTAGACACTCAAAGATCTTGTTTGACCCCCCAAAAAAACACCTCCTTTTCTGGTAAAATTCAAAAACAGGAAATCCTTGTATGGCAGGAAAAGTTGCATCCATGCGTTCAACATTGGCACATTCTAACAAAGAGCTGATAGCAGTAACGCTATTTTTTCATGCATATAGTCAGTGGCAACAGGGACCTCAGTCAAAGATATTCTAAAAGGGTAAGATAGATTACTTAAGAGCTCGGCGAACCGGGCTGATAGAGTTATCGTTAGTGGGGCCAGTACGCTTTTCACAGTGGAGGCTATCCAAAAACTCAGACTGGAACTTGAACGGAGAATTCAACTGGCCTATCACGTGCAAAATGTGTACTGTTTCAAAGGGACATAACCAGTGTTTCTGTCCTCACTACTCATATTGGGAAAAGAGACCGGATGCTTATCTTCCCCTATACAGTCTTTGCCTCAGTTAAAAAGCCATCATATGAAAGAGTACACAGAAGAGATGTGAATTGCAAAAGTCTTTTTCAGTTTGACAGCTTCAGGTGAGAATCGAACCCCATACAATACGGTTCATAAGATTACCCCTTACCCACAGATCATCCAAACACCTTTTTCTGCATTTCAATTTTATAATTGTGTGTTCAGGAAAAAGTTTATCCAATGTGTTCACTCAGCCTTCACTACTGAACTGATTAAAGTGATAATTGGCTGAATAGTTCCCCACATCCTAAGCAGGATGCCTATAATCTTCATTCACCCAGATCTGTTAATGACAATTTCAACAATCATACACAAAACGTTTTTGCTGTAAAACTCTCATTTTTCTAAATTAAATATTGATTGGTTCCATTTGAGGAAAATCAACCAATAATAATAATAAAATAATGAAAACAACAACAACAAACCCAACAATAACAAACACCACTTTGTTGAAGCACAGAATGCAATCAAATACAGGTTATTAGTTAAATAATTTAGCTTTACCCTGCCTTTCAGCTCCCAAATTGTGAACAGATTAACAAGGTCGTCTTATTTTCCTTTCAGAGACAGTCCCATTTGCCACAACAAACAACAACTCTTCCAACAAACAGACAATTCATTACGATGATTGCAAAAATGAGGAATAACGCACTTCCGGGTAATGAACATTTCACAGCATCCAAGAACTCTCCAAATTCTTAATTGTTCAAAACAAAGCATAAAAAAAGCTAAAACATTATCTTGGAACACAAAGATGCAATTTTCTGTAAAAGGTTTTAATCTGGGAACACAATTCAAAGGTGACAAGGAACATTTCGAGTCCCAACAGGCCTATCTCCAAAGAGGCATTCCATCTAAACTGCATTCACAACACAAGCACAGTGAAATGTTGATCAATGTCTTCCATTAAACTTTAACCCTTTCACCGCCAGCCATATTTCAGCCAAAAATGTCCATTAAATTTACCTGGATAGAGAACAAAATCCATCTGCAGAATTGGGGATTCTTCTGTGACATAAAATAAGGTCTATTCTTACTTCCCAAAACTAAGACAATAGGGTCTTTGGATAATAGACCCCAATTTGATGCCTGTTAGTCACATAGGTGTTAAATCACTGTGGTGCTAAAATGCAACTTTGGCGGTGAAAGGGTTAATGACATTGTGGCTGCTTATCAACCCATTTTTGATTCCTGCTATTGTAATGTCGAAAGGGAAGTACCTCGCTCTGCGAGAGATGAGGTGGTTTTGGACAAGAAGAAAAGAGGAGAGAAGTGTAGTACTTTTTTCCCCAAAAAGTTAAAAAAAATATAAAATGTGTCAGCTACTGAAAAAGGCTTTCTTTGAAGTGGTTAATAACGGTATCCTTGAGAACTGAAATGACTCACTTCATAAATCAGTCTCCCAATACTTGTTTCTAACATGCACAGAATTAACCCTTTCATCTTCAGCCATTTTTCAGCAAAAAATGTTCATTAAACTTACCTGGGTATAGACAAAAATCTGTCTGTAATATTGGGGATTCCTCTGTGGCATATTTAAAGTAAGGCCTATCCTTACCTCCAAAAATTAAGAGAATAGGGTCTTTGAATAACAGACCCTGCTTTGATGCCTTTTAGTGACATGGGTGTTAAATCATTGTAGTGCAAAAATGCGATGTTGGCAGTGAAAGGGTTAAAGATGAGGGATCAAATCACTAGTTTGTTTCACTTAATTATTTAGGATAAAGATCAAAAATTACAGAACTGGGGGCACAAAAGAGAGAGAGAGCGATGAGCAGGAATGGAAGAAAGAACAGTGTAACTTCAGGACTTCAAGTCTTCAGTATTTTGTACCAGTAATCAAGAATGATGAAAGAGACAGGAACAAAGACAGCTTTCAGGCACACTGAAAACGCCATCATTACACTGTCAGTACTGTCAAAGTCAATGAATGCTATCAAACATTAGGCTCGCACCACAAAACAACCCAAAAGTGAAAGGTTAGAGAACTCGGAAGATCAGAATCTGAGTGAGAGAGTGAGAAAGAGAGCGAGTTGGAGACAGAGACAAAGAGAAGCAGAGATATTTTTTTAAATTGACAATGGCCTAAGTAAGCAAGGCTGAGAGAGAGAGAGAGAGAGAGAGAGAGAGAGAGAGAGAGAGAGAGAGAGAGAGAGAGAGAGAGAGAGAGAGAGAGAGAGAGAGAGAGAGAGAGAGAGAGAGAGAGAGAGAGAGAGAGAGAGAGAGAGAGAGAGAGAGAGAGAGAGAGAGAGAGAGAGAGAGAGAGAGAGAGAATAAATGTTTTTTAATGAGGGAAAAAACGGAATAAGCACCTGGGTTTTTTCATTCGGCCCTCAAAAATACAATGCAAAATCAATAAGGAAACAAAAATGAGAGAGAGAGAGAGAGAGAGAGAGAGAGAGAGAGAGAGAGAGAGAGAGAGAGAGAGAGAGAGAGAGAGAGAGAGAGAGAGAGAGAGAGAGAGAGAGAGAGAGAGAGAGAGAGAGAGAGAGACAGAGAGACGGACAGAGAGACAGACAGACAGAGACAGAGAGAAAGAGAAAAAAGAAAGAGAAAAATTGTGTGGGAAAAAAAAAAAAAGAAAGAAAAGAAAGAGGAAGTGTCTGATAGCTCTATAATTGATGGGGTCATTCCATCCCCAGGTATCTGGCCAGGAAATGTAGCACCAGGAGACCACTGACCTCAGGCAGAAGACAAGAGGACAAGATATACCAGCATGCACTATATAATACTACTAACAGAAGACACCGGCTAAGTTGTAGCTTAGACACCCGAATCATGTTTTCAATGACTCTCAGTCTGGTTCTTTAGTTTCACGACAATAACCCTAGGCT
The DNA here is from genome assembly GCA_017654935.2 of Phymorhynchus buccinoides. Taxonomy (NCBI): domain Eukaryota; kingdom Metazoa; phylum Mollusca; class Gastropoda; order Neogastropoda; family Raphitomidae; genus Phymorhynchus; species Phymorhynchus buccinoides. Next base: position 50,264,256 of record CM065684.1, read on the forward strand.
GATGCTAAGGCCGGGTTCACATTAGACGCGTAAGTTCCGCACAGAAAACCCTAAATAAGTGGAACAAAGAAAGATAAAAATTTACGCACATAGGGGAAATTCGGACACGTGCGCAAATCTTTCCCCTTCTTTGTTTCACTTATTTATGGATTGCGCACGGGTTTCCGCATGGAATATCCGCTTACGTGTGTACACGGCCTAACCCTAGCCCTAGCCCGAGAACGGCAGAATGTTGCTTCTCAGTGAAAAGCTTCAATGCAAAAATGTGATGGGGGGGTTATCTAAACCACAACTTTGCCAAGGCGTCCCTCCTTTCCACCCATTTCCTGACCCAACCTCTCCACAACTCCTCTCTCTGATCTCTCTCACTCCTGATTTTCCCTGTCCCCTATATGAACTCTGTTGTAATTCTTGAGGACAGTGCTCAGAGGAAAGACATCAGCTGAAAGGGAATGGTGGTAAGGGAAAGAGGCACCGAACTGAATGTCCGTGTGTAATATGATAAAGGGGGTGAGACAAAACACGTGGACATTCTGAATCACCCAAAAAGCTGGAATTCCATATGCGCTATTTTCGCTGGCTTAAACTGCCCGCGACTTTCGACAGCGACAAAAAAAGTTGCTTGCAATTCCATTGACGCTAAAATAGCCAGCGATTTTCGATGGCACTATTCAAAAATCGCGCTAAAAACCTTGATCGCGCCTACGGAACTGCAAGCGACGTTTTTCACCAGTACCACAAGTTTCTCCGCATTTTTGGAAGCCATGCTAGCTGAAAAAATGGCGTGATGTTTTAGTTCCGCCCATTTTCAGAATATTTTCGACAGGCGACAAAAATATTTTTTCGCTCCACCAGGCGATAAAATCAAATCGCGCCTATGGGTGTGCAGAATGACTTAACTGTTGGTGGTGATAACATTTAATCGCGGGCGATTATCGCCGTTGATTTTCGACTTTAAAATCGCGCATATGGAATTCCGGCTTCAGTCGCCTGAGCCATGTGGGCAAAGAAATAAGTGAGTAAAAGTAGTTCTGGTCTTACCAATTTCACTGGTACCCCCACCCTCTCTAAAAGATGACGCTGGATCCCCAAATGTCATACTCTTAGATCAGGTGAAAGGAAATGTTGGTAAGGGAAATGAATGTCCGTGTGTAATATGATAAAGGGGGTGAGACAAAACACGTGGACATTCTGAATAACCCATAATGATAATCGCATGAGCCATGGGCAAAGAAAGAAGTGAGCAAAAGTAGTTCTGGTCTTACCAATTTCACTGGTACCCCCACCCTCTCTAAAAGGTGACGCTGGATCCCCAAATGTCATACTCTTAGAAAAATTAAACAACAAACTAAAGTTCCAATGTTACACAAAAGTTAAATATGATCCTTTTTTTTCAGGCAAGGAAGGTTTTGTATGCACAGTTGTTATCTAAACGGGGCACACGTTGAAAGCATCACCATAATAATCATATCCGATGCACAGTTGTTATCTAAACGGGGCACATGTTGAAAGCATCACCATAATAATCATATCCGATGCACAGTTGTTATCTAAACGGGGCACACGTTGAAAGCATCACCATAATAATCATATCCGATGCACAGTTGTTATCTAAACGGGGCACACGTTGAAAGCATCACCATAATAATCATATCCGATGCACAGTTGTTATCTAAACGGGGCACATGTTGAAAGCATCACCATAATAATCATATCCAATGCACAGTACCTGATAATTTCCCCGTACTCATCCCATTTGATTTTCTCCTCATGGAAGGGAAACATGGGGTAGGCTTTCTTGGCTTGTTTGAAGAAACCCGGCTTGCTTTTGCCCTGCAATAAACCATTAGTGTGACCATTTACATGACACTGAATGTTCCAATCAATAAAAGGAGTGAACTGAATGTCATGCTTTTACATTTCTTCTCCTTCAAACAATCAAACGAAAAGAAAAATTGTTGCAAAGAAACTCTACGGAGAGCTGGACAACAGAGGGTTTTCAGAAAAGAATCCCACTCTCAAATGTTTTGGCCCTGAAACGCCAGACTACCATATTTTACATATAAAGGTGCACCATTCAAAACGCTGACAAAAAACAAGCTTGGTTTGTATGCACAGTTTTTATCTAATCGGAGCACATGTTAATAGCACCACCATAATAATCATATCCGATGCACAAGGTGCATCATATTATAGGGTAACCCCCCAAAAAAACCCCCAAAACATACCAAAAAAACCAATTTACACAAAATTCTGATTTTGTTATGAGTTTCTACTATTCTATTAGTCATACAATAAGGCACACAGGGTCTCAGTTTTGAAAAGATGTATCGCCTTATTATCCGTAAAACACGGCAGCTCACCTCTGTCTTCATCATGAGGTCGTGTTTGGCCTTAGAGGGGCCCCTGTCCACCTCCATCTCTGTCTCGCTGTCGTCGCTTGACTCCAGATCGCCATCTCTGTGCATCGACCAACAGACCATGAGGAGGGAGGGATGCTTTGCAAATGCGCACAGGAACAAGAAGCATGCTTCATGGGTGCATGTGGTGACCAAACCTTTTGCCTGAACGTTCCATCATAACCCTTGCTATACTCATCCATTTAAGAGCAAAAAGAGCATGAGAAGAGCCCTATTTTCAGGCAGACCTCTGCCTGAGCCTGCATCAAATTGTCTGAATTCAGGCTTCAGGCACACCCACATGCACCCCTGATGTTTGTCTGTTCTTTATGAGTGCAGAACTTCAAGTGCATCAACTGTCCTGATAATTTTAGTCCAGTTTGTGCGCTTACGTTTGTATCTCTATAAAAAGTCAGAAGTGACTGTGGTTGCTCTACAGGAAAGAAGAAAAAGACAAAAAAGACTGGTTGAGTACACAGTCTTGAAAATAAATGAAAATGTGAATTTATGCAAATAAGTAAAATCATGGGTTCCTATTAAAAGAAAACAACATTTACACACAATACAATGTAAAACGCATCAGACTTAAACTGGTGACAAATTAAAAAAAAAAAAAAATTGAATAAAAAACAACTCTTTACTTAAAGGATATAGACTAATTCCAGATGAAA
>CM065684.1:50272325-50277325 GCA_017654935.2 Phymorhynchus buccinoides
GACATCAGGACATGACCAGTCAATCTTTAATTGTAGAAGACAAAATGAACCTAGCAAACTCTCCTTCTTTGCCACCTGCTTTGCATTCTATGCCTACACTAGCGAACAGAAGTTAAGGCCCAGAAAGACAATCATCTCCGAAAACTCACGAACTCAATAAAACGCACCCAGCTCATAACAAAACTGAATGTATTCTTTTAACATTAAGTTCATTCCAAAAAATCATTAATCAGAACGAGTTCAGTCAACAAAATGCCCCTTTCAACAACTTCCCCCTCCTCTTGAAAAGTCACACTCAGAATCAATTAGCGACCAAACGTTTAAGGCCCAGAAAGACAATCATCTCCGAAAACTCACGAACTCCAAAATATTCAGTTTTGTTATGATCTGGGTGAGTTTACAAACTCAAAAAAATTCAGTTTTGTTATGAGCTGGGTGCGTTTTATTGAGTTTTCGGAGATGATTGTCTTTCTGGGCCTTAACTTTTGGTCGCTAATTGATTCTGAGTGTGACTTTTCAAGAGGAGGGGGAAATCGTTGAAAGGGGCATTTTGTTGACTGAACTCGTTCTGATTAATGATTTTTTTGAATGAACTTAATGTTAAAAGAATACATTCAGTTTTGTTATGAGCTGGGTGCGCTTTATTGAGTTCGTGAGTTTTCGGAGATGATTGTCTTTCTGGGCCTTAACTTTTGTTCGCTAGTGTACTAGCAGTCCTGTAGTACAGTAGTACTCCCACAGACAAATGAACCATTTAAATCGCACTGATCTAACAGTGTGAATCGCTCAAGATGTCTGGGCCGGCTGGAAATCAGGCCACCCACGATGAAAAGCCATGAGACATTTGAAACTTGAAGGGGTTCTTTAGCTCCAAATGAGTTCATTTTGATGTCTGTGCTACACTTTCCTATCTCTTCCATTCTGTCTGCCTCTCTCTCTCTCTTCTCTAACTTATGATACCTAGTCCCAATTAATTCCCTTCCTCACTCTCTCATTGCATGGTGGCCCAAGGCCTATGTACAATAAAATATTGCCGAGTTCCAAGTTCTCTCTTCTCTAACTACCTTAGTATCTTCATACAGATAGCTATTTTTGTGTGTTCAATATTGCATATTTTATGTATCAAGGATAGACTGTAAGAATAGGCTTTTGCCTAAAACCTTTATCCTTGCAAAATAAAGTGTTCATATTTCAGGGTTTTTCCCCTCTCTCTCTCTCCCCTCTCCCTCTTTCTCTCCTTTCCTGTCTTTTTCTTGTTATCTCTCTTTCTTCCCCATACCCCCCCCCCCCCCCCCCCCCCTCTCTCTCTTGTAGATGACCTCTAGCATGGCAGTCTTGTGGCCAAGTGGCTCATTTTGATGTTTTGCTTCCAAATCTCTCCGATTACGTCTCTGCTTTATCTTTGTAAGACACTACCTCTCTCTTATTGTCCGTCACCGAAGGTGAACGGACTTTGCGATGGGCTGGTTTGTCTGGGTTCCCCCCCCCCCCCCCCCCCCCCCCCCCCCCCCCCCCCCCTGTCCCAAGGATATCTCCCGAACCGCTTGATCGAATCGCGTCAAATTTTGTGTGAAGGTGTGCCACCTTAATAGGAAGAGATCCACGCAAACCATTTTGCCGTCGTGACCTTGACCTTGACGTACGACCTTGAAAACCGAAAATCTATTTTTAGCGATATCTCAGGCACCAATCGACATAGGATGTTGAAACTTGGTATGAAGGTGGTTTGGCTTATGCCCGTTCTGATGATGGCATACCGATCAAGGTCAAGGTCAAAAAGATTGCTGGAGCCTGAAAATCGGAGGGTCATTTTTTTCTCCTTCTGTCTGTCCCAAGGATATCTCCCGAACCGCTTGACCGAATCGCGTCAAATTTTGTGTGCTGGTGTGTCACTATGAGAGGAAGGCATCCGCGCAAACCATTTTGACCTTGGCGTACGACCTTGAAAACCGAAAATCTTTAAGGGGCCATTACTCCCACACCGTTGGTGTTAGAGTCTTCAAATTTGGCATGCAGGTACTTTGGCGTATGCCCGTTCTGATGGTGGCATACCGATCAAGGTCAAGGTCACGGTCCGGGAGATCGGTAGGCCTTGAAAGTGGTAGGGGTCTACAAATTGGGTTTTAAGCCATATTTTCCACATTTGTACTTAACAGAAGCGCTTCATATTGTGTGTGGAACTGTATACCCTAGAGTAGAAAACACCCGAGCATACATTATCGCCATGCTGACCTTGACCTTGACGTGTGACCTTGACAACCGAAATTTCCTTCTTTGCGCTATATATTATTGTCCAAGCTGTATCTCGTGAACTACAAGACATAAGCTCTTCAAATGTTGTGTCAGGATGTGGATGAATGAAAATGTGTTTAACGTCCTCCAGAGAGAGAGAGAGAGAGAGGGGGGGGGGGGGAGAGAGAGAGACAGACAGACAGACAGACAAACAGACAAAGACACACAAGAAAGACAGACAGACAGACAGAGAGACATAGACAGAGAGCAAAGAGGACAACTGCTGTTCCAGTTGGATGAATGAAAATTTGTTTAACGTCCTCCGCCCCGGAGCAGGCACAGAGGCAGACAGACAGAGAGAGAGAGACACATAGAGAGAGATAGACAAAGACAGAGAGAGAGAAAGACAGACACACAGAGAGAGAGAGAGAGAGAGAGAGAAGAGAGAGAGAGAGAGAGAGAGAGAGAGAGAGAGAGAGAGAGAGAGAGAGAGAGAGAGAGAGAGAGACAGACAGAGAGAGAGAGACAGAGACAGACAGACAGCGAGACATAGGCCCTACAGACAAAGGCAGAGAGAGAGGGGGGGGGGGGGGGGGGACAGAGACAGAAAGCGAGAGAGAGAGAGACACAGACAGACAAACATACACAGAGAGCCCACCCAGAGGAAAGTGCCGACAGATCAAAGCAACCATAAGACCACTGGGCCATTACGGCAGGGGGAAGGGGCAACGTTCCGACTACTACCCCCCTCTCCCCTAACTATACGACTACTACCCCCCTCCCCCCTAACTATACCACTCTCCCGATTCTCTTGGAACTCTCTCTCTCTCTCTCTCTCTTCTTGTATTAATCTTTGTACGTAAAAAAAACAAAAACTCTTTTTATTAACATCCTTGGGACAAACAGAAAAAGAACAACAAACAAACAAACAAACAAACAAGGGCGTCGCCGAGCGGCAGACATGTCCGTCACCAGCAATGCCATGCACTTGCGAAACGCCGTAGCATAATTGTCCGTCACCGTAGGTGATCGGACTTTGCAGTGGTCTGGTTTGTATTTTTGTTTTTGTCCGTCACCATAGGTGATCGGACTTTGTGGTCGTCTGGTTTGTATTTGTCCGTCAAAATAGGTGATCGGACTTTGCATGGGCTGGTTTGTATTTTTTTGTTTTTTTGTTTTTTTGTTTTTCTGTCTGTCCCAAGGATATCTCCTGAACCGCTTGACCGAATCGCGTCAAATTTTGTCTGCTGGTGTGTCACCATGAGAGGAAGGCATCCGCGCAAAAATGTTTCGCCGTCGTGACCTTGACCTTGGCTTACGACCTTGAAAACCGAAAATCTTTAAGGGGCCATAACTCCCACACCACATGGGAGATCGGTAGGCCTTGAATGTGGTAGGGGTCTACAAACTGGGTTTTAAGCTTTATTTTCCACATTTGTGCTTGACAGAAGCGCTTCAGATTGTATGTGGTACTGTATACCCTAGAGTAGAAAACATCCCAGCATAAATTATCGCCATGCTGACCTTGGCCTTGAAGTTTGACCTTGAAAACCGAAATTTCCTTCTTTGCGCTATGTATTTCTTCTTCAAGCTGTATCTCGTGAACTAGAAGACATAATCCCTTCCAATTTTGTGTCAGGATGTGACACTCGACGGGGTGTCGCAAGTGCGTGGCATTGCTGGTGACGGACATGTCTGCCGCTCGGCGACGCCCTTGTTTCCTCTTTGATGCCTTTTGCATGCTTTATATCCATTTCCTTATAATATTCACCACTATTTTGTTTATTTTTACATATTTTTTTCGAGTTTAAAATGTCTTCACAATTCTTTCCTGTGTTTCAGGGCAAGATAAAAACAAGCCCACATTTGTGTGGTTATTCTTTTCCCCTCATTAAAAAAAAAAATCATGTTAATTCGTTCATTCATTGGATGGTTCACTCTGTGTATTTCAGGGCAAGATGGAAATAAGCCCATTGTGTGGTTATTCTTTTCCCTTCATAAAAAAAATCTCGTTCAACCATTTGATCGTTCATTTATTCATTTGTTCGTTCATTCATTCATTCGTTCGTTCGTTCATTCACTTGTTCATTCATTCATTCATTTGTTTGTTCATTCATTCATTTGTTCGTTTATTCATTCATTCGTTCATTCATTCATTTATTAATTAATTCATTCGTTTGTTCACTCATTCATCCCTTCGTTCGATCATTCATTCATTCGTTCATTCATTCATGCATTCATTTGTTCATTCATTCGTTCGATCATTCATTCATTCATTCGTTCATTCATTCATTTGTTCATTCATTCATTCATTCATTCATTCTCTGTGTGGGGCTGACCTCCAGTGTGACGGTCTTGGCCTGGTGGTTGTCGATGAGCCACCTGGCCAGGGTGCGGGGGGAGGTCTTGGCGGTGAGGATGATGCTGTTGCGGCTGTTGCCACACCACGCCACAAACAGGTCCCGCGAGTAGCCGCTCTGCAGGTCAGGGGTGCTGGCCAGCACCACCTGAGACACACACACACACACACAGACAGACAGACAGATGAGTGTTTGCTTCTAAACCCTGAGTCCTTTGCAATAATAATAATAATACTAATAATAGTGAATCATTTATATAGCGCACTCCTCCACCAAATGTGGAGCTCTTTAACAACAACAAAAATTAAAAGCAAGAAATTCAACAACAAAAACAAATAATCGCTCACACACATGCAAATAGGCATACACATACACCCCCCACCCACACATACATGCAGGCACGCACGT
>CM065684.1:50282325-50329825 GCA_017654935.2 Phymorhynchus buccinoides
CCATTTCTCGGTTCTTTCTCAGTGGTTTTTTTTCTCCCAGTGTTACCTTTCTTACTGTAGATTGAGGAGAAAGAATGCAAAGAATGGGGAAGAAATGAAGCAGAACAAGTTATTAAAAAAAAAAATGGAAAGGAATTTAGAAATGCTAAAAGCAAATTCAAGACAAACACAAGACAGTGAATGAAGCCTAACCTAATGGAAAAACCCCGAAACCATAATTATTTGGAGGACAAGAGGCTAAAACACAATAGCCTATTGTGCCGTTTATGCTATGCTATATATCAAAAGCAGAATGCGATAGAACACACGGAAAACGGTCAAGAGAAAAACCCCGGGAGAAATGATAACAAAGGCAGAGTAAGGGGAAAAGATGGAACATGCAAAAAGATACAACAAAGAACCCTGTTAGATCGAAATACAGTGAAAATCGCGTAAGTCAAAATTGAAGGGAGTGAAATTTTATTTTGAGATAGCCAATATTTTGAGTTAAAAAGACTTTTTAGACTAAAGATGATTAAACTGGGACCCAGTTATCCAGTGTTTTTGAGTTATCAGGATTCCACTGTAGTGAGGCTAGGAGAGGAAATTGCAGCGAAATGAATAAGGGAACTCTCTTTAATTAACTCCCCACACCAAGGTTATTTCCAAAACAAAACATTAAACGGGAAAAGGCCAAAAGGGAAGCCCCCAGTACGAAGCAGCATCCACGTGGCCCCTGAGGCTTGTGGTACCTGTCAACTGACTCAAGAACCCGTAACACTGATCTAAAAATACTAACCCAGTATAGCCGAACTAATATCAGAAAAAAAGTCTTTTCTAACAGAGTAACAAAGTTTTGTAATACTCTTCCTGCACAAATTAGACCAGCACAAAATCTAACACAATTCAAAAACCTCCTTGATAAATACACCAACTGCAATATGAGCATGACTAAAAGGCAGATTTGCCACAAAAAAACACACAAAAAAACTTCTAAGCTGTGCAAAAGTTCAAACAAAAATGAAAGAACTGTGAAGAGGCCGCGAGGCCTAATGTCCCAACTGCCTCACTGACCTAGTGCTTCCTCCCCGTGGAGGGATTCTAAGGGCTTGGAGTTTCTGCAGGACTCCTAATGACCCTGGTCTGACAGGCACTTCTCTGCTGACGTGCCGCATGTGTCAATTAGTAGCCCTCTACTTCCTCATCGAGCTGAGCAAGACTTTCGAATCTTTGCACAAGTATGTCTAGTACGTTTGACCAAGTTTGGGCCAATGCCACTCCCCATTAATTTCCCAGTCCTACAGCCCCTTCCTTCAACTCGCACATCCAACGATCGCTGAATTGAATTATCGCAAGGAAAATTATGATATAGAATAGGAGGACTTTTTCGCAAAGAAATAAGAATAAAGAGCTCAAAATGTAAACCATCATAGGTGGCCTCTGCACGTGTTATGTGTATGTATGTCTTTGCCTGTCCGAATTTGCTTGCTGAGAGAGAGAGAGAGAGAGAGAGAGAGAGAGAGAGAGAGAGAGAGAGAGAGAGAGAGAGGGGGGGGGGGGAGCTGATGGTGCTAAAGACCCCGAAACATGAAAGTAAACCAGTTAGTAATGTCGTAGGCCAATAACCAAACATTAAACGAGCTTAGCAGCGTCTGGCCTTATCTTACCAAAGTGTATTGTAACTTATAGGGTCTTGACTTAAGAGTACCCTTCGTGATTTTAATATTCATTGTCAGATAACAACTAAACGTCTGCTAATCGTCAAATATATATTACTAAACATTTGATGAAGAGCGGCATGCGTGCGTATGTGTGTGTGTGTGTGTGTGTGTGTGTGTGTGTGTGTGTGTGCGTGTGTGCGTGCGTGCGTGCGTGCGCGCGCGCGTGTGTGCGTGTGTGTGTGTGTGTGTGTGTTAGAGATGTAGATAGGGAGAAAGAGGAGGGTTAGGGGACAGACTGTTGGTCAGACTTAAAAAATCTAACAGAGATTGAGAGATACGTCATACATACAAACAGGCAGACACACACAGGCAGACTCACAGAGACACAGACAAACAGACGGACCATAATGATACCATAGACTCAGTAAACTTAGTCATAAAGAAACACTGCGACATCAGAGAGTACTGCAAGGGATTGCCATAATGATCACATGAGAACTTCTATGATGTTGAAGTTGAACTAAGACACTGAGGCATCAATTGATGCCTGTTCACCATAAATATGAAATACAAGCTTTCATTACACAATCGTCAATTTGTCTTTTCACCATTTGAAATCAAAAGTAAGCTCACTGTCTTAATTAAGTAACGTAAAAAAAAGGAAATGTTAAAAATCAACAGGGCAATTGCATGTACAGTTTGCTGGCAAACATGTAGATTCGCCCCACCCCTACCCTTTAAAATTTTCGCATTTAAAAAACTTTCACCGACTTTCATTTGTCATTTTGAGGAATGGGATAGCTTAGGATTATTTCCACAAAAGCGAAAGAAGCAGACTTTGAGATTGATGTTCTAAACATGAGCCTCTTTCAGTTTTACTAGCGCAACGCCAAGTACCAGTAACGCCTAGTAACGGTAACGCCTAGTAACGGTAACGCCAAGTACTGGTAACGCTGAGTACAGCAAATTTGAAGCGATTCGGTTAAGAAACGGCAGAGTCGTATAGCGCGCGCGTTTCTGAACCGATTCGCTTCCGGTTTGGTACACTGATAGTCACCGTCCTCGGTCATCTACCTGCCAAATTCGAAGGCAATCGGCCCAGAAACGGCGGAGATACAGGCGCCGAGAGGCCGGCGGATGCGCGTTTCGCGTATTTGCGAAACCGCGCAAATGACATGGCCGCCTCGGTTGCCGTTGCCATCGCCCCGTTAGGGTTCACAGCAAATTTGAAGCGATTCGGTGGAAAAACGGCGGAGTTATAAGGCCCGTTTTGTGTTTCAGACACACACACAGACACACACACACACACACACACGGACAGTTGGCTTTTTACTATATGATGAACAATAAATCCTTGACTGATCCTAACCCACCCCTTTCCTCCCACATGACAGAATGCTGCTTCTCAGTGAAAATGTTCAATGGCAAATTTTGAGGGCGCGGGGGAGGGAGGGTTACTAAATTACAAGCTAGCCCCCTTTCCTCTCCTTCAAATTTGTGATGCATTCTCCCAGCCATCCAGGTCCCACCACTGACATCACCAGCTCTTCTTCTTTCCTGTTAATCATGAGCGCAGATGCGTGATGCTGCCGTTATTTGCCTAAGTAAGAAATAATTAGGCCCAGCATGTGCGAGAAAATCTTGTTGAAAGTGTTTCTTGAAACAAAAAAGCAGGAGAATGGACCGGTAAGGCAGAAAGATAGTAAATGACAGTAAGCAAAGGGAAAAGGCAGAGTCAAAGAGAGTGACAGATTACGTCTTCTCGGTCTGGAACAGACACATATGGGACATTTGTAAATACAAAGATGGTGGGAACGATACTGGAGGCAATGCCCGGAGGCAGTGCAACACCAGTAAAGTCCCGAATTTTGAACAAAGGGAATTACAAGTAAAGAGACCTTCCAGAAGATGGGGGAACTATTTTTATTTATACTAAAGACACCCACCCACCCGGTATCCCCAGGGGGGGGGGGGGGGGGGGGGGGGGGGGGGGGGGGGGGGGGGGGGGGGAGGGCACCACCAGTGACCTCGCCTTCGGTTCCAGACTTCACCGTCTGTGTCATGGTGAGAGCAAGTGTGTGGTCAGCGGACTGTGCTGATTGTTCCCCATTTGAATGCATGGCCACAGGCCACTCCTGCACACTGCCTGATGACGGACCCTCTTTGAGAATGTCAAGAAGGCAATCAGAGATGGAGAGAGAGGGGGAGTGTGTGTGTGTGTGTGTGTGTGTGTGTGTGTGTGTGTGTGTGTGTGTGTGAGAGAGAGAGAGAGAGAGAGAGAGAGAGAGAGAGAGAGAGAGAGAGAGAGTGTGTGTGTGTGTGTGAGAGAGAGAGAGAGAGAGAGAGAGAGAGAGAGAGAGAGAGAGAGAGAGAGAGAGAGAGAGAGAGAGAGAGAGAGAGAGAGAGAGAGAGTGTGTGTGTGTGTGTGTGTGTGTGTGTGTGTGTGTGTGTGTGTGTGAGAAAACTGAGAGAGAGAGAAAACTTGAAAACTTTAACTTTATTTTTCAAGGATGAGAGATTTGAGTGTGTGTGTGTGGTGTGTGTGTGTGTGTGTGTGTGTGTGTGTGTGTGAGAGAGAGAGAGAGAGAGAGAGAGAGAGAGAGAGAGAGAGAGAGAGAGAGAGAGAGAGAGAGAGAGAGAGAGGAGAGAGAGAGAGAGAGAGAGAGAGAGAGAGAGAGAGACGAGCGAGGACACTGGTTTATTGTCATTACCCGGGGGTCTTTTGACAAGGGGTGAGGAGTAACAACATATAACATTTGTGTTCATTCAAATCAGAGAGAGGGAGAGAGAGAGAGAGAGAGAGAGAGAGAGAGAGAGAGAGAGAGAGAGAGAGAGAGAGAGAGAGAGAGAGAGAGAGAGAGAGAGAGAGAGAGAGAGAGAGAGAGAGAGAGAGAGAGAGAGGTAGCGACCATGACTATGATGAATTATGCACGGTACACCGTGTCTGACCTGTGCCAAGGAGGTGATGTTTATTCAGTTGATTACACTCAGCTTCAACGTCCTCTCTTATTTGACGAGATAAAAGATGTATAACCACTCCCCTTGCATCCCTAACAACAAGCGCTTAGAGCTTAAAGGTGAAGCGCTATATAAATTTTCTAAAATAATAACAACAACAACAACAACACTAACAAAGACCGATGTAACAAATTAACAATGCATTGCCACCATCTGGAAAAACAAATCCTATTTGGAAGAAAGGAGATGCGAGCCATATACATGCACTCCAAGTGAGTTCGATTTTTTTTATGACAATGCACACCGCGAAAGACAAATTATTATGCAATTTTGATAGGCTACAAAGAGACGTATGTAAATGTATAGAACAAAAATGAATAGCAAGCTACAAATGCCATCCTGTAATCTTGAACACAGAAAAGTGGCTCGGCTGGGGATCAAACCCACCACCCCCTGTGTGTGAGGCGAGCGTAGTAACCACCACGAAACACTGGGTCAGTGGAAATTGGGGGCCTATTTGAGAGCTTCAGGTTGTCAGCGGGCCCGGGTCATTGATCCGTACTGAAGGTGATTTGACCCCTCCTTTTGTGCACCCAGGGGTCATGTGACCTATGAAGTCTATAACAAAATGTAACTGTGCTACTGCAGTTACACATTGCTGGCCCATTACTTTGGAAAATGACCCATCATTTTCTATAAGCAGGAGTCATATGAGTCAAAGACCCACGAAGTTTGAAAACAGAGAGAGAAAAGAGAGAAATAGAGGTTTTACGACCTCTGGGCCAAATGGCCATATGAGGCATTTAGAATTGTACAGAACTTATAAAAGTTTGAAAACAGTCTGAAGCTCTGCTATTTAATGTGGTAATTTGTACTTGCAGCTGTAATCTGGACTATGTTTTCCCCATTTTGTGCAACTTCATAAAATTTGAAGACGGAAAAATAAAAACATGCATTAACTCCCCCCCCCCCCCCAACCCCAACCCTCTCCCCACACACACCGAATACAAAAACCACTTCCATTTCTTAACCGTATTTTTAGGATATTCACTCATACCCGAAAGCATGTCTCTTTTACATTATAGTTAATTAAACAGTGCTTTTTCACGTGATCCAATAACGGCGCCATTGTTGTAGCGACGATTGAAATAATACGCCGTGATCGCTCTCTTTTTTCTGTCAGTCAAATTTTGCTACGCTACTAACGCGAAACCCCCCCTGACCTGACAGATTTCATACCTAAACTGGCACACATCAGAGACATTAGGGAGACATTCTGCCAAATTTTTTAATTTTGATTGGCTCAGCAGGTTAGGCTGGGGAGATTGAAACATGTCTTTGTTCACATACAAACAGACAGGCAGACAGACAAGCAGACACAGAAACGCACAGCCCTCTTCCAGCTGCAGTGTACACCCGCTCTCATAGAACTGGGAGTACAAAAATGGCAAATGTTTATGATGGACAAGGCGCGTATAATGATCGGGAATCAGGAGCCGAACTGACAAAGTTTGACCATGAACTCGGCTCAGCCACCCGAGACGTCAAACAGCAGCCCCGGTCTCCATCTGACCCTCCATCCCATTCATCAAGAAAAGTGCATCCACCCACTGAAAGGGGGCAGTCCACCTTCACGTCTCATCAATCAATCAAAATTTATTAACTTTAAAACATAAAGACATTCTTTGTCTGGCATGCACATGGCTACCATTCAATTGCGCCTCGTTGAAAAATCGTCAATTGCGCCTCTCCGGGTATGTACTTCAATTGCGCCTGGCAATATAATGGAATGAGTTGAAATCCCTGAAAGTGCCCCTTCCAACCTACTCGCCCAGGAACACACCTTGTCTCCTGTATGTGTGATTCTATCAGTCTCCGTAGGTCCATGCGTACGGTTCCAATGCGTACACGCCTTTCCGCGAACTGTTCGAAAATAGTCCTACATAAATTTGCTTATGGTTTTGCAATGAAGACTTCGTGTTTTCGTGTGTTATTTCAACGAGCATGTAAATATATAGAGAGTCCTAAATAACACGCTCGTGTGTGTTTGCAGAAAGAACAGAATAATGTTGGGGCCCTGTCATATGCTGGGGCCCTGTTAAGGATGGAAAATGTTGAATATTTCACAGGACTACCACAACAGGTGCAACTGAATTGCCCCGGTCTCCATCTGACCCTCCATCCCATTCCTCTGCCTCTCAACCCTGTTACCATCAAAGCGCACGCTGCAGTGTGGGGAAGGAACGGGATTGACAGGGATGTTGAGACACGTATGGATCCGTGCAGGGCGTCAGCCACTGTGTGGTTCGTCAACTGACAGTGAATATACAGTTAGTAAACGTCCAGAATAGGGATGGGGTCTGAAGCAGGATTGGAGTAGAGTTAGAACAAGAAGCAAAAAACCCTAAAATAACTCGCAGTTTGTTGTGTGCATTTGGGAAGCATCGTCTTTCGCTAACTGCACCAAAACTGTAAGCCGCTATCTTGATTGTTTACAACATACAAAGGCCTAGCTTTTGCTTTTGTTCTTTCAGTTGGAATGCCTTCTTTGTTTGTTTTCCCTTAGCTTAGGTTATTTTTTTTACTTACAACTCTAACTCTAACCCAATCTCCGACCCATCTCCCAAATTGGGCTGTTTATACATCAATCGCGCCATGGCTGACGCACTGCACGGATCCATACGCGTTGGAGACTAGATGGGGTAGGGCCCTATTGGGTTTGCCCCATTCCATAATCTGGCTTATTACATATTGTTCATTAGTTCAACACCGCTTAGCCATAGTTCACTGCCCAGCCGGGCTCAGTGGTTAACCAGAGAAACCAGGTTCGATCCATGACAAAACAGCGGTTTGGATCCCGCTATTCCGCGTCTAAGAAGCTTGTAAACTGATCATAATTTTGGCGGTCTTCATTTATTTGTTTGTTTGATGAGCTTTTGTTTTTAACATTAATTAAGCATGGTTAGCCCCGTCTACCACAACAGTCACCTCATCGACAGTACTCTCTGAATTAATGATACCATTTTGCAATAATAGTGAAGGGAAAGTAACTCTCTGTAATTAACTCCCTTCACCAAAGTTATTTTTGGCACCAATTCGCCTGGCGAAGCACAAGCAACAGCCACATTGAGACAGACCCAAGTTCATCCTCAAAACAAACATTTTGCAAATACAGTATAGCCTATGAGACTGCATCGCTTACACGTCATGTGCTTGAATCCATTTCCACAAACAACAATGACAACACAAACAACGAACAGTAACAACAACAACAAAACAAGCAATAACAAACAAACAACAATGACGATGGTGAAGACAACAAAAACAAGAATAGCAGAAGGAGGCCATGTCATGAACACATGTGTGGACACAACATTAATGTTCACAAACGGGATTATGAGGGGTGAATAGAACCTTTTTTTCCCTTTAGAAAAAAACCCACCCCTTTTATTTTTGTTGACAGCAATTTTGATCCTTTCAAGTTTTGCTTTATGAAAAAATAACAAAACATTGTTAGATATTTTAACGTTTTTAAGTTTCTATTTGATTGACAACTTAAAAAACAACTGTATAATATACTGCAGCAGTATATTATAGAGGTTGCATGATCTCCGCACAAAACTGGTGCCCATTTCACTGTTATGGAAGACAATTTAGAGCACATTCGCAAATTCTATAAGAGTTTGTTCTCGTTTTGTTCAAAACATGTTCAAAACAAACCAGATCCCCCCACCCGAAGCACTTTTTTGAATAAAACAACATCGTGATGAGAAAGAAGATAATTTAAAGATCAACCACAATTTACGCATTGGGTTTTATTCAACTGATCCGCGCTTTTGATATTTCTTCCTGCTTGTTTTTCTTTCATCCTGTTTTTGATATTTTGAAGTCAATGAAAACAGTCATGAAACTGTAGATCGCGTGCTTGGAATAGACTCCCTTTACCTCTCCGTTCTGCCAACTGCCTTTCTTCATTTAAGTCTTCTCTCAAAACTACTCTTTTCAAATCACAGCCTGCTATATTTCTTTTCAAAGTACTGTGCCCCTTCCATCCGCGTGTGTTTGTGTGCATGCGTGTTGTTTGTGCGTGTGTGTTGAGTGTGTGTGTGTGTGTGCGTGCGTGCGTGCGTGTGTGTGTGTGTGTGTGTGTGTGTGTGTGTGTGTGTGTGTGTGTGTGTGTGTGTGTGTGTGTGTGTGTGTGTGTGTGTGTGTCTGCTTAGTGCGTGCATGTGTCTGTGTTTAGTGCGTGCGTGTGTGCGTGTGTGGGTATAATCTATTTTTGTCGTCTATTTATGTATATTGCTTGCTGGTTTATTAATTTATTATTGCAAGCGCTTAGGGATTTTTTAAGATTAGGCGCTATAAATGTTCATTATTATTATTATTATTATCGTACATATTGTTGGCATTTCGTGCATTTGCTCCGGCATGCCATATTCCCCTGAGCTTTAATCAAAACGATCGTCTTAACCCTTTCACCGCCAAACCTTTTTCAGCAAAAAACCCTACACCACTAAACTTAAAGGGGTAGAGAAAAATATGAAGATGCATTATTGGGAATTCCTCTGTGACGAGTATAACATTAGGCCTATCCTTACCTCCCAAAATTAAGAAAATAGGGTCTTTGGATAACAGGCCCTGATTTGGTGTCTTTTAGTGACATGGGTGTCAAACCATTGTGGTGCATAAATGCGACATTGGCGGTGAAAGGGTTAACAAATTTAAGGAAACAAAAACATATGCACAACACATTTTTTAAATACAACTTCCTTGTCATACATAAACATGACAAAATAGGCACACACGTTAACAATGTGCAACACTGAAAAGAAAACAATGATCAAAGTATCCATTTTATGATTCTTCCCAAATCACCTCGCCTTGCAATATCCTGCTTTCAAACTGAGTGCATGTACGCAGATGCGTTTGTGCGTGCGTATCAGTACATGCGAGCGTAGTATGTGTGTGTGACCGTGTTGTGTCTGAGAGAGAGAGAGAGAGAGAGAGAGAGAGAGAGAGAGAGAGAGAGAGAGAGAGAGAGAGAGAGAGAGAGAGAGAGAGAGAGAGAGAGAGGAGAGAGAGAGAGAGAGGGGGGGGGGGGGGGGGGGGGGGGGGGGGGGGGGGGGGGGGAGGGAGTCTTCGAGCCAACCAGAGCAATAAAGTCACGAAATGAAACGTATGATCGTGCAGAGTTGGCTGTCTGCATCCTACAACTAATGGTGGGAGGGGGGGGGGGGGGGGGGGGGGGTGGGGGGGGTGGGAGAAACAAACAACGAAAGAAACAGAAAAGACAAACAACACAACACCCAAACCAGAACTTTGCCACACTGTTATGTGCTGATGTTTTCCCCGTCCTGATCATGAATTGGTTTGTCAGGCTTACGTCAATGACATGGGAGTTAACAAGGAAAGGTAAGAGTGGAGGAATGCAAGAGATAAATAGGCACAACACGTCTTGAACTCGTCTGGCGCCATGCATTTTTGTCCGTCACCGAAGGTAACGGACTTTGCGATGGGCTGGTTTGTCTGTTTTTGTGTTTTTTTTTCTTTCTTTTTCTGTCTGTCCCAAGGATATCTCCCGAACCGCTTGACCGAATCGCGTCAAATTTTGTGTGAAGGTGTGCCTCCTTAATAGGAAGAGATCGGCGCAAACCATTTTGCCGTCGTGACCTTGACCTTGACGTACGACCTTGAAAACCGAAAATCTATTTTTAGCCATATCTCGGGCACCGATCGGCATAGGATGTTGAAACTTGGTATGAAGACGGTTTGGCTTATGCCCGTTCTGATGATGGCATACCGATCAAGGTCAAGGTCAAAAAGATCGCTGGAGCCTGAAAATCGGAGGGTCATTTTTTTCTCCTTCTGTCTGTCCCAAGGATATCTTTCGAACGGGTTGACCGAATCGCGGCAATTTTTGTGTGCTGGTGTGTCACTATGAGAGGAAGGCATCCGCGCATTTTGCCGTCGTGACCTTGACCTTGACGTACGACCTTGAAAACCGAAAATCTTTCAGGGGCCATAACTCCCACACCGTTAGTGTTAGAGTCTTCAAATTTGGCATGTAGGTACTTTGGCTTATGCCCGTTCTGATGATGGCATACCGATCAAGGTCAAGGTCACGGTCCGGGAGATCGGTAGGCCTTGAAAGTGGTAGGGGTCTACAAATTGTGTTTTCAAGACATATTTTCCACATTTGTACTTAACAGAAGCGCTTCATATTGTGTCTGGCACTGTATACCCTAGAGTAGAAAACACCCGAGCATAAATTATTGCCATGCTGACCTTCACCTTGAAGTGTGACCTTGAAAACCGAAATTTCCTTCTTTGCGCTATATATTATTGTCCAAGCTGTATCTCGTGAACTACAAGACATAAGCTCTTCAAATGTTGTGTCAGGATGTGGATGAATGAAAATTTGTTTAACGTCCTCCAGACAGAGAGAGAGAGGGGGGAGAGAGAGAGAGAGAGAGAGAGAGAGAGAGAGAGAGAGAGAGAGAGAGAGAGAGAGAGAGAGAGAGAGAGAGAGAGACAGACAGACAGACAGACAAAGACACACACAAAAGAAAGACAGACAGACAGAGAGACATACACAGAGAGCAAAGAGGACAACTGCTGTTCCAGTTGGATGAATGAAATTTTGTTTAACGTCCTCCGCCCCGGAGCAGGCACAGAGGCAGAGAGAGAGAGAGAGAGAGAGAGACAGAGAGAGAGAGAGAGAGAGACCAGAGACAGAGAGACAGAGAGAGAGAGACACACATAGGCATACAGAGACATGAGACACATAGAGAGAGATAGACAAAGACACAGAGAGAGAGGGGGGGGGGGGGCAGAGACAGAAAGGGAGAGAGAGAGACACAGACAGACAAACATACACTGAGAGCGCCACCCACAGCAAAGCTGCGACAGAAGATCAAAGGAACCGTAAGTTACGGCACGCGGAAGGGGAACGGTTCCCGTTTTACCCCCCAACTATACGCTCTCTGATTCTCTTCCAAGTCTCTCGCGCTCTCTCTCTCTCTCTCTCTTTCTCTCTCTCTTGTATTAATCTTTGTACGCAAAAAACCCCAACTCTTTTTATTAACATCCTTGGGACAGACAGAAAAGAACAACAAACAAACAAACAAACAAGGGCGTCGCCGAGCGGCAAACATGTCCGTCACCAGCAATGCCACGCACTTGCGACACCCCGCATAGCATAATAGTGTCCGTCACCGTCACCATAGGTGATCGGACTTTGCAGTCGTCTGGTTTGTATTTTTGTTTTTGTCCGTCACCATAGGTGATCGGACTTTGTGGTCATCTGGTTTGTATTTGTCCGTCACCATAGGTGATCGGACTTTGCATGGGTTGGTTTGTATTTTTTAGTTTTGTTTGTTTTTTTGTTTTTGTTTTTCTGTCTGTCCCAAGGATATCTCCCGAACCGCTTGACCGAATCGCGTAAAATGTTGTCTGCTGGTGTGTCACCATGAGAGGAAGGCATCCGCGCAAAATGTTTCGCCGTCGTGACCTTGACCTTGAAGACAGAATCCCTTGCAATTTTGTGTCAGGATGTGACACTCTACTGGGTGTCGCAAGTGCGTGGCATTGCTGGTGACGGACATGTCTGCCGCTCGGCGACGCCCTTGTTGTTGTTGACGTTCTTGGTTGTCCTTTGCATCTCAATCAACAAGAGGGAAGTAACTAGCTTTTCGAGTGAGCATGCATTGCTTTAATGGCAGAAACAGTGGCAAAGGCTCTTTAAAAAACACCCAACCCAAACACATGGCAGGGTGCTTGGCAGTGAATGTCTTTGTATTTGATGGGAGTGTAGAGTGATGTCTTGGGTGCCTTAAACCCGGCAGTGGAATCAAGAGTTAAAGTTTTACTTCGGTTAATACATTCAGAACAGATGATTAAAAACCCTTCTTCTTCTGCGCTCCCGGGCCATATTGGGTAAGGCATGTATGTGTCCGGCTTTCAGTTTTCACTGGTCACCCCTCTGCGTATAGCCGACACATTCTGATTTCAGAGAAGCTCAAAGGAGAAAAATTATTTGGAAGATTTAAAAAAAAAAGGCTGGAGAATGGGCCAATAAGTCAGAAAAATAGTAGATGATAGAAAGCAAAAGGAAAAGTCAAGAGTCAAAGAGAGTGGCAGATTAGAGGAAGTTACAAGCACAGAACTGCCCCTATCAAAAATCCAAGAGAGTCGGTTAGGAACACCCTAGCACACTGCAGAGTTAGCAGGACCAAAACGTCTTTCTTCTCTCACCTGTCCACCCTCCCCACCCCCACCCCCACAGGCTGTCTGCACGTGCACACACTCGCGCTGCCAATCATTTCCCAATGTATCAAGCCATCCCTCACTCCTCACCTCCTTGGTGAAATGAGGTGGAATAAATAAATCAGTGTTAGGTCTGGCCCAGTTTTCCTGAGCTTTCTTCCCTTGTACTTACGTACTCGGGCCCTTTGCCCCCGGTGGAGCAACAGGCCATCCAAGACACTCCGTCATCTCTCGGTTCTGGACAGCTCACTCAATGCCACTTCTTCATCTTCTTCTGCGTTCCCAGGCCATATGGCTATTGCATTGTTAAAAATTCGGGACTTTCCTGGTGTTGCACTGCCTCAGGGCATTGTCTCCAGGATTGTTCCCACCATCTTTATATCTACAAATGTCGATGTCCCATGTGTCTGTTCCAGACCGGAGGACGTTAAGCAGAATTTCATTCATTCATATGGCCATAACGTGTAATGTACGTATGCGTCCGGTTTTCAGTTTTCACTGGTCTCCCTGCTGCGTACATCTGACACATTCCGATTTCGGAGGAGCTCAAATAAGATACATTAATTGAAATATTTTCTTTTTCTTTAAAACCCTTTCATCGCCATAAAAACGCATTAAACAGCACGTAACTGAATAGGTTAAAAAAAAAAAAAAAAATTTATATATAGCCTTGGGGTTCGCACCCGTGATTTGAGCGCGCGCGATCATGCGCACACGCACGCGCAGAAAAATTCATGACAACTGTGTTATACTAGACCATTCATCAAGAAATGTTGTGAAAAAAACTGCATTAAAATACATGCAAAAACTTCGCGAGATATTAGCGATTATGTGTTTTTGGGGTTTGAACCCCGTAACTGGCGCGACGTTGACCTTAATGTAAAACTAAATACATCAGTGGATAGCTTGCATCTTGGCAAACTAGTATACCAAATTTGATGATGAAATGATAGACTGAATAGTTTTTGAGAAAAACGGACGAATAGCCGGACGGACGGAGGCACGCCGGACGGACCAGACAAAAACAATAGTTCCCCGAACCTTCGGCTCGGGGACTAAAAACGCTCAAAGAATTTGCCCCAAACAGTGTCATATACGCCAGGGTCAACCAAGGCTTCAACTATAAACATGACTATTTTCCTCACTTACAACACAGCACTGTCAACGTTTGATACGGAGCCTTTGTCCCAAAGAGAATAGCACAATACTCTATTGCCGACTAAGGGTCGGGCAAAAGACAACAACGTGAACTCGCCATCACAACACAGAAGAGGAAGTTGAAAACAGCTTAAAAACTCTGGATTTGGAACGGGAAATAAAAACAGACAGAAGTAAAATTTTTAAAAAAGAGAGAAAGAGAGAGAGAGAGAGGAGAGAAGAGAATCGAGCGAGAGAGAGAGCGATCTGGAGAGAGAGAGGACGAGGACAGAGAGAGAGAGAGAGAGAGAGATGAGAGGGAAGAGAGAGATGGCAATAGGGATGGGGGTCACTGAGGAACAGGGGAAGGGGTATTGATGACACATGTGCCATAATCCA
Source organism: Phymorhynchus buccinoides (assembly GCA_017654935.2). Classification (NCBI taxonomy): domain Eukaryota; kingdom Metazoa; phylum Mollusca; class Gastropoda; order Neogastropoda; family Raphitomidae; genus Phymorhynchus; species Phymorhynchus buccinoides. Next base: position 50,296,725 of record CM065684.1, read on the forward strand.
AATAACTAGATCGCTAAATAATCAGAGGGAAGAGTAATCGTAATATAACAAGGCTGACATATTCGGTCTAGAGAGCTTTTCCATCGCCAATCATAAGCCTGTGCCTACGCACGCGCGTAAGTGGATCTGATTGACAAGTCACAGAATCACGTGAAACTCACGTTTCACAACCCTCGACCCCCCCCCCCCCCCCCCCCCCCCCCACCCCCCCCCCCCCTCCCCCCCCGACACCCCCCCCCCCCTCCACCCCCACCCCCCCTGATATGTCCTTTTGACCTCCCCCCCCCCCCCCACCAGGGAAACCGACCCCCCCCCCCCCCCCCCCCAGAAAGCCCAATACCCCCCAACCTGCCCCCCCCCAGCACTCCACCCCCCCCCCTCTCCACCCCCCCACCTGAGAGCCCCTTGTATGAAGAATGCAACAAAGGCAATCTGGGTCTCTCCCTACGTCACCCTGTCATACACAGAGCACAGTGCACTAGATTACCAAGGATAAGTCCCCCAGGCGCCCTGACTATCACGGAAAAAATGTGTCTGTATTGTCCTTTTGAAACTGTCCAACGTGTTTGAGGGAAACGGGTTGAGTTTCCCACCACCGAAAAGAAAGCCCAATAAAAGTTGGGTTTGAGTGAAACTCCCGGCCTGTTTATCTCCTCTAAATCAAATAGTCTGAGAGTGTCTTTTATCACTGGAATAACAAAGGCAATCTGGGTTCATACGTCTTCCTGAACAGAGCAGAATAGTGTCAATCCCCCAGTTCTAACCCCTTCCTTGTCACCCACTCTAACGTTATCGCTCACGCCTTTAAATCTCTATTAGAGGTATGGATGGCTTTTGGGAAGGGAAGGACGTGCCAGACTCTTGATCCAGTGTTTAAGCAGGGACATACGTTTAGTGCTCTTCCTGGTCTAAGGCTTAACGACCGAGTCTAGACAGATCGGTCGGTTTAAAGGAGAGTTTTCTTTTATTTCCAGTTAATATTTGCGCAGAGTCATCCATTCTAGTTCTTCACATAGAATCCCAGAGCATTACAATTGGAAGGGGAGAAATAATAATTTTTTTGGGGGGAAGAAAACTGGGCTTTCAACAACAAAATCGAAAGAATAATAAGAAAAGCCAGATACATGAGCATAAAGTTGCCTATTATTAAGGGCCAATGTGTGTGTGTGGTGTGAGGTGTCGTGTGGTGTGTCAAACTGTGTGTGTGTAGACGGTTTGTCTTAGTGTGTGTGTTGTGTGACTGTGTGGTTTGTGTGAGAGAGAGAGAGAGAGAGAGAGAGAGAGAGAGTGAGAAACTTCTGAGAGAGAGAGACAGAGAGAGAGAGTCAGAGAGAGAGAGAGAGAGAGAGAGAGAGATTAAAGGAGTGAAGACGCTATATAATTTTCTTAAATAAATAAATAAATATATAACTATAATTTACTATTTCATTCAAAATCACTTCGTGCTGCAAAAGCGGTTAGATAAACCCGGACTAAAAATGCAAAGAAACTAAAAATACACTGCGACATCGCAAACCGATATGTGTCATCCAAGATGCTCATTAAAATTGATTAAACTTGTCGAAAAAATGCCATATGGATTCCAGTCCACCGGTTGAACATCGCACATTTTTTAGGTAAAAGTGAATAACCAACAAACCCGTTCAGTCCAGCGCATTTACACATACCCCCCCCCCCCTCTCTCTCCCCAGTCCATCCCTCCCTCCCCCCCCCCCCCCTCTCTCTCTCTCCTCTCTCTCTCTCTCTCTGTTTTCTCGCTCCAGGTTCTTGAGAGCTTCAGTTATGATGCGGAACTGGGAATAATCAATCACATTATCTCAAACATGAAGAATAGGTCCCGAAGGATTCAAGCAACACGATGAACAGTCGCCATAACCGGCTTTGCTTTGTTCTTTGCTTCTTCCCTTCCTGACATTTAAAAGCATTTCCGACTTTTCAGAACCTAAGGGTGTACCCATCTTTTATACGACCCAGACAGAACACGAATTCATAACAGTTAGACAGACATAGCACTTATATGCATGCGCCCGCGCCCGTGCGCACTCACAGAGTCGTCCTGTAGACACAGTCATAGACAGGCAGGCAGGCAGGCAGGCAGACAGGACAGACTGACACACGTTACACACACACACAGGCAGAAACGGAGAGATGAGAGCAACGGAAGAGAATGACAGACAAAGCCTTGGGGACACAGTGGAAGGGAAAGTTATAAAAAAAAACATGCAATGGCTCCCCCCCCCCACCTGCGTGCGCATCTCAACCCTTCCAACGGAAGTGTCGCCATCTTAGTCAGATTTGTGTGTAAACAGCATCGATCTGGCATTTTTCAAACAAAGTTACTGACTAAGATGGCGGTCTCCCATAATATGGCACGCTCCTTGTGGCCGGATATGACGACACGTGGGTACAAGCCATAAGCAAGAATATTCCTAATCAAAGCAAGAATATTCCTAATCAAACAGAACAATCAGCCACAATGACCGACTCCTACCCAGTACGGGTATCACCACAGCTTCTGCCAGTCAACATTCCGCGAGGGTGGATCTCACAGGTTTCATCCAATGCTGCCACGTACATGGTTCATTCCGCCAGTCAACAGTGGGTGGACCTCACAGGTTTCATCCAATGCTGCCACGTACATGGTTCATTCCGCCAGTCAACAGTGGGTGGACCTCACAGGTTTCATCCAATGCTGCCACGTGTGACAGTACATGGTTCATTCCGCGAGGCAACAGTGGGTGGACCTCACAGGTTTCATCCAATGCTGCCACGTACATGGTTCATTCCGCGAGGCAACAGTGGGTGGACCTCACAGGTTTCACCCAATGCTGCCACGTACATGGTTCATTCCGCGAGGCAACAGTGGGTGGACCTCACAGGTTTCATCCAATGCTGCCACGTACATGGTTCATTCCGCGAGGCAACAGTGGGTGGACCTCACAGGTTGTGACGTAAGTGTCCCGCGCGACCCACTTTCTTTATTTCTTATCTACACCCCCCCCCCCCCCCCCCCCCCCCCCCCTCCCCCCCCCCCCCCCCCCCCTCGCCTTTACATTTCTCTGTCCAGCCGCCAAGTTAATTGCCCCGCTGCTTCAAACGAAAGCCGCGGAAGGGCGTTATCTCTTTCTTCCCGGTCGGCACGTACCACCTACCGAGGTTACCTCCCTTCACCCCCCCCCCCCCCCCCCCCCCCCCCCCCCCCCCCCTCCCCCCCCCCCCCCCCCCCCCCCCCCCTCTACCGGCTCATCACAAGAAAGTGACAACCGAGGTTATTTCCCTTTGAACACGGTTTTGCCTTTTGAATCACAAGGTTAGGAATGTCAGGAATGTGCTAAGGATGGAATAGGCGCGTGATTGTTCGGTACATTTAGAACAGCAATCTTGTGACGTGTGGACTGTAATCCACCAATAGCAGGCTTTCATTGTTTGAAAGTGAAGGCTATAATTGGAGTGGTGAGAAAAAGTTGTCACACAAGATGCTGAAACGTAGCTAGAGCAACACTCACAACCAGTCATCATAAGCCCACTAGTAAGTATTATTGATGGCAGGTGATTGAGATCTTGTTTGTTTGACTCTAGTTTTGATCTAGATCCTATGTTCAATGATGAATAAGGAGTAGATAGATATGCTATAGAAAAGAAGTGGTAAACATTCTATTCTATTTATGTGCACTGATTATTTGTGTGTGTGTGTTTTTGACTTGAACACTTTTGGTACCAGAACCGGAGTTTATGCCTACTAACCCTTTTGTCTATTTTTAGTAGGAAACCTATGGGCCGCAATCTTGCACTATTTTTAGTAGGAAACCTATGGGCCGCAATCTTGCACTTTATGATACCATTCCTTTCCAGGTGTTGGATGGAGAGTGATGATGGATTGATCACCTTTTATGTTTTACTGATCTCAGTTTGTTAACTGAAATTCAGTTTATTTATTAACTACATGTAGTGCTATTGTACAAGGGAAGCCTTCAAGCCGGTTGGGATTCACTAATTCCCTGCCGACTGAAGCCCCTTGTCTCTAAGCCATAGAGATCTACATCCACCTTCTCCTGTGATTATCAGCAGGGCATCGTGGGCCGGACGATCATCCCGGACTCCACCAAGCACCAAGACGGGTCCGTCGCCAAGACAACCTGCACCCAGAATCCGCGAGGAGACCACGCTTGAACCGTGCCATCCCGCGAAGCCGTAATAGGAACGACTGGGAGCTACTCTCACCTGACGAGCAAGCCCAGAACTTCAAACAGCTAAGTCTACCTGACTGCGCCAATCATTTGAACTTTCCTACGGACACCGAAAATAATTAGTAACCCTTCCGGCATGGGGCGAACCTTATAGAAAGACAAAAGTCTTGTGAATCCTTTCGGATTTCATTGTGTTTTATCCATATTTTGTTTTGGCGCCATTGAGCTGCTTTATTATTATTGTTGCATAATCTTATGCAGATTTTGTGAGTAAATAAAATACAAGTGTCAAATAATCCTGAACCCTTTGGTCAGACTGATGAGAGTGGGAGTCTTGTAATTTCATGTAAAACCCTACTTCTCTCTGTCTGCCATTTAGAGCAATTCAACCACTTGTATTTCTTACAACCATCTGACGAGCCAGAACCCGGGCACAAATATAAATTTATTAGATGAAAAGGGGCCGGGAAAGTTGCTCATCTCCCATACCCTAGAGAAGTGGGCTAAAGGCAAATTATCTAAAGTCTTCCCTAGAGACTTAGCCTTTTAACCCATTACCTCGTCACATCTAATTGGGGGCTCGCGTCCGGGATATTTTTTTTCATAAAGTCTAACAAATTTCAATTCAAACGGTAGTTCCTTTTCAAAAACTTATCTTGTGTCCACTGGGAAAGTTATTGTGATTTGGTTCACTGTGTTTTGATTTGATTTGTTTGAATGCTATTTATGACTTTATTTTGATGTGCATGCTATTTCTGTTTATGCTGAAATAGTTAAGTGTTGTTTGATACATTCAACTCAGCAGCTTTGTTTTTATTTTGAATAGTTGTATTTACAACCATGGCTGAGATTGTTAAACTTAGGAGGGAACTTAAAGAATGGGGAGAATCTCTAGGATTGTCAGGCCAAGAGTTAGCCAATTTTGTCATATCTGAATATGACAAAGAGAAAACTCGCGAGGAGGCCGAGAAAGACAAACAGAAGAGCTCATGAGGCTCAAGAGGCTGATAAAGCTCGGGAGGAGGCTGAGAAAGACAAACAGAGAGCTCATGAGGCTCAAGAGGCTGATAAAGCTCGCGAGGACGCTGAGAAAGACAAGCAGAGAGCAGAGCAAGAGCAAATCCGTACTCATGAGTTAAGGCAGAGACAACTAGTGCAGGATGCCAAAAATAAAGAACTCGAACTTGAGGCCACTGAGCGAGAAAAGGCGCGAGACCATGAGCTAGCTATGAAGCAGCTTGAAAACTCAGCAGACTCTGAGACTGCTGCCCCTCAAAATTTTCCCCCTCCCATTCATACCTCAGCCATGACCTTCACATTGGAGGCATTCAATGAGGCAACAGAGTCTATCGATGCATTCCTCGATAGATTTGAAAGACTGGCCCAGGAATTTGAGCTTGCTCCGGAAAAGTTCAACCTCAAGCTTGCCCAAAGTCTCAGGGGTGTGGCTTATGAGGTGTACAGCAAACTTCCGTCAAGCCAAATTACCGACTACCCAGCTTTGAAAGAAGCCCTGCTCAACAGATACGAGTTGACAGCTGACGCCTACCGGAAAAAGTTCCGGTCAACCAGAAAAGGTAGGGGAGAGTCCTATGCCCAATTTTCAGATAGACTGGGGAACTATCTGACAAAATGGGTGTCCCTTTCTGCCAAAACTGAGTCCTATGAGGATCTCCGGGAACTGATGGTTGGCGAGCAACTGCGCGAAACCATGTCCCCAGAGTTACGCACCTTTACTGCCGAACAAGGTGCCACAACTCTGGCTGACCTCATCCAGCTAAGTGATAGGTACACTCTAGCCCATGATGAACCTAGCGCCCCTAAAAGGCCAAAACTACAGCAAGTTGTTGGGTCCACTGCTTCACAGCAGAGCAGGTTTAACCCCAACTCCAACAGTGGGTCAAACAGTTCTACCCATGAACGACAACCACTGGGACAACCCTTATTCTGCTCATACTGCAAGTCGAACACCCACAATCGGGATGACTGCAGGAAACTTGCTTACAAGCGGCAAAATGTTGCAACTATGCAAGTCGTCTCGACTTCGCAGAATTGCACAAACCCCTCCCCAATCCAGTGTCCAGGCACACCGTCAGTCGTTGGACAGGCGACTGTCAACAACATCCCTGTTCAGTGTCTCTATGACACTGGACTGTCATGCGACGCCATCGTCTGCGGATCCTTAGTCCCCGCGTCAGCATACACGGGAGACTTCATCTCTCTGCAAGGCCCTGATGCTGCAATCCCCCCATCCACTTTGCCAGTCGCCATAATCAATGTCGACACCAGATATGTTAAGGGACCCATCAAGGCAGTGCTCATGGACAGTCCTGTCTATGACCTCATACTGGGATCACAGTATGTGTTTTTAGGGCACCCCTCTCAACCTGCCCTAGTTTCAGCAGCATTCCCTTCTCCCCAATCCACAAACCAACTCCCTCCCTCCTTCCCAAAGAGCAAATCTCCCTCAGCAGGGAAGAAACCTCTCAACGCGGCAAACCAAATTGCCGCGCGAGCAAATCCAGATTGTCCCAAGTCCCCAAGTCCGCCACAACTTGGAAAATCCTTCCCAAGGAATGTCCGCCTAACGACCCAAGACCACTCGCCACAGGTACCTCAGGTGAAAGGCAGCACTGTACCCGCAAACACCCACCGAAGGTACTATCGGGACAGGCCGCCGCACGTACAGCCGTCACCTACCCCTCCCTTTCAGCGAGTGGCAGTCGACTTGGTCGGGCCTCTACCTAAACGGAAGAAGAAATTCCGGTACATAGTCACCGTGGTCGACATATGTACCATGCAGTGCGATGCCGCCCCAATCTCCTCACTTGATGCTAGTCAGATAGCTGCGGCACTCAAAGCCATTTTCGCCCGAATCGGCCTACCAAACCACATCATCAGCAATGATGAATCCAGGCTAAAGGGGAAACTCAGGCAAGAGGTGTTTGCTATTCTGCAATCAACCTTGGGACAACTCAACACAGGATTGCCGCACCAACCTCAGTCGGAATCCATTCCACTGATCTCTAACCCACCTGCTCCTTTGAACTCTGTGTTGCGACCAGATGTTCCACCATTCCAGCCGACCCAGTCTCCCCACTAATTTGTCCCTGTCGCCCAAGTCGAAAGTGGAGTCGGCGTTCCACAGGAAGATTCCGGTACCAGAATCTTTTCTTCGGGGGGCCTCTGTGACGTAAGTGTCCCGCGCGACCCACTTTCTTTATTTCTTATCTACACCCCCCCCCCCCCTTCTCCCCTCCCCCCCCTCGCCTTTACATTTCTCTGTCCAGCCACCAAGTTAATTGCCCCGCTGCTTCAAACGAAAGCCGCGGAAGGGCGTTATCTCTTTCTTCCCGGTCGGCACGTACCATCTACCGAGGTTACCTCCCTTCACCCCCCCCCCCCCCCCCCCCCCTTTCTACCGGCTCATCACAAGAAAGTGACAACCGAGGTTATTTCCCTTTGAACACGGTTTTTCCTTTTCAATCACAAGGTTAGGAATGTCAGGAATGTGCTAAGGATGGAATAGGCGCGTGATTGTTCAGTACATTTAAAACAGCAATCTTGTGACGTGTGGACTGTAATCCACCAATAGCAGGCTTTCATTGTTTGAAAGTGAAGGCTATAATTGGAGTGGTGAGAAAAAGTTGTCACACAAGATGCTGAAACGTAGCTAGAGCAACACTCACAACCAGTCATCATAAGCCCACTAGTAAGTATTATTGATGACAGGTGATTGAGATCTGGTTGTTTGTTTGACTCTAGTTTTGATCTAGATCCTATGTTCAATGATGAATAAGGAGTAGATAGATATGTTATAGAAAAGAAGTGGTAAACATTCTATTCTATTTATGTGCACTGATTATTTGTGTGTGTGTGTTTTTGACTTGAACACTTTTGGTACCAGAACCGGAGTTTATGCCTACTAACCCTTTTGTCTATTTTTAGTAGGAAACCTATGGGCCGCAATCTTGCACTATTTTTTAGTAGGAAACCTATGGGCCGCAATCTTGCACTTTATGATACCATTCCTTTCCAGGTGTTGGATGGAGAGTGATGATGGATTGATCACCTTTTATGTTTTACTGATCTCAGTTTGTTAACTGAAATTCAGTTTATTTATTAACTACATGTAGTGCTATTGTACAAGGGAAGCCTTCAAGCCGGTTGGGATTCACTAATTCCCTGCCGACTGAAGCCCCTTGTCTCTAAGCCATAGAGATCTACATCCACCTTCTCCTGTGATTATCAGCAGGGCATTGTGGGCCGGACGATCATCCCGGACTCCACCAAGCATCAAGACGGGTCCGTCGCCAAGACAACCTGCACCCAGAATCCGCGAGGAGACCACGCCTGAACCGTGCCATCCCGCGAAGCCGTAATAGGAACGACTGGGAGCTACTCTCACCTGACGAGCAAGCCCAGAACTTCAAACAGCTAAGTCTACCTGACTGCGCCAATCATTTGAACTTTCCTACGGACACCGAAAATAATTAGTAACCCTTCCGGCATGGGGCGAACCTTATAGAAAGACAAAAGTCTTGTGAATCCTTTCGGATTTCATTGTTTTTTATTCATATTTTGTTTTGGCGCCATTGAGCTGCTTTATTATTATTGTTGCATAATCTTATGCAGATTTTGGGAGTAAATAAAATACAAGTGTCAAATAATCCTGAACCCTTTGGTCAGACTGATGAGAGTGGGAGTCTTGTAATTTCATGTAAAAACCCTACTTCTCTCTGTCTGCCATTTAGAGCAATTCAACCACTTGTATTTCTTACAAACCATCTGACGAGCCAGAACCCGGGCACAAATATAAATTTATTAGATGAAAAGGGGCCGGGAAAGTTGCTCATCTCCCATACCCTAGAGAAGTGGGCTAAAGGCAAATTATCTAAAGTCTTCCCTAGAGACTTAGCCTTTTAACCCATTACCTCGTCACACAGGTTTCATCCAATGCTGCCACGTACATGGCTCATTCAGCGAGGCAACAGTGGGTGGACCTCACAGGCTTTCATTCAGCGAGGCAACAGTGGGTGCCTCACGTACATGGCCACGTCATTCATTCAGCGAGGCAACAGTGGGTGGACCTCACAGGTTTCATCCAATGCTGCCACGTACATGGCTCATTCAGCGAGGCAACAGTGGGTGGACCTCACAGGTTTCATCCAATGCTGCCACGTACATGGCTTCATTCCTCACCAGTCAACAGTGGGTGGACCTCACAGGTTTCACCCAATGCTGCCACGTACATGGTTCATTCCGCCAGTCAACAGTGGGTGGACCTCACAGGTTTCATCCAATGCTGCCACGTACATGGTTCATTCCGCCAGTCAACAGTGGGTGGACCTCACAGGTTTCATCCAATGCTGCCACGTACATGGTTCATTCCGCGAGGCAACAGTGGGTGGACCTCACAGGTTTCATCCAATGCTGCCACGTACATGGCTCATTCAGCGAGGCAACAGTGGGTGGACCTCACAGGTTTCACCCAATGCTGCCACGTACATGGTTCATTCCGCGAGGCAACAGTGGGTGGACCTCACAGGTTTCACCCAATGCTGCCACGTACATGGTTCATTCCGCGAGGCAACAGTGGGTGGACCTCACAGGTTTCACCCAATGCTGCCACGTACATGGTTCATTCAGCCAGTCAACAGTGGGTGGACCTCACAGGTTTCACCCAATGCTGCCACGTACATGGTTCATTCAGCGAGGCAACAGTGGGTGGACCTCACAGTTTCACCCAATGCTGCCACGTACATGGCTCATTCAGCGAGGCAACAGTGGGTGGACCTCACAGTTTCACCCAATGCTGCCACGTACATGGCTCATTCAGCGAGGCAACAGTGGGTGGACCTCACAGGTTTCATCCAATGCTGCCACGTACATGGTTCATTCCGCGAGGCAACAGTGGGTGGACCTCACAGGTTTCACCCAATGCTGCCACGTACATGGCTCATTCAGCGAGGCAACAGTGGGTGGACCTCACAGGTTTCACCCAATGCTGCCACGTACATGGCTCATTCAGCGAGGCAACAGTGGGTGGACCTCACAGGTTTCATCCAATGCTGCCACGTACATGGTTCATTCCGCGAGGCAACAGTGGGTGGACCTCACAGGTTTCATCCAATGCTGCCACGTACATGGTTCATTCCGCCAGTCAACAGTGGGTGGACCTCACAGGTTTCATCCAATGCTGCCACGTACATGGTTCATTCCGCGAGGCAACAGTGGGTGGACCTCACAGGTTTCATCCAATGCTGCCACGTGTGACGTACATGGTTCATTCCGCGAGGCAACAGTGGGTGGACCTCACAGGTTTCATCCAATGCTGCCACGTGTGACGTACATGGCTCATTCCGCGAGGCAACAGTGGGTGGACCTCACAGGTTTCACCCAATGCTGCCACGTACACGGCTCATTCAACGAGGCATCACGAGAGAAGGGACAGCCTTCCAACTCCGTCTAGATGTGGGAGTGAGAACGGAAGGAGGGTAAACATGGAGAAAAATGGCAAAAGCTTTACAATCCATTCCCACTTCCGTCAACTTAAAATAACATCTTTTATATATACCCCCAAAAAAGGCGCAGTGACGTCATTCTTTTTCCGACTTTCCTCTGAAATCTCAAAGATATTACCGTACAGACACTACGCATTGTTTAGCGACTGAACAGCAACTTTCAGACAGTTTTCGTCCATTTCAAGGAACTGGGATAACGTGATTCCTCTTTGGGGAATAAGGACTATTTCTTTTTGCTAGCTTTCACAATGGTTAAATCACAAGTTTTGCTTACAAAAACGGCAATACTTTTTTTAAATTTATTTTTGCTGACAGATATGGGAGGGGGTGGGTGAAATCTGTACTGATTATGCTTTGTGCTGGTCATTAGCTGCTACCCCCCCCCCCCCCCCACACACACACACACCTTAGTCGTTCGTGATGGTTTTGTTGTTGTTGTTGTTGTTCCAACGCGTACTAAAGCAACATCCCTCCCCTCTCCCTCCCCTCCCCTTTCCTCGCTATCTATCTCTATTTAGATAAAACCTTTCAGGTGATAATGCTAGACTATTGAAAGGCGGCGCCATTTCCAATTTCTCTGTCCCTCTTATTGTAGTCTGTCTGACTCTCCCTCCCTCCCCCAACTCTTTCAATCTTGAACTCTGTTGCATTAAACCAAATGACACCAGACAGAAAACCATCAATGTGTCAGAAGTCTCTCCCTCTCTCTCTCCCTCCCCCTCCCCTCTCTCTCTCTCTCTCTCCCTCACATAAATTTCGTCTTCTTACTCTCCCCTCGACCTCTGCTTAGAGGCACATATGGGACATTCCGACCTGCTTAGAGGCACATTTGTTAGGATGAAGATGGGGGAGAAAAAGAAATGGAGAAGGGGCAGAGTCTCTCTCTCTCTCTCTCTCTCTCTCTCTCTCTCTCTCTCTCTCTCTCTCTCTCTCTCTCTCTCTCTCTCTCAGTGTGAACGTGAAGGGAGCCAAGTCAGAGTGCGTGGTTCATCCCCAACCAGTCTGTCCATCAAAGCCCATCACTATCAGCATCCTACATTCCTTTCATGGAAACCACCACAGTCAACATTAATAAGAAACCATCAGAATTCGTCAGTCACATTTCCCGGACCAGCTGAACTGATTAGCCTAAGTCATGTCGTGATACTTAATGTAATCATATCCGCCATGACTCAAAAGTTAAACCTGAACAAAAATAGAAACTATGTCCATAGGATGCAACCCCCCTCCATATCCTAAAAAAATAAATGCAAACATTGTAAGTAACGCAAAAGCACTCTAATAGAAAATAATCCAAACGGGATTTTGGTTGCTTGTGTTAAAAAAAATAAATCTAAATAAACAAAAATACTGCGTGTGCAGTATGTTTTTGGTGTTTTAACGAGTCGCTTCTAAAATCTAGCTAAGAAGCAGCGAAACAAAAGCTGCTTAATGTTTTTACCGCTGTTTGTCTGTTTATTTGTGGCTATCTGACTATGTTACCACTATAGCGTTTGAACGGAGGCACAAAGGAGGCTGAAATTTTGGGTAGGCATTTAGTATATCTACGCCAAGTTCGAACATGAAGGTCACTGGTCAAAGGTCAAGGTCATTTGAGCCGCGCGGTTGCTTGATCTAGCGTTTTAACGCTCTAGTTAAGCTGTAGGTTCATTTGAAGTCAATGAATGTCGTTGGCTGTTCGCGGGTATTTAGTGGCCTTCCTGCCAGTCTGAGCTGTCGTGCGGCTGTCTGTCACGGGGTTAGTTTGTCCGTTTGCCTGTCTGTCTGTCTGTTTGTCTGGCTGTCTGTCCGCTTGTCCCTGATGGGGGCAGACAGGGGCCTGAATGAAGGCAGACTATGGAGGGGACGGTCCTAGATTCGTTCCCGTCAATCACAGATCAATTCAGTCAGTCTTGAAACATGTCTCTGTCGCAAGTTAGTTAACGAGCGCGCGAGCGCGCGCGCGCATGTGTGTGTGTGTGTGTGTGTGTGTGTGTGTGTGTGTGTGTGTGTGTGTGTGTGTGAGAGAGAGAGAGAGAGAGAGAGAGAGAGAGAGAGAGAGAGAGAGAGAGAGAAGTGGGGGCAGGGAGGGAGGGGGGGGAACAGACAGACAAAGACCCCCCAAAAAGAAAACCAGAGAAAGAGATCGCCCAAGAGAACGTGAGCACACACGTGATACACATTGTAGGCCAGGTACTGTAGCCTACAGTTAACGCACCTTTGAAAGTGAATTAAATATCGAAGGAACAACCTTTAAGGCGAAACAAGTTTGGACATTCTCGCTCCTTCCATTATTTTTCCACTTTTTTTTCTTCCGGTACGCAAATAAATAACGATAAGTTCAAAGCAACGGATGGTTCCATTGTTTTCCTTTCTTTGTTTGCTTGAAAAGTATAAAAATATAAAACGAGATTAAGAAGAAGCGAAAATACTTCTACCTTTCTCTCTCACTATCTCTCATAACACCCCCCCCCCCCCCCCCCCCCCCCACGCCCGCCCTTTCTTCATCAAAATCTGGTTAGCAGACAGTTGTGAGGACATCCTGTCCAAGTCATTAGGTGTAAAAACACATGCTCTTAGACTCCGAGCAACGTGACGGACAAAGCTAAGAGGGAGTGTTAGATGGATGAAAAGGGTTTCATTTCCATTTATGTCCCCGATCCTCCCCTTCCCCCCCCCCCCTCTCTCTCTATCTCTCTCACTCTCTCTAATTCCACTCCCCATATGCTTATCAAATACCCAAACGCCCCAATGGGGAAAAAAAAATGAAAATTGAAAATGATTGAAGAATACAAGACAGAAAAACGTCTTGAATACAAGAAACAGCTCTCTCTCTCTCTCTCTCTCTCTCTCTCTCTCTCTAATTCCACTCCCCACATGCTTATCAAATACCCATTCCACTAACGCCCCAATAGGGGGAAAATTGAAAATGATTGAAGAATAAAAGACATAAAAACGTCTTGAATACAAGATAGAAAACATCTCTCTCTCTCTCTCTCTCTAATTCCACTCCCCACATGCTTATCAAATACCCATTCCACTAACGCCCCAATAGGGGGAAAATTGAAAATGATTGAAGAATAAAAGACATAAAAACGTCTTGAATACAAGATAGAAAACATCTCTCTCTCTCTCTCTCTCTCTCTCTCTCTCTCTCTCTCTCTCTCTCTCCCCCTCTCCTCTCTCTCCCTCCCTCTCTCATCGAACACGAAGCATCAAAACCTCGTCTAATAAATGTTTATATCCCAACAGACGTTAATAATGCCAAGCCGCCATTCTAGGGACTGAATCATCAACCCGCCAGGAGCTTTTATTTATGGCTCGCCGGACCGTGAAAGGGAGATTGGCACAGTTTAATTAAAAACAGACAGACAGACAAACAAGCGAACAAATAAACAAACAGACTAAACTGTACAGACAGTAATAGTAAAAACTTGCGCCAAGAAGAAAAGCTCAATTTTAATTTCAGACAGCTGACCCTTCGGACTAATACTATGGAGTTGCTTTTATGTTGGAGGAAAAGGGAAATATTGGGGGTAATGCGGAGGAGGAGGATGAGGATGACGCGAGAAATAAAGAAGGAAAGAAAGAATACGAATGTTTCATTGAGGGTAAAATGGATAAGCTACAATAGCTTATTTGCACCATGCCCTCTCTCTCTCCTCTCTCTCTCTCTCCCTCTCTCTCTCTCTCTCCCCTCTCTCCCTCTCTCTCTCTCTCTCTCTCTCTCACTCTAATCAATCAATCAATATTTTCTATTGTCCATTTTACAGGAAATTCTTTCTGCAGCTATAAAACAATCAACAAACCAACACAACAAGACAGAGACATAGTATGCAGAAAAGCCCAAAAATAAACTATGCGACTATTTTAAGCACCGTGCGCACACTATGCATCAAGAAAGAAAGAAAGAAAAAACTAGTGCAACTCCGAGCGGCTGCAAAGTCCCCTCGCAGCATCGCCGAGGTACTCCGAAATCGGAATGTGTCGGCTGTACACATACAAAAAAACGCATCAAAACAGCACGTAACTACATAAAAAGGCATCAAAACAGCACGTAACTGAATAGTTTTTTTTATATATAGCCTTGGGGTTCGGACCCGTGATTTGAGCGCGCTCGATCATGCGCACACGCGCGCACAGAAAAATTCATGACAACTGTGTTATAGACCATTCATCAAGAAATGTTGTGGAAAAAAACTGCATTAAAATACATGCAAAACTTCGCGAGATATTAGCGATTATGTGTTTCGTGGTTTGAACCCCGTAACTGGCGCGACCTTGACCTTAATGTAAAACTAAATACATCAGTGGATAGCTTGCATCTTGGCAAACTAGTATACCAAATTTGATGATGATAGACTGAATAGTTTTTGAGAAAAACGGACGAATAGCCGGACGGACGGAGGCACGCCGGACGGACACCGGACGGACGGACCAGACAAAAACAATAGCTCCCCGAACCTTCGGCTCGGGGACTAATGAAAGAAAGAAGAAAAGAATGAAAGAGGGTTAGAATAAACGGAAGAGACAATCACGACAAAGCAGAAGACACAGAAAAGAAAAACAGAAGGAGAAGGAGAAAAGTATGAGGAAAGGAAGCGAATTTTAATGTGAGGGCTGAGGATAAGACAATCTTCTTCTTCTTCTTCTTCTGCGTTCCCATGCCATTATGGCCATAATGGGTAAGGTACGTACGTGTCCGGTTTTCAGTTTTCACTGGTTTCCCCGCTTCGCACAGCCGACACATTCCGATTTCGAAGGAGCTCAAGGGAGAAAAACGATTTTTTTTCAAAAGGCAGGAGAATGGGCCAATAAGTCAGAAAGATAGTAGATGATAGAAAGCAAAGGAGAAAAGGCAGATTCAAAGAGAGTGGCAGAATAGAGGAAGTTACAAGCACAGAACTTCAAGGTAGGGGAACTATTTTTTACGAAAGAGCCCCCTGGCATCCCCACGGAGAGAGACTCGTGGAGGGGACGGGGTCGTCTAGCTCCCCGTATGGATGCACGAGGCATCCACCCACTGCTCCAAGACAATAAAACAAACACCCAACAGCACAGTATTTAGATGATCACACGAATGAAGCACCAACACCCACGTACAACACATACAAAACAAACACAAAACAGAAGGAGCAAAATGTTTCTAAGTTCAGATTTTGTGTGTGTGTTTTAAAGACAATATTCACCAGCAAAAGCACAGCACAAATCGTCTTCTTTAAAGACAATATTCACCAGCAAAAGCACAGCACAAATCGTCTTCTTTAACCCTTTCACCGCCATACATACTTCAACCAAATTTGTTACCTGGGTGAGAACAAAAGCAATCTGCAGTACTGGTGATTCTTCTGTGGCATATTTAAAATAAGGTCTGGCCTTACTTCCCAAAACTAAGACAATAGGCTCTTTGGACAATAGACCCCAATTTGATGCCTTTTAGTGACATAGGTGTTAAATCACTGTGGTGCTAAAATGCAACTCTGGCGGTGAAAGGGTTCAAATTTAAGTTTCAGTTTGTGTGCCCTCAAGGCACGAAATTCTGTACAAACCGCTCCATAACTTGGAACACGAAAGTTAAAATAAAAGAAGGGACAGCAACAAAGAAGGGGGGAAAAGGGAAAGGACAAAAACGTTTAAAAAAGAGTGCAGATGGATAGAAAGAGGGGAGGTGTTAGAAGGGAGGAACAGAGAGAGAGAGAGGGAGAGAGAGAAAGCGGGAGGAGAGAGAGAGAGAGAGAGAGAGAGAGAGAGAGAGAGAGAGAGAGAGAGAGAGAGAGAGAGAGAGAGAGAGAGAGAGAGAGAGAGAGAGAGAGAGAGTAGAAGAGGTAAGAGGTCAACATATCACACGTTCGGTTTTTAAAGGCATGCAAAGAAAAGCTAAGATAACCAAGAGAAAATACATTGAAAGCAAAAGAAACAAAACAAAAAAGTATATAATAAAAATAAAAAAAAACAGAAAAAATAAATAAAGTACTCCGTTCTTATAGAACTGGGACTACAAAACGAAAGAGAGAGAGAGAGAGAGAGAGAGAGAGAGAGAGAGAGAGAGAGAGAGAGAGAGAGAGAGAGAGAGAGAGAGAGAGAGAGAGAGAGAGAGAGAAGTACACAAAGATAAAAAGAAACAACAGAAGGAGCAAGAAAAACAATTACAAAGTACAACAGAAAAGGATGGAATAAAATGGGATAGTCTTTAAAAAAATTCGAATAAAATAAGTAAGCAATGAAAAAAATAATTTAAAAACAGATCAGTTCAAGGGGGAAATAACAATAAAGAAAAAAGAAAATGATGAATCAGAGGGGAAAAAAGGAAGAACAAAAGAAAAAAAGAGACGAGAAGAAAGTGGGAAGAAAGAAACAAACAAACGAAAGAATGAATGAATGAGAGAAAGGGAAAAAAAGGAGGAAAATAAGAGACAAACAAGAAATGTTGTGAAAAAAACTGCATTGAAATACATGCAAAACTTCGCGAGATATTAGCGATTATGTGTTTTGGGGTTTGAACCCCGTAACTGGCGCGACCTTGACCTTAATGTAAAACTAAATACATCAGTGGATAGCTTGCATCTTGGCAAACTAGTATACCAAATTTGATGATGATAGACTGAATAGTTTTTGAGAAAAACGGACGAATAGCCGGACGGACGGACGGACGGACGGAGGCACGCCGACGGACCAGACCAAAAACAATAGTTCCCGAACCTTCGGCTCGGGGACTAAAAAGAAAGAAAGAAAGAACGAATGCGAACATATGAACATTGAAAAAAAAAAGTCTACCAATTTAACCTTCTGCATACCTGGCGTGCCTCTGGCTGCGACGCTCTTTCCAGGTGGGAGCAACCCGAATTTCACAGAGACGCCTCTGTGACTATTAAATACCTAATACCTAATACATGTAACAAAACAAACAAGTGCAACGCCGGGCGGCTGCAAAGTCCCCTCGCAGCATCGCAGAGCTACTCCGAAATCGGAATGTGTCGGCTGTACACACAGCGGGGAGATCATTGAGAACTGAAAACAGGACGCACGCACGGATGGACGGACGGCCGGAAAGAAGTGGGAAATATCGGACCTGTGACACAAAGGGCCTAGGCACGGCCGTTCAATTGGGACAATTTAGTTTCCACCTATTCACTATGGTGAAACCCACTCACCTCCTCCCCTAATGCATCTCCTTCCCCCATCCAGCCAGTCACTGAGGCAAGCAAGACTCGGGGATGCCAGCAAGCTAGCACACCCCCGCAGGAACTCAGTAGTCAAGTGTGAGCCACAGTGCTACAGCCAACTGTTTGCTACCCCCCCTCTCTCTCCTCTCTCTCCCCCTCTCTCTCTCTCTCACTCTCTCTCTCTCTCTGTGTCTCTGTCTCTCTCCCTCACCGCTCTCTCTCTCTCTGTCTCTGTCTCTGGGTGTTTCCAGCCATGTTGGTGGAGTCTAGGCTTACGGGTTCACTTGTAATATTTACATCAAATCATCAGTCAACAGGTAGAGTTTCAAACCATGAAGTTTCCAACAATGCTTTGTGAAATTTTCAAGTCATAGCCTTGGGGTTTGGACCCGTGATTTGAGCGTGCGCGATCATGCGCACACGAGCGCACAGAAAAATTCATGACAACTGTGTTATAGACCATTCATCAAGAAATGTTGTGAAAAAAACCTGCATTGAAATACATGCAAAACTTCGCGAGATATTAGCGATCATGTGTTTTGGGGTTTGAACCCCGTAACTGGCGCGACCTTGACCTTAATGTAAAACTAAATACATCAGTGGATAGCTTGCATCTTGGCAAACTAGTATACCAAATTTGATGATGATAGACTGAATAGTTTTTGAGAAAAACGGACGAATAGCCGGACGGACGGACGCCGGACGGACGGACGGACGCCGGACGGACGGACGCCGGACGGACGGACGCCGGACGGACGGACGCCGGACGGACGGACCAGACATAAACAATAGCTCCCGAACCTTCGGCTCGGGGACTAAAAATGAACACACACAAAAAAGGGGATACACAGGACAAAACAACAACAAATAACAAACATCCATACAAAAAACAGACAGACAGAACACAGTCTATGGTTTCTAGTTTTTATAGAATCAGCAACCGTCTTGGCTTCCAGCGGCGACGGTCAGACGAGTTCCAATAATGCACAGAATTACATTCCTTTTTCGTTTCCACGTTCATTTTTTCCTTCTTCCTCTCTTTCTACAACATTTTGATGGGTCATCACGGACAGGTTTGAAAAACAACAACAATAACAAAATCATGACAATGTAGATAAACGAAGCTGCCTCGGGGGGGGGGGGGGGGGGGGGGGGGGGGAGGCCTGCATATTCTGCACGTGAGTGCGTGCATGTTTGTTTTAAATAATTCAGTGGAAGAGAATAACGGTGGACGATGGAGGGAGAACACACACACAGAGACATGCGCCCCCCCCCCCCCCCCCCCCCCCCCGCACACACCCGATGGACGAAAATAACGCGGGGGAAAAAAAGAAGGGAAAAATAGATCATGTAACACATTAAACAGGCAAGCACACACGCGCGCGCACACAGAGATAGCAAATATCAGAGAGAGAGAGAGAGAGAGAGAGAGAGAGAGAGAGAGAGAGAGAGAGAGAGAGAGAGAGAGAGAGAGAGAGAGAGAGAGAGAGAGAGAGAGAGAGAGAGAGAGAGAGAGAGAGAGAGAGAGAGAGAGAGAGAGAGAGAGAGGTGTTAATAATGATGCTGATAGAGCAATGATGATGACAATAATGAGGAAAAAGATGACGATAATCACGATGAATAGAGAAAATGTGAAAAAGACAAACGAAGAAAGAAGGGAAGACGTCGGTTAAGGGCAAGAAGAACAAAACCATCAGGACGAGAAATAGAAAACAAAACAGCAGCAAACACGACACACAGAGAAATACTGCAAACAGGCAGAAAAACAACAACAACGGAAATAAAGATGGAGGGAGAGGGGGGGGGAGCGACAGACAGACAGAACGAAAACAAAAAAACAAAAGCAATAAGGGAAAAAAACCAAAGAGCAGAAAGAGAAACACAGCAATTTGTTTTTACGCGTCTCGTTTCTGAGTAATTATACGTGGAAGGGTTCTTTTTAGTCCCCGAGCCGTAGGTTCGGGGAACTATTGTTTTTGGTCTGGTCCGTCCGGCGGCGGCGGCGTGCCTCCGTCCGTCCGTCCGTCCGGCGGCGGCGGCGTGCCTCCGTCCGTCCGTCCGTCCGGCTATTCGTCCGTTTTTCTCAAAAACTATTCAGTCTATCATCATCAAATTTGGTATACTAGTTTGCCAAGATGCAAGCTATCCACTGATGTATTTAATTTTACATTAAGGTCAAGGTCGCGCCAGTTACGGGGTTCAAACCCCAAAACACATAATCGCTAATATCTCGCGAAGTTTTGAATGTATTTCAATGCAGGTTTTTTTCACAACATTTCTTTATGAATGGTTTATAACACAGTTGTCATGAATTTTTCTGTGCGCGCGTGTGCGCATGATCGAGCGCGCTCAAATCACGGGTCCGAACCCCAAGGCTATATATAAAAAACTATTCAGTTACGTGCTGTTTTGATGCCTTTTTATGTACTTACGTGCTGTTTTGATGCGTTCTTATGTATGTGTACAACCGACACATTCCGATTTCGGAGTAGCTCGGAGATGCTGCGAGGGGACTTTGCAGCCGCTCGGCGTTGCACTTGTTGTTCTCTCTTTTCATTTCTACCCCCACCCCCGTCCTCCTCTTCTCCATATTACCTTCCTCTCTCACATACCCTTCACCCACCTTATCCCCATTCTTTTATATTCCACTCTGGTATGTCTCTCCTTGCGTTCCTCTCCTCTTCCTCATGAGTTTCTGTAGCCCAACGAATGTGAAGAAAAATCATCATCATCATCGTCATCGTCATAATAATAACAAGGGCATCGCCCAGCGGCAGCAACGCATTGTGACAATGAAAACCCGGCCAGAGTTATGTCCTGTCCCCCCCACCCCCCAATAAACACACCACTTTCCACCCTTACAGAACGCATAAAATACATAGCCCAAAATTTGAAGCGATTCTGTTCAGTAGTTCACGAAATACAGCTGAACTTTTATACAAACTTCCTTGCACAGAGTGATGTCCCCTCCCCCCCCCCCCCCCCCAATAAACACACCACTTTCCACCCTTACAGAACGCATAAAATACATAGCCCCAAATTTGAAGCGATTCTGTTCAATAGTTCACGAGATACAGCTGAACTTTTATACAAACTTCCTTGCACCATGGTACACCACCACACAAAATTTGAAGCGATTATGTTCACTAGTTCACGAAATAAAGCTGGGGGGAAATTACATAGCCCAAAGAAGGAAATTTCGGTTTTCAAGGTCAAACTTCAAGGTCAAGGTCAGCACGGTGTTGATTAACGAAAGAAAGCTTCCTTTTCAAGCTGTCTACCCCTCTGCCAATTTTAATCAAAATCCAAACAGTAGTTTTTAAGATAATCGATACACAGACAGACACACACACAGACAGACACACACAGACACACAAACCGATCGCAATACCTCGGCCTTTGGCCGGGTAATAATAATAATAATAATAATAATAATAATAATAATAATAACTAGAGGGTTTATGTTTGCCTTTGAGAGCAAACATGACAGGATTCTACCCTCAAACAGCCGTTTGCAAGTTATTCGGTATTAAAATTTGATTAAATCTGGGCATTTTCCAATTTCGTCCCCACTTCCGGTTCGAAACGAAAGTATTGCAATGCTACTCTTTAATACATACTACAAATATGAAAGTATTCCGTGCAGTCGTTTTCGAGTTATTCAATATTAAAGTTTGGCCCAAATTGGTCATTTTGGGCCATATTTCGGCCACATCTTAGCAAATCGGTTTAATATTGAAAACGTAGCATTAAAATAGTGTTCTCCAATTTTCCTGCAAATTTCAGTAAAATCGGATGGGAAAAAAATCCATAAATTGAAAGTGGCACAACCAAATTTCCACAAATTTGAATATCGTGCAGACTATTTAACACATCATCACCAAACGTCTTTCTGCACTGGGCCAGAGTAAGGGCTACATAATCCAACAGTTACTTTTGTGATATTCCTTCCGGTTTGGGCTATTCTGTTTCGTGAACACAAATTTACCTGCAGGTTCCTAGCCAGGGCACTCCCGGTTAGTACTTCCGGTTTTCTTTATACGGGGAGTGTTGGAAATACCTTCCTAGGCGAATAATGAAAAAATGAAGGCAATCCGTTCAGTCGTTTTTGAGATATTCAAGATTGAACATTTGCCGATTTTGCCGTTTTTCGGCCATAGCCCATATTTGGGGGGGGGAGGGGAGTTCAAAACTCCCACACCCGGCATTCCATAAACTAGACGCCACAAGTTTCGGTACTCCAGAAACCGGTGTAATGCCAGAAAATTAGCACCCCTATAAATGTACACGGGGTGGTGGCAGAAACACACCAGAACCCGACTACCATAGAAGACCTCTCAGACTGTTCAATGTCACTGAGAGAAATAAGCAGTTGAACGATTTTTTTGATTTTTCTTCAAATAATGAAGTAATGGCGTATTTTGTTCAGTGGTCGTGGAAATCTCTCCACCTGTTTCTCGCAAACTGATTGGACAGTCTGAGAGAGGGCCATAACAATAAAGACCAACCCCTCTCATTTCTCTCAGTGACTAGTCATCGTCGTAAATCAAGATAACTACACCACGACACAAAGCAGCCACACAGGA
This sequence comes from Phymorhynchus buccinoides, assembly GCA_017654935.2. Classification (NCBI taxonomy): domain Eukaryota; kingdom Metazoa; phylum Mollusca; class Gastropoda; order Neogastropoda; family Raphitomidae; genus Phymorhynchus; species Phymorhynchus buccinoides. Next base: position 50,319,164 of record CM065684.1, read on the forward strand.
CAAAAACCCCACCCCCCACATTACCAAGACTGCTCAACTCCCTGACTGGACCTCTCGCTTGACCCACCCAGACCAGACAGCACGGCGTAGCACCAGCCACATTACATGGATGGACGAAGAGAATGGACAAGGGCAGGGAGGGAAAAGGTTGATCAGCTGAACAACAACAACAAAGGAAAAAGGTTTCGGCAATATCTTGCCATCCTCTGGAAAGGGGATATGGTTAGGATCAGCCCAGGATTGTTTTCATAAAACCGAAAGAAGCAGACTTTGAGATAGAGGGTGGTAAACACGAAGGGTGTGTCTAAAGTACAAGGTTTCCCCTTCACGGCATAAGCCCTCAAGACTGCACTGTCCCAAAACCACGATGAAGGATTAGGAGAAAGGTGGCAGAGTGGTTAAGACGTTCGCCTGCCAAATGTAATGCGTGACTGCAACGTGAGTGACCCGGCACTATAAAATAATAAAATAAAAACTGAAAAAGCCATTAAGATTCTGTTTTCAATTTCTGTATCTTTATATGGAATATAAATAATTAGCTCTATCTTCAGAAACAAAAATCTCATGGCATGCAAAATTTCAATTGTATCTGTATCTGTATCAGGTACGTTGAAGGAGCCTATAAAGACTATTACTCAGTGGAAAAGGGAGAGCGCGTTGCGAGTTTAAAATACTGTCCTGATGGCATGACACTCAATTACTGACAGCAAGTTTAAAATACTGTCCTGATGGCATGACACTCAATTACTGACAGCAAGTTTAAAATACTGTCCTGATGGCATGACACTCAATTACTGACAGCAAGTTTAAAATACTGTCCTCATGGCATGACACTCAATTATTGACAGCAAGTTTAAAATACTGTCCTGATGGCATGACACTCAATTACTGACAGCAAGTTTAAAATACTGTCCTGATGGTATGACAGCAAGCATAAAATACTGTCCTGATGGTATGAGAGCAAGTTTAAAATACTGTCCTGATGGTATGACAGTGAGTTTAAAATACTGTCCTGATGGTATGACAGTGAGTTTAAAATATTGTCCTGATGGTATGACAGTGAGCTTAAAATACTGTCCTGATAGTATGACAGTGAGTTTAAAATACTGTCCTGATGGTATGACAGCAAGTATAAAATACTGTCCTGATGGTATCACAGTGAGTTTAAAATACTGTCCTGATGGTATGACAGCAAGTTTAAAGTACTGTCCTGATGGTATGACAGTGAGTTTAAAATACTGTCCTGATGGTATGACAGTGAGTTTAAAATACTGTCCTGATGGTATCACAGTGAGCTTAAAATACTGTCCTGATGGCATGACAGTGAGTTTAAAATACTGTCCTGATGGTATGACAGTGAGTTTAAAATATTGTTCTGATGGTATGACAGTGAGTTTAAAATAATGTCCTGATGGTATGGCAGTGAGTTTGAAATACTGTCCTGATGGCATAACAGTGAGTCTAAATACTGTCCTGATGGCATGACACTCAATTATTGACAGCAAGTTTAAAATATTGTCCTGATGGTATAACAACAAGTTTAAAATACTGTTCTGATGGTATAACAACAAGTTTAAAATACTGTTCTGATGGCATAACAGTGAGTCTAAAATACTGTCCTGATGGTATGACAGTGAGTTTAAAATACTGTTCTGATGGTATAACAACAAGTTTAAAATACTGTCCTGATGGTATAACAGTGAGTTTAAAATACTGTCCTGATGGTATAACAGTGAGTTTAAAATACTGTCCTGATGGTATGACAGTGAGTTTAAAATGCTGTCCTGATAGTATGACAGTGAGTTTAAAATACTGTCCTGATGGTATGACAGTGAGTTTAAAATACTGTCCTGATGGTATGACAGTGAGTTTAAAATGCTGTCCTGATGGTATAACAGAAAGTTTACAATACTGTCCTAATAGTATGACAGCAAGTTTACAATACTGTTCTGATGGTATAACCGAAAGTTTACAATACTGTCCTAATAGTATGACAGCAAGTTTAAAATACTGTTCTGATGGTATGACAGCAAGACAATCGACCATAGACCTTTCTTTCGTAGCATCCAGGCAAGACCCCTCCGGCTAGCGTAGCGCTCACCGGGGACAAGCCCCCGTTCTCATGAAATTCTCATGAACCATTTCAGCCATTCCAACGGGCGCAGTTGATGACTACAACGGGCGCAATTGACACAGGCGCAATTGAGTGTAGGGAGCAAATTGGAGAAATATCATATAGTAATAAGCCAACTGTCCGTGTGTGTGTGTGTGTGTGTGTGTGTGTGTGTGTGTGTGTGTGTGTGTGTGTGTGTGTGTGTGTGTGTGTGTGTCTGTGTGTCTGAAATAATAATAATAATAATAATAATGAGCATTTATATGCGCTTAATCTTAAACAAGCCCTAAGCGCTTACAATAATAAACAAATAAATGAATAACCCCCCCCCCCCCCACACACACACACACACAAAACAAAGACAAACAACAACAACAACAACAACAAGCAGTAGAAAATATGAGAATGTCAAACATTTCCTCGCACACACACACACATGCGCGCGCACACACACACAAAAACAACCAAACACACACACACACACACACACACACACACCACACCACACCACACCACACCACACCACACCACACACCCCAACACAACACACGCCCGCACAAACCACACACCGCACACAAACACACGCGCAGAGAAGGGACAAAAATTACTTTCCAAAAGAACAGAGCAGGCTACGATTTGAAGAGAGTGGTTTTGAGGGAAGACTTAAATGAAGAAAGGGAGTTGGCAGAACGGAGAGGAAGAGGGAGTTTGTTCCAAGTAGAGGAGGCCTGAAAAGAGAAGGAACGTTCACCGAGAGTCCTGGTGCGGTAACGAGGGATCTGGAGGAGAGAAGTGTCAGAAGAGGAGCGTAACTGTCTAAGAGGTGTGTAAAGGTTCAGGAGATCAGTGAGATAAGAAGGAGCAAGACCATTCAGGGACTTGTAACAGAGCAGAGAGAGCTTGTAGTCGATACGCTTTCCAACAGGAAGCCAGTGAAGAGATTCAAGCATAGGGGTAGAATGAGAGAATTTGGAGCACCTCAGTACAAGGCGAGCAGCATTGTTTTGAATTTTTTTAAGTTTAGCGAGAACAGTTTGTGGGCAGCCAGCAAGAAGGGAATTACAGTAATCTAGTCTGGAGAGTACGAAGGCAGAGATGAGAGTTTTTGTAGCTTCCTCGGAAAGAAGATGTCTTACAGATCCAATGCGCCGAAGTTCTAAGTAACAAGCACGACAGACAGAGGAAATCTGGTTTTGGAAGGAGAGAGTCTGATCAAGTGTGACGCCAAGATTGCGTACAGTGGTAGAAGTGTGGATAAGAGAGTTTTCTAACTGGATGGAAGTGGGGACAGAGTTTGCTGACAAGAGCTTCTTGGGTACAATGAAAATCATTTCTGTTTTACCATTGTTCAGTTGGAGCTTGTTGTTAGTCATCCATGATTTAATGTCAGCAATGCATGATTGTGTACGTTGAATAATGGATGGAAGCAGAGAAGGATCTGCAGACGAGTAAATCTGGTTGTCGTCAGAGAAGCAGTGATGGGAAATGCCATGATGAGAAACAATGTCGGAAATGGGTTGAAACACGAAACGGGCCTTATAACTCCGCCGTTTTTCGACCGAATCGCTTCAAATTTGCTGTGAGCCCTAACGGGGCGATGGCAACGGCAACCGAGGCGGCCGTGTCATTTGCGTGGTTTTGCAAATGCGCGAAACGCGCATCCGACGGCCTTTCGGCGCCCGTGTCTCCGGTATTTCTGGACCGATTGCCTTCAAATTTGGCAGATATATGACCGGGGACGGTGACTATCAATGTGCCAAACCGGAAGCGAATCCATTACATAGGCGCATAACAGCAGCATGATGCAAAACGGGCCTTATAACTCCGCCGGTGTTCAACCGAATCGCGTCAAATTTGCTGTCAGGCTTCCTGTTGCCGGGGCAAAGCCTGGCAGCAAATTTGAAGAAAATCGGGAGAGAGCGTCACTCTCAGAGCAGCGCCAACGGGAAACGGGGCCTTATAACTCTGCCGTTTCTTAACGAAATCGCTTCAAATTTGCTGTACTCAGCGTTACCAGTACTTGGCGTTACCGTTACTAGGCGTTACCGTTACTAGGGAGAGCGCATCACTCTCAGAGCAGCGCCAACGCGAAACGGGGCCTTATAACTCCACCGTTTCTTTACCAAATCGCTTCAAATTTGCTGTACTCAGCGTTACCAATACTTCGCATTACTGTTACTTGGCGTTACCGTTACTAGGCGTTACTGGTACTCGGCGTTGCGCTAGTAGGAATATAAAATAGGAGCAATTGAAGCACACCGGATTACCCAGAGCAGAGAATTATCGGTCAACACGGAGACACTCGGCTTAACCCTTTCACCGCCAATGTCGCATTTTAGCACCACATTGATTTGACAGTTATGTCACTAAAAGGCATCAACTTGAGGTCTATTATCCAAAGGAGACCTTATTGTCTTAGTTTTGAGAAGACCTTATTTTATATATATGTCACAGAAGAATCCCCAATACTGCAGATGGATTTTGTTCTCTACCCAGGTAAATTTCACGGACATTTTGGGCTGAAATATGGCTGGCGGTGAAAGGGTTAATAATTATAACCGTTAGTTACTGTATGGAGTTGGAAAACACAAGGCAACAGAGTTGCCAAAAACTCCGACAGGGGGCGGTGGGAGCAGCGGTAGAGAGGCGAGGACCTAACAGGGGTGTAGTGGAGGGGATCAACACAACGGCGAAGCACCACTCTTTCGGACATAGAGCTGTGCGCAGTGACATTACATCCATTTGACTGGCTGGATGAAAGCTGCTATTTTCCCTGCTATTCGCCACTTGCAAAGGTTAAGCCTTGTTCCCCACTAAGCATTCTCACTGCATATGCTCAGTAAATACAACTGTTTGCCTTTCTGGGGTAAGGGATAGGGTTAGGACAAGGTAAAGGGCCAGCCACACGTCCACTAAAATCCCACGACTGTACGATACGATTCGACCACGTGGTCCCCAAGAACAAATGTGATTGGCGCATCGAGATCACGTGAACGAATCGTATCGTACAGTCGTGCGATTTAAGTGGCCCTTAAAGACCCCGCACGTCACGTGTCACATTCCCTCTTATACTAGGAAGATTTCTAAAGATTCTTTTACTAGCTATAAGAGGGAAAACACGTAAAACCCGTGATTTTGACACGTGACGAGCGGGGTCGGGTTGGGTTAGGGCTAGTTTTCATGAAACACCTTTTAAGTGACTGAAACGGCCACTTGCCGTGAATTCAGGGCTGCCTACCCTATGTTACAGTTTCCAGGGACAAACTACTTCAAAACCAGGGACACAGACTTATTTCCAGGGACAAACAACGCAGTGTCATGGGTCAGGGTCAAAACAAACATTAACGTTTGATTATTCGCGATGTAGCAAACTTTCAGCGACTTTCGATTTTGTGGGTGGTTTTCTTTATGCTTTCTGGTCTCGTTGTGCTTCAATATTCAAGATCCATTAGAGTAAAGTAAACATGTCTAACATGTCTGGAAGAAAAATGCCAACAGTACCTGTTGTTTGGGGTGTGCCTGTGTTCAGTAGTAAAGTCGGCTAACAATACAAGTGACAGCTCTAAAAATAATTCGACTCTTCTCAGTTTCCAGGGACACCAGATAGAAAAGCGGATTCCAGGGACAGGGTGCCATTTTTGACTGTTTCTAGGAACAAATACCCCTTAGAGGGGACGGTAGGCAGCCCTGCGTGATCCAATCAAAGGATGTATGGTCACTGCGCGTAGCTCTATGTCTCTTTGTATTGGGAGCCTGCTGGTTCCCGTAATCAATCAACAAAAGACAGCAGGGTGGGGGTGAGCGGGATATGCGTTTCCTGTCTCCGCTTTTTTTCTTGTCTTTTTTATATGTTAAGAAATCGTTTGGAATAACACGGTAACCTGAATTTCAAACCTTTTCCCCAAGAACGCGCGCACGCACGCACGCACGCGCACACACACACACACACACACACACACACACACACACACACACACACACACAGAGAGAGAAAAGAGTCAGAAGTCTGAGACAAAACAAGTCTAGAGACAAAACAAGTTCGAGAAAGAAAAAGACAGTTAAGTTGGGGTTTGTGAAGATTCTCCAACTTATTTTATTTTAGCAACTTGACTTAGTTTCTCTGCTGCACGGACAGAAAGATGATGAAGATGGACGAAGAAAGGATTGAGACATCGGGCCCAGCGCCAAACGAGCAGCATACGGGGCCCAATCCAATGGAGTGTGCGTGCGCGCGTGCATGTGTATGTGTGTCAGTGTGTCAGTGTATGTGCATATATATACATATATATATACATATATATATATATATATATATATATATACGTGTGTGTGTGTGTGTGTGTGTGTGTGTGTGTGTATGTGTTTGTGTGCAAACTACAACGTAACCCAGCTTTCCTAATGAATGCATGACGTGCGACCCACTTTCAGGAAGAGGGGGGGGGGAGGGGTGCGGGGGGCAGACAGTAGACTAAAGAGAAGAGGTAGTAGAGGGGCAAAGGTAAAGATTGTAGACAAACAGGGGGACGGGGAGGGGGTGGGTGGGGGAGGTAAGTTGTTTGTAGCCATCAGTCACGCCACTTTCTTGCCCACAGCAGATCCTCCCTATTTTCGGCCCCCTTTGATCACAGAGACGCCCATTTGGTTCAAATCACGCTGACGTGCACGCAACGCTCAGCTCTTGAAATAAAAGAAACTAATTTATTAACCCTTTCACCGCCAAAGTCGCATTTTAGCACCACAGTGATTTAACACCTATGTCACTAAAAGGCATCAAATTGGGGTCCATTCCCAAAGACCCTATTGTCTTAGTTTGGGAAGTAAGGGTAGATCTTATCTTATATATGTCGCAGAAGAATCCCCAATACTGCAGATGGATTTTGTTCTTTACCCAGGTACATTTAATGGAAATGTTTTGCTGAAATATGGCTGGCGGTAAAAGGGTTAAACAAGTGGAAAAAAGGTACCAAAAACCAACAACAACCCACACACACAGAGAGAAAAGAATCGGAGGTCTGGGTAACGCTAGAGACAAGCGTACGCAAGGGAGGGAGGGATACCGGAGCATAAAAGCACAATCTTACAGGGAGGCTGGAGGCAAAGGAGTGATCGTGGACGCAGATATTGATCAATAGATACGTAAACAACTGAGCCTGTACCAAACTTAGTCTGAAGTTAAAATAAACAAAAATAACTTTTTTTTAATTACCAAAAACAAAAACGTATGCGTCTGTTTTCGACTGGCTGCTGTTGTTGGCTTTTTTGTGCTATTTTCGTTTGATCCTTTTTTGAAAAAAATACATCGACATTGCATTCCTTCCAGGATCAGCCTATCTTAGGCTGCGTGCACATTACACGCGGAAACGAAGGCGCTTATGCCATCCGCTTATTTCTCACTTTCTTCTACTTATTTGCGATATGCGCATGAGGTTTCCGAGAGACAAGAATGTGCTGGGTAAAATTGTGAATGTCTGTGGAAAGATTGTTGGAGTGAAACAGGACGGTATGAATGTGTTGTATGAGCGGCGCGTGAGAGGAAAGGGTCGAATGATTGCGAGTGATTCCAGCCATGGCCTTTGTAGATTTTATGAACGTTTGCCATCTGGCAGGCGTTACCGAACGCCAAACTTCAAAACTCTTAGAAGCTGAAACAGTTTTATCCCCATGTCAATCTCTTTTATGAACAAGTAAATGGTTTAATAATTGTCTTTTTTTTTCTTTTTCTTTTTTACCCGACTACTTTTCTTTAAATACATGTGTGTGTGCGCGCGCACGCGCGCGCGTGTGTGTGTGCGTGCGTGCGTGCGTGTGTGTGTGTGTGTGTGGTGGGGGGTGCGCACGCGCGCGTGTATATAGGGGAGTGTGGCTGTAAGTGGTAGTACGTATGATCTTGCAAGTATGTATGTGTACGTGTGAGCACACATGCGTGTGTGGAAAAGAGGGGCGGGTGGGTGGGATATGGTGGTTGGAGTGTGTTTGCATGTGTGCTATGCATAATTTATTATTATACACGTAGAGGGTCTGTGAGTTGTTTCTTAAATTTATGAATATGTACATAAATATGGTGTTTGTCTTATATATAATTGATGTTTTAAACATAAGTGTCTTTATATTGCATTTGTGTATTCTTATGTATAGCTGTGTACTTTTATGTCTTGTTTCATATTTAAGCATGATTTGGAAAATATTGTTTTATGTGATGTCTTTTATGTTGAAATCGCGGGTGTTGCCACATTTAATTTCTCATTTTGAGATAATAAAGATTTGTTGAAGTTGAAGTTGAAGTTGAAGTGTAGTGTGCACACAGAATGGTGTGCACAGAGCCTTAGGCCGGGTTCACATTAGACGCGTAAGTTCCGCACAGAAACCCCTAAATAAATGGAAGAAAGAAGGGGGAAAGTTTAAGCATATAGGGGAAATCCGGACACGTAAGCAAATCTTTTCCCTTCTTTGTTTCACTTATCTATGGATTACGTACGGGTTTCCGCATGGAATATCCGCTTAAGTGTGTACACGGCCTAAGGCTAAAAACAATTGCTATTTTTGTTTCCTTGTTTTTGCACTCATTAGTTGCTGTTTGTAGTGATAACAGTTGGGTTTTTGTTTGTGGCTCAAGCCACAAACCTATAACTCACTTTGTCGGTCGGTCGGTCGGTCTGTCGTTCCAAAATTGTCGCACATTTTGACAAAAGTGTCGCACTTCAAATCGAGGCTACACTTCAAAATTAATTGAGGCCGCTCTTTAAAATGATGTATTTTAAAAGCGTACAAAATAATAAACATACGTAATACAGACACTACAACAGACACGACGAGTATGCGGTGCTTCTTTTGATGAGTATAAGTAGGATACATAGTTTTAAATGTTTTCCAAAAGATATAAAAAGTTACGAAATGGTGCAGAGATAACATTCTGGTTTACAGATTAAAATTATTGAAAAATCCAGGGGAGGTAACTCATGATTGGAGTGGTAAAAATAGACCGCGTGCCACAAACTATTGCGATTTCGCGCTTGTTTTTTCATACCTTGTCAATATTGTCAATATTGGCTGATACTCGGAAGCATGGAAAATAAACCTAAACGTTATATTCTAACGCACATTTTACTAATTAAAACTCTCTTAATAGAGATAAAACAAACGAGTAATCGAAGAAACAAATCAGTATCAGCCCCTTAACCCTTTCACCGCCAGCCATATTTCAGGCAAGAATCCCATTAAATGTACCTGGGTAGAGAACAAAATCCATCTGCAGTATTGGGGATTCTTCTGTGACATAGATAAAATAAGGTCTATCCTTACTTCCAAAAACTATGACAATAGGGTTTTTGGATAATAGACCCCAATTTGATGCCTTTTAGTGACATAGGTGTTAAATCCCTGAGGTGCTAAAATGCGACTTTGGCGGTGAAAGGGTTAACCTCTTTCTGCTCGAGCGCCTCCTCAAGTTCATCATAAAATAATTGTTTTTAAAGACAAAAAAACAACCTGTTAGGAATGTCACTGTTCTCTCTCTCTCTCTCTCTCTCTCTCTCTCTCTCTCTCTCTCTCTCTTACACACACACACACACACACACACACACACACTGTAAAAAAGCAAACCATTATTGCTTATTCAATGTTCCATCTGAAAATAAAAAATTTGACTTTGACTTTGACTTTGACACACGCACACACACACACACGCACGCGCACACGTGCGCACACACACACACACACACACACACACACACACACACACACACACACACACACACACACACGTACTCACATACAACTAGCCACATTCCCATCTCTTTCCGGTCTATTCTTCCAATCACATGATCTCCAATCACCAAAGAATGGCCAGGAAACACAAACGCTTCGATGACACTTTCTTTCCCTTTGCTTCGTATGATCGCCAAGGGAATCATTGGTTCCTTGCTAAAGAAAAACTGCGACAGACCTGTTTACCCCCTACACAAGTCTTGAGTAGTCTGGATAGCTAAAATGAGTAGTTTCGGTGCAAAATGTGTAGTTTTATTCATTAAACCATCAAACAATGTTCACTGAAATTGAATAGAATATAGCATTATTCTCAATTTTGAATAGTAGAGATCCAAATTGAGTAGAATACTACTAGAAAAGAGTAGATTAAACAGGTCTGCTGTGAGAGCTACATAATAAAATTGTCTCTTGATCATTGTTTGAGCGAGGTTTGCGCGCACGTGTGTGTTTGTGTGTGTGTGTGTGTGTTGTGTGGGGGTGGGGGGGTGCGTGCATATGCGTGCATGTGTGTGAGCGCATGTACGCCCATGTGTGTCTGTTAATGTGTGTGTGTATGTGTGTGAGCGAGAGAGAGAGAGAGAGGGAGAGAGAGAGGGAGAGAGAGAGAGAGAGAGAGAGAGAGAGAGAGAGAGAGAGAGAGAGAGAGAGAGAGAGAGATGACTTTTTATTGAGGGTAAAAAGGAGCTTATTTGTACCTTGCCCTCTCACTCACATACTCACACCATGCATCAAGCAAAGACAAATTGACATAAAAACAATCAAGTCAAGGAAATGGAAAAAAAAAG
>CM065684.1:50337325-50342325 GCA_017654935.2 Phymorhynchus buccinoides
CCCTCCTCTCTCCCTTCCACTTCTCTAGTATGAAAAAAGGGGCCAGCAATATTATCACCGTCCTTGTCTCTCTCTCTCTCTCTCTCTCTCTCTCTCTCTCTCTCTCTCACACACACACACACACACAGACACACACACACACACACACACACACACACACACACACACACACACACACACACACACACACACACACACACTCTCTCTCTCTCTCTCTCTCTCTCTCTCTCTCTCTCTCTCTCTCATTTACTTTGCATGTTCTATGGGTCGGTGGCCTGCACATTAAGCAATGCCCAATCTCTCTCTCGGTCTCTCAGTGTTTCTCTGTCTCTGTCTCTCTCTCTCTCTCTCTCTCTCTCTCTCTCTCATTTGCTTTGCATGTTCTATGGGTCGGTGGCCTGCACATTAAGCAATGCTTAATCTCTCTCTATCTCTGTCTATGCGTGTCTCTTTCTGTGTCTGTGTGTGTCACTCTCTCTCTCTGTTCGATTATGTTTGTGCGTACGTGCGTACGCACGCGCGTGTGTGTAAAAAAGGATATATCAAAGACACAGTGCATAGTAAATGAGAACGTAAGCCCATCCCAGCTTCACGTCACACCCCTGCCGTCAAAGCGGTCGTCTGTATAAACTCTGCAGGCTTCAAACGGCTATCAACCCCACGATCCGATCCGATTCAGGCTGTGAGGCTGTTAGGCGTTCAGCCAACACTTTACGACTTTCTCCCTTAGATACGACGATTCCTCTTTTATTTTACTGCTGCTGCCATGAGACATGATGGCTGTCTCCCAGGACACCCAGTCCCGGCTTCCATTTACATGTCTGCATCAGCCACAGTGCAAGGTCACGGTGACTTCCCAGTGGCCATTTATTGTCCTTGGGCCTGTTCTGTTCTCTCTGTACGTCAGACCTGTGTCTGATGTTATTGACCGGCACTCTTTGTTGCATGAGAGCTTCGCTGACGACTCGCAGCTGCATAAATCGAGCTCTTTATCTGAACTCCAAGAAGTTGTCAGCAGTACCCAAAACTGTGTCCAAGATTTGAAAGAATGGATGACTCGATGATGGAAAAACAGAATTTATGCTCCTTGCCCCTCCGAGACTCCAAAATCACCCTTCCCTTCCTTCTTCCATTAGCATTGGGAGTTCTGACATTTCGTTTTCGTCTCAGGCCCGTAACCTTGGTGTTACGTTTGACCCCACCCTCTCGTTCAAGCAGCATGTCTCGAATATCTGTAAAGTGGCCTATCTGGAAATTCGTAATATTAGCTCGATCAGGCACTTCCTTTCCACTGAAGCTACTAAAACTTTGGTCTGCTCGTTAGTTCTGTCGAGGCTAGACTACTGCAACGGTCTCTTGGCTGGCTCGCCAAAGTACCTTCTGAACAAGCTACAGAATGTCCAGAACAGTGCCGCCAGACTTGTTTGCAGGACATCTAGACGTCAGCATGTTACTCCCCTGTTACAGTCCCTTCACTGGCTACCTGTTCAGAGTCGCATTGACTATAAGCTGGCTTCAATCTGTTTCTCTTCTGTCTCTGGTACTGGACCACAATATCTTTTTGACATTCTACACATCTACACCCCATCCCGTCAACTTCGTTCTTCTGCTGACACTCGTATTTTCCGTGTTCCTTCTGTCAGAACAAAGTCCTTCGGTCAACGTTCTTTCTCCTTTCAGGGACCAACTGTCTGGAATACACTTCCAATCAATATCAGACACTTACCTTCAACTTCTTCCTTCAAGTCTGCTGGGAAGACACACTTTTTTCAACGATCATAATTCCTCCCCCACCAGTCCGCTCCTCTCCACCCCCTTGTAGGCTACTCAGTTTCCGTGAAATGATGAAGTGGCTGTCACATGGCGTGCCCGTATGTGTGTGTGTGTGTGTGTGTGTGCGCGTGCGCGCGCATGTGTGCATGTGTGTGTGTGCGCGCGCGCGCGTGTGTGCATGTGTGTGTGTGTGTGTGTGTGTGTGTGTGTGTGTGTGTGTGTGTGTGTGCTGTGTGTGTGGTGTGTGTGTGTTGGTATGTGTGTGTGTGTGTGTGTGTGTGGTGTGTGTGTGTTTCTGTAAATTATGTACCTTTTTCAAGATATGCGTTTTTGTTCATTTGTATATATGTACTTTTCTATATTCTAGTTTTCTACTCATGTAAAATGTATGTACGTTAGTCATGTTCTGATTGCATAAGACAATGTATATTTTATGTTGTATTTGTATTAAATATGTAAAGCGCTTAGAGCCCTAAATCAGAGAATAGGCGCTATATAAATATTCATTATTATTATTATTGACAAGATTGTCTCCCTTCCTTAGGCCTACTCAATGAGCAACTTAGAACGCGCGTTTTCACCCAACTAAGAATATGGCGCGATAAGCCCCTACTGGTTTGACTGCCCCCTGGCGGTCAAATCATCGTCCTAAGTTGACCATTCTATTTCTTCTTTTCCTCCCCAATAAACCGACACGGCTTTTGAGAAATATTCACGATCATCTTCACACCTGTTTTCCTGTCGAACCCCCACGGGCCAGCTAAAGACATTCTGCAGCCTTAACAAGGTTGCATTTAACCTTTTCAACGTGCCAAATTCAAAACCGCATAATGTATGAACTTTCGGAAGTTAATACGATGCAACAACATTAACAGCGTATAAAAGTTGTCCCCCCCCCCCCCCCCTTCCAGTGATAAAGTTCTGCGTTAATTTGGCTCAATCCCTTGGTTTGTTGTGATTTTGACCCGTTGTTTCAGCAGAAGCTATGTGTGCTAGCGGGTTCTTGCTCCTCCGTTTGCTTCCGTGGATGACCATCGTGTCAAATCACGTTTGGTCCAACCGAACTCGGATTTAGCTCACCAAAACTACCTGCTGCAATGACATTTCCCTTGGATTTCGCGCACAATCGAAGGAAAAACAAAACTCTTGAAGTTGACGAGTGGGAGTGCGTAGAAGCGGCAAAGGGGATGCGATATGGGGGAAGGGGTGGGGGGGTAGGGGGAGACTGGTTGGAGGCAAAATAGAGAAGTAGAGAGGGTGGGGTTGGAGGATTGAGCAGGGGGTCAAAGATACACCGACCCACCACGATTAAGTCCCTTGTTTTTTCCTGGGTAGCTGTGACCCACATACAAATGTCCCCAACTTCAAATTGAGGCTGCTCTTTAAAATGATGTTTCGGTTTGAATTTGGGGGCATTTGCATAGGAGTGAGACCTGGTCAAAACAAGATCTCTTTCCAGCTATAAGAGGGAAAGCACGTGAAACCCGTGATTTTGACACGTGACGTGGTGGGTCTTTAAAAAAGGTGAAGCTTGTCCAGACGACTTCATGTTTAACCAATCGAGTTCACCGGACTTCCGCAGTCCCCAGGGTCACGTATTCAGCAGACAGCAGCATGTGCTACGAATCCTCCCGACGCACGAACCACGGCGGCTGAGAGCCACACAGACGTGACTTCTGTCAAACAGCTCTCCTACAGGATCGTTCCGTTTTCTTCTTTCTTACTTCTCTCAAAATACCATACAGATCTATCTTATTTTTGTCCTTTCCTTCTGGGTGGTTTTCTTTAGTTGCCAAAGAGAGAAAATATTAGGGGGGAGAGAGAGAGAGAGAGAGAGAGAGAGAGAGAGAGAGAGAGAGAGAGAGAGAGAGAGAGAGAGAGAGAGAGAGAGAGAGAGAGAGAGAGAGAGAGAGAGAGAGAGAGAGAGATATTCACAATTCACAAATTTTACTGATCCAGGCCTTCTGCCCATGTCAGAGGGGAGGGGGTTACAAAAGGAAAAACAACAATGACAACAAATCATCACCAAAGAACTCCATTATAAGCGAACATACACACAAAAAGCAACAATGACAACAAATCATCAGTACAAAGAACTCCATTATAAGCGAACATGTCAACAAAAAGCAACATTGAAAACAAATCAACATCGCCAAAAACTGGATTATAAAGTGAACATACAAAAAGCATCGTTGACAACAAATCACCGGCGCCCAAAACTACCTTATAGAGTAAACAAGCACAATGCACAAATATGTCAACTATCAAATGATAAAGCTTCGTAACGGATCTTAAAAGCTTCATAAAGAAAGTTGGCTAATCTTAATGTACATTTAGAATCACACATCAATAAAGTTAATCTAAAAGCAGAAGGGTAGTAATAAAAATGGCTGAATATTTGGGACAAACAAATACAAAATGGACCTCTGTCTCAGAAGTATCTTTACAAAAAGGACAGTCAAAACATGGATTTTTAGAATATCGTGCGTATTTAAAGCTGAAACGCCAAGTCTAAATCTAGCTAATATTTTTTTTTCACGTGCATTTGTTTTATTTCAAATAAATACTGAGATGTACAAAAATGATGCAAAAAATAGGTATCTCTCTAGACAATTCAGATTCCCCAAAAGAGAGAGAGAGAGAGAGAGATAGAGAGAGAGAGAGAGAGAGAGAGAGAGAGAGAGAGAGAGAGAGAGAGAGAGAGAGAGAGAGAGAGAGGGGGAGAGAGAGAGGGAGAGAGAGAGAGAGGGAGAGATATATATATATTTATAAGAAATACTATTTAAAGTTACTTTTAGTATTGTAGTCTGTTTCACCACCACCACCACACCCCTCACACATACAATAAAACAAACAGAAAATCACACCCTAAACTGGAGCCAAAAAGTTAAGCAACCTTTCGCAAAACTATGCAAAATATTTCTTTGGGTGATTGGCACAAATTTTGCAAACCAATACACATTTAGTCTGTATCTATTTACCGACCTGCATGACTAATTTCACTTTGCTTACATGTAAATTACGTTGTGGGTAACGCCCACACCAACGCTAGGGTACCCTTTGAGAAAAGTCCAGTTTGATGCACACGCTCAAGGCTTCTTCCCCATCACATCAGACACTGGGGAAAAGTAATACAGAGGCAAGGCAAGGCAGTTATGGTCAGCTATCTCTGTTCGCTTTGGAACGACAAAGCGAGAAAATCAATTAACTAAAGCGTGAAATGCTAG
>CM065684.1:50347325-50349825 GCA_017654935.2 Phymorhynchus buccinoides
GGGGCAGCTCAAACGGGAAAAACAGCAAAACAAGAAAACAGAGAGAGAGAGAGGAGAGAGAACGAGAGAGAGAGAGAGAGAGAGAGAGAGAGAGAGAGAGAGAGAGAGAGAGAGAGAGAGAGAGAGAGAGAGAACAATGAACACAATGAACAATATTTTACTGAACTGGGCCATCTGCCCATGTCACATGGGACAGCGGGGTAGAGTCTGCAGCAAACATGAAGAGAGAGAGAGAGAGAGAGAGAGAGAGAGAGAGAGAGAGAGAGAGAGAGAGAGAGAGAGAGAGAGCGGGGGCAGGGGGAAGAGAGGGGGTGGGTGGGGTGGACAAGAAGCAGGATAATTTTCAAAATAGATCGAGGGGGGAAATGAGGGTAAAGAAAGCGGGGCAAAGGGAAGGATAAGAGGGTGGGGAAAAGAGACATGGAAGGAGGAAAAGAAGAAGAAGAAGAAGATTGAAGAAACGACGCCACACACAAGCACGAAAAAGGGGAAAAGAAAAAAAAAGAAAAAGAAATGCATCGGTACTTGAAGATATTGAGAAGTTCTCAGGGTAACAAGCAGCAGATCGAGTAATTTAAAACACGAACATAGGAATAGGAAGAAGAAGAAGAAGAAGAAGAAGAAGAAGACGAAGACGAAGACGAAGAAGAAGAAGAAGAAGAAGAAGAAGAAGAAGAAATAGAAGAAGAAGAAGAAGAAGGAAAAATGAAACAAAAAGACAGGTAGAAGAAGAAAAAGAAGTGGAAGAGAGGTCCAGGAGGGAATGGAGAGGAGAAGTAGAGATTAGAGAGGACAGAGAGAGAGGGTGAGAGAGAGAGTGAGAGAGAGAAAGAGAGAGGGAGAGAGAGGGTGAGAGAGAGAGAGAGAGAGATGAGGGAGAGAGAGGGTGAGAGAAAGAGAGAGAGAGAGTGAGAGGGCGAGAGAAAGAGAGAGAGAGAGAGAGAGAGAGAGAGGGAGAGAGAGGGAAAGAGAGAGAGGGAAGTGAGAGAGAGGGAAAGAGAGAGAGAGAGAGAGAGGGAGGGAGGGAGGGGATGAGATGAGAAAAAGTAAAAGAAAGAGAGAGCGAGAGGGAGATCGAGAGAGAAGACAGGGGGGGGGGGGGGTGAGAGGAAAAGGGAAAATGTGAGAGATAAGAGAGGGAGAGAAAGACGAGTTTGAGAGAGAGAGAGAGAGAGAGAGAGAAGAGAGAGAGAGAGAGAGAGAGAGAGAGAGAGAATGAGAGAGAGAGAGAGAGAGAGAGAGAGAGAGAGAGAGAGTCAATTAAAGAGAGAGAAAGAGAGAGACAGACAGACAGACAGATAGACAAACAGAGCAAAAGAGAGGGAGAGAGAGAGAAGCGTTCGTTCCCATTCCAACGTACTCCTGTTCTACCGAACTACAGAAAGTTGGGCCAAGGACCCTCGGTAAAGCGCGGACTGTTATTGCTGTAAGCGTTATGAAATTATGTGAAAGCTCGCTTAACGTCCTCCGGCCTGGAACAGGCAAATATGGGACATTATTAAACATACATGGGTGCAACTACACAAAATGAAAAAAACCTGAAAGGCCGGGGTCTAGGGGTAATGTCCCCCTGCAGCTGAAGAAAAAAAAAAGATTTATGAAGGTTTGCATTTTCCACAATTTATACAAATGCTTATTTTAAAGTGTTTGAAAAATACAGTAGACACACAAAGATCTTGTTTGACAAATAAAAAAAAAAAGGAAAATCCTTTTCTGGTAAAATTCAAAAACAGGAAATCCTTGTATAGCAGGAAAAGTTGCACCCATGAATATAGAGATAGTGGGACGATCCTGGAGGTACTGCAATACCAGGAAAGTCCCGGTTTTCAACAAATAAAACATATGTGTTCGAAATGAAAGCGCTATGAAGCAGTGGCTTGTCCTAGCTGGGGTCGGTTGGGATGAGTTAGGTGGGAACATTAGGAAGAGAGTGAGGCATTACACGCACATTTATGTGTTGATGTGACGAAAATCTAATAAGTAGGCATAAACGCTCCTTATAGCACCATGTTTTTTGAAGAGAAGGTCTGGAACAAATCTGTGAAAATTGGGCTGGACGAACGAACGTGCGTGCGTTTGCATGCATCCATGCACACACTCCGTCACTTTTTCTCTCCCTACGCGCGCGCGAATTTTTTTCTTTCCTGAATAAATATGTTGAGATGTGTGTGTGTGTGTGTGGTGTGTGTGTGTTGTGAGAGAGAGAGAGAGAGAGAGAGAGAGAGGAGAGAGAGAGAGAGAGAGGAAGATGCGAGAGAGAGAGAGAGAGAGGAGAGAGAGAGAGAGAGGAAGACGAGGGCGGGATGAGAGAGAGAGAGATACAGGAGAGAGACGTGAGAGAGAGAGAGGAGAGAGAGAGAGCTCTTGGAGAGAGAGTGGAGGAAATGACGAGAATGAGAGGCAGAGATCGGGGGGGTGAGGAGAGAGTGAGGGGGAGAGAGAGAGAGCGAGAACAATGAACACAATGAACAATATTTTACTGAACTGGGCCATCTGCCCA
>CM065684.1:50352325-50354825 GCA_017654935.2 Phymorhynchus buccinoides
AGAGAGAGAGAGAGAGAGAGAGAGAGAGAGAGAGAGAGAGAGAGAGAGAGAGAGAGAGAGAGAGAGAGAGAGAGAGAGAGAGAGAGAGAGAGAGAGAGAGAGAGAGAGAGGGGGGAGATGGAGTCTAAACACACGACGCTCAGACACACAGGCATCCGCAATAATATTCACAAACTGCACTTAAACAAACAAAACAAAACAAAAAAACAAAAAACAAAAAGTAACCAGCCACGATCGACTGGACAGGAAAACAACATCAGCAGGAAGCCTCTCTCGGATAGATAAACAAACAAATAAATAAATAAACACACAAGTGATGACGTATCGATGGTGGAAAACTCGTGGGATATCACGAGATAACAGTAATTTGTTTTCGTTTACAACAAACCTATTAGTTTCAATCATTTCCGTTCGCTCTGTTTGTTTACCTTCCGCACGAAATGTCGCTGTGTCAAAACAACAACGCCAATAAAAAAAAAAAGCAAATTATTTATTAAAGAAAATTTATATAGCGTTTCACCTTTAAGCTCTAAGCGCTTATGAAGCATCTGCATTTTGCTGTTTACTAAGTGTACACACACACACACACATATACACACACACTCTCTCTCTCTGTCTCTCTCTCTCTCTCTCTCTCTCTCGGAAGACTAGGCGTTGCCTAAAATCTTTATCCTTGAAAAATAAAGTTCAAGTTTTCAAAGTTCTCTCTCTCTCTCTCTCTCTCTCTCTCTCTCTCTCTCTCTCTCTCTCTCTCTCTCTCTCTCTCTCTATCTCTGTACGCGCGCGCGTGTGTGCGCGCGTACGTGCATACATGTGTGCGTCAGTAAACATAAATTGTTGTCTTGCTGCATTTTAAATCTAATGTAACATTTCTACTTGGAATCAGTTGCCTCGCTCTCTCAGATACTTCTCTCTGCCCACATTCAAACGCCATCTCAAAACTTATCTGTTTCCTAAATAACTACTAATCCCTTCCTTCATGACTTGGTGTGTGCATGTCTGAGAGTGAACGTCTGCGCTTGGTGAGCGCACTTAATGATCTGTGTGAGTGTGTCCGCGCGTGTATGTACGTGATGGGGCGCGCGCTCATGCGCCTGCGTGTGTGTGAAATTCTGTGTCTGTTTGTCTGACCGTCTTTGGATGTTTGTGTAACTTTGATTGATCATTCTTTATGCTATATTTTAAATATTATTATATGTGGCGTTATATGTGTATATCATATTTTTATATTGTAAACGCATAGGGCATTAAATTGATTAGACATGCTAAATGTTCAAATAATAATAATAATAATAATAATTTCGACGATACAGCCACGGATTTAAGAAATCAGAAATGCATTTAATGAGATTAATTTGTTCAAACTTTTCTGCATATAATAATGATGGATGGATACATACAATAAAAAAAATGACGGTTGGTTGTGATGACTTTTGTTTCAAATGTGCTCCTTGCATGTAGAAACTCATCTTCGACCAATCGAAATGAACGGGATGTATTCTATAATTTATCTAAGCATTTTTATTAAACCTTTCATTTCCCAAGCTTTGCCTTATATAATTATTTTTGTGCCAGAACCTTCTGGATTTTACCTGGGAAGAAGAATAATAGCACCTGCCGGCAGAGAACCCTAGTTATCATATTTCCAGATATTCTTGTTCTGTCATTTGTTTTGAAGGTCAGATGTGTCAGATGTGTTCATACGTATTGTACCCAGAGGGACGAATGTTAAAGTCTTGCTATGTTAGGTTATACAAATAATATACTGCTAATCTTTAAAAAAAACCCACGAAACCCGGTGTCATAATGAATAAGTAGTCGTATGAAATATTGACCTCTGCGCATGCGCATTAGAACAGTTACTTATCTCCCGTGATTACTACTAACCCTAACCCTATCCCTAACGAAGTTGAAACAACGGAAAGAACCAAGAAATAGAGCAGGAGAGTGTAAATCTACATATGTGCAGAGAAATCGATGTACAAAGCCATGCACTTAGTTTCGTAATTATTCACAATGGCGGACAAACAAACGATTCTGATTGGCTACGCGGCTAGAGGTAAAAATCTCATAGAGGTAAAAATACACTGCCACACTGGTCGTTTGTTGAGTGTTTCACACACAGTGACACCTAAAGTGCACAAAAACATATCCCTGCATCTCCATGCTCACGACACAGATACACGTAAACACGCCTTTATGCAACAAACACACGCGCGGGCACACAAACACGCAGTACATGCGCGCGCGCGCGCACATACACACTCAAAAGCACGCACGCACAAACACGCACACACACACAGGAGAGGAGGGAAAGCGAGAAGAGAGAGAGAGAGAGAGAGAGAGAGAGAGAGAGAGAGAGAGAGAGAGAGAGAGAGAGAGAGAGAGAGAGAGAGAGAGAGAGAGAGAGAGAGAGAGAGAGAGATGCTCTTGCTAAGTACTCCAGTTCTGTATAAAAAGCACAAAAAATAAGATATTACAAAAAAGGGGAAAAAAGAAA
>CM065684.1:50359825-50371954 GCA_017654935.2 Phymorhynchus buccinoides
AGGAGAGAGAATGAGGAGAGATAGACCGAGAGAGAGAGAGAGAGGAGACCGGAGAGCATGAGAGAGTTGATGGAGAGAGAGAGAGTGAGAAGAGAGAGACAGCGAGACAGAGAGACAGAGAGAGGGGAGCAAGGGAAAGCAGGGTGGGGGTGGGGGGAGGTAGAGGGTGGATAGTTCAAACTAGAAGCGTTTCACAAATTATAAGAAGAGGATGCTTATTTGGAGAAGAGTTTATTTTATCTCCGTCGTAACAGCCCTTTTATACTGAACGCCTTTCCTTACCTTCCCCACCCTCCTCTTTCTCAGTAAAGATCAATTGCTTAAAGATCCACCAGATCACGTGTCAAAATCATGGGTTTCACGTGTTTTTTTTCTCTTATAGCTGGAAAGAAATCTTGTTTTGACCAGGGTCTCACTCCCCGCCCATACAAATGCCCCCCAAATTCAAACCGAACCAACATTTTAAAGAGCAGCCTGAATGTGAAATTGGGGACATTTGTATGTGGGTCACAGCTACCCAGCTACCCAGAAAAAACACCAAGGGACTTAATCGTGGTGTGTCAGTGTATCTTTAAAACTTCGCTTTAGATGTAACACTACGCTGTCTATTAAAATTAAGAGCTTTTAAGCACGCTTTCCATTTCACAGAAACGATCCTCAAACTGCAATTAGCATGACATTTCGTGTTAAAATAGGAGATGCAGCTTTCATTTCAAAGTTTTTCCTTCTGCTCTGCACGTAAATGTGTGTCTTTCATTTAACGTCTATCCACTTCTCGTGATATTAGACGGTGACGCGCGCGTGTGCATAATTATGTGTGTGTGTGCGACCTTTCTAGCTCTCTAAAGGTGTGTGTTGTGTGTGTGTGTGTGTGTGTGTGTGTGGTGTGTGTTGTGTGTGTGACACTGTGTGTGTGTGTGTGAGTGTGTGTGTTCGTGTGCGTGTTCACGTGCGTGTGTGTGTGTCTGTGCAGTGCGTGCCTTCGGTCAGGTCTTTGGAATCGGAAGGTGTTGTCCCTCATGAGTGTTACTAATTCTCACATGTTTTTCCAGGAGTTTTTTTAAGGGACACCCTGACGGATGAGTTTTTGCAAGAAACACGTCGAGATCACCAGAAGACAGCCTTTTCAAGGATCGGAACACTCACTTTGCTCTGGTTTTCTAGAAATCAAACCGTCAAAACGGCGATTCCTCCTTCGCGGAGTTGCCGGAAGCCATTTTGGATGGGGTGGGTGGAGGTCACTCATTGTGGTTGACGCTTTTCCTTCTTTGTAGTGCAGTAAAAATAAAAAAAAATAAAAAAATGGAGCTGTTTCCTTTGTTGTGAGCGAAACTCATTTTGTCAAACTGTAAATAAAAAGGCTTGCATTGCTTGATTGGCTACTCGTTGTGTTTTGTGCTCCCCCCCCTTGTATGGCTCCCCCCCCCCCCCCCCCCCCTGTGCGTGCGCATCTCGACCCTTCCAACGGAAGTGTCGCCATCTTAGTCAGATTTGTGTGTAAACAGCATCGATCTGGCATTCTTCAAACAAAGTTACTGGCGGTCTCCCATAATATGGCACGCTCCTTGTGGCCGGATATGACGACACGTGGGTGCAAGCCATTGTGGAAATTAAGTGATTTGGTCTAAGGGACTCAGGCGGCCATTAGAAAAGAGAAGTCACATGCCTTCTCTTTCACTGAAATAATTTGACTTCCAGCACCTCCGCCAAGGAGGAATCGCCGATTTGACGGTTTGATTTCTAGGAAACCAGAGCAAAGTGAGTGTTGCGAACTCATTCTCTGTAAAGGATGTTTTCCTAGTGATCTCGACCTGTTTCTTGCAAAAACTCATCCGTCAGGGTGCCCCTTTAAAGTTCAAATTACCAGTAAAGTGCACACAACTTCCTTTCATGGGAAACCCCCCCATACAATACAAACACTCAGAGTAATGACACGATCATATTACGCGCACTTTTATTATCGTTGTAATTATAACAGCATTGTTCTTCTTCATAGCTATAAACAATGATTCTATGCATGCATGCATGCGAACAACAGGCAGTGATAAATTACACTGGTATGTTTTTTTTATAGTGTGCGCGCGCATTGCGTGAAGAGAAAGACAGAAAAAAAGAAAGCACAAGCTGTTTTCTTCTTCTTTTTCGATCGCTCAGACAGTTTCCTGTCAACTATGAGCGCATATGCGTCATGCTGCCGTTATGCGCCTAAGTAAGAAATAATCAGGCCCAGCATGTCCGACTTCGGCTGGATGAAATCTTTTTTTGAAAGTGTTTCGTGAAAAAAGGCAGGAGAATGGACCGGTAAGGCAGACAGATAGTAGACGACAGCAAGCAAAGGGAAAAGGCAGTCAAAGACAGTGACAGTTTAGAGGTAAGTTACAAGCACAGAACTTCCAGAAGGTGGGGGAACTATTTATACAAAAGTCCCTCCGGGGGGGACAAGCTGTTTTGTACAGTACGGATTTCCTTTCTGGCTCATAGTGCTGCAGTCAAAGGGATTATTTGTTGGGTTTGGCGAATTTCTCCGAATTGTCCTCGAGTCCTTTTGGTCCAGAAAGAAAGTGGGGGTGTACCCTGGGCAAGGCCCTCCCCCGACTACAAATTATAGCCCAGCCCTTCAGAATAGCATCTGTCACCTCTGGATGCCAAATAGGCGACAACGTGGCATACATACTACACATACCCCCCCCCCCCCCCCCCCCCCCCCCCCCTTTATTTTAAAACCGACATTACATGTTCTTTACATTTTCTTTTCTCTATCCTGTCTTCTTTTTTCCCATCCTTCTGTGCCCCGTCCGTCACTGTCTTCCGCTCGGCTTCACCTAAATCTATCTTGATTAGGGTTTCAGTTTCAAAATGGAATAACCATATCCACCTCCCCCCACCCACCCTCTTCTCTCTCTCTCCCTCCCCCATCCTCTCTTTCTCTCTCTCTCTCTCTCACTCCCTCCCCCCTCCTCTCTCTCTCTCTAACAACAACAAAATACAAACACACAAACAAATAAGACCCTGATTGGATATAACTAAAAAAACAAGTTTCTATATCTGTCCACTTCCTGCCCCGCCCGCTTTCCCTCCCTCGATCTCTCTAAGAGAATGGGAAATGCATCTAAAGGCAAAGAAAACAGTTAAGATCCAGTTTGTTTGTTTGGTTTTTGTTGACAGCAGAGGGGCCCCCAGAGTGATGACCTGGGTGTGGCCCAGTCCCCTTAGAGTGTAATGAGTTCAGGGCCGAAACGCTTGATTGAAGGGGTGTCGCCCATGTGGGGCGATGTTCTACGACGCCAGACGTGGCCAGAGGGAGAGGAGCTACAGGTGCAGCTCTGGGGCAGCGGTCACGACCTGGAGATCACTGCTAACTAAGACATGGCCACTGGTCTGACAGCAGTGACGCTTTGCCAAACGGAACCGACCGCTGAAGAAGAAGAAGAAGAAGAAGAAGAAGAAGAAGAAGAAGAAGAAGAAGAAGAAGAAGAAGAAGAAGAAGAAGAAGAAAAGAGGAGGAGTAAGAAGGAGATGAGAAGGAGGAAGGAGAAGAAGAAAGAGGAGGAGGGAGACAGACATCCAGGAGAGAAGAAGAAGAAGAGAGGAGGAGGAGGAGGAGCGAAGAAGAAGAAGAAGAGGAGAGGAGCGAGGAGGAGAGGAGAAGAAGGAGAAGAAGAGGAGGAGGAGGAGGAGAGAGGAGGAGAGGAGGAGGGGAGGAGAGGAGGGAGGAGGAGGAGAGGGAGAAGAAGAAGAGAGAGAAGGAGAGAGAGGAGGAGGAGGGGGAGGAGGAGGTCAGGAAGAAGAGAGAGGAGGAGGAGTGAGGAGGAGAAGAAGAAGGGGAAGACCCTGACTCTGAAAAGAGGAGAGGAGGAGGAGGAGGAGGAGGAGGAGGAGAAGAAGAAGAAGAAGAAGAAGAAGAAGAGGAGGAGGAGGAGGAGGAGTTGGAGAGGAGGAGGAGGAGGAGGAGGAGGAGGAGGAGAAGAAGAAGAAGGAGGAGGAGAAGGAGGAGAAGAAGAAGAAAGAAAGAAGAAGAAGAAGAAAGAAGAGGAGGAGGAGGAGGAGGAGGAGGAGGAGGAGGAGAAGAGGAGGAGGAGGAAGAAGAAGGGGCTTCTTCTCTGAAGACTGACCCTACATTGTCCATCTCGCCCTCAAGTTTCTTTGCACTAGTTTTAATGCTGATTGCTGCTATTTATGATTGCTTATTGTTGACATTTTTCTTCTCTTTTTTTTGGATGTGGAGGTGGTTCTCGTTACTTTGCCCGAAAGACCAGGACACATATAAAAATTATCCAAGGTTTTCGAAACCTTAAAGTTAAACCTTGTGCCAGTCATACGCACACACTCACGCACGCACGCTCGTACGCACGCACGCACGTTTCGTGTTACTTTTCATTCTGAGGACATGATGGGGGGAAAAAAGCTGCCAAGCTTATTCCTTTATCCTCAATAAATATCATTTTGACTTGACTTGACTTGACTTGACACACACACACACACACACACACCAAGCATATGCAGGGAGTGGTGGAGACGATCAAATAAAGAGACAGACAAATCTACAAATCTAATGGCACAAATCTCACCCACCCCCTCTTTTTTCTTTCTTTTTTTATCCCAGAAGTCTGAAAACTATGCGGAATGTGGGTTACGATGAATATCCAAGCAAGGAAAGGATGCCCCTAACAAGAAGAAACAGGACACACACTCAGGCTGATGAGATCGAAAGAAATCTGGATTAAGTGGACATTTTTTCTTCTTTTTTAGTGTGAAGGAAAAAGAGATGAGAGAGAAAGAGAGAGAGAGAGAGAGAGAGAGAGAGAGAGAGAGAGAGAGAGAGAGAGAGACAGAGAGAGAGAGAGAGAGAGAGAGAGAGAGGAGAGAGAGAGAGAGAGAGAGAGAGAAGAGAGAAGAAACGAAATTTTATTTATACAGGGTAATGAGATAAGCTAGTTATACATACTTTTTTACACCCAGCCCTGTGGTAAACGAAAATATCGAAATAAACAACAATTAAAAACAACAACATCCAATGAAAGAATATAATAAACGACAACCATGAATATCATGTAAAAAGTGAAAATGTTGAGGGAGAGAGGGAGGGAGAGAGGGAGGGAGAGAGAGAGAGAGGATAGAGAGAGAGAGAGGAGAGAGAGAGATGAGAGAGAGAGAGAGAGAGTAGAGAGAGAAGAGAGAGAGAGAGAGAGAGAGAGAGGAGAGAGAGAGAGAGAGAGAGAGAGAGTAGAGATGGAGAGAGACATGAGAGAGAAGAGAGAGAGAGAGATATAGAGAGAGAGAGAGAGGAGGGGGGGCACGAGAGATAGACAGAGAGATAGAGACAGACAGAGAGAGAGAGAGAGAGATACAAACAATCAAACATGTGTATGGGCATTTGTTACATTAATGTTCAAACAATTTAAAAATCAAATGTCAAAATATAATTCTTAAGATGTCTTCGAAAAGATGAATAACGTGATATTTCTTTTAAATTAGTAGGTAAAGAGTTCCATAAGGAACCTCCGGAATAATGCAGACTGGATTTGAATAACTCCAAGCGGGGTCTATTGAGAGAAATCTTGTGCACATGTCTTTTATCATTTAACGTGAATTTATTTCTTAATCTAGATGGTGCCATTCCGTTCATTATTTTGTGCATAAGTCTTCCTTTATTCAATTTTAGCCGATACTTAACTGGTAAAATATTATGATTCTTAAAATCTTCTGATGTTAAGGAACTTGATTTCAATAGAACTAGTTTAAAGCCGCGATTATAAGAGCGGACAAGGGGTTTCAAAGTGTTGTCACTGGCACAGTCCCAGAGTGTCGAAGCATAGTCAACTAGTGATTGAATGTGTGCACTGAAGAAGAGTTTCCTGGCTTCCTGATTTAGAAAGTGTTTTATTTGGGATAATTGGAAGATTTTTTTGGCGATGTTTTTGCTTAAATGAGTGATATGGTCCTGCCAGGATAAATTGTTATCAATGGTTAATCCTAAGACTTTGTGGGATTTTATTTCTTCGATTTCTTTATTATTGGCATATAATTTTGGAGTAGGCGCATGTAGGTTTTGACGTTTCTGTCTGGTAGTTATCAGCATATGTTTTGTTTTTCCAGTATTTAGTGACATATGGTTAAAATGTGTCCAGGTTGTGAGTTTATCAATGTTTTCTTGTAAGTTTACATACAGGGTGTTTAAATTACGATCAGATGAATGGATTGTGGTATCATCTGCAAAAAGATCACTAAGGGATGAAAGGAAAATGGGCAAATCGTTTACATATAACGAAAAAAGGATAGGACCAAGGATAGAACCTTGTGGAACACCACTTTTTGAATAACGAAAGTCTGAATTTTTATTATCAATAGAAACACATTGTTGACGGGAGCTAAGGAATGATGACAGTAGTGCAATAGCATCGGTTGAAAAATTATACACTGACAGTTTACGAAGAAGTAGAGCATGGTTTATCGTGTCAAAAGCAGAGAGAGAGAGAACCTTTTGATCATCTCTCATCTCTCTTAAGTTTCTCTCTCTCTCTCTCTCTCTTATTTAAAAACTCGGTCATCTCTCTCGTCGTCTTCCTATTGGAGAGAGAGTCTCTCTCTCTCTCTTTGTTAAGCTCTCTCCAGTCTCTCTCGCAGTGTTCTCTCTCTCCTCTCTCGTGTGTCTCTCTCTCTCAGAGCTTGTTAACTAATGACAGTAAAGTTCGAGTGTTCGAAGAGAGAGACCTCCCCCCCCCCTAGATAGAAACTCTCTCTTCTCTCTCATTTCTCTCCTAGAGCTTTTTAGCTAATGACTCTCTCTCTCTCTGTCTCTCTCTCTTACTCTCTCTCTCTCTCTCTCTCTCTCGTCTCTACTCTCTCTCAGAGCTTGTTAGCTAATGACAGTAAAGTTCGAGTTCTCTCTCTCTCTCTCTCTCTCCTCTCTCTCTCTCTCTCTCTCTCTCTCTCTCTCTCTCTCTCTCTCAGAGCTTGTTAGCTAATGACAGTAAAGTTCGAGTTCTCTCCGTTCTCTCTCTCTCTCTCTCTCTCTGATCCGATCACTGGAGATGGATTTTGTTCAAATGTAAACCTACTCATACAGACCTACATGTGTCAGAATGATTAGTTTCCAGCCCACCCCACCAACTTCTACCCTATCCCCTGCCACCCCTATCACATCTATCCACCACTTCATCAATTTTCAGCTTATCATGTATTTTAGTAACCCTCCCCCCCCCCCCCCCCCCCGGCCTCAAATGTTGGGCTAAGATGCAGATTAACGCCCACCCACCCCCCTCAATGTCTTGGTTCCTTCCGTTGTGAGTTCCCGAGCGAAGCTTCGGGAAGAATTGTATTTGTTTCATCCGTTTGTCCGTGCGTCCGTCCGTGCGTCTGTCCGTCCGTCCGTGCGTTTTCTTGAAAACCGTTCAGTCTATTTCAATCACTTTTAGTGTACAAGCTTGAGAGGATATTACTTATCGACTGATTGCTTTAGTTTTATGTCAAGGTCAAGGTCATGCTGATTAAGGGGTTCAAACCCCAAAACATTTAATCACTAATATCTCGTGAAGTTTTGCACAAATTTCAATGCACATTCCGTTCCCCCCCCCCCCCCCCCCCCCCCCCCGCCCCCCCCCCCCCTACACTTCTCCATTCGACACGCACCCCCCCCCCCCTCCCCCCCCCCCCCCCCCCCACAACGTTTTCTGATAAAAGGGCTATAACATTATAATCATGAATTTGTCTGTGCATTCGTGCGCGCATGCGTGCGAATCACGGGGTTCGAACCCTAAGGCTGTATCTCAAGAATTGCTCCATGGAATCGCTTCAAATTTAGTGTGGTGTTGCATCATGGTACACAAAAGGTCCCATACAAAAAACAATAACCATGCTGACCTTGACCTTGAAGTTTGACCTTGAAAACGTAAATTATTTCTTGTGGCCATATCTTTCACATCGTTGGACTGACAATGTTCAAATTTAGTATGCGGATGCGTTGGCGGATGCGGATGCGTTGGCTTATGGTAATTCTGAATACCAAGTACAAGAAATACCAAGGTCAAAGTCACAACGGTTATAATCTGCCTATAGGACAGGACCATCATTCTGTAACTGGCCATTTACAACCACACATTTTTTAAATACATTTAGAAGTTTAATGGTGATTCCGAATGATCCATCAAGGCCAAGGTCAGCAGCGAGGGAACTTTGCCGCCACTCGGCAACACCCTTGTTGAGTCTTGCCTTGGTCTTCTACTGTTAGCGAATGCATGTTTTTGAATGTTTAAATGGATGGAAATCAACGTCAAATATACAAAACGATAAAGGTTTAAGTGCACAACTTGTAGTAAGAAAGGCAAGAGGTTAGATTAAAATTAAAAAAAAAAGAAAAACCAGAGAAATTGACATGGGTGGGAGCAGAACATTTCAACTATACTGAAGCATTCTCTCAGCTATACTGAAAAAGAAAGCAATGCTATCTTTATATGTTCCAGTCGGACAGAATTGCTATACTGAATTACAGTATTTCTATCTGAAGGTTCTCCCCACCCCTGAATTGAGGAGGGGGGGGGGGGGGGGGGGGGGGGGGGGCTGCATCGAAAAATTTCAATAAGAAGCAACATTCTGCCATTTTGGGGAAAGGGATCAGCCTAGGATTATTCTCACAAAACTGAAAGAAGCAGACTTTGGGATTGAGGGTAGTAAACATGAGGGGGGGGGGGGTGATAAGAACCGAGATTAGCCCACTTATACTACATCCCACCCCCTTTATACTACCACCCACCCCTTTATACTATCAAAGTATCATCCACCTCCTCTTTACGTCCACACTAGCTACTATCACATCCCCCCCTCCCCCCACCCCACCCGCCCTCGCACAAAAACTCGAGCGAAGTTCTGCGACATGCATGCGCTGGTACCTACCTCCCCGCTGGACTTGACGATATGTCGCTAGCCACGATATCAGCAGAAATACTTTGGACGCGCGCGCGCAAGAGAGAGATAGAGAGAGAGAGACAAAGAGATAGGAGAGGAGTGAGAGAAGACGCACGGGAACGGCACCCGTTCCATTCATCGTTCTTTAGGACGGCGCCGAAGAGAGGCTGTCAACTGTGTACGCTACTACGATATGTGATAAAAATACGTGTATGGCTGCTAGCCCATTGGATCTCGCGATTATTGACACATTAGTACGTCGGTCAGATTTTTTTTTGTCCCTTTGTGATTTTGCATTTTTCTTTACTCCTACTTCCTTCAACGTCTGCAAGGTTTTTCACATCGAGTGTAAGCCTTTCTTCTTTCTGTTTTTAAATGTGTTTTGTCGTCTTTATACTTCGTCTTTGTTAAGATTTAGCAGGGGCGGACTTGTGAGGGGGGGGGGGTTCCAGGGTTTCCGCCCACACCCCTTATGCCCCAAGGGCATTTATACATACCTGGTACAAGGCAAGAGTAAGAAAAATGGATCAATTCTTGCTTTAATAATCGCATAAATTGCAACATTTTCCGGAGGCTCGCCCCTCGTGCCCCCACAAAATCCACTACACTTACCCAGGACATAAGCTGCCCATGACTCCCCGCGGAACCCCCCCCCCCCCCCCCCCCCCCCCCCCTACGAATGATTTTTGTCCGCCCCTGGTATATATTTTACGAATAGTGCGAAAAGCTTATAGCGATGTGCACCCCCTAAGCATGATCTGTGAGGATACACGGGGAGGTTTGGGCGTTTGTACAGTGGTCCGAAAAGTCCGCACCATGAAAGGAAGTAACACAATATACAAACATCAAAGGGCCACTTGTATTATATTATTGGCATAAACAAGAAGACGGACTCATCGGGAAATTATTTCAATTTTTCAAGATGCCTAATTCAATTTATATGTGTTTACCCAAAACTAAAGTTTCATTGCATTCGGAGCAATTACTTTTGATACAATAGTCAACAAACAACCAAACACCCCAAATTGAAAAATCACAAAAGCGATTTGACCTCAAAAAGTGTCCAAAATGCGGTATGTTCACTGTTGGTAGCAAACAAATCAAACGATGTAACTCAGAAACCCCTAATGTGTCCAGACAAACCCAGAGTAAACTGCTTGCTAAAAGTCTGGTAGGGCTTTTAAACGTAACATTAATTTACAAAAAATATCTCTAATTCCCCATGGCCAAAGTGTCTAGCACTCATATTATGACTTACAGCTACTCGGTCGTGGCCATGGGGAAAAGTGAATTTTGTGAATATTGTTAACGTGGACACAGACTTAACACAGTTAAAAGTCACTGCTAGATTTGGTGGGCACGCCAGAGTTTGACATTGGTTTTTTTAATCCCCTTCACGCTTCCGGACCGAAATAATTCGGTTGACTGGTCGCTTAATTATTAATCCCTTCCGTGCCCGCCCCCCCCGGACCGACATCTTCGAACTTGGCCCTAGATATCCTTAGTTAACTAGCGACATGCCAAACACTTTGAGCTTTCTAGATCCCTCCGTTCAAAGTTATCAGCTGGTAACCCATTTTACACCCAATTTCAGCCCCTCGTTTCCCGGGAATAGCAAAATTGGTTTCTTATGCTAGCTGGAGGCCACGGTGGACTAACTGATTAAATATCCTCATAAAAAAATATTTGGTTTATGGGGGTTTTCTCTGTTGGATTATGAGTTTTGTAATTTTATGTCATTTTTTGGTCATTAATCTGAAAATCCTTGGCACTGAGGTGGAGTAGCTTTAACCCTTTCACCGCCAGCCATATTTCAGCACAACATTGTCCATTAAATTACCTGGGTAGAGAACCAAAACCATCTGCAGTATTGGGATTAATTCTTGTTGACGCATACAAAGGGTCTACCCTGTTACTTCCCAAAAACTAGACAATAGGGTACTTCGATAATAGACCCAATTGATTGCGTTTTCAGTGACATAGGTATTAAAATCACTGTGTGCCTAAAATGGCGACTTTGGCGGTGAAAAAGGTTAATACCGAGCATGCTGCAGTCACGAGGTTTTCAAGCGCGATACGCACCTTTACTTCAACGATGACAAATGATCAACATTTTGTATAGCATATACACATACTTTAAGGTCAAAACTTGAAAAAGAAAAAACCGGTCACCGGGCTACTTTTCTTGTATGCCATCGTCGGGAAATTGTGGGAGGGGGTTGGACAATTTCGGGTGTAAAAATCAGGTCGACGAAGTTGGGGGACACTTTCATAAAAACTTCAGTTATAATTTTTAAAAATAATCTTGCCTCAATTACGCAACCTATTTAGTATCAGGAATAAAATTCAAATGGGAGTAAATTATTATTAATAGTCAATAGGACATTATGAAAAAATTGTTGCCTATGACAATATTTCCCTAAATTTTATGTTCAAAATGCTGTAGAAAAAAACCCAATCAACGGATGAAATACATTCTACCTTTTTATGTTTAATAGATGAAATAATGTATATTATATATTTTCCATAGTAAAAACCACACACACAAAAAGTGATGTTACCGTGCTTTTTACTATTTTTTACCAACACATCGCTCAGTACTTATTCCTTTGAAAGGTCTTTTTAACTTAATATTTGAGACAATTAATATCTTAGTGTTTTCTGACTTCGTATTATTTTTCCTATCTTCATCTATTGGTTAGCGTTTAATGTTGTTGATGTTTGAGTTCAATTATAAAATTAATTAGGGCACTAGGTGCATTTGATATGGAGGAAAAGAGTTGTTTCTTACGACACAGTAAGCCACTAGGGGAAATCTCAAGCCGCCACTGTATCCCTCGTATTCTTAAGCGGCTGCGTTTTGGTGATCTTTTAACTGGGAGTTGCGTTATTTGTGGGAGTTATTGCTTCAAAACTAATGCTACGATGCAGGTGACTGTGGGTTCAGGTGTACAGATAGTGGAAATTATGATTTGTAAAACATATCAAAGGGGGGGACCACATAGACATATTTAGAGATGAAATTGGTGACACAATAGGAGGACGCGACACATAGAGATAAAAAATTGGATGAAACATAGAGACTGGCGACACATTAGAGATGAAATTGGTGACATACAGAGAAGGCGAACATAGAGATTGAAAAATTGGTGACACATAGAGGGGACGGCCGACCACATAGAGATAAAATTGGTGACATTACCAGAGACGGTGGGACACATAGAGAAT
>CM065684.1:50372454-50384954 GCA_017654935.2 Phymorhynchus buccinoides
TTCCTCGTCCCGAGAATAACCGACGTCCCCTGTCTGGTCCCCCCCCCCCCCCCCCCCCCACCCCCCCCCCCCCCCCCCCACCCACCCCCCCCCCCCCCCCCCCCCCCACAACGTTTTTGATTTAAAAGGACTATACATTCTTAATCATGAATTTGTCTGTGCATTCGGGCGATCATATGTTGCGAATCACGGGGTTCGAACCCTAGGCTGTATCTCAAGAATTGCTCCATGGAATCGCTTTCAAAATTTAGTGTCGGTGTTGCATATGGTACACAAAGGTCCCATACAAAAAAAACAATAACCATGCTGACCTGACCTTGAAGTTTGACCTTGAAAACGTAAATTATTTCTTGTGGGCATATCTTTCACATCGTTGGACTGACAATGTTCAAATTAGTATGGGATGCGTTGGCGGGATGCGGATGCGTTGGGTTATTCGGTAAATTCTGAATACCAAGTACAAGAAATACCAAGGCAAAGTAACAACGCGTTATAATCTGGCCTATAGGACAGGACACTTCTGTAACTGGCCATTTACAACACACATTTTTTAAATACATTAGAAGTTTAATGGTGATTCCGAATGATCCATTCAAGGCCAAGGTCAGCAGCGAGGGACTTTGCCGACTCGCCCAAAACAATCCTTGTTGAGTCTTGCCTTGGTTCTGTCTATGTTAGCGAAATGCATGTTTTTGAATGTTAAATGGAGGAAATCAACGTCAAAATAGACAAAACGATAAATGGTTTAATGTGCACAACTTGTAGTAAGAAGGCAAGAGGTTAGATTAAAATTAAAAAAAAAGAAAAACCAGGGAAATGACAGGGTGGGAGCATAACAACATTTCAACTATATGAAGCATTCTCTCAGCTATACTGACAAAGAAAGCAATGCTATCTTTATATGTCCAGTGCGAAGAATTGGCTATTACTGGAATTCAGTATTTAACTGAAGGTCTCCCACCCCTGAATTGAGAGGGGGGGGGAGGGGGGGGGGGGGGCTGATCGAAAAAGTTTCAATAAGAAGCACATTCTGCCATTTTGGGGGAAAGGGACGCCTAGGATTATTCTCACAACAACTGAAAGAAGCAGACTATGAGATTGAGCCGGTAGTAAAACATGACGGGGCGGGGGGGGGGGGTGACATAAAGAACGAGATTGCCCACTATACTACCACCCACCCCCTTTTTTTTATCCTACACACACCCACCTTCTCTATACTATCACAAGTATCATCCACCTCCTTCTTTACGTCCATCACTAGCTACTATCACATCCCCACTCCCCCACCCTACCGCCCTCGCACAAAAAAACTCGAGCGCGAAGTGTACTATGGACAATGAATGCCGAGCTGGTACCTACTCCCGCTGGAAAAAACTTTGACGATATGTCGCTAGCCACGATATCAGCAGAAATAATCCCCCCTCCTACATTTGTGCACACGCCGCGCGCGCAAGACGAAGAGATAGAGAGAGAGAGAGAGAGAGAGAGACGAGAGTGAGAGAGACGACGGGAACGCACCCGTTTTCCATTCGATTCAGTTCTTTTAGGACGCGGCGCGCAGGAGAGGCTGGTCAATCCTGTTGTACGCTACTCGACGATTATATGTGATAAAATACTGTGTCTGGCTGCTAGCCCATGGATCTTGCGATATTGACACATTAGTACGTCGGTTCAGATTTGTTTTTTGTCTTTGTGATTTGCATTTTTTCTTTCTCCTCCTCCTTCAACGTCTGCAAGGTTTTTTACATCGAGTGTAAGCCTTTTCTTCTTTTCTGTTTAAATGTGTTTTGTTCTGTCTTTCTTTCTTTCTTTGTTAGATAGCAGGGGCGGATCTGAGGGGGGGGGGGGGGGGGGGTCCAGGGTTTCCGCAAACCCCCCTTTGCCCCCAAGCATGTACATATCTGATACAAGGGCAGAGAGTAAGAAAATGGCTCAATTCTTGCTTTAATAATCTCTAAATTGCAACATTTTCCGGAGGCTTCGCCCCCTGGGCCCCCACAAGGTCACTACACCTTACCCAGGACCTAAGCTGCTCCCTGGACCCCCCGCGGCCCCATCCCCCCCCCCCCCCGCCCCCCCCCCCCCCCCCCCCCCCCCCCCCCCCCCCCCCCCCCCCCCCCCCCCTACGAATGATTTTGTCCGCCCCTGGATATTAATTTTACGAATAGTTGCAGAAAAGCTATAGCGATGTGCACCTAAGCCATGATCTGTGACGGATACACGGGAGGTTTGGGCCGTTTGTACAGTGTGTCCGAAAAGTCACGCATGAAAGGGAAGTAACACAATATACAAACATCAAAGGGCCACTTGTTTATATATGTGCATAAAACAAAGACGACTCATCGAAATTATTTCAATTTTTCAAGATGCCTAATTCAATTATATGTGTACCCAAAACTAAAGTTTCATTGCATTCGAGCAATTACTTTTGATACAATAGCTCAACAAACAACAACACCCCCAAATTTGAAAATCACAAAAGCGATTTGACTCAAAAAGTGTCAAAATGCGGTATGTTCACTGTTGGTAAGGCAAACAAATCAAACGATGTCTCATGAAACCCCTAATGTGTCCAGAAAACCCAGAGTAACTGCTGCTAAAGGTCTGTGTAGGCTTACACGTTAACATTATTTACAAAATATCTCTATTTCCCCATGGCAACAGTGTTAGGCCACTCATAATATGACTTACAGCTTACTGTGTTGCCATGGGGAAAAAGTGATATTTTGTGAATATTGTTAACGTGTACACAGACCTTAACACAGTTAAAGTTACTGCTAGATTTGGTGGGCACGCCAGAGTTTGACATGGGTTTTTTTAACCCCTTCACTGCTTCCGACCGAATATTCGGTGACGGTCGCTAAATTATTACTCCCTTCCGTGCCAGCGACCGAATCTTTTCGAACTTGGCCTAGATATTCTTAGTACCTATCGACATGCAAAACTTGAGCGTTCTAGATCCCTCCGTTCAAACGTTATCAGCTGGTAACCATTTTACACCAATTTCAGCCCATCGTTCCGGAATAGCAATGGTTTCTTCTGCTGCCTGGAGGCCACGGGTGGACTAACTGATAAATATCCATCATAAAAATATTTGGTTTTATGGGGGTTTCTCTGTTGGATTATGAGTTTTTGTTAATTTTATGTTATTTTTTGGTCATTAATCTGAAAATCCTATGGCACTGGGGGATTAGCTTTAACCCTTTCACCGCCAGCCATATTTCAGCCAAACATTTCCATTAAATTTACCTGGGTAGAGAACAAAATCCATCTGCAGTATTGGGGATTCTTCTGTGACGCATACAAAGGTCTACCCTTACTTCCCAAAACTAAGACAATAGGGTCTTTGGATAATAGACCCCAATTTGATGCGTTTTTAGTGACATAGGTATTAAATCACTGTGGTGCTAAAATGCGACTTTGGCGGTGAAAAGGTTAATCCGAGCATGCTGGCAGTCACGAGGTTTTAAGGCGATACGCACCTTTTACTTCCAACGATGACAAATGATCAACACTTTTGTCATAGCATCTACACATACTTCTAAGGTCAAAACTGAAAAGAAAACACCGGGTCACCGGGCTACTTTTCTTGTATTCATGGTCGAAATGTGGGGGGGGGTTGGACAATTTTCGGGTAAAATCAGGTCTACTGAAGTTGGACACCTTTCATACACTTCAGTTATTAATTTTTTAAAAATTAAT
This sequence comes from Phymorhynchus buccinoides, assembly GCA_017654935.2. NCBI lineage: Eukaryota > Metazoa > Mollusca > Gastropoda > Neogastropoda > Raphitomidae > Phymorhynchus > Phymorhynchus buccinoides. The sequence continues at coordinate 50,376,157 of CM065684.1, forward strand.
CTTGCCTAATACTGCAACCTATTTAGTATCAGAATATAATCAAATGGTGAGTAAATATAATTAATAGTCAATAGGACATTTATGAAAATTGTTGCCGTATTGACAAATATTTCCCTAAATTTTATAGTTCAAATGCCTGTAGAAAAAACCCCATCAACGATGAAATCATTCTACCTTTTTTATTTTATAATAGATGAAATAATGTATATATATATTCTCCATAGTAAACACACACACAAAAAGTATGTTACCGTGCTTTTTACTATTTGTTTACCAACACATCGCCTCAGTCTTCATCCTTTGAAAAGGTCTTTTTAACTTAACATTTGAGACAATAATCTAGTGTTTTTTACTTCGTTTATTTTCCTATCTTCATCTCATTGTGTTAGCGTGTAAAGGTGTTGATGTTTTGAGTTCAATTATAAAATAATTTAGGACCCTAGGTGCCATTTGATATGGAGAAAGAGTTGTTTCTTACGACACAGTCAGCCACTAGGGGAAATCTAGCGCCACCTGTATCCCGCGTATCTTAAGTGGCTGCGTTTTGTGATCTTTAACTTGGAGTTGCGTTATTTGTGGAGTTATTGCTTCAAAACTAATGCTACGAATGCAGTGGAATGTTGGGTTCAGGTGTACAGATAGTGGAAATTATGATTTGTAAAATATCAAAGGGGACACATAGACATATAGAGATGAAATTGGTGACACATAGAGACGGCGACACATAGAGATAAAATTGGTGACACATAGAGACGGCGACACATAGAGATGAAATTGGTGACATACAGAGACGGCGACACATAGAGATGAAATTGGTGACACATAGAGACGGCGACACATAGAGATAAAATTGGTGACATACAGAGACGGGGACACATAGAGATGAAATTGGTGACACATACAGACGGGGACACATATAGATGAAATTGGTGACATACAGAGACGGGGACACATTGAAATGAAATTGGTGACACATAGAGACGGGGACACATTGAAATGAAATTGGTGACACATAGAGACAGGGACACATTGAAATGAAATTAGTGACACATAGAGACAGGGACACATTGAAGACACATAGAGACGGGGACACATAGAGATGAAATTGGTGACACATAGAGACGGGGGACACATAGAGATGAAATTGGTCAACGGACACATAGAGACGGGGACACATAGAGATGAAATTGGTGACATATAGAGACGGGGACACATTGAAATGAAATTGGGGACACATAGAGACGGGGACACATTGAAATGAAATTGGTGACACATAGAGACGGGGACACATAGAGATGGAATTGGTGACACATAGAGATTGGGGACACATTGAAATGAAATTGGTGACACATAGAGACGGGGACACATTGAAATGAAATTGGTGACACATAGAGACAGGGACACATTGAAATGAAATTGGTGACACATAGAGACGGGAACACATAGAGATGAAATTGGTGACACATAGAGACGGGGACACATAGAAATGAAATTGGTGACACATAGAGACAGGGACACATAGAGAGGAAATTGGGTGACACATAGAGACGGGGACACATTGAATTGAAATTGGTGACACATATAGAGACGGGGACACATTGAAATGAATTTGGTGACACATAGAGACGGGGACACATTGAAATGAAATTGGTGACACATAGAGACGGGGACACATTGAAATGAAATTGGTGACACATAGAGACGGGGACACATTGAAATGAAATTGGTGACACATAGAGACGGGGACACATTGAAATGAAATTGGTGACACATAGAGACGGGGACACATAGAGATGAAATTGGTGACACATAGAGACGGGGACACATAGAGATGAAATTGGTGACACATAGAGACAGGGACACATTGAAATGGAAATTGGTGACACATAGAGACAGGGACACATTGACAGGGACACATAGAGACGGGGACACATAGAGATGAAATTGGTGACACATAGAGACGGGGACACATAGAGATGAAATTGGTGACATATAGAGACGGGGGGACACATTGAAATGAAATTGGTGACATATAGAGACGGGGACACATTGAAATGAAATTGGTGACATATAGAGACGGGGACACATTGAAATGAAATTGGTGACACATAGAGACAGGGACACACTGAAGACACATAGAGACGGGGACACATAGAGATGAAATTGGTGACACATAGAGACGGGGACACATTGAAATGAAATTGGTGACATATAGAGACGGGGACACATTGAAATGAAATTGGTGACATATAGAGACGGGGACACATTGAAATGAAATTGCTGACATATACAGACGGGAACAGACGGGAACAGACGGGAACAGACGGGAACACATAGAGACTTCTTCTTCTGCGTTCCCAGGCCATATGGCAATAATGGGTAAGGTACGTATATGTCCGGTTTTCACTGCGTACAGCCGACACATTCCGATTTCGGAGGAGCTCAAAGGAGAAAAATTAAGAATGGAACAAGATCGAAGAAATGAATTCAAAACATTTCTAAGGCTACAAATAACGATTACATAAAATTAAAAACCTAAACCCACCCCTCTCCCTGTCAAGTTACAAAATCGAAGAGAGGGGTAATGTATGGAAATGATACCCCGATAACTAAAGGGTCAGCCACACGTCCACTAAAATCGCACGACTGTACGATACGATTCGACCACGCGATCTCGACGCGCCAATCACATTTTGTTCTTGGAGACCACGTGATGGAATCGTATCGTACTGTACAGTCGTGCGATTTTAGTGGACGTGTGAAATCAAATCAGAACGGAGCGATCTACTACAACACGACTGGTCCAGTAGACAAGACGTTCAATGCTGCACTTGGTCATCTCCAAATATGGAAAGTGACGCCATTCGCGTGACAATGTCCGGTTTTCAGCGAAACTTTTACAATGTGTATCTTTTAAACATTCAATCTGAAATTAAACCGACTCTAGCCCTAACCCTAACCAAAACCTTAAACCGTCAAATATTACACCCCCCCCCCCCCCCCATTCTTTTTATTTTTATTATACCAAATTGAGTGTTCCATGTTTGGAGATGACCAAGTGCAGTCTTGAACGCCTAGTGTCCAGTAGAAGTAGTAGTGTCCCCAAGACGAACACGACACCAACAATTACACGGCAATCTTGGCTCCCTGTCTGGCCCCCTACCCTCCATCAACCCCTGCAAATGACCCAGCCTTCCCTGAGCCAACTGACCATCCAATAGCTGACATCATCTATCTTCCTAATGTCCCTACTAGTATAGGGAGAGAGAGAGAGTGGACAGAGGCGACAAGAGGCAAGGTACACCCACAGGGGGGAATAAATGAAAGACATAAAGTCATATACATGTACTCCCAGAAGTCGTGTATGAAGTCGAGTATGATTTACGTTTAGGCAAAGATATTCTAAAAGGGTAAGATGGATTACTTAAGAGCTCGGCGAACCGGGCTGATAGAGTTATCGTTAGTGGGGACAGTACACTTTTCACAGTGGAGGCTATCCAAAAACTCAGACTGGAACTTGAACGGAGAATTCAACTGGCCTATCGACGTGCAAAATGTGTACTGTTTAAAAGGGACATAACCAGTGTTTCTGTCCTCACTACCCATATAGGGAAAAGAGACCGGATGCTTATCTTCCCCTATACAGTCTTTGGTTAGGTAAAGTTAGACAACAGGGCGTCGGCAATGAGAAATCGGGGGGCAATTTTGCAAAGTATCATTATGATCGGTTAAGTATCTTCATTGTCATAATAACAACAACTCAACTCGCTGAGAATACCTTTGTATGGTTTGCCATTCGGGAGAACTGAAACAACCGGTGTCATCTTCAGGTTAATTATCCGGGACATTTATGTAGATTTTCAGTATGATCGGTTCAGTACATTTGACAGTATGCATTGTTTTCTTAAAAAATGATTCGTTGGGAGCACCTGTGCATGGCTTGCCATTTAGAAAAGTGAGGGAAATAAAAACAACAGGCATTACAGTTTAGACTTTCGGGAATAGCTTTGCCAATTTTCAATAATGATTGGTTCAGATGTTAAAGCTGTAGAGGCTACAAAAACAAGATGTCAGGCACAGAAAGTCCGAAACAGAGAGAGAGAGAGAGAAAGAGAGGGGGGGGGAAAGGGAGGGAGAGAGAGTGTGTGTGTGTGTGTGTGTGTGTGTGTGTGTGTGTGTGAGTGAGTGAAGAGAGAGAGAGAGAGAGAGAGAGAGAGAGAGAGAGAGAGAGAGAGAGAGAGAGAGAGAGAGAGAGAGAGAGAGAGAGAGAGAGAGAGAGAGAGAGAGAGAGAGAGAGAGAGAGAGAGAGAGAGAGAGAGAGAGAGAGAGAGAGGAGAGAGAGAGAGAGGAGAGAGAGAGAGAGAGAGAGAGAGAGAGAGAGAGAGAGAGAGAGAGAGAGAGAGAGAGAGAGAGAGAGAGAGAGAGAGAGAGAGAGAGAGAGAGAGAGAGAGAGAGAGAGAGAGAGAGAGAGAGAGAGAGAGAGAGAGAGAGAGAGAGAGAGAGAGAGAGAGAGAGAGAGAAGAGAGAGAGAGAGAGAGAGAGAGAGAGAGAAGAGAGAGAGAGAGAGAGAGAGAGAGAGACAGACAGACAGACAGACAGTTCCTTGTCCTAGATGCAATGCCCTACCGTTCTTATTACAGAAGTGAAAGTATACCAAAAAGTTGTTGGTGGAGTATAGATGGGAGAGGATGAGAGGAAAGGCTGAGTGGAGGGGGGGGGGGGGGGGGAGACAAGGCTCCGGTGCAGTGTCCACAGACGTCCACTTTGGCGCCCATCCTGATATTAATTGTGTCTCTTGTCTAGTTCGCTGATGGTCGGACGCCATTGGCACCTACGTTCCCCCTCAACTAACGCTCCTCCTCCCCCCCCCCCACCCAACCCCGTCCCCTCCCCCTTCCACTACACTTTTTTTTAATATACTCATCGACAAGATAAACAACAAGGGCGTCGCCCAGCGGCAGACATGTCCGTCACCAGCAATGCCACGCACTTGCGACACCCCGTAGAGTGTCACATCCTGACACAAAATTGGAAGGGATTCTGTCTTCTAGTTCACGAGATACAGCTTGAAGAAGAACCATATAGTGCAAAGAAGGACATTTCGGTTTTCAAGGTCACACTTCAAGGTCAAGGTCACCATGGTGATAATTTATGCTCGGATGTTTTCTTCTCTAGGGTATACAATACCACACACAATCTGAAGCGCTTCTGTCAAGTACAAATGTGGAAAATATGGCTTAAAACCCAATTTGTAGACCCCTACCACTTTCAAGGCCTACCGATCTCCCGGACCGTGACCTTGATCGCTATGCCACCATCAGAAAGGGCATAAGCCAAAGTACCTCCATGCCAAATGCGAAGACTCTAACACCAACGGTGTGGCAGTTATGGCCCCTTAAAGATGTTCACGACGGCAAAATGGTTTGTGCGGATGCCTTCCTCTCATGGTGCACACCAGCACATAAAATTTGACGCCGATTCTGTCAACCCATTCGAAAGATATCCTTGGGACAGACAGAAGGAGAAAAAATGACCCTCCGATTTTCAGGCTCCAGTGATCTTTTTGACCTTGACCTTGCTCGGTATGCCATCATCAGAATGGGCATAAGCCAAACCACCTTCATACCAAGTTTCCACATCCTATGTTGATTGGTGCCCGAGATATGGCTAAAAATAGATTTTCGGTTTTCAAGGTCATACGTCAAGGTCAAGACGGCAAAATGGTTTGCACGGATCTCTTCCTATTAAGGTGGCACACCTCCACACAAAATTTGAAGCGATTCTGCCAACCCATTCGAAAGATATCCTTGGGACAGACAGAAGGAGAAAAAAATGACCCTCCGATTTTCAGGCTCCAGCGATCTTTTTTACCTTGACCTTGACCTTGATCGGTATGCCATCATCAGAACGGGCATAAGCCAAACCACCTTCATACCAATTTTCAACATCCTATGTCGATCAGTGCCTGAGATATGGCTAAAAATATATTTTCGGTTTTCAAGGTCATACGTCAAGGTCAAGGTCACGACGGCAAAATGGTTTGCGCGGATCTCTTCCTATTAAGGTGGCACACCTTCACACAAAATTTGACGCGATTCGGTCAAGCGGTTCGGGAGATATTCTTGGGACAGACAGAGAAAAAAAACACCACCCCCCCAAAAAAATAAAAAAATAAATACAAAACCAGCCCATCGCAAAGTCCGATCACCTATGGTGACGGACAATAAAGAACAGCACGCGCGCAGAGAGAGAGAGAGACGAGAGAGAGAGAGAGAGAGAGAGAGAGAGAGAGAGAGAGAGAGAGAGAGAGAGGAGAGAGAGAGATGCACGCACTCACACACAAAGACACATACATGCAAGCAAGCAAGCGCGTGCACGCACACGTAACAGATCCCCCCCCCCCCCCCCCCCCCACACCACACACACAGACCTGTTTACCCTGAAATTACGCTTCGGGTATTCGAAATCCAAAATAAGTGTATGTTTCACAAAATAGGAGTACTCCAACAGGAAAATTTCGACAACGGAGTGTAAACATGCATACATTTTGATAACTTGTTGAAATACTGTAAAAAGTATCATCCATTTAAATTTACAACACACACACACACACACACACACACACACACACACACACACACACATACACACACACACACAGAGTGCACCCGCTTTCCTGAATCAGGCAATACACAGTTCTAAATAATATAGTTTCTAAACGATAGTTTTTTTACAATATTTTTGTCCCAGGTACCATATTTATCATATTTTTGTCAAATATGTGCACAAAATATGGTGAAACCTTATGGGTAAACAGGTTTGAAACACACATTTCCAAGAATATCAAAAATGGTTTGGGGCCATTGCAAACAATTCGGACTAGATAAATAAACCACTCATTCCTTCATTCAGGTCTGGGACATAAAAAAAATCCATTCTAATACAAGGATATAATAACCAAGGGCACAAAGAAGCATTGCGAAACACACACACCTAGAGAGAGAGAGAGAGGGAGGGACGAGAGAGAGAGAGAGAGAGAGAGAGGAGAGGGAGAGAGAGAGAGAGAGAGAGAAGAGAGGGAGAGAGAGAGAGAGAGAGAGAGAGGAGAGGGAGAGAGAGAGAGAGAGAGAGAGGGAGAGAGAGAGGAAGAGAGAGAGGAGAGAGGGGAGAGAGAGAGAGAGATGAGATGAGGAGAGAGAGAGAGAGAGAGAGAGAGAGAGGTGAGAGAGAGAGAGAGAGAGAGAGGAGAGAGGATGAGAGAGAGAGAGAGAGAGAGAGAGAGAGCAAAACACATTATTTATTGGTGAAAATATTACAAAAGAAAAAAAGTATTTGATTAGAGAAACATGAGAACTTTCAACCTCAGAATATGTAAACGTTGTTGCAAAGAGACAGAGGGGGAGAGAGAGGGAGGAAGAGGGAGGGAGAGAGCGTGTGTCTGTGAGAGAGAGAGAGAGAGAGAGAGAGAGAGAGAGAGAGAGAGAGAGAGAGAGAGAGAGAGAGAGAGAGAGAGGGAGGAAGGAGAGAGAGAGAGAGCAAACACATTATTTATTGGTGAAAATATTACAAAAGTATTTGATTAGAGAAACATGAGAACTTTCAACCTCAGAATAATATGTAAACGTTGTTGCAAAGAGACAGAGGGGGAGAGAGAGGGAGGAAGAGGGAGGGAGAGAGCGTATGTCTGTGTGTGTGTGTGTGTGTGTGTGTGTGTGTGTGTGTGTGTGTGTGTGAGAGAGAGAGAGAGACAAACACACACCTGGGCCATGCAAAATCCTGGCAATGTAGTTTATTTCTTAAAACTACTTAAAGGTGTTCAATCAAAGATTGCAAGTTGATTTCCGCCAAGGTTGGCACCGTTCTATAGTAAATGATGGCGATTATTGTGTGTATCAGCCAGAACTTATAAGACTGGTTACATAAGCCAACAGGAAAATGTCGTGTGATTTGTTTGTTAAAATCAAACCGACTTCACCTAAACGCTATTCCTCGTTATGGAAAACTTTTATCTGATCGTATGTGTAAACTGTGTAATCTAAACTGCATTGAAGATCTTGTTCATTTCCTGTTTGTCTGTCCAAGGTTTTTGTCATTGCGTAATTCATACCACTATACTATTTATAGATTCCCATCTTCTTTTAAAGTTTAATTACTTTGTAGCAATGTGAGTGGTAAACTTGCCGTCAAAGTTGCTTTATATATTTGTGGACGCATGGAAATTAGGCAAAACGTGTGATGCTGTAAACATGTTGATTTTGTGCTCACCTTATGTTAAATGTATATGTTCACTTCTCCTGTCCCTATGGGCCAAATGGCCTGCAAAGACTGGAATTAAAATATTGTTATTGTTATTGTCACAAACACACGCGCGCAAGTAAGCAAGCGCAAAACAAAGACATTCGTCAGATATCACTAGTTATGATTATGAACAGTAATTTGGTCTCTCAACAACCCACCCTCGTAGACGGGCATGATCACAGCTTAGTGTCCGTTTCAATACGAAGGTACCTGACCGACCACCTTCCTTCTACCAACCTTGGATCCCTGACCCCTTATCACCACCAACATTATTATAATGACGGCACTGAGGGTCTGTACCCGACCATCAGCCATGTCCGACTACGACCCCCACACAGTAGACCAGCTAATGCTCATCCGGAAAAGCAAGGCTGACATTTGTTTATCGTGGAGAAAGTCTTGGCCAGGGCATGAAATTTGGGGAAGACTCCTACAAAGAAGGTCGGTGCAAAAGTCTCAAAGAAGCAAATAACTAACAATACGTAGCGCTCTAATGGCAA
>CM065684.1:50389954-50407454 GCA_017654935.2 Phymorhynchus buccinoides
CTATTTAAATGGAGCAAATCGTTTTTCTGTTTCATTCCTTAAGCCTTTAAAAAAATATAAAAAAACGCCCAGCAAGATCCTCACGCAAACGCTGCCCTCCATCCCCACTCTTCTCATCCAGCCCCTATCCCTTTCCACTTCCACCCCCCACCCCTGCTCAATCAAGCTACGATGATGAGGCGTGCGCACAGCCCGCTTGTCGGTGAGGTAACGCTTACGGCACATCAGGCAAATTGAAACAACAACATCAACGCGGACGGGGACAAAATGACGTTCCCTTTTTACTGTCCCTATACCAGCAATGCAGTAAAAACTAACGCCTCTTTTTTTCTTTTTTTTTTAAACCTGCATTGCTCCGCAGTGGAGTGTGACATTGGGCGATCGTGGATCGTAGAGGAAGGGCCCCAAATGTCCGAAAGCAAAGTAAATCTGCCCAAAGCTTCAAAATAGATGACGGCGACACAAATTTCAAAGACTACACGGAATAGAGAATACAATTTTCTATATTCCTGCTAATTTTGGTCTCATAGTCTCCCCAAAACAGCAAAAGTTATTCGACTTGTAAAAAGACCTAAACCGGGGGGAGTGTGTGTGTTAGTGTGTGCTAGTGTGTGTGCGTGTGTGTGTGCGTGTGCGCGTGTGTGCGTGCGTGCGTGCGTACGTGTGGGAAAGGAGGCAGGGCATCCAGCCCATTTTCCCGATGCCCCACTAGAGCCAATTTGGCCGATTCATCCAGGGTCGAGTTTCTCTAGACGATGGTCGCCGCGCGCATAACTGTTACGCCAAAAGGGGTCTAAGAAACACTTTAGGCGGAAAAATATTACAAGCTTTTGTCTGATTGGTAAAAAAAAAGAGTATTATTTTAACACCAAATTTTAATGGACCAATCAACAACAAGAAATGTAGTCGCCCCATGCAAGTCACGTGATAGTTCGCCAAGAGATACTTTGGGAGTAGCCACAAAAAGTTTGCGGCAAACGTCGGCAAAAAAGGTGTTTCTTAGTACCGTTTTTGCCGATTTGCGCTCACGCTACGTAACGTTAGCCCTTGTGAAACGGACCCCTGAAAATGACACGTTCCGAGCTCGGGCAAGCCGCCTGTCATTGGAGAATGAACAGAGCACGTGACTCACAGCAGGCCAGTCAATGTTGGTTGGTTGGTTGGTAGCAGAAGGTTTTACGTCCTCACAGCCGTAGCTCTTAGGGACAACAAGTCAATGTTGTCAGAGGATGGGCTTTTATAAACATGTTACGGCTGTCTGAGATTTTAAGGAGAAAGAATTGCGACGAATATGTCAACGTTATTCATTTTAGGAAAGAAAAAAAAAAAGTTCTGCATCCGTTTTTGGTATTTTCTGTGATTTCTAATAATAGTGATGAACGTATTTAAAGAAAACGAGTTTAAAGGACCGGTGTCCACAGTACTGTTGATTCTGACGGGGAAAAGAACCATGCCAACATAACTACAGTGAAAACTCCTTTATAAGACCCGCCATTATAAGCACATAGAGCTTAAAAGTATGCGCTATAGAAATCTTATCAATAAATAAATAGACTCCCTCCCTTATAAGACCTTCTTCTCTGAGATATTGCCCTTCTTTGTAAGTATTACAATTACCTCCCTTATGCAACTCCCTCCCATTTAAGACCTCGTTTTGGACATTATTTGAAGATCTTATAAGGGAGGTTCCACTGAAATAGAACATTAAAAATTTGACAAATGTCTGCAGTTAAAATTAAAGTGAAAACCAAAAGGTTTCGGAAGTGAAATGAATAACGATGAATCTTAAACATTATCAGAAAGTCTTCTGCCATGAAGTGAATAGGGACGAACCTGAACCAGAAATAATGCGGTGGTTAAGTGGAGTGAATAGGGATGAATCTATACTTTGGTGACGTGAATAATGATGAACCTAAACCTTGGTGGCATGAATAATGATGAACCTTTACTTTGGTGACGTGAATAATGATGAACCTAAACCTTGGTGACGTGAATAATGATTAACCTAAACCTTGGCGACGCGAATAATGATGGACCTGTACATTGGTGACGTGAATAATGATGAACCTATACCTAAGTGACGTGAATAATGATGAACCTATACCTTAGTGACGTGAATAATGATGAACCTATACCTTGGTGGCGTGAATAATGATGAACCTATACTTTAGTGACGTGAATAATGATGAACCTATACCTTGGTGACGTGAATAATGATGAACCTATACCTTGGTGGCGTGAATAATGATGAACCTATACCCTGGTGACGTGAATAATGATGGACCTGTACATTGGTGACGCCGTGAATAATGATGAACCTAAACCTTGGCGACGCGAATAATGATGAACGTAAATCGAGTTCTGCAGTGAAGTGACAAATGACGAACCTTGGTGATATCAGAGAGAATGTGGTGATATGAATAATGACGAACCTTGGTGATATGAATAATTATGAACCCTAACCAGAAGGAAGTGAATGAAGGTGCTCTCTCTCCCAGTCCGGAGATTTTCTAAAATTAGGAAAAGGTCCAGTTTGCCCGACAGCAGTGTGTCGTAGACAGTAATAATACTAATGGACTGGCAGCATCTCCTGTCGTTTCTGCTGCAATCTACTGTCTTCTGTCCTTCCTGACCAGGCGGTCCTGCCCTCAGTCAGTGAGTGTCTGTTACGCCCTTGATAGACCTACTGCCTGCAGGGACAGAACATTACCTAGACTAAAGCCATCATTTACCATCTGGCGAAATTTTGTCTACGATACCATAATTTATAATAGCCTCAATTTGTTGCTGCTACCAAAATATGTCAATTGATGATGCTTAATAATTTAGAATCCTGTTGTCTATATTACGGCTAATCAATATCTCTCTCTCTCTCTCCCTCCCCCCTCTCTCTCTATGTGCGTATAAGGTTAGGACCAGCCTTAGAATTACTTAAAAAAATATAACTGATAGAAGCAGACTTTCTGCATCAGGGCTTTCCTGGTATTATAGTAGCTCTAAGATCGTCCCACCATCTTGATGTCTATTAATGTCCTTACTGTCCAACATGTGCCTGTTTCAGGCCGGAGGACGTTAAACGGAATACCTCCAGTGTCGTCCCGCCTGTTTCAGGCCGGAGGACGTTAAACGGACTTTAGTACCTCCAAGATCGTCCCACCATCTTGATGTCTATTAATGTCTTTAATGTCCAACATGTACCTGTTTCAGGCCGGAGGACGTTAAACGGAATACCTCCAGTATCGTCCCGCCTGTTTCAGGCCGGAGGACGTTAAACGGACTTTAGTACCTCCAAGATCGTCCCACCATCTTGATGTCTATTAATGTCCAACATGTGCCTGTTTCAGGCCGGAGGACGTTAAACGGACTTTAGTACCTCCAAGATCGTCCCACCATCTTGATGTCTATTAATGTCCAACATGTGCCTGTTCCAGGCCGGAGGACGTTAAACGGACTTTTCCAGAAGCAGACTTTGAGGTTGAGGGTCGCAAACGCGAAGGGGGGAAAAAGGGGGTGGGGTGACGAAAGTACAAGGATGTCCATCAGTTTACTGACGGTCAAACACGGTCCATTATTCCCCTAAGCACCAGGACCACATTAACAGGACAAGGCGTGAAGACACCACTCGTCTCTCCAGATCCTCCTTTGTCTTCTCTGTGCTTTACCACCCCCTGGAGACGCTCGTTTCACCTAGCATGTTATAGACATAGCACCACCACCCCACCCACCCCCGACCTCATGGTCAGCGCCAATGATGGAAGGGGGCAAGCTCAAGGGGGTCTTTAAGCACAAATGGTGGCCATGTACGAGCAAGCTCTATATGGGGGTAGGGGTGGGGGCTTCAAACGGAATGGGTGGTGACGGGTGTGTGTGTGTGTGTGTGTGTGCGTGTGTGTGTGTGTGTGTGTGCGTGCGCGTGTGCGTGTGTGTGCGTGTGCGTGTGTGCGTGTGCGTGTGCGTGTGTGCGTGCGTGCGTGTGCGCGCGGTGTGTGTGTGTGCGTGCGTGCGTGCAGCTTAGGGAATTTTAACTTAGAAGACGGAGGGGTTGGGGGTTAGAGTTTGGAGTTGGAGTAGTGCGGGGTGTGTGTGTGTGTGTGGAATCTGGATGAGCTTATGTTCAGCCGTCGTCACTTGTTCCACAGTGTTAGATCATTTACACAAAACGTTATCAGGAAACAGATTGCTATTACGATGTTTTATATCACACACCGCTTTCTCTCTCTTCCCCCCCCCCCCCCCCCCCCCCCCCCCCATTAGCGTTAGACAGAACATTAACACCGTCCACATCTGGTCAGATCCTTTGTCACGATATCTTGGAGCCACAATGGTTCCTGTCCATTAGTGTTAAAGTATTAACACATGACGTCTCAGGGGAGGTGACATTTTGTTACGATGCTTTTGTGTCACGATGCTTCTTTTGTGTTTAGTGTGAAGGCGGTAACGTCCAACTTGACAGAAAAAGTGACACTTTGTTACGATGCTTTTGTGTCGCGATGCTTCTTTTCTCATAGTGTGAAGGCGTTAACGTCCAACCTAGCAGAAAAGGTGACACTTTGTAACGATCCTTTTGTGTCGCGATGCTTCTTTTCTGTTAGTGTGGTGACACTTTGTTATGATGCTTGTGTGTTACAATGCTTCTTTTCTCATAGTGTGAAGGCGTTAACGTCCAACCTAGCAGAAAAGGTGACACTTTGTAACGATCCTTTTGTGTCGCGATGCTTCTTTTCTGTTAGTGTGGTGACACTTTGTTATGATGCTTGTGTGTTACAATGCTTCTTTTCTCATAGTGTGAAGGCGTTAACGTCCAACCTAGCAGAAAAGGTGACACTTTGTTACGATGCTTTTGCGTCACGATGCTTCTTTTCTCATAGTGTGAAGGCGGTAACGTCCAATCTAGCAGAAAAGGTGACACTTTGTTATATGCTTTTGCGTCACGATGCTTCTTTTCTGTTAGTGTGAGGGCGTTAAACGTCCAACCTAACAGAAACGGTGACACTTTGTTACGATGCTTTTGCGTCACGATGCTTCTTTTCTGTTAGTGTGAGGGCGTTAAACGTCCAACCTAGCAGAAACGGTGACACTTTGTTACGATGCTCTTGCGTCACGATGCTTCTTTTCTGTTAGTGTGAAGGCGTTAAACGTCCAACCTAACAGAAAAGGTGACACTTTGTTACGATGCTTTTGCGTCACGATGCTTCTTTTCTGTTTAGTGTGAAGGCGTTAAACGCAGAAACGGTGACACCAATACGATGGTTTTGTGTCACATATTCTCTTGTGCCTTAGTGTCAGAATCACGCTAAATATCAAGAGAAGACACTTTGTTCCAATGCCTTTGTGAGACAGAGCTTCTTGTCTCCTACAGTTAAGCTTACAACTAACACCAGGCCAGGACAAACGCTTCGTTCGTTACGATGCATTGTTTAGCTGCCTGTAATGTGTCCGCTCAAGGAGAGTGCCAATGATTGTACAGAACACAAACATGCGTTTGTAAGACAGAGCTTCTTGTCTCCTACAGTTAAGCTTACAACTAACACCAGGCCAGGACAAACGCTTCGTTCGTTACGATGCATTGTTTAGCTGCCTGTAATGTGTCCGCTCAAGGAGAGTGCCAATGATTGTACAGAACACAAAAATGCCTTTGTGAGACAGAGCTTCTTGTCTCCTACAGTTAAGCTTACAACTAACACCAGGCCAGGACAAACGCTTCGTTCGTTACGATGCATTGTTTAGCTGCCTGTAATGTGTCCGCTCAAGGAGAGTGCCAATGATTGTACAGAACACAAACATGCCTTTGTGCATGATGTAAATTGTTGTTTGTCTATGATTATTTTTCGAACTCTATTGTTATGAGCCAGAGGCCTAACAATTAAACTTTTTTGTTTTTACTTTACTCTCTCTCTCAGATTGGAAGAACAGGCGTTGCCTAAAATTTATATCCTTGGAAAATAAAGTTTAAGTTTTCCCGTTTCAAAATCTCTCTCTCTCTCTCTCTCTCTCTCTCTCTCTCTGTGGTGTGAAGTGCTTTCGCTCGTTTTCATAGCTCACCGGGACTTTAGAGCGTTCTATGCTTCCCATAACCATAACCCCTTTGCAAAAAAACTACTGACATACACGGACTTTTAAGGAAAAGGCTCTGTCACTAGTGATGGAAAGATAAATATAACAGAAAGCTCCCAAAGGGAAAATTATGAAGCGAGTGCATGTGTGAGAAGACAGTCTGGGGAGAGAAAATTGATCGAGATCGGGAATAGAAGAGGATGCATGAGACATAGAGAGAGGGGAGGTGTGTGTGGGGGGAGAGAGAGAGAGAGAGAGAGAGAGAGAGAGAGAGAGAGAGAGAGAGAGAGAGAGAGAGAGAGAGAGAGAGAGAGAGAGAGAGAGAGAGAGAGAGAGAGAGAGAGAGAGAGAGAGAGAGAGAGAGAGAGAGAGAGAGAGAGAGAGAGAGAGAGAGAGAGAGAGAGAGAGAGAGAGAGAGAGAGAGAGAGAGAGAGAGAGAGAGAGAGAGAGAGAGAGAGAGAGAGAGAGAGAGAGAGAGAGAGAGAGAGAGAGAGAGAGAGAGAGAGATGAGAGAGAGAGAGAGGAGAGAGAGAGAGAGAGAGAGAGAGAGAGAGAGAGAGAGAGAGAGAGAGAGAGAGAGAGAGAGAGAGAGAGAGAGAGAGAGAGAGAGAGAGAGAGAGAGAGAGAGAGAGAGAGAGAGAGAGAGAGAGAGAGAGAGAGAGAGACTGGCCTTACGGATAAAGTTTTTAAAATGAAACACGGGGGAGACCCCAAGTTTGACGACAGTTTTATCTTTGTCTCATAAACAGGACGTGACGTCTCTTCCATTCCCCGTTGGGATACGCTTTCTCAGCCTGTGTGGATTTTACACCCATAAAACAGAGGATGGTCCAGACCTCTATCTACAAAAGCTTACACCTTCCGTTCTGTGTGGCTGTGCCCAAGGACTCTTCACATTCCGTTGGATGCGATCACTCTTTGATGAACTTTCGACTGGACATGGTTTCATGGTGTCACCACACAAAAGTATGAGCAGCCGCTTCTTAGAACAGAAAAGTGGAAAAAAAGAAAGAAAGGATCACTGACTGAAACTTAAACGAAACGTCTGTAATGATTGTACTTTTAACAAAATAGAACAAAAACTATTCGACGGACATTAAAATATCTTCGCTACTTTAACAGAAATAAAAACTATTCATAGAGTAAATACACTCTTCTGTGGATAATTGAATTTTTCTTAGCGTCAACTCTGGTGATCAATTAAAAACAAAACGGTAAAGCGGTTCATCATGTCATTCCTGAGAGAACTTTTACGAGTTAACGTGAAGGGTGCTAAATATGAGTAACGTTGGTGGCTTGGGTAAACGAATACATGCATAGCTAGAAAAAAAGGCAAAACTTGTAATACACAGATAAAGGAATTAAATAATCAGTTTTAAAAGTTTAAAACAAATAATATTTAAAAGTCCTCATAAGGTTTCAAAGTCCACGCAAACTTGAAACAAACACTCCTGGAGTCCAACTCAAAGAAGAAGAAGAAGAAGCAGAAGAAGAAAAAGAAGAGGAAGAAGTAGTAGTAGTAGGTAGTAAGTAAGTAGTAGTAGTAGTAGTAGTAGTAGTAGTAGTAGTAGTAGTAGTAGTAGTAGTAGTAGTAGTAGCAGCAGCAGCAGTAGTAGTAGTAGTAGTAGTAGTAGTAGTAGTAGTAGTAGTAGTAGTAGTAGAAGAAGAAGAAGAAGAAGAAGAAGAAGAAAACACAGTGACATACACTTTAAAAAAAAAAAGGCATGGATCCATTACATCAGTGAAACGACAGACCTCCTCTGCAAGACACTAGAACTGCGTACTTCAAACCTCTGACCCTGGTGGACCTTGGATCATCAACATGGACAGCCCTACCGCCACCACCACCCTGCAGCCCTCATCTCCTCCATTACCAGGCCTGACCCCTCGGGACGACAGCCTTATCCATGGCGGAGCAGGGGAAGAAGAGGAGGGGGGCTTCTATCTGCCGTTTGACGAGAACATGACGATGGAGGAACTGAGGAACTACATGAAGGCCCACTACAACATCACCGACGACTACAACATGTGGAAGAAGGACTGGGACATCCTGCAAGACCAGCGATGGAAGGTGGGTGATGATGATGACGATGATAATTATGATGATGATGATAATAACGACGACTACGACATGTGGAAGAAGGACTGGGACATCCTGCAAGACCAGCGATGGAAGGTGGGTGATGATGATGACGATGATAATGATGATGATAACGACGACTACGACATGTGGACATCCTCCACGACCAGAGACGGAAGGTGAGTGATGATGATGATGATGATGACGACCACGATGATAATGATGACTACGACATGTGGAAGAAGGACTAGGACATCCTGCACAACCAGCGATGGAAGGTGGATGGCGATGATAATGATGATGATGATGATGAAAACGACGACGATGACTACAACATGTGGAAGAAGGATTGGAACACCCTGCATGACCAGCGAATGAAGGTGAGTGATTGAGTGAGTGAGTGATGACGATGATATCAACAACAACGACGATGCAGATGCTGATAATGATGACGGTTATTGACTTCGACGACGACAATGATTATGATGATGACTATGTTAACTACAACGACGTCAACGATGATGCGGTGGTCTTGAAATCATCTTAAAATGCTATTTAACAGAAACAGACAACACTGGAATAAAAAGGCAAAACCTCTGACACGAAAAGCCAATCCTCTGTCAGAAATACTCAATCCTCTGAAATCTGCAGATCCTCTGACGATTATGAAGCCTGAATAACAGATATATTTCTCTGCTATTTCCCCTCTCTGCTACCCATGAAGTCAAAGTGTAACCGAAGAACCCTCTTGGGTTTGTTTCCCTTTTGCTGCGGCAGGTGACGATGGTGGTGCTGTACGTGCTGGTCATCGTCTTCGGCTGCCTGGCCAACGTGCTGGTCGTGGTGGTGATCCTGCGCCACCGGCGCCTGCACACGGTCACCAACGTGTTCATCGTAGCCTTGGGCCTGGCCGATATCGCCCTGTGCCTCTTCAACCTGCCCTTACAGCTGCACTACCAGCTGACCGACCGCTGGAGCTTCGGACCCCTGCTGTGCAGCGTCGCTATGGCCACCTTCGGCGTGCCCATGTTCGCCTCCTCCCTCTTCATCCTCATGATCGCCGTGGACAGGTATGTACGTACACAATACTGTAGAGTGGCACAGAGGTAATGCGTTCGCCTTGTGTCAAGTAAACCCGAGTTCGAACCTGGGTACTGGGGGTTTTCCCTCTCACTTTGCACTATTAATTTATTTAAGAAAATGTATATAGCGCTTCACCTTTAAGCTCTAAGCGCTTTACAACTGCACTAAAATTATTCATTTTAGGCCTTACGGTATGAACGTGGAGTCTTTCGGATGAGACGATAAACTGAGGTCCCGTGTGCCCATGCACTTAGCACACGTTAATCCCAGTGGCAACAGAAATGTTATTTGGTCAAAATTTACACACACACCTTTTTCTTCCTCATCTGACATGAGTCACACAAAAATCGCATGCAAAACATATTAAAAAAAATTGGGTGGCGCGCCTCTGGCTACGACACGCTCTACAGGTGGGAGCAACCCGAATTTCACAGAGACGCCTCTGTGACTATAAAGTACCTAATAAAGTACATAATAATAATAATAATAACAATAAAGTACCAAGGATAAAACCAGCAGGGCCTGTTTTCACATTGAGATGGTATATGAGACTTATCATCATGATATCTTAGAAGTTAGGTCCGTCTAAAAGGATAGGATTTGATAGGACTTTAAGAAGGATTTCTAAGATATCATGATGATAACTCTCATGCTATATCAATGTGAATACGGGCCCTGGATAAAATGGAAAAAGGGAAGGCCTAGGTTCTGGCCTTCAGGTGGGGTTATGGGGCGGAGTCGTTTGTAGGGGTCGGGGGTAGGGTGGGGGTGGTGGTGAAGACCACTGCAACTAAATTTTTTTTCGGGGGGAGGGGTACTAATAAAATAAGAGCATTTAGAGCCAGCTTTCATTTTTTTTAAACAATAAGACAAGTGTTTACCCTCATTCTTCTTCTTCGTTCGCTCAGTTTTCTGTCATATGAGCGTAGATGCGTCATGCTGCCGTTATGCGCCTAACTAAGAAATATTTAGGCCCAGCATTTTCGACTTTGCTGAAGAAATCTTTGTAAAAGAATGCATAGAAAAAAAAGACAGGAGAATGGACCAGTGAGATAGAAAGATAGCAGGTCACAGTAAGCAAAGGGAAAAGGCAGAGTCAAAGAGAATGACAGAATTAGAGGAAGTTACAAGCACGGAACTTCCAGAAGGTGGGGGAACTATTTGCATAAAAGACACCCCGGTATCCCCACGGGGGGGGGGGGGGGAACCTCATTCCAGTGTAATTATTCTTCAAATAAAGTATTCTGCAAATCCCCGAATTTCCTGAAGAAGAAAAAAGAAAAAAACCCACCCACCCACCCACCCCAGAAATCATGATTCCTGTTTTGTTCTGGCTTCATCCACGCAAGGTACCGGCTGATCGTGTACCCGTTCCGGCGCCGGCTGACTGTGCGCTGGGCCCTGGGGCTGGCCGGGCTGATCGTGGGGGTGACGGTGGGGCTGGCCGTGCCCCTGATGGTCTACACGCAACTCGTGGTCATCGAGGAGAGGCTGGTCCGCCTCAGGAAGGTCTACTGCACCGAGGTCTGGCCCTCCTTGGTGTCCAAGCAGGTGAGGGTGGGTGGAGAGAGGGGGGGGAGGGAGGGAGAGAGAGAAGAGAGAGAGAGAGAGAGAGTGTGTGTGTGTGTGTGTGTGTGAGAGAGAGAGAGAGAGAGAGAGAGAGAGAGAGAGAGAGAGAGAGAGAGAGAGAGAGAGAGAGAGAGAAGAGAGAGTGTGTGTGTGTGTGTGAGAGAGAGAGAGAGAGAGAGAGAGAGAGAGAGAGAGAGAGAGAGAGAGAGAGAGAGAGAGAGAGAGAGAAAGACAGAGGTAATCTTTTTATGATTAGGGGTGGTTGGGGCGTTAAAGACCCACCACGTCATGTGTCAGAATCACGGTTTTCACGTGTTTTCCCTCTTAGAGCTGGTAAGAAATCTTAAGCATAAGAGGGAATGTGACGCGTGACGTGGGGGGTCTTTAAGGTGGTGGAGGGGGGGGGGGAGAGGGGGGAGGGCAGACAGACAAATAGATATAGAGATAGAGAAAAAGAGAGACACAAAGACAGATAAAGAGATAAGAGAGAGAGAGAGAGAGAGAGAGAGAGAGAGAGAGAGAGAGAGAGAGAGAGAGAGAGAGAGAGAGTTATTATTTTTTAATTATTTGTTTTCTCGATTCTGTAGTTATGATTTCTTACGCATTTCAATTTGTTGTTGTTTTTAGCTTACTCAACAGATTTCCCTTAGCATGTTTTCAAATAAAACCACTAGGCCCTACAGGCAAAGGCTTTCAGTTATTATAAACGAATTACTTGCTATTAGGTAAACAAATCAGCAGAATCCAAACCCCTTCATCCACTCATACAAGGAAACAAAGCACATCAATCCCCACCCCACCCCCACACATTACAATCTCATTACATAATATGCAAATGCATAACATCATCAATTCCAGCGATTGTTGACATAAGCATTTAACCTTCTCTGTGTTTGCTTCAGGCGCAGAGCGTGCTCATTTCCAATAGTGATAATAATTATTTCAAAATAATAGCCTGTCAAACGGTTATCGGGGGATTGCTTTCGTGCATGAATCCCATTATTGTTTTTAACTCTGTTCCCAGAGGAGGGGTCGTGGTCGAATGGCTAAAACAAAACAAGTATTCGGGGGGGGGGGGGGGGGGGGGGGGGGGGGGGGGGGGGGGGGGGGGGGGGAGATTCAAGACTTATAGACGATTTCAAGTTCGAAATTTTCCATTGTTCAGATTCATTTTCTCACTTTGAAAACTCTCTCTGTAAATGAATAACTGGTTGTTGTTGTTTTTTAAAATCAGACAATAGAGGGAAAGAGAGAGGTAGATAGGTAAAACTTTAATTGTTATGTCCATTTAAAAATAATAATATCCAAACACATGAATGGTGCCTTACGTCCTCTCGGTCTGGAAGAGACACATATTGGACATTTGTAAATACAAAGATGGTGGGAACGATACTGGAGGCAATGTCCGGAGGCAATGCAACAACAGTTAATCCAAACACACACACTTTCATTTAGAAGTAACAAAATCTAATAAATATTTGTCTTTAGGGCTTTAAAAAATTATACTTACAAAATACAAACACTCTCTCTTCCTCTGTCTCACACATCGCCAACACAATACGAAATGTTCGCAAATAGCTAAGAGACATAATTTCGCGGTTTTCGCGAGTGACCTTTCATTAATGGGTAGGACAAACTCCTTGTGTTTGCCCTACTTTTTCATGAGGGGGACAATCCGATTTTATGGCAAAAACACATCGAAAATCGACTTCACACTAATAACTGTTTCTGTTTGAGTGTTAGTTTGTTTACTTTGAATTTAAGTTCGTAAGCCAAGACATGCTAAACTAAGACATCCACATTTACTTTTCGTGTCCCCCCCCCCCCCCCCCCCCCCCCCCCCCCCCCACCAAACCCTTCTCTACCCCCCTCTCTCTCTGCGTTGATGTTGCAGATCTACTCGGTGACCTGCTTCCTGCTGCAGTTCGTGTTGCCCCTGGCCTTCACCACCCTGTTCTACGCGCGCATCTGCCACGTGCTGCGACACCGGCCCGTCAAGAAGCACGACACGCGCCGCAACCAGCGCACCAACCGCATCCTCATCGCAGTGGTGCTCACCTTCACCGTGTGCTGGCTGCCCTGGAACCTCTTCGTGCTCACCGCGGAGTTCAGCCACCAGCTTGTCAAGGGCAAGTTCTTCAGGTTCACCGACCTCCTCCTCAAGATCTTCGCCATGGGCTCCGCCTGCGTCAACCCTTTCCTCTACGGCTGGCTCAACGACAGCTTCAAGAAGGAGCTGGGCAGGATGCTGCTGTGCTGCCCGGGCAAGGGGCCTCAGAGCGGGGAGACCCTATCCATGGGCTACTTATCCAAGGCTTCGGGTGTGGACAATCACAATGTCACCACCACCGCCAGGGTGGGCTGCCAGACGTCTTCGGTCATGCCCTTAAACGGAGTCCATCACCAACACTCCAAATCGCCGGCAAACAACGACGCTTGATGCTGAAGGAGTCTTGGCCCTGATGTGATGACTACACCTTCTAACACTGCCTGTCTCACTAGGTGTCTTGTGTTGGTTTTGTTGATTATTCGCCAAAGACCATGGCCCAAAACGGGTTGTGAAAAAACCCCTAAAAAGGATTCAAATTCTCAAACAATTCACGGGGCGTGTCGGTGTGGTGCCAAGTCTATACAGCCTGGAAATGACATGCACGCGCTTACACACACATGCACGCAAACGAGGACACGCATATACAAACGCGCTTGCGCGCATTCACACCTACACACACACATCTACCTTAGCCATCAGTGTGTTCCTGCACTTGTTTGATACAGCTCTTGATCACATCTTTTAGTTTCGCCCCACCTTTTCATGAATGCTAAGATGCTAGCATTGGTTTCTGTTCTGAATGACACGGTTGCATGTGTGGTACAGAGCGTGTTACACATTGTCATCAACAAAAAGGAACGACATAAACAGCAAATCCTCTTGGCAGACACAGGTTATGCGATCACAGCCTTGTGTTTGTTGTGCTGTTTTGTTTTCAATTGATGAACTTGACATGTTTCCAAAACTCTTCAGGAGGTAAATGGATAATATTGGATCTTTCATTTTCTCTCCATTTTTTCCTTCTGAAAAAACACGCTGCACAGAGCATACAGGGACCCTTGAGAACAGATGAACAGACACACGCACATGCACGCACAAACACATACAGCCACCCAAACAACCCCCCAAAACACCCATCCACACACACGCACGCACGCACGCGCACGCACACACACACACACACACACACACACACTATTATTCAAGTTGTGATTATTGCTGTCAATTTTTTTTTTTTTTTTTTTTTCTCTCTCTGTTTTCCCCTATTAACTTTGAAATTCAATGTGGAGTGGTGAATGTGGTCATTATATTTTTGTGAACTTTATTGAATGTGCTGCTTGCTTTTCTCATTCTGCTGTGAACTGGCATGGAGATGTCTTTAAATTCATGCTCTGAGTTTTCTCATGAAAACAAATAGAATCAATCTCTCTCTCTCTCCCTCTCTCTCTCTTTCACACACACACACACACACACACACACACACACACACACACACACACACACACACACACACACACACACACACACACAGACACACACACCCACACCTGTTTTTATCACTGTCTTATTTCTAGGAAAAGCAAGGCCTCAAGCTGTGAATTGCTGTTCATACATGAACTAGCGCGTTAAGACGCTAGATCACCAGCTGCGCAGCAGCATTTTTGGCTGCAGTGCTTTGCGGTGCGGCTGCTAATTAACTGTTATTTCATAAGCGTGTGTGTGTGTGTGTGTGTGTGTGTGTGTGTGTGTGTGTGTGTGTGAGAGAGAGAGAGAGAGAGAGAGAGAGAGAGAGAGAGAGAGAGAGAGAGAGAGAGAGAGAGAGAGAGAGAGAGAGAGAGAGAGAGAGAGAGAGAGATCAGGTGCTCGGCAGTGCTTTCGGTTCCACTGACCTTGACCTTTGACCAATGACCTTCATTTCGAACCAGGCATATATATTGTAAGTACCAATCTGTATGCAAAATTTGAGCGTCCTAGGTCCCTCCGTTCAAACGTTATCGATCCAGGTGCTTGGCAGCATTTTCGGCTCCAGTGACCTTGACCTTTGACCTATGACCTTCATTTTCATTTTCGAACTTGGCCTAGCTATCCGTAGTACCTATCCACATGCAACATTTGAGCATTCTAGGTCCGTCCGTTCAAACACATTCAGATAGATAGCCAGGAACAGCATTCTCTGAAAACATTACCAGCTTCGCTCGCGGCTGGTAATACATAAATTCCTTCAGTTTTATGAACGTGACTGTTGAGTCTGTAGGATCAAAATGAAGACCGTAATGAACGTGGCCATGGTCGTTATTATCTTAACCACAATGGAAACCCCAAATGAGCCAGCAGGACAGAAACTAGTTCAAGAAATATTTTTTTTTTATGTCTGTAGCACTTCCGAGGGTTCCCTTTCCTTTAGCACACCCACGCACAATTATGCTCTCTCTCTCTCTCTCTCTCTCTCTCTCTCTCTCTCTCTCTCTCTCTCTCTCTCTCTCTCTCTCACTCACACACACACACACACACACACACACACACACACACACACACACACAGAGGAGTAAGAGATAGGGGGGAGGTAGCCCAAAATCACATAAGAGAGAGGGAGGAAGAGTGAGTGAGTGAGTGAGTGTGTGCGTGTGTGAGTGTGTGTGTGTGTATGTGCGTGTGTGTGCGCGCGCGTGCAATAGAGAGAGAGAGAGGGGGGGAGAAAGAGAGGGAAAAAAAGAGAGAGTGTGTGTGTGTGTGTAAGAGAGAGAGAGAGACAGAGACAGAGACAGAGAGTCACAGGGAGAGACTGACAGACAGAGAGTTAACTACTTGGGATAAGGGGAGATACATGCATGAATATAAACTTTACAAGGCTAATCCATCTCCTCCGCCCCCCCCCCCCCCCCCCACACACACTCATACACACACAGACACTGTTCTCCTCCATGGCGCTAGAGGCCGTTGAACTCATCCATAACTGGAGCATTAAGACGCTAGATCGCCAGCCGCGTGACAGCAATGTTGGCTCCAGTCACCTTGACCTTTGACCAATGACCTTCATTTACGAACAATGACCTTCATCTTCGAACTTGGCCTAGATATCCTAACTACCTATCCGCATACATAATTTGAGCCCCCCCTAGGTCCCTCCGTTCAAACGTTATCGTGTTAACATAGACAGATAGATAGTCAGTCAGCCAGGAACAGACTGCCCTAAAAACACTAACCAGCCTTCGCTTTGCGGCAGGTTAAACACCAGACACCAGAAAGTCAATCATCTACTGCCCGTCCACACACACACACAAATCTTTGCAATATTGTTTATAAAACACCGTATTTTACGGACTATAAGGCGATATTTTTTCCCTTGACTGAGACTCCTGCGCCTTATAATGTGACTAATATTATAGTAAGAATCTATAATAACAAAAGCTGAATTTTGTTTAAAATGTTGGGGGTGCGCCGTATAATCAGGTGCGCCTTGTAGTCTGCAAAATACACAAGTACACAAGACTACAATGACGACTACTGTGGCATCATCATATAGTAAAAAGCCAAGTGTCCGTGTGTCTGTCTGTCTGTCTGTCTGTCTGAAACACAAAACGGGCCTTATAACTCCGCCGTTTTTTGACCGAATCGCTTCAAATTTGCTGTGAGCCCTGACGGGGCGATGGCAACGGCAACCGAGGCGGCCGTGTCATTTGCGCGTCTTGCAAAATGCGCAAAACGCGTATCCGCCGGACTCTCGGCGCCCGTATCTCCGGCATTTCTTGACCGATTGCCTTCAAATGTGGCAGGTAGATGACCGGGGATGGTGACTATCGGTGTGCCAAACCGGAAGCGATTCGGTTCAGAAACGCACGCGCTATACGCCACTTCACCTTTTCACGAATAACTCCGCCGTTTCTTAACCGCATCGCTTCAAACTTGCTGTACTCAGTAAGGTGCGGGGGTAGTAGAACGGGATGAGTGAAGAAGATGGAAGGAGGGAGAGAGACAAAAGTATTAATAATATTTCGCGGACCCGGCGAAACCGGTACTCAGCGTTACCAGTACGTGGCGTTACCAGTACGGTGCATTGCCAGTACTAGGCGTTGCGCTAGTCATATAATAAAAAGGCAAGAGTGTGTGTGTGTGCGTGCGTGTGTGTCTGTGTGTGCGTGCGTGCGTGTCTGTGTGTGTGTGTGTGCGTGTGCGTGTGTGTCTGTGTGTGTGTGCGTCTGTGTGTGTGTGTGTGTGTGTGTGTGTGTGTGTGTGTGTGTGTGTGTGTGTGTGTGTGTGTGTGTGTGTGTGTGTGTGTGTGTGTGTCTGAAACACAAAACGGGCCTTATAACCGCCGTTTTTCGTGTGTATAATAACCCACACCCCTAAAGGCAAGAGAACATTTCGTACCAGCTTCCTGTCTTCTCTCTCTTCTCTCTGTCTCTCTTCTTACTTTCTTTTTCTTTCGTTCATTATCTCTTTCTTTCTTCCATCTTTTTTCTTTCCTCCTTTCTTCAATCCTTCCTTCCTTTCTTGCCCCCCCCCCCCCCACCCCCACCCTCTCTCAAATTTCAATCTTTGGTTTAAATGTTTTATTTTCAAAAGAAACATCAACAACAACAACGACATAACTGAAGCAGCAACAAGCAAAGCTTATGACGTGCTCATTCTTTCTTCCTGTTTCTTTTTCATTCCTCCCTTCTTTC